>CM066033.1:994073139-994673139 GCA_033557465.1 Ichthyophis bannanicus | reverse complement strand
CCCGCAGCCCGACCCTGGCCTTAGGGGGCCAGACACGGAGGTCGGGCTTCAGGGAATATGCCTTTTTTTCCGGCGCCCGGCATCATGGCTTTTAAATCGAGCCATGGTGCCATGGCAACCGGATGTCATGGTGTCGTGACTCCATTTAAAAGCTCTGACCACGTTTGTCGGGCTTCTCATGTACATTCAGGCCAGACGAAATTGCAGTCCTGGCCTGCACGTACATGACTGATTGCGATTCTGATCCCGCAGGGCTAGATGTGCTCCGTGGGATCAGAATTGCGATCCCCTCTGTACATCCAGTTCAGACTGGACGTATAGAGAGGATCTACATCTGGGATGGAATAAGCCGGTATGTGTCAGAACATACACGTAGAAAACCCAAATAAGGCTCCTAAAATAACCCCAAATTAATAAAAAGGAGGATAAAAATCGAAAGTTCTGTAAACTCATAGTTACCACTGTAGAAACAGGGCTCAATTATTCTACAAATGTATATGCTGGATGATAGTGTGCATACAGTACTTGTACCTGCACTGAAAATGAGAGGCGCTGGGAGTGGAATAGCAAAGTGCATTACTACTATATACTATTACTATTAAAGGATTTATATATAACCACAGAGTACCCACAGCACTTTACAAACACATAGAAGAAACAAACCCTTCTCACTGCTGCTTACAGTTTAGTCGACAAACACTGAGGACAGAACGAGGTTGAGCAAAGAAGATGGATAGTAAGGAAGAAACATGGACGTTGAATAATAGTCAAGATGTTTGGTCCCATAATTATGTTTCCACCTGCTTAGAGGTGCAAAATGTAGGTGTCTATAAAGTACCCATTTTCCTGTGGATGTCTGAATTTTCAAAAACAGACCCTTTAAAACCAACTGCAGGCCTGCATGTTGAAATTGGCCTGAAAGCTCCCTGTGTGGTTTTGAAAATTGCTGTCTATCCATACATAGCTGCCCTAATATAAAATATCAAGACTATCAAATATTTTTCTCAGATTCGTACTTACATGAATCACTTTTATTCTGTCTTTTAGTTATAAATGGAAATACTTCCTATAATATTAGCAGGTATTTAGTCTGGAAAAACTGCAGTGTGCTCAATTCAGCAAAACCTGATGTCATTTTGACCACAGTGCCTATGACATCTTATTATACCTTTCAATTAGACGGTAAAAAAAATCAGTAAAGTGTTTTCTTTAGAAATGTTCAAAAACTGTCTCACATTTGCCATGCTGTTGAGAGTGGCCAAGCTCATCTATTTTAATTCATAGCTATTCCAAATTAGAAACTTTTTCCTTCCAGCAAAATTTGTTTTTCTGCAATATTGACCTTGATGGGTCACAGCCCAGTACAATTCAGAATAATTAAATATTTTCAAATACTATTACCAGTATACACGTGCTTGAAGGCTGATGTATAATTGTGTACTGTGTTGGTACAAACTTGACCTCTGCTACCTTACTTTGAAGACTCAGTTGAGTTCCAGCAGTTTTGTTAAGGAATGTAACGTAGCTGATTTGTTAGATAATGGAATCCAAATTGTTCCAGAAAAAGGTGCAATTATGCAGCATGTAATACACAAATAAATTGACTTAATGTTACATTATAATGAAAGCTGTGCAAAATCCTCTGCACCAGCACAATAAAATAATAAAAAGTAATAGAACAGGTAATAGATGTAAAATAAATGCTAAAAAAGTAGTTCAAATCATTTTCATACCAGTCAAAAGATACTGAAAAGGGCGCATCCAATCACAATAAAACACCAGAATGAAACACTTCTAAATAGTAATATAAATTTTTGTGGACACTTCATGTCCCATGATGTGGAATTGACATATAGTTTGATTTTCTTTTTCCTAATGTAAGCCACAGTTTTACAGTCCTAGTGAAACCATTTTATTGCTGGGGATGTATTAGACATGGTTCATTTCCCTTCTCAGTATGGCTTTAATTTTCCACATCCATGGCTTGACACAGACCCAAACACCAGAAGATGGTTGTCTGCTATAAACTGTTTGGTTTTCTTTGATTGCTTTACAATTTAATCTATAGTTCATTCTATTAACCCTTTCACTTTTAATGCTGCAACGTCTTCCACACTCTGAGTGTATGACTAAACTTTCAGAAAATGGTGGTATTTATTCCATGCTTTAATGATCAAAATCATCACAAGGACATGAAGTAAAATAGTTCTTTCTTTGCTAAACTTTTTATTCCTGCAGCCACGAGTCATTGTGTGATCATGAATGGAATACAATGATAGGGTATCCTCTTTTGCTTCCTAATACAGTCAAAATTATCCTTCTGTTTTATTTTAGCCATAATCCTGTTGGTTTTGGAGCCAAAAAAGTGCCACACTTTCTCCTGCATGTCTCATCATTAGGAAGAGGGGGGGGGGAGCAGAATCCATTCCCACCTGTAGTATTGTCACATCCGATATTCAGTTCCTTCCGGCAGAGAAAGTATATTTGGGAGGGTCACTGAATCAACCTGTGCCTCAGGGCTCCTTGCCTGAAGTACAAAAGACTCAGCTCAACTCAGGTTAGTCAATGAGGTGGTCTATCTGTGGTGACGGACCGCCAGTTTGGTCTGTGGGCTAGCCTTGATAACTGCCTTGAAATGCTAAGTGCTTAATTAAAGAGCTTTCATATCAGTTATTGAGGGCTCCATCTCCCATAGCCCAGGGCACTCTACTTTACAGAGGACTCCCTGGAGTCATAGCTAACTTTATTGCAGTGACAAGTCAAAAGGAAAAAAATAACAAGTGTTTTTAATCCTCCTGTAGCCTTCAACTATCCAAATATTAATAGACAGCAGAACAGGCAGACCTGGCATTGTTGCTCTATTAGTAAGAAAGGATGATTCTGAAAAATGTTTAAAGATATTCTTCAAAATTACTTGCAGTAACATTGTTTTGCAGTTGACATGAGAAAACAGGATTCCTTAAAATATCACAGAAAAATGCACAGTTTCTCTGTCCTAGTACTTTTTGCACTAAGATGAAAGATTAATAAGCAAAAGTATGTGTGTGTATATATGTACATAGGTGACTATGTTACTCACCTATAGCATATAGTGTATCTTTTGCTATATATACATCACCAGTACTGTTAGGTGAAGGTTTACTAAGTCCCATGTCATGTGGGCCATATTACTAGTACAGAGCTGTGCGCTACCTGCAGGGTGAAAATACAGCAACCCCCCTGCATTTGCTCAAAAACGTCCATGGAACAACTAATGCTATTCACTGAAGTAGCATTAGTTGCATCCACAATATCTGCACTGAGCACAGATAGCATGGGCTAAAAAATGCATGTGCTTACCATGCTGCAGTGGGAACACCCCATGTAGTAGTGCGATTTGGGCTATTCACGTAAACCAGTTCCTCAGCAGTTTGGATCCCACTACTGACTCCATCCCAACCAGTCACCACCTAGATGAGAACTGTAAGAGTAGCAAAGGGTTTTTAGCGGTGCCCTGTGTTTTCTAGTGCAGAAACCGCACACTAGTCTTGCGTGCAGAAACCGCACACTAGTCTTGCGTAACATCAGATTCTATAAGAGAAAATAAGTTTTATGATATCCAAAGAAACTCAAAAATAGCACCGCTTCTACAATAAATAAAGAAGGAAGACATTACAAAGCATAGGTTGTTAGAAATACAGAAACATAGAAAAATGATAAAAGGTAAAAAGCATATGGCCTATCCAGTCTGCCCTTCCAAACCAACTACAAAGCTTTACAGTCCCTTTTTTTTCTTTAGAAATCCCATGTAAAACGGGGAAGGCAATGGCAGTGGGGGTTGTACTATTGACTGCCCTGACAGAATGAACAAATGGATGATGAAATGCTCAAAGAAATCAGGGAAGCTAACAAAAGTTACAACACTGCAATAATGGGTGATTTCAATTATCCCGTATTGACTGGGTCAGTGTCACAGCAGGTCATGCTAGGGAGATAAAGTTTCTAGATGAAATAAAAGACTGCTTCTTGGAGCAGCTGGTTCATGAACCGATAGGAGGGGGAACTATTTTGGACCTAGTCCTTAGTGGAACACAGGATCTGGTGCAAGAGATAAGGGTGTTGTGGCTGTTGAGCAATAGTGATCATAATTTTCAAAAGGGAGACTATGATAAAATGAGGACAATGGTTAAGAAAAAACTAAAAGGAGCAGCTGCAAATCTTAAAGATTTACATCAAGCCTGAGCATTGTTTAAAAATACTGTCTTGGAAACCAAGACCAGATGTCTTCCACACTTTAAGAAAAGTGGGAGGAAGGAAGGCCAAAACACTGCCAGCAAGTTTTAAAAGTGAAGTTAGAGAAGCTGTTGTGGCCAAAAAAAAACATCTTTCAGGAAATGGAAAAAGGAGCTAAATAACGAAAATGGAAAACAACATAAGCACTGGCAAGTTAGATACAAGGCATTGATAAGGCATGCAAAGAGAGAATTTGAAAAAAAGCTTACCATGGAAGCAAAAATGCATAATAAAACCTTTATAAAGTACATTCATAGCAAAAAAAGCTGTGAGTCAATTGGACCATGGATGATAGAGGGGTAAAAGTGGCACTAAGGGAGGACAAGACCATAACGGAGAGTCTGAATGCTTTGCTTCAGTCTTTACTGAAGAAGATGTAGGGAAGTTACTCATGCCTGAAATGTTATTTAAAGGTGATATATTAGAAAAATTGAAAGAAATATTGATAAACCGGGAAGAAATACTACAACTACTTTATAAACTGAAGAGTAGCAAATCAACTAGACAGGATGGTATACATGCAAGGGTGCTGAAAGAACTGAAATATGAGATTGCAGACCTACTATTAGTAATCTGGGAACTATCATTAAAATCATCTGCAGTACCTGAAGATTGAAGAATGGCTAATATAACACCAATTTTCATAAAGGGTTCCAAGGGTGATCAGGGAAACTACAGACCAATGAGCCTGATGTCACTACTGAGTAAATTGGTAGAAACCATTTTAAAGAATAAAATTTCTGAACATACAGATAGTCATGGTTTAATGGGAGAAAGCCAACATGGATTTCTAATCTGTTATATTTTTTTGAAGGTGAATTAACAGATAGATAAATGTGAGCTGGTTGATATAGTATGTATCTGGATTTTCAGAAAGCCTTTGACAAGCACTGCCAAGGATGATGGAAAAGCCATGTTTCAATATGTTTGTTGAATTTCAGCAATGGGGTTTCATCTTGAGTGTTCAAGGATAGAGAATTCCATGAGTGGAGTCTGATATGAAAATGCAAAATCATTTATCTAGACTTGTCCATACGCAAGGAAGGGACAACCAAAAGATGTTGCTTAGAGGATTTAAACTGGCGGGTTGGAGAGTAAGGAATAAAGTGGTGAACAGGTAATGAAGAAAACGAGAGCTAAATATTAAAAAAAAAAGACCTGTATAAAACATACAATGAGTGAGCATACAAATTTTAAACTAGATCCTACTAGAAACAAGAAACCAGTGTTATAAGATATGCCATACTGGGTCAGACCAAGGTCCATCAAGCCCAGTATCCTGTTTCCAACAGTGGCCAATCTAGGTCACAAGTACCTAGCAATTTCCCTAAAAGAGACAGGTGCCACAATGCTTGTATTGGGACAAGCAGTGATATCCCAGGTCCCTTTTAATAATGGTTTATGGACCTTTCCTCCAGGAACTTGTCCAAACCTTTTTAAACCCAGATACACTAACAGCTTTTCCTACATCCTCCGGTAACAAATTACAGAATTTGATTACACATTGAATGAAAAAATATTTTCTCTTGTTAGTCCTAAATAGGTTACCCTGTAGCTTCATTGCATGTCCCCTAGTCTTTCTATGTTTTGATGGTGTAAACGATCTACGTTTACCCATTCTACTCCATTCATTAATTTATAGACCCCTATCATATCTCCCCTCAGCAGTCTCTTTTCCAGGTTGAAGAGTCCTTAGCTTTCTAAACTCTCTTCATAGGGGTATCCTTCCATCCTCTTTACCATTATGGTGGCTCTTCTCTGTACCTTTTCTAATAATGCTATATCCTTTCTAAGATATGGTGACCAGAATTGCACACACTATTCAAGGTGCGATCGCACCATGGAATGATACAGAGACATTATAATATCCTTTGTTTTATTCTCCATTCCTTTCATTATGATATCTAGCATTCTATTTGCTCTCTTGGCTGCTGCTGCACACTGGGTGGAGGATTTCAACATGTTATCCACGATGATGCCTAAATCTTTTTCCTAGGTGGTGGTTCCTAATGTGTTGTTCTAAGGATAGAGAAGTGTTGTGGTCTGAGCATTTGGCATTATAAATTAGCAGTGTTCTGTATAAGTTGCAGACATTTCCACTGAAACTGTGGAAAACCAATCAACAATGAATTACGGTGATCAAGATGGTTCAATATTGTAACACACTAGTACTCCACAGCCTGGGCATGCAGAGTTAAGCGGCCTGATCCCTTCTTTAGATGGTAGAACAGAGCTTGGGGAAAGCACTGCCTCCTGGGAGTTGTAGTATTTACTATCCAAATAAAAGAGAGTAGTTGAGCACGAATGGTTTCAGGCAAATAAACCGGATTTTAATTCCCCTCCGGGCGGCTTTACATACAGGAAATGAAGAACAAATTGCCATACATCTTCTGGCAGGAAATAATATAAGAACTGAACAAAAATAGCTTCTTATATCAGCATCACATACGTTTCACAGTAATCCAACTTAAACAAGCATTTCTCTGCTCAAACCTTTTGCGCTTTTCTTCCAGCTGCCTCCTGCAGCTCACTGAACAGCTTAGTAATAGCACACAGGTATTATATTATCAGAAACAGATAAGGTACAGTCCATTTCTTCCACTGGCATGTATTCTACAGCTGGTTCTGTTTCCATTGCCTCATAATGGTTATCAGCTGGGAATGTTTGAAACTGGCTACACGGTGTTTCCAAGCACACACCTAGTTCCTCAGCCTGAGACTTTTCTCTGCAGCCTTCTGCTAGACACGGTTGAGAATTACCATGGTATTTACTATGAGGAGAGCCCCACCCTTCTGGGCTAACACAAGACCACTTCTTAAAAACAGTTTTGTCTGAGGGGGCGGAGCCTGATGCCGAGCAGGACGGACGGATAGAGCGTGAGCTCCAGGGTGACCCGCCAATAAATCCGAGATTAATTTGAGGTATTGTGCTGCAAATCCATTATACTGTACCGGAGGTCCTATAGAGATGTCCGTAATAAAACCAGCCAGAATAGATTTCTCCTCGGGGCAAACTGCGAGTGCTAAACGATCTAAGACCGAACCTGCATCACCGCAAAAGATGGCGGCGCGGCTAGACGGGTCGGAGGCCCTGCAAGAAGTGTTGGCTGAGTTGAGAGGGATAAGAGAACTGATTGCGGCTAACGGAGAAGCACTATCGGTGGTGCGTGAAGATACTGCGGCTCTCCGGTCTAATCTGGAGGGGTTATCCCTTCGTCAAGATAAAGTTGAGCAAATAGTGGCAGCGCACGAAGAAAAACTAAAGTCAGTAGACAAGCACACCCAGCAGATCCGGGCCTTACAAAGAGAGATCGAAGAGGGGAATAATAGAGCACGACGTAACAATGTGAGAATTGTTGGGGTCCCGGAGGGAGCTGAGGGCGGAGATATGATTGCTTTTCTAGGCAAAATGATTCCGGAGACTCTGCACATCAATTTTATGCACCCCTTTGAGATAGACAGAGCTCATAGGGTGCCTTCTCAAGTGATTCAGGGCCATAAAAGACCGCGCCCAATAATCCTACGAGCTCTACGCTATCAACACGCTGTACAAATTCTTGAAGCAGCCCGCCTGCGCCCTAACGCTGAATTTGAGACATGCAAGCTTCATTTCTTTCCGGATTTTGCTAAAGCCACTGCTGATCGGCGTCGCATTTTCCTCTCGTTGAGGCCGCGCTTGGTCCAACTCCAAGCCAGATTCGGCCTTCTCTATCCAGCTCGCATGAGAGTCACGCTTCACAATCACACTAAAACTTTCGATGATCCAGAGATGCTTCAGCAATTTTTGGAGGACAAAGAACGTATGCATATGCGCTGAAATTGTATTTCATTCTCATGTGTAGTTGTTCGCATAAGCTCTGATTCTACGTTTATGTAGCATGCTGTTCACAATACCTTTTCCTTTGATATTATCACATACTCATTGGTAGATGACATATTGCTAGCTATTCTCCTGAACTTAACCTTCTACAATCCTGGTTAAATTCAGTACTTTGAGTTCTGTACTAAGTTGTATTGAGCATATTGTGGATATACTGTTAGTGGTGGGTCCCCCCTGTACCGTCCCTGTTCCCACTGGGTTCACCATGTAATGCGGGGTGGGGGTATAGTCCTCTGGAGTCTAAGGGGGAATTTTACTTGTTGCGGTCTGTGTCACTGGAGCCAGGGTTACAATGTGCCTGTAATGCGGAGCTTCGGGGCAGAGGCAGTTCAACCCAGTCTAGAATCGTGGGAGTGGGCCTGAGGTATCTTCCTAATTTCTCAGCTGGCTGGTGTGATTAAATTACTCTCCTTGAATGTCAAGGGGATTAACAGTCCAATAAAACGAAAAAAAATCTTACATTATGCGCAACTAGAGAAAGCAGACATACTCCTGCTACAGGAAACACACTTGAACAATCAGGAATCTCTGAAACTAGGAATTAAGCCCTTTGAACTGGTGGCCTATTCTGCTGCGATTCATAAACATAACGGAGTGGCCATTTTGGCTAAGAAGTCTCTTAAGCCAACTATTTCACAGACGCTCTCAGATAAACAAGGCAGATGGACGAGTGCTGTTTTAACGGTGGGGCGACTATCGTTCAGTCTGGTTAATGTGTATGCTCCAAATGCTGATCATCCAGAATTTTTTCATTCCCTGGCTCAGGAAGCTTTTCTTGGGGGCGGCGAACCAGTAATCTTAGGTGGTGATTTTAATCTCTTTCTTGATCCACTGGTAGACAAAAGTCCTCCGAAGCTCAGCTCGGTCTCCAAATCGCAGGCCGTCCTCAGGGAGTTGATGAGTGACAAAGGTCTGGTGGATATTTGGCGCCTCTATCATCCAAATGATCTCGAGTTTACCTTTTTCTCCAACCCTCATCGGTCCTCGTCACGCATCGATTTTTTTCTGGCTTCAAAATCCCTGATATCGTGCTGTACCAGTGCGAGCATCCAGGCGATGCATATATCAGATCATGCTGCTATCAGTCTAGAGCTGCAAGACTTACCTGCTGGTGCTAAATCCTTACATTGGGCTTTCGATAGATCCCTTTTAGGTGACATGGAGTTCAGCTCCTGTATTCAAGCAGCTATAAAGGAATATTTTCAGTTCAATCTTCTGCAGGACACCGAGGGTTGGGCCTGGTGGGAAGGCTTCAAGGCCTCCACGAGGGCTACCATCACGAGTAACATGATCGTCAGGTCTCGGAGACAGAAAGAACGCTTAGCGAAACTAGAAGATCAGATCAAGGCGGGGGAGCGACTTCTAACACGACGCTCTGAACAAGTCATCTTGATGCGTCTCCAAAAACTCCGTTTTAGTTATAACCAATTGCTTACTGACGAAGTGACAAAGAATATCCAAGCTCAGAGCGGAGCCTACTATTGGGAAGGCAATAAAGCGGGTAGACTTCTGTCACACGCTCTAAAGGGTCAGCAAGAGGCGCGGCGGGTGGAAGCCTTACGCGACCCTGGTAGCCAATGCCTGCTGACCAAAGACGAGGAACTTGTGGGAGCTTTCGGCTCTTTTTATGCACAGCTATACTCCTCTGAGATTCAGAATCCTCAACTGACCTTTGAAGAGTTGACTGCTGGGGTGCAGAGACCTACCCTGGACGCAGAGACAGCTGAGATGTTGGCGGCCCCCATCTCCCTTTCTGAAATACAGCAGGCAATTCAAACACTGGCTTCAGGCAAGGCTGCTGGTCCAGACGGTCTCCCCATTGAATTCTACAAAGCTTTCTCTAAGGAGCTTGGCCCACCTCTCCGTGTCTATTTTCAGGCTCTCCTACAAGAGGCTCCTTTGGTAGGGAGTTTCGCGTCAGCGAGTGTGATTGTATTGGAAAAGAAAGGCAGGGACCCCCAGCTAGTCAGTAATTACCGACCGATATCCTTGCTGAACGCTGACTATAAGATCTATGCTACGATACTGGCTAATCGACTTGCTGGCGTCATGACACATTTGGCGCACCCGGACCAATGTGGTTTTATCGAAGGGAGATCGACAGCGGACAATGCCCGTCTTCTATGTCACGTTCTAGCGGCCGGGGAAAGCCATAACTGCCCACTAGTGGGGCTATCCCTCGATGCCGAGAAAGCTTTTGACCGGCTGGAGTGGTCCTTCATCTTTGATGCTCTTCAATGGTTTGGAGTTGGTGATGGCTTCATCAGTCTACTGAAAGTGTTATACGCTCGGCCACTGGCCCATGTCCGGGTTAACACGGCGCAGTCGAAGGAGCTGAGATTATCACGAGGAACTCGTCAGGGTTGTCCTATATCGCCATTACTGTTTAATCTGGCCCTTGAGCCTTTATTGCTTATACTGCGGCAACATGCAAGGATATCAGGGGTGCCAATAGCGGGTCGGACAGTGAAGCTGTCGGCCTACGCGGACGACCTTCTTCTCTTTACTTCCCCAGAGTCCGTACCGGCGATCTTGGAATGCATAGAGCGTTACTCGCAATTATCCGGTTATAAAATTAACTGGGATAAGTCAAGTGCCTTCCCATTGAATGCTAAGACCTACAAAGCGGATATGGAACGTTTCCAATTCGTCTGGGAGCCTAAGATGTTTAAATATCTCGGAGCCTATTATGGTTACCCCTTGCTCGAGACGGTGAGATATAACGAGAAAATGCTCCTAGAAAAATCTCATTTACTGACTACTAAATGGCTCCCATTGACTTTGTCATGGTGGGGGAGACTGGAAACAATCAAGATGACGATAGCCCCGAAAATTAACTATGTATTGGAAATGATGCCTCTCCTATTGCATCCGCAGACATATCAGCAAATTGAGAGAGTGTTAGTGAGATTTTTGTGGAACAACAAAACGCCCAGGATCGCTCTTAAAAAACTTAAAGCTTGTAAGGAGTTGGGAGGAGTGAAATTCCCGGACTTTCAACAATACCACAAAGCCTTTCTGCTAAGACAAGGGGCGCAATGGCTGACTTCGGAAGCCGCATACCTTCCTGCGTGGCTAGAACTGGAACAAGCAATTGTGGCACCTTTTCCCTTGCCGCTTCTGCCTTACTCGCAGATGCCGCCCGATAAAGAATATCCTCCTATGATAGTTGACACACAAAGAGCCTTCGCGGCCCTACGGGACTCGCTCGATGGTGCTAATTGCCTTACTCGTCGTTGGCCACTCTGGTACAACCCTCACCTTAAGATCCAGCACCGGTCCTTCGCTTGGGGTCTCTGGTATTCTAAAGGCATCTGGACAATTGATCAGCTGCTGGCGCGGAATGATTGGAAGAGCTTCACGCAATTACAGCAGGAATACAGCCTACCAAACTCTTGCTATTTTCAATGGCTGCAACTTCGACACTGTATAGCCAAATCGATGCCACATTTCCGGTCCCTGGAACACAGGGATCCTTTATGCGATGTAGTAAATTCTTCTACTAGGGCATCCCATTTCTACAAATTACTGCTTTCTGGTATGCCGCATGGTACAATTGGTACTCAAAAAGTGTGGAGCATGACACAGCGTTGAGTATGTCGCCCCAGCAATGGGAACAGTTTTGGGCAAAACAAGTCCGTATTTCAAAATCTGCCTCTGTTACCCAAGCTCTATTTTTCTTGGCACATCGTGCCTATCTTACCCCGATCAAGATGGCTACTTGGGGTCCGGTAACTGATGGGCACTGTTGGTCATGTAGGCAACAATTAGGTACTTTTGTTCATATTGTTTATCAGTGTCCCTGTGTCCAAATTTTCTGGGAACAAGTCTGGAAGCGAATCCAAAAGATACTGAGTTTTCATGATCCTCTCTCCTGGGGCATTGTTAGTCTTCGTTCAGCGAGTAATATACCCTCATTGTCTAAACGACATTTCTTTCTGTTGGATTTCATGCTCGGAATTGCACTGTACCTTATCTCTCGCTACTGGAATCACACCTATGACCTTACTCCACAGAATTGGTGGAATCACGTTTGCTGTTACAGCAAGTTTGAGCAGCTGCCAAGAAGAGGTGTGTCCAGATCACCATCCGGCCTCTCCAAGTGGCAGATGTTAAATGAGCACATGTCTCTGGCCCCTCAGTAAGCCTTCGGTATTATTTTTGCTTCCCTCAAGGTACATTGTTTTGTCCTCGACTAGAGGTCTCTATCCTTTTTCTCTTTGGGCCGTCCATTGACACAGACATGCCATTCTGGTTTTCTTGTTGACTCCAGAGGATTGGGAGGGTGTGAGGGAGGGTGGGGGGGGGGGGTAATAGGGGTTTAAGGTTTTAGTTAGTCTTTTGTTTTGTTTAGTCAGTTGCAGTCTTGGGTGTAATGCTGTATGATTTGTTTTTGCTTTGATATGCTGTTTTCCTAAGACTGTATAAAACGCAATAAAAAATATTTAAAAAAAAACAAAACAAAACAGTTTTGTCTTTAAACCAATCACTCAGCCTACCTTTTGGCTTTCTTACAGGAGATTCTCTCTGCACTTCAGGGTCAGCTAGAGATCCAAACCTTGGAGTTTGTGAGTGCTCCCAAGTCAGCCTTCTTGGTAATCTTTCCCTTTGGCTGCCTTTCAGACACGGCACCAAATCTGGGCTGTTTCTACCTGGCTTCTTGGCACTGGTTCTCCACTTGTTCCTCTTGCTGATTTCCCTCTCTGAATTAAACCTCAGAGAATCTTCTATTACCATCAGCTCCTCTGGGTCCTCAGTCCCAAGCAGTTCCTCTGCTTCTCGTGGCTGTTCTCTTGGCTGTCCTCCACCTGGTTCTCCTGGCTGTTCTCTTAGCTGTTTCCTTGGCTGTTCTCCACCTGGTTCTCCTGGCTGTTCTCGTGGCTGTTCTCCACCTGGTTCTCCTGGCTGTTCTAACTTTCTCTCTAATGAGCATTCTTTATATCTCTGCCTTCTAGGGTTTAACCTGACCCCTCCTCCCAGCAGGTGTTCTGCCTCAACTCGTGACTGTGGAGCTAAACTGCAGCAGGGGCGTGTTTTCCTCTCCTGTGACTCACTCTGCTTGTGGTTTCCCTGGAAACCATGAGCCATGTGCTTTTGTTTTCTGTCAGCTACTGAAGCTAACTCTTCTGTTTTACCTCTCTCTAAGGGATCAGAGGGACCTTCTACACCACATATCACCCCCTTAAGATATTACAGGCTGCCGGATATTTTGACGGACAGCACGTAATTCTGGAAAGTGCGTCTGCATTACCGTGGAATTTGCCTGCCCTATGCTGTACCACAAAGTTATAGGCTTGTAGTGCCAAATGCCACCTAGTTAACCTGGCATTGCTGTTTCTCATGTGATTTAGCCACTTTAAAGGCGCGTGGTCAGTGACTAAAAAAATTTTTCGTCCCGCAAGATAAAATCTTAATGCTTCCACAGCCCACTTGATCGCAAGGCATTCTCGTTCAACTGTAGAGTATCTCTGTTCTGCCTTGGACAATTTCCTACTAAGGTAGGTAACTGGATGTTCTACCCCCTCAAACACTTGGGACATTACGGCCCCCAACCCAGTCTCCGAGGCGTCTGTTTGCACGATAAAAGG
Organism: Ichthyophis bannanicus; assembly: GCA_033557465.1. Lineage (NCBI taxonomy): Eukaryota > Metazoa > Chordata > Amphibia > Gymnophiona > Ichthyophiidae > Ichthyophis > Ichthyophis bannanicus. Next base: position 994,659,399 of record CM066033.1, on the reverse strand, counting down.
CAATTCAAAGTTAACCCCTCTAAGTACTGGGGCCCTACTCAACTTCTCCTTTAGAGATATGAATACCTTTTCCGCCTCTTGGGTCCATTTTATAGTGTTTGGGGCATTCGTTCGGAGCATTTCTGTAAATAGGTTACTCTCTTCGGCAAATCTCGGAATAAATCTATGGTAATACCCTACAAGGCCTAAAAATCCTCGCATCTGTCTTTTATTCATTGGCCGGGGAAAGTTTTTCACACTATCTATTTTGCTAGCCAATGGTTTCACCATCCCTCCTCCCACCATGTGGCCTTAATACTTCACCTCCTTACTAGCAAAGAGGCACTTCCCAGGGTTTAGAGTTAAACCCGCTTTCCTCAGGGCTCGGAGGACGGCCTCTATTCGGGGCAGATGTTGAGCCCAAGTAGAGCTATAGACGATAATGTCGTCCATATAGGCCAGTGCATAGTCATGGTGGGGTCTGAGAAATTGGTCAATTACCCTTTAGCATGTGGCAGCTGCCCCATGGAGACCAAATGGCATGCGTTTAAACTGAAACAGGCCCACCGGGGTGCTGAAGGCCATTTTTGGTTTCGATTCCCTGGTCAAAAGTATTTGCCAGTATCCTTTTGTAAGGTCTAAAGTGGTCAAATACCTCGCCTGACCTAACCTATCTAATAAGTCCTCAATTCGAGGCATAGGGTACGCGTCAAATTGAGAGATGTTATTAACTTGCCGGAAATCTATGCAGAAGCGAAGGCTTCCATCCGGCTTAGGCACTAAGACTATCGGACTTGACCATGGCCTTTTAGATTCCTCTATTATGCCCATTTCTATCATATCCTTCACTTGCGATATGACCTCCTTCTTCTTGGCTTCCGGCAACCGGTAAGGCCGTTGCCTGATTATCTTTCCCGGCGTGGTGATAATCTCATGTGCAACTATACTAGTTTCCCCTGGCACCGTCGTCAGGACATCAGAAAATTTGCCCAGTACTTTACTCAGCTCTTGTCGCTGCTGCAGCGACAGCTCTGCACCTATGCGAGGTTCTGGATTTTCTCTCCAGTCTGCTGGCTGTGGGCCTAGATCTTCTTCCTGTCTTTCCTCAGAGACGGCTGCTAGGCCTCTCATCTCCCCTGCACCAGTAGACCCAAATCCTCCCTCCCCCCGACTCGTGGGGGTCAGTGAAGATACCTCTTCTACCTCGGGGAATCCCACACGCTCACACACAAGTTGAGCGATCCTATCACCTGTTTTCATTTTGAAGTCTTCCTTGCTGAAATTGAAAAGCAAAACTTTTACTACTCCTCGGTAGTCAGGGTCTATGACTCCAGCCCCTACGTCCAGGAAATATTTAGCAGCTAGACCGGATCTGGGAGCTATGAGCCCATAACATCCTTGAGGAATCTGTGTCTTTACCCCCGTATCTATTAGGGCTTTTCCTCCTCGTGGCTCTATCCCATCCTCCGCACTAAATAGATCATAGCCGGCAGCAGCCTCTGAAGCTCGCTGCGGGCCTTGGGCCTGAGCTGAGACCTTACAATATTGCAATACAAATTTTTGTTTTCCTGGGGATACTTCTCCTACCTGCGGTTTGGGTTGCGGACTCGCTTTACAGGGCTTCCCTAATAAAGGACCAGGGATCTTGGTTGCAATGGCCTCTACTTTGGGGATATTCTGTGGCTCTTTCCTTACTCCTAAGGTTTCTACCTTGGGTGGAGTGGTTGCTAAGCCTGTTTTCACCCTAAGGTCCTTCTCTATCCCTTGGCTGAAAGGAGGCCAATCCCTTCCGAGGACGATATCCTGCGGAAGGCGTGGTACCACAGCTACTAACACGTCCCTTTCAGTGCCCAGCCCTTTTACCGACAGTCTATACAAGGGGTAATATGAGGCTGCCCCATGTACGCATCGTATCTTGACACGCCCCACTGCTTGACTCAGTGCTGAGGGCAGGCGGGCTTCGATGGCCTGCCAGAGCTTTTGGGAAACCATGCTCTGGTCAGCACCGGAGTCAAGCAGTGCCCGGGCCTCAATGCCTTCCACTTGTACCTGAAGCACAAATCCTTTGTGGGTTTGTTTCACACCCCCAGACACTATCGCTGTGCGCAGCGCACAATCTTTACGATAATGCCCCAATTTACCACAATTGAAACATTTCCCCTTTGAAAAAGGTACAACATTATTGTCATTGGGTAATCTATTTCTTGTGACCTTTTCTGATCTCCCAAAGCTGGCAGTTTTTGTCACCTTCAGAGCGCCTGGTTTTGAGGCCCTAGCTAATTCGGCTTCAAAATACCGCTTTGTGAGGCTAGCTGCTTCCTCCGTGGTTTTACAACTCTGGAGCATCAGAAAAGTTTTCACATCAGCTGGTACAGCTTCCATAAACTGTTCTAGAATAATTGTATCTAATACAGATTCTAGAGGCTTCTGCTCTGGATTAAGCCATTTCCAAGCTAGGCCTTTTATTCTATGAAGCAGCATTTTTGGGGTTTCATTGGGCTTTAACTTAGCCTCCCTAAACATGCGTCTAAAGAATAAAGGGGTTAATCCTAATCTGTCTTTGACAGCTTTTTTAACCTCATTATAATTAGATGTCAGTGTAGCAGGCATAGACTTATAAGCCGCTAAGGCTTCACCTGAGAGCGACATGACGAATCTCACCGCCCATTGCTCCTCAGGCAACTTAATAGCCTCTGCAATGCGTTCAAACGCTTCTATGAAGTCATCTAAATTATCATTATGAGAAAACTGTCCTAGTACCATAGCGCTACCACTTGGCAGTCCTATCCCCTGGTTAAACCAGGGAATAGTTGGTTCCGGCTCTCGTTGCTTCTTGAGTAACACCTCCATCAACTCCATGAGAGGTTTCTGCTGCGCATGGATGGCAGTTGCAGTCTGTTCCTGCGTGTGGCGTGTCAGCTCTAGCTGTTTTTCCCATTGGACTGAAATCCACTGGAGCAGCTCTTGTGGGTCCATCCTGGAGTCAGCTGTTCCTGCAGAAAACAAGAAACACAAAAACACACCAAGTGCGGTCCAAAAAAAACCAAACTCTTTTCCTTTTTTTTTCAATAGCTTTCTACTGCAGCAGAACAATAGCTCCCTTTCTCCACAGTTATCCTCCCACACCTGTGCCCAGCTACCGTTACCTCAGCACAGTGCAGAGTCAGGCACTGAGAAAGTAGCTCCAATCCCTCTGACCGGTTTGTCAGACGATTCTGGATCTTTCTGCTCAGCAGTTTTCTTTGCCTTGGTAAAGTGATGTCTTTTTCCTTTTAAAATGTCCTTTGTAATCCAGGTAAAAATCTGCAAAACTACGCCAACCTGTAACACGCTAGTACCCCACAGCCTGGGCATGCAGAGTTAAGCGGCCTGATCCCTTCTTTAGATAGTAGAACAGAGCTTGGGGAAAGCACTGCCTCCTGGGAGTTGTAGTATTTACTATCCAAATAAAAGAGAGTAGTTGAGCACGAATGGTTTCAGGCAAATAAACAGGATTTTAATTCCCCTCCGGGCGGCTTTACATACAGGAAATGAAGAACAAATTGCCATACATCTTCTGGCAGGAAATAATATAAGAACTGAACAAAAATAGCTTCTTATATCAGCATCACATACGTTTCACAGTAATCCAACTTAAACAAGCATTTCTCTGCTCAAACCTTTCGCACTTTTCTTCCAGCTGCCTCCTGCAGCTCACTGAACAGCTTAGTATTAGCACACAGGTATTATATTATCAGAAACAGATAATGTACAGTCCATTTCTTCCACTGGCATGTATTCTACAGCTGGTTCTGTTTCCATTGCCTCATAATGGTTATCAGCTGGGAATGTTTGAAACTGGCTACACGGTGTTTCCAAGCACACACCTAGTTCCTCAGCCTGAGACTTTTCTCTGCAGCCTTCTGCTAGATACGGTTGAGAATTACCACGGTATTTACTATTATTTTTTTATTTATTTATTTAACATCTTTTATATACCGCACTATTTATAATCAGCGCGGTTTACATAGAACAATAAAACATCAGATAAGATACATATTATCTGGTTTTTTTACATAGAACAGGAACAAAAACTTGGGTAACCGGGGTAATTATTTACAATGAACTATGAGGAGAGCCCCACCCTTCTGGGCTAACACAAGACCACTTCTTAAAAACAGTTTTGTCTTTAAACCAATCACTCAGCTTACCTTTTGGCTTTCTTACAGGAGATTCTCTCTGCACTTCAGGGTCAGCTAGAGATCCAAACCATGGAGTTTGTGAGTGCTCCCAAGTCAGCATTCTTGGTAATCTTTCCCTTTGGCTGCCTTTCAGACATGGCACCAAACCTGGGCTGTTTCTATCTGGCTTCTTGGCACTGGTTCTCCACTTGTTCCTCTTGCTGATTTCCCTCTCTGAATTAAACCTCAGAGAATCTTCTATTACCATCAGCGCCTCTGGGTCCTCAGTCCCAAGCAGTTCCTCTGCTTCTCGTGGCTGTTCTCTTGGCTGTCCTCCACCTGGTTCTCCTGGCTGTTCTCTTAGCTGTTTCCTTGGCTGTTCTCCACCTGGTTCTCCTGGCTGTTCTCATGGCTGTTCTCTACCTGGTTCTCCTGGCTGTTCTAACTTTCTCTCTAATGAGCATTCTTTATATCTCTGCCTTCTAGGGTTTAACCTGACCCCTCCTCCCAGCAGGTGTTCTGCCTCAACTCGTGACTGTGGAGCTAAACTGCAGCAGAGGCGTGTTTTCCTCTCCTGTGACTCACTCTGCTTGTGGTTTCCCTGGAAACCATGAGCCATGTGCTTTTGTTTTCTGTCAGCTACTGAAGCTAACTCTTCTGTTTTACCTCTCTCTAAGGGATCAGAGGGACCTTCTACACCACAATATTAGAGCCTGAACTAGTATTTTCAAAGCCTTTTCATCAAGAGTGCTTAATGGATCATATCAATCTGAGAGAAAAATATCATTTCTGAATTTGTGGTCATCTAGTATCACTCCTAAAGATGTAATTTTGTCTTTGACCATGATAGAGTTTCCTGTTATCGTAGGGTAGAATTTGCAAGATGGGTGATGTTTGGATAGCCAGAGAGCTGAGGATTTAGTATTATTAAGAACAAGAGTATGGTTGGAAATCCAATTGGCTATCATGTCTAGATGATTAGAGAGGATGATTGTTAAAAAAAATGGATCCAAAGTAGAATGTGAAATTTCTATATCATCAGAAAACATGTTAATACCATAACTTTGACTGTATTAGGGTTCAAGATGGGTCATAAAAAGGTTAAAGAGAAAATGGTTCAGAATGTATCATTGAGGTACTTTACATACAAGAGGATAGTCAGAAGAGACAGAGTGGCCATTATTTGCACAAAACGTTTGTGAAGAAGGATTTGAACCAGAAAAGTGTGGTTCCTTGAACTCCAACCTCTTAGAGTTGTATTAATAATAACTGATAGTTAACTTAGTCAAAGATGGCTGTTATGTCAAGTTCTTCTTTGTTACTTCCATGCTCTGGAGCTGTCTCCCCTCTAACATACACCTTGAATCCTTCTTCCTGAAATTTAAGACATTACTAAAGACCCATTTATTCACACAGGCCTTCGGCATGGACTCAACTTAAGGATGCTGCATGAACAAATAACCATAACTATGTGCTACTTATGCTCTCTGTGTGTAACCTCCAGCCGCTCCTTTCTCTCCCCTACTTTCCTCTTTCCTATCATATAATGAAGTTCCTTTCCTCTAAATTTTGATGTACTTTTTATTTTGTAAACCACTCTGTTTGTTCTGCCAATGGACGTATATCAAGTCTCAATAAACGATAAACAATTCTATTATCCAGTTCTGTCATGATTTCATTTTTCATTGGTAATATGAGTGTTTCTATGTTACTAAAAGGCCTAAAGCCAGATTGTCAAGTATGAAACAAATTATTGGCTTCTGTGAAGGTAGTGAGCTGTTGAAAAAAACAGTTTTCTCTCCACTGAGAGAGGAAGATTGGAAATTGGACAACAGCCTCAGTAACTTTAAGGATAGGGCAAATGTTTGTCTTTTTCTAGGCCTTGGGAATATAGGTCTGCTCAACGCTTGAATTGAATAAATCCAAAAGATTGCTAGAAAAGAAAAAGGAAGCACGTCTTTGATCAATTTTTGGCAGGAATTGGATTTGTAGAGGAGGGGTTCAAATTCATGGAGACAGAGTTCAATTCCAGAGAAAAACTTGTAATAGAAAAATAATATAGTAAATGAGGATGTGGCTAGGGAAAAATCTACTGAGGATCTGATTGAAGAGTCAAGATGAGAGACACTAGCATGGAGGATTGTCTGAGTATGAAAGTCAATTTGGCAGAAAGGTAGCCCCCAAATTGACCAGGGGAAATTAGCACTAAGGCAGAATTATGTGTATTCTTAGTAGGAGCTACATCATTTACAATCTGGAAAAATTATTTAAAGAAATTGGAACTAGAGGGCCAAGATGGCAGATTGCATAGATAATCACTGTGACCTCCTGGTGTCTCGAGGAGTGGCTCCTCCCTTTCAATTGAGTTATGCTGAAAAGAAAGGGCAAGGCCCTGGCCCATCCATCAGGGCCAGTAAATTCAGGAAGTAAGACCAACTTATCCTTCAGCAACTTGGAATTTGCCAGCAAAAGGAATTTCCCTCAAATTCAGACCACTCTTTCATTTTAGGCTTGGAACAGAGCACCAATGGAGTATCATTGAGCCCCGGAGGAGCAACACTGCCCCTGTGACCCGGAATCAGCTCTGCTGGAGCAGAAGGTATTCTGACTGCAGATGGAGAGATACCTGCAGATTTTGCAGTTATGATTGAGTCACCCATTGTTAGTTCCTTTCCAGGGGAAGGCGACAGGGAGTTGAAATCCCACATCACCAAAACCGCAAACAAGGCCTATCAACGCTTGAGGACCATTAGAAAGATTAAGCCAATACTCCTCCAGGACCACTTCCGCACAGTGTGCCAAGCACTCATCACACCTCTGCTTGATTACGGAAACTCACTATATCAAAGCTTCCCTCAGCAGACCTTACACCCACTCCAGATGGTGCAAAATACTGCAGCACGCATCATTACAGACACTCCAAGAACTGAGCACATATAACTTCAAGAAGAGTTCCTTCACTACTGGCATCCACACTATGGAACTCCCTCCCAACAAGCCTGAGGGCATTAAATGATATCACAGACTTCTGCAAGGCCCTTAAAACCCTGTTCTTTACAGAAACATATGTCCCCACCCGAACAGTAATACAACTACCTCCGCCAACAGTCCCCACCCGAACAGTAATACAACTACCTCCGCCAACTCGGCACCCACTCATCCCAACTAAACATACAAGTTCATTGTATAACGTTGTTAAATACCCTCATGTTAAATGTAACCCTCCAATTGTGATGTGATGTGACCACTTTGATTGAAGGATAAGGTGGTATACAAATCTGTCTAAATAAATAAATAAAGGTGAGAGGTATGCTGTGGCAATATCATCCTGGGAGGAGTGCTAGGCTTGCCGAAGGAGGAGGTTCAAGTACTCAACAACATTAAATGTACTTTAGGACTCAATTAGGGCCCTAGATGCATCCCTGAATTCAAATATGGGAGAAGGTTGTTGTAAAGTTGATTCCTTGGTAGAGTTTGTGAGGGTTCATAAGGAAGCAATTGCCCTCCATATTAACCATATCAAACAGTTGGAACATCAAGTTGAAGGACTGGGAGAACTAAGGGATGCCTGAATTAAAGAAAGTTCAATGGTGTGGAAGAAGTTGAAGTATTTGGAAAATAATACCCAAAAGAATAATTTGAGGTTCCTGAACTTCTTGTGCTCACCTTTGACCAGTTCTGTGGAGATGGTGAAAAAATCTTTTGTTGAAATATTGGGGATGGCACCTGAGAACTTACCACCTATCACTCATGCATCTCATCTTTCTCTTTCGAGTGGAGTGGGTGCAACTGGTGGCCCTACGGAACAACAAGATCAGCTGGATTTGACAGGGCTTCTGGAAAGTTCTTTGGAACTGGTGACTGCTCGATCCACACTGTTGGTGGCTTTTACTTTTGAACAGGAAAGGAACTCTTTTTGCCTTTTTACTTCAGACATATGAATACAGTTGTTTTGGTTCTTCTATTTGCATTTTTCTTGATATTTCAAAGACCACCAAATCTAGGCACCAGGAATTCCTGGCCATTAGTTCAAGAGTCCTGGCTTTGGGTGGTTGCTGGAGTTAAACATTTTGTCGTTTGTGCTATATAAATATTGTTGCAAAAAAGTATTTCTTTGTTGAACCAAAACAGTTTTTGGATTTTGTAGTTTCGTGGAGAGGGGATCCTTTTGAGGTCTCAGAGTTTTATACACTCTGGCTGCATGGAACATTCCCCTGTATCTGAGTTAGTTTATTTTATTTCCTGTATTATTTTCCTACTTGGCTTCCGAATAGTGTTGTCAAAATAGCAATAGATATGTGATTTCTTTCATTGTTGTGCTATTTTTTTCTGATTTCTTGCTTTTTTTCTGTTTATGATAATGCATATTCCCTGTTTGAATATTCTTTGAAATCATTAATAAAAATATCAATCATTAAAAAAAATAAAATAGAACCATAAAGATTTTTGGGGGAGTAATAGTCTATTTTCAGCGTCAATATCCTTTTCATATATTCAGCATAGTGATGTGCTGTTATAATGTTTCTGCCAATTTCTTTCAGCAACATGCATTTGTTTTTTCATGTCTCAGAAGGAATTAGTATACCAGGAAGTATGCGGACCCGATTTATTTATTTGGTTTTGATACACCGTTTTGCTACCAGGCAAAACGGTTTGCATGGAACAATTGGAACGCATCTTACAAGGAGCTAGTCTTACAAGGAACAAAATGATCAAGAGATGTAGTCAAATTTGTCTCCCTTAAGTCAATATTGTCATCAAGAGAGGAATTTGGGGAGACAATTTCAAATTGGGACAAAGAATGGGTGGCAAATGCTTCTCTATTAAGTGTTTTTAAATCAAAAATCTGTTTTATTTGGGTAGGGCAACCCATAGCAAAGGTCTGCAAGGAACATGAAAAGTGGATAAAGAAATGATCCATCCAGAATAATGGACAAGTAGCGAGAAAGATGAAATTGGAAGATTGACATTCTACAAAAGTAGGATCTAAAGTGTCCAGCAGCATGTGTAGGGATTGAGGATAGCAAAGAAAAGCCAGCAGCCGAGAAGGGGGTAAGTTAAAATGTAGGCTGGAATCACTAGTAAAAATGGATAATTCAAGAGCAAGCTGAAGTCAGCAATTAATTGGTATAAGGTCTCCAATAAAGGTAGGGAAATTTTTAAAAAAAAAAGAAAGAAAAGTGTAAGAATAAACCAAAACTAAAAACGTAGAGACAGCTAAAACCAATAAATAGACTTATGGAGTCTCTCTTGTAGTCTGTCTGGTAAAGATATATATATTTTGGGCTCATTTGGCCTCTAGTTTCCACACTTACATTTTAAACATGCATGCAAATTGCTTGTGCCTGCACATACACACACATATGAATATATATATGTACACAATGGGCCTGATTCCATCCTGATTGTCCTGGCCCTCTGTGCACCTGGTCGGAACCAAATGTACAGAGGGAGTCGCGATTCTGATCCTGTCGAGCATGTCTAGACCCGCTGGATCAGAATCACGAACAGGCCTGTTCTCCGATTCTGTCCGGCCTGCACATACAGGCCTTCCCTGGCTAATTCAGTTGGGGCAGTTCAATAGAGCTGCGGCGCCATGGCGTCCGGTTGCCATGGCACTGTGGCTCCATTGAAAAGTCATGATCCCAAGCCGCCAGATGCAAAGGTGCTTTCCCTGCAGCCCAACCTCTGACCTGTCTCCTAAAGCCATGGTCAGGCTGTGGGAACTCTCCTCTGCCCCCTCCCGCCGCTTCCCAGCCCTGGGCCTGCCGATCACTGCTGACTGGGGAACTTATTCCACCTCTGAAGTGGAATAAGTTCTCCGTTCAAGCCACTGGCCCCAGATGTACAGGGCCGACATTAGAATCGTCCCTGTATGTCCAGAACCGATGACCACCCACTGCCCACCCTAACGCCGCCCTGATCCACCTTTTTCCCGCCCTCGTCTATCTTCCCCATACACCGTGCGGAGAAGGTAGACGGGGTCGGGAAGGTCCCATATAGCGGGGATGGATGTCAAAATGGGACGTCCATCCCCGCTATTCGTGTCTCAGAATGACCTCGATTGTGTGTGCATAAATTTAGAGGTATATGTGCACACAAATAATTTGCACACATGATAGGCTGCAATCACAACAAAAACTTTCAGTTCATATGTGATGAATGTGACAAAAATCCCTGTCCTGCACCTGCCTACTACATGGATAATTCCAGGGTGATCCATGGGTGAAGTTTGATGGCACCGATTTTCGACACCAGTATGTGGTTAAAAATTGGCATAACTTAGGATAGGAAAAAGGCTGTCCTAAGCATATGTGGATTTGCTCTCCAGATAGAAGCTGAAAATTACCACTATCCTGATAGCCACTGTCGCTGTCTGCAAAATCCATATATTCAGCAGCAGATGATGTTCAGAAACTTCCACTGAATATTTGGAGATTTTCTTTACCCATGGTGGTCAGAGTTTTAAAAATGCTGACTGCCACAGGCTCAATATTGGTCTGTGAGTTTATTTATAAGGTTGACCTTTTAGCATTTAGTAATTTGTGTTATTTTAGAAAGGTCCTATTATTTCCTTGTCTAGGCTAGTGCTACCATAGCTCCTAGTCTTGCAAATTTATATGTAGCAGAATTTGAACAGATTTGGTTTACATGGTCTCCATATTCTACTCTAGTGAAAGTATATAGATAATCTGAGGAGCGGAGGATAATCTGATATTATTGAATTTATGTGATTGTTATTTATAGCTTCTATTAGTTGCCATTTTTGGATATTTTGATCCAGAAAGAAGTGTGAGTTTTCTATTACTTAAGGAGAGGAGGAGTGGCCTAGTGTTTGGGGCAAGGTACTTCAGGCCAGAAGGTCAGTAGTTCAAATCCCACTAGAGAACAGCAACCTTGGGCCAGAAGGACTGGGGTTTCTAGTCCAACAGGTGCTCCTTGTAGTCTTGGGCAAGCCACTTAACCCTCCATTGCCCATGTTCCCTGCAAGTATTAGTATATGTGTCTCATATCCCCTCATGCTTAATGTATCCCCCAATTGTGTTGTGACCACTTTGATTGAAGGATAAAGTGGTATACAAAACTGTCTAAATAAATAAATTCAAAATGTATATGTTGATATATTTTTAGAAAAGGTCTTTCTAAATATGGAAGATAGATTTGTGCATATTTATTTATTTGTTTGTTTTTCTATACCGTGCTATTACAGATCAGTGCAGTTTATATAAAACATATGAATAAGGTTTACATATAACTTTTGAACATGGTTTACATATAACATATGAACAATAAACTAGTTTACATCAAACAGGTTGCATATAACAAATTTGCAGCAGGTTGGTACACCTAGGAACATACTTACATCACAGGAACATATTTACATTATTTACATTATTTACATTACCCTTCACACCCCTGCAGATATCAGATCTGCCAACGTCACCACCACCAATAGGGCATTCGCATACACAGCACCTACACTATGGAACCAACTACCGCCCACACTAAGAGCCAGCAAAAATCTAGCGGAATTTAGAAAAAAACTCAAGACGCACCTATTTCAAACTCATTTCAACCTGCTCTAATTCCAGGGAAACCATCTATCCAAAGACCCAGAGAGCATTTCATGTAAAAATGTATATATGTAATCCTTTTCCCCTTAGACTAGAAATGGATACTTTCCTGTGTGTCATCAATTATGAATATACCTTTAAATTTGCTGTATACCATCCTTTCCTCCCGAATCAACTATGTATATATCATATAAATTTTACTGTCTTGATCTGACAGCTCTCTCTTGTAATCATACCCGCTTCTGATCGCTGGAAGGAGCGGTATACAAATACCTGTTTAAATAAATAAAAATAAAAATAAAATAAATAAATTAAAACAGGATTCAATTGACATTGGCTAATTCGACTGTTTGTATGACTGATCTAGGGTGGATGGTTATAAGTTAGTTGGAAGAGGTAAGTCTTCAGAGCCTTCCTAAAAGAAATAAGATCCAAGATGGTGGGTATCATTGGGGGTAGTGCGGCCTACTGAGTTGGCGCAAATAGAGAGAAAGCACAGTTCCAAGTTGATTGGATACAGGTTCTTACTGTTGAAGAGGTCATGAGAGAGTTTATCATGTATGTTCTTCTGGTCCTGGTCTCCGGTGTTTGTTGTATAAGTTCTGAAAGCGAGGTTGCCAACATTCTATGCAGGGCCTTAAAAGTGAGTAGCAGTGCTTTTTAAGTCAGGCGACTTGCTATGGGGAGCCAATGAAGCTGAATGAGAAGAGGAGTGATGTGGTCGTATCTGGATGCAGACAGGATTGTGCGGGCAGCTGTGTTCATGGTGAGTTGTAGTGGCTGGAGAGTGAGCTTCAACATACCATGAAAGATGATGTTGGAATAGTCCAGATGAGGGAGGATGAGAGCTTGAGCAACCGTGCGGAGGTCTGAGGACTCGAGGAGAGGACGTACGTGCTGGAGGGTTCTCAGTTTATGGTAGACTGTTTTGGTGATATTTTTAACGTGGGTCTCCCAGCATAGGTGTTGGTCAATTGTTATTCCCAGATAGCGGACTTCTTGTTTGGTTATGAGGTTGAAGTCTTTCACTTTGAGGGAGGGCGGTGGGGTAAATGTGGGGTCTTTGTATATGAATAAGACCTCAGTCTTGTTGGTGTTGACCATCAGGTTGTGTGTCATGAGCCAATCTGAGTCTGCGTTGAAGCATGTGAAGAACTACATACTAATTTGTAGATTTAAATGGCCTTCCAAATTTCAAATTCCCATGCTATGATTGTAGGTTTAAAGTTATTTTGCATTTTAGCTTGACTGCTGAATTTTGAGGTGGGGCCATGTTGCTGCGTTGACTTTTCTCATTGGCATTACACACATCACTGTTGGAGATAGCTGAGGAAATGTTTACTTATTGAACAGTTCTTTTTATGTCTCTTTATCATTTCAGTCAAAGCAGTTTACATGGTAACGTTCATTAAACAGGGACATTGATAACTTGAATTTTTCTGAAGCAATGAACAATTAAGCAACTTGCCCATGGTCACAAGGAGTGCTAGTGGGAATAATACCCTGGTCTCTTGGTTCCCAAGCCAGTGCTCTAACCATTAGGCTACTTCTTCAGATGTTGTGGTCAGTAGCACAGCCCCAGGGAAGGAGGCGACAGCAGCAGCAGTGTGGGCATTGGCAGAGGAAGAGGCTGCAGCTGTAGATCTGGCAGAAGGGAAGTTTTTCCTCATCTTTCTACCACCAAGGCAGTTCTTGCTCTCAGCAGGGAACTGTCTGATTGCACTGCTGCTTCCTTCTTCTTACCATCAGCAGGAAATGATACGCAGAGGCAGAAGCCTGCTCAGACCTGAGGAAGGAGAAATCCCTGGATAGCTCATGCAGGTGGACTGAGACAGCTTCAGAAGTGAGACAGAGGAGAGTGTGCTGGGAGATAGAGAGAGCTGGGGTCAAAAATGGGAGGAGGACAGTGTGCTACTATAGGGGGAGCAGGAAGGGGAAAGCGAGAATGCTGTGTCGGGCTAAGGAAGGGGGATGAGTGTGGTGTCAGAAGGTATACATGAGATTGCATTGCTATCTCTTCTCCCTCACCTATAGCTTTATTTGCACAGGTGCAGGAAGAAGGAGTTGGTGGCAGTGAGTGGCAAGGAGGGACACTGAGAAAGAAACAGGATCTGCTACTGATGGAAATGATGTGGAAGATTAGGAAACTGTGACGGCTGGAATGATGAGGGGACTTAAGAAAGTGTGCTAAGCATGATTAGAGAAATAGAGAGAAACTGTATGTCAAGTTTAAATTATTCATATTAAAAAGCATGCAAGAAAACAAAATCCACTTAGAAATGTAATCTACTTTGATTTAATGGGAAAAGTAGATTTTAACAGGGTAATAGTGAGCTCACAGCAGTCTGTTTTTTTTGTTTTGTTTTTAAGTTCTGACTTCCGTGGCCAAAAATATCCAGATATTCAGCAGCACCAACAGGATAGTGGGTGCCACTGTACATCCAGATTGTCTGGTCATTATCCAGAAAATCAGCAGCTACTTTCAACTGCTATCCAGATAAGCAATCCAAATAGGGCTCGAAGGCATTGACACGGGTAACTGCCCATGTTACCCATGTAAATGCCTTAATTGGGATTTTCCAAAGGCATCTACATGGATAGTGTCTTTGGAAAATCACGGTTAAGTCCCTAAAGCGCCTAGATGCTATGCGGTTAGCAGCGGGGCATGTTGGGGGTATTGCGAGGCAGAGGAAAAGACTAAGCGGGTAGCAGCTATTTTCCTCGCCTATCTTTCAGGGTCAGAGGCTAAGCGGGTAGCATCGAAAATCACTGCTAACTGCTTAGCTTCAGCGGCTGCCGGCATGTCCAACAAACCTGGATTTTCACTTCTGTCGCTGTGGAAGTGAAGAGCCAGGTTAAGTGGGTCGATGGGTAGGCTATGCACCGACATGGCACATAGACTGCCTAAATGAAAATTGGGCCCATAGAACTTAGGACAGTTTCTCACTGCCCCTAAGCCATTGGCATAGCTTATTCGGTGAGCAGCGGAAAATTGCACCATCCAGATAATTCTTTGCTTCATCTGGTTCTGTCCCAGGGCTGCCCTGGCACTATCCAGATACTACCAAGGTGATCTGTAATGATTTCAATGGCACTATTTGCATGGTGCCCCTAAATATCACAGCCAGCAAGGCTTATCTGGTTAGCAGGTGCCTCTAACAAGATCAACCGCACTGCATATCAAGCCCTGGATATTTTCATAAATACACTGAAAAACTGTGCTTAACATTTATTTTTGTGCAGAGATATACATAGGGGGGGGGGGCATAGTCAATGAAAACCACACAAATCCTGCTGACTGGGAAATTCAGTAGCACTAGCCCGTTCTAATCTGGTCACATGCCTCAACGTTGACTGGGTTAGTGATAGGGTTTTCTGGGGGCACAACATGAGTTAAAGAATGAGATGCAAAGCATGCAAATCCATCCTAAACACATCATTATTATGCAAAATGAATAAGACAGCTTGTGGTTAACCTCACAAGCTGTGTTATTCATGAAAAGAAAACACCTGCTTTGAGTTGGCATTATCTTTTCTTCCCAGGAGCACCTTAATGCTGTCAAGATCTTTTTTTAAAGGGACTTGTAGTCAGAGAAATAGCCAGTCCACCCCCAATCCTCTATGAGACTTCGGCCAAATGACAGCAAATATGTTAAAGTGAGTTTGCTGCCACCACAGCCGCATGGGAGGAGTGGAGTGGGGGGACAGGGGGGAACGGATCACCGTGACAATGGAGAGGCCTGTGTGGAGGGTTGCATCACTGTGACATAGGGGGGCCATGCCATCGTGACAGTGTAGGGCCCGATGCAAACGTTTGCAGAACTTACACCACTGCTTTTAGCTGGTGGGATATCATGGTATGGAAAGAAAAATATAAATCCTTATATATGCATTTCAAAATTACAGCTACCTATAGAAAAAGCAGGTGCAAGTGACCACCCACGTTTTTTTTACTCATGTCAAGTTTCAAAAGGAAAGTACGGATTTCATTTCCTATATTGTTTCATGTTTTCGATCTGAAACAGAAATAAAATCCTGAAATGTCATCACTTTCTGGCTGTCATTAGTGTGCACTATTGGTGAATAGTGTGTGCTATTATTCAATTAGTTGTAGTGCATTATTCACCCAGAGCATGCACTACTGAGCAATAGTGCACGCCATTAAGATTTCCTTCCAAATGAAAATTAAAAGACAAAACTAAACAAAATGAAAAGCCTCACTCACAAAGAACACGGAAAACTAAGGACACTAAAACAAATCGAAACCTTTGGCCTGCACATCCCTTAGAGTAAGTGTATGCAAATTTTCATCTTGATAATTGATGCAAAGCCTTTTGATAAAAGATATTTGTGGCCTTTGTCCCCATGAAAACAATTTAGAATTGCCTGCGTTAGTGAAAAGGATGTAATCGTTTTCACTTAATAGACTTTGCAAAATTTTCAAAGTGACAGAATATGCATACTTTCATTTTGAATACATTTGCTAATTTCTATCAATACGTTTCCAAATTACAAGTATGTGCACATTTTTGTCAATTTAAATGTATGACCATAATACCCTACCATGCCCCCAGAAACATTTCCACTTACAGTAGATTAAATATGTGCTAAAATGGCACTTTGGGGTAATTTTATCAAACTATTCAATAAAGCAGCTATTTAACTACGGAATGAGTTTTTATAAAACTACTTATCCAATATGTGGGTAATTTTTTGAAGCCTTTTTTACTCATATGTTGCAGTCTACACACATAAAAGACCTCTTATAAAATTACCCCAGGTGTGTACTTTTGCATGACCTGGGTGTAGGTGTGTTCAGGGGAGGAATTTGGATGGGGCATGGGTGGAGTCATGATGTACATGCATTAAAGAGCCACTCACCCAATGTTCTGTTTTGAAAGAGGGAAGGAGTAAAAGGGAGTTAGCTAGGGAGACTATTCTTGAAAATGTTTTTGATCTACAGTTTGTGGGAATGTGACACCTTGAAGAAAGCTCTGGTTCTGATGTAATTTCAATAAACAGATTTGAAAATAAATTAAATACATGCATTTGCACATACTCTCTGCATGAACGTTTGCATATGCTCCTGAGCAGGCGTAAATATCGGTGGCTTTATTTTAGACACAGTTTCTGTAGGATTTGTGCTGGTATTTTATGTGAGTAAAGTTATGCACTTTTAGCTGTTTGCTTATAAACTTAACTGCAAATTGAAGAGGTTTCAGAGTGTAGTTGAAGCATGGTTTTCATTTCAATGGAAGAGATGAAGCCTAATGTAGTAAATCAGGAAGTTTCCTTCTCCTTATGCCTGGAACAGACTACTTGAGTCAGTACATCAGGTTTCATCTCTTCCCCTTTTCAAATCCAGGCTATAAACTCACCTCTTCGAAGATGCTTTTGGATCCTGATCCACATAGTCATTTGCTCTCCAACTATGTGTTTCCTTCTATTTCCCAAGACATATCCTAGTCCCAAGAAGTTGTGTTGTCTGTCTTAACTAGATTGCAAACTCTGATGAGCAGGGACACTCTCTTACATGTCTCTGTACAGTGCTGCATAAGCCTTATAGCTCTAAACAAATGGTCAGTAGTAGTAGTAGAAGTAGTACTAAGTGCATACTTTTGAAAATTCAAAAGTATGCATAATTTTTTTTCTTGTTGAAACAAAGTGTTTTCCATTTTCCATAGAACATTCTCAGCTCAACATAAGATTCAGGGAAATGAAGTACACAACATCCAGTAATCATCTCCCAACCTTATCATGCAAAACATTCTTACCAACCCTATCAACTACAAAACAATAAATCATCACCCCTCTCACTCTCAGCCAGGACCATAGAAACCTAGAAATGCAAACTGGGTGACTTGAAATCTGGCACACGCCCAGCTGTTATAGTTGGTGATTCGATCATTAGACATGTAGACAGCTGGGTGGCTGGTGGACATGAGGATCGCCTGGTAACATGCCTGCCTGGTGCGAAGGTAGCGGACCTCACGCACCGCCTAGATAGGATCTTAGATAGTGCTGGGGAGGAGTCTGCTGTCTTGGTACATGTTGGTACCAATGACATAGGAAAATGTGGTTGGGAAGTTATGGAGGCTAAATTTAAGCCTTTAGGTAGGAAGTTGAAATCCAGAACATCCAGGGTAGCGTTCTCTGAAATGCTTCCTGTTCCACGTGCAGGACCCAAAAGGCAGGCAGAGCTCCGGAGTCTCAATGCATGGATGAGACAATGGTGCAAGGATGAGGGTTTTGGATTTGTTAGGAACTGGGGAACATTCTGGGGAAAGGAGGGGCTCTTCCGAAGGGATGGGCTTCACCTTAACCAGGATGGAACCAGGCTGCTGGCATTAACCTTTAAAAAGGAGATAGAGCAGCTTTTAAACTAGATATTAGAGGAAAGACGACAGTCGCCCAAGAGCGCATGGTTCGGAAGATGGTATCCTTGAAGGATACTACCGAAAGCAGTGAGGATCCAAAAAAGAGTAAAGTAGCCCAAATGCCCTTGAGTATGGTGCAGACAGAGCGTAAAGATTCCAAATTACCCATGCCTACCAGTAGCCAGATTAATATTAAAAAATACAGTCTCTGAAATGCTTGTATGCAAATGCTAGAAGTCAAAACAATAAGATGGGAGAGTTAGAATATATAGCACTAAATGAGAGGTTAGATATGATTGCAATCTCAGAGACATGGTGGAAGGAGGACAACCAGTGGGACACTGTGATACCTGGATACAAACTATATTGTAATGATAGAACTGATCAAATTGGAGGAGGGGTAGCACTCTATGTTAGAGAGGGCATTGAGTCAGAAAGGATTAAAGTTTTGCAGGAAACAAAATTTGCTGTAGAATCTCTATGGATTGAAATTCCATGTATGAAGGGGAAGGTGATGGCAGTGGGAGTTTACTATCGATCGCCTGCCAGAATGAACAAATGGATGATGAAATGCTTAAAGAGATCAAGGAAGCTAACAAACATTACAGCAGAGTAGTGATAATGGGCGATTTCAATTACCCCAGTATCGACTGACTCAGTGTCACGGCAGGACATGCTAGGGAGATAAAGTTTCTAGATGAAATAAATGACTGCTTCTTGGAGCAGCTGGTTCATGAACCGATCAGAGGGGAAGCCATACTGGATCTAGTTCTTAGTGGAACACCAGATCTGGTGCAAGAAATAAGGGTGTTGAGACCACTTGGCAATAGTGATCATAGCATGATTGTGTTTGATTTAATTAGTGGAGGAGGGATAGTAAAGAAATCCACAGTACTACCTTTTAACTTTCGAAAGGGAGACTATGATAAAATGAGGAAAATAGTTAAGAAAAAACTAAAAGGAGCAGTTGCAAAGGTTAAAGACTTTCATCAAGCTTGGGCGTTGTTTAAAAATACTATCCTGGAAGCCCAGACCAGCTGTATTCCACGCATTAAGAAGAGTGGAAGAAAGTCCACAAAAATTCCAGCATGGTTTAAAGGTGAGATAAGAGAGGCTGTTGCTGCCAAAAAAGCATCATTCAGGAAATGGAAAAAAGAGCCAAATGAAGAAAACTGGAAACAGCACAAGCACTGGCAAGTTAAATGCAAAACATTGATAAGGCAGGCAAAGCGAGAATTTGAGAAGGAACTTGCTACAGTAGCAAAAACATGAAACAAAGACTTTTTCAAGTACATTCGTAGCAAAAGGCCTGTGAGAGAGTCAATTGGACCATTAGATGACAGAGGGGTAAAAAGGGCAGTAAAAGGAGACAAGGCTATAGCAGAGAGACTGAATGAATTCTTTGCTTCGGTCTTTACTGAGGAAGATGTAGGGATGTTACCCAAGACCGAAGTGGTATTTAAAGGTGATACTACAGAGGAATTGAGAGAAATATCGCTACACCGGGAAGATGTATTACAACTATTTGATAAACTGAATAGTAGCAAATACCCTTGACCGGATGGTATACATCCAAGAGTGTTGAAAGACCTGAAATATGAGATTGCAGACCTGATATTAGTAATCTGTGAACTTTCATTAAAATCATCTGTAATACCTGAAGATTGGAAGATCGCTAATGTAATGCCAATTTTTAAAAAGGGTTCCAGGGGTGATCCAGGAAATTACAGACCAGTGAGCCTGACATCAGTACCGGGAAAAATGGTGGAAACCATCATAAAGAACAAAATTACACAGCATGTGGATAGTCATGGCCTAATGGGAGACAGCCAACATGGCTTTAGACAAGGAAGATCTTGTCTCACTAATCTGATATGTTTTTTTGAAGGTGTGAATAAACAGGTAGACAAAGGTGAGTCAGTTGATATAGTGTATCTGGACTTTCAGAAAGCCTTTGACAAGGTCCCTCACCAGAGACTTTTGGCAAAACTAAAAAGTCATGGGATAGGAGGCAGTGTACTATTGTGGCTTGGGAACTGGTTAAAAGATAGAAAGCAGAGGGTAGGGCTAAATGGCCAATTTTCCCAATGGAAAAAGGTGACTAGTGGAGTACCCCAGGGATCTGTACTGGGTCCGCTACTTTTTGACATATTCATAAATGACCTGGAAAAGGGAATAATGAGTGAGGTTATCAAATTTGCAGACGACACAAAACTGTTTAAAGTTGTTAAAAACCAAGAGGACTGTTGAAAACTGCAGGAGGATCTGGATAAATTGGAAGACTTGGCATCCAAATGGCAGATGAAATTTAATGTGGACAAGTGCAAAGTTATGCACCTAGGAAAGAACAACCCACACTATGGTTACACGATGCAAGGTTCCACATTGGGAACCACCACCCAGGAAAAAGATTTAGGAGTCATCGTGGATAACATGTTAAAACCCTCCGCCCAGTGTGCAGCGGCAGCCAAGAAAGCAAATAGAATGCTAGGTATCATAAGGAAAGGAATGGAAAATAAAACAAAGGATATTATAATGCCTCTGTATCGTTCCATGGTACGACCGCACCTTGAATATTGTGTGCAATTCTGGTCGCCGTTTCTTAAAAAGGATATAGCGTTATTAGAAAAGGTACAGAAAAGAGCCACCAAAATGGTAAAGGGGAAGGAAGACTACTCCTATGAAGAGAGGCTACAAAGGTTAGGGCTCTTCAACCTGGAAAAGAGACGGCTGAGGGGAGATATGATAGAGGTCTATAAATTAATGAATGGAGTGGAACGGGTAAACATAGATCAATTTTTTACGCTATCAGAATATAGAAAGACCAGGGGACATGCAATGAAGCTACAGGGTAAACTATTTAAGACAAATAAGAGAAAATATTTTTTCACTCAACGTGTAATCAAGCTCTGGAAT
The DNA here is from genome assembly GCA_033557465.1 of Ichthyophis bannanicus. NCBI lineage: Eukaryota > Metazoa > Chordata > Amphibia > Gymnophiona > Ichthyophiidae > Ichthyophis > Ichthyophis bannanicus. The sequence continues at coordinate 994,638,393 of CM066033.1, read as the reverse complement.
TTGTTACCGGAGGATGTAGTAAGAGCTGATAGTGTAGCTGGGTTTAAAAAAGGTTTGGACAAGTTCCTGGAGGAAAGGTCCATAAACCATTATTAAAAAGGGACCCAGGATATCAATGCTTGACCGAATACAAGCATTGTGGAACCTTTGTCTTTTGGGGATACTGCTAGGTACGTACGACCTAGATTGGCCACTGTTGGAAACAGGATACTGGGCTTGATGAACCTTGGTCTGACCCAGTATGGCATATCTTATGTTCTTATGTTCTTATAGGTCACAGAAACTCATCTTTATCAGGTTTCCTAGAATTCCCCAGTAATGACTAGTGCCCTTACAAACTTGTACCCGGTGTTATCACATTGCTTACAAAGGCCTTGCTATGATCCTGCCCCTAGTCTATCTACCCATTTTTCTCATCAACATAGAATCTCCCTATAACCTAAGTGTGCATTTTTTTTTGTATCTTTGAACTGGTTCCCATAATAACCTTTTCAATTTCCTATTAAGATTTATAGTCATCGCCTCCATTTCCATCAGAAATTGCACAGCTTCCAATCACTGTCCCCCTTGCAACTCTTTCTCACTTCTCCAATACTACAGCAGCACCTTGCACCCTGTCAATATCAAATTTCCACTTGCACCACTATATCTAAATCCTCAAGAGCATAAACAAATACAAATATTTTGTAGTCCTCCAGATATCTCCTGAATGTTCCACAGATCTAGTTCCAGAAATTTCTTATCCTCATACACCTGTAAAGAAGTGGTAGCAGTATCTGCCTCTCATTGCATCCCCCATCTGATCAAATGCCATAACATCCACTGCATGTAGCCACACCTCTAATAAAAGAGGGAGATGTGGCTGCTGCCCAAATGGAAAACATAACTGAAAGGTTACTAGAGGTTTCAGGTAAATTAAAAAAAAAAAGAAAAACGAAAAAACCTTCTTATTTTCTCCTCATAGTAAGAGGCTGGTCTCAAACCAGTGACCTTCTAGTTATAGAAAAAGCATCTTTAAAATGAGCTATCAAGCCTTCATGGGGGGAGCTGGAGCTGGCTTTAGCAAGCATTTCAGTATTACTGATGATGTTCCTTCCTGTTTCCTTTTAGGCCCAAAGTTTGTCTGGTCTGCATCTCTATGTAAAATGCTAACTGGAATTTTTGCCTTGTGAATCTATTGACCACTACTACTGCTACTTTTCATTTATATAGTACTTCTAGGCATACATAGGACTGCATAAATACACATAAAAGACAGTCCCTTCTCTACAGAACTTACAATCTGCTAAGACAGACAAACAGAACATACGGGTGAAGTCCTGCTCTAGAGGTTTATTCCAAAGATTTTTTCTTTTGCCATGTTCTTGTGCCAGAAATTCTGTCTTGGAAAGTATACTTAGACATGGTTTCATAGAATTTCTAGCACAAGAACATAGCAAAATAAAAATCTTTGGATTAAATCTCTACAGAGGGAATGAAAATCCAGTTAGCATTTTACATACTGCTGTAGTTTACTACAAACTGGGGGCTAATCAGGAAAAAGAAAGGAAAATCACTAGCGCTATAGCAATGTTTGCTAGAGACATTTCTCCGCCCCTATTTCATGGAGTCATGGTAGTTGTGCTATAAAATGCCAGTCTTTCAAACCAAAGGTTGCTGTTCAAAATGGGGGGGGGGGAAGCAAATTTTGAATTTTTCAGTTCCATGTTTCAGATTGATAAGAAAGAAATGTACATCCAACATATACAATTGCTCACAATATGTCTAAAATATATTGGAAATACTCTGCAGTGAGGTACACATTTGCTCTCCTAATCACTTTCCTCATCCTCTGCTCTCTTAGCTGGGTCACCAGCAACCCTTTCAAAATACAGTATAATCTCTATAACTTCATCATAAATTCAATATTTTCAAGCAACAATTTATTGAACTCCTTCTTATTCCCACATAGTTCCCTAAACAACTCCTCTCCTCTATCGCTTTTGTATTTCCTTTCTAAGATCCTAATTTTTCCCTCCAGTTCTCTGATCCTCTGTTCCCTCTTTCTTTTCCTATGTGCTTCCAAGGATACAATATGGCCTTCATGGCATCCCACAACACATTAACTTCCATCCCCTCCCTATCATTGAACTCTAAATACTCTACTAGCTTTTATTCTACCTTCTTCCACATGTCCTCACTAACAATTCTTCATTCAGCCACCAAGTAGACATTTGTCCTTACTCTATCTCCACTCTAAAAAGCAGAGATAGAGACACATAGAACCCGATTCACTTAGGAGCACATTCAGGCTGTCTGGATGGCCCCGAGCAAATAGGTCCATATGGAGCAGATTCTGGACCGCAGGAACAATACATTCCCATGTTGCACAGAATCAAGCCTGTGGACAGCACGGCATGCCCCTACCACCTGTGGGGACGTCCTCCCTGCATATGCTCCAACTCCCATGGCTTCAGCCCCCCTCTTCCCCGCCACCCGACCCATGGCTGACCTTCCGGGGCATGGATTGGGCAGTGGGGATCCCCCTGCACCTGACCCTGGCCCCGGGGGGGATGATCATTGGATCGGTGCTGCTTATTCCACCTTTGAGGTGGAATAAGCAGCATGTCCCCATTGACCCAGCAGGATGTACAGAGCCATGACCTGAATTGGCCCTGTATGTCTTGCCAGGCTGGCTTGCCCTCGCTCCGCCCAAATCCCGCCTCATCTTGCCTCCCACTGTCTCTCCCCATCCTGCTGCTCAGGATGTATGGGGAGAGCCAGAAGGGGAATCAGACCTGGACGGCTTGAGGGGCTGCACGTCCTGTCAGGACGTGCACCCCATAACCTGTGTCCCAGAATCAGGCCCATAATTAGATAAAGTTATGTCCCAATTTGGCATGGATGAATACACCACATGTTTTCCATCTCTAAACACCACATGTCAGTCTTAGAATATGTCTGATGGACAGGTGAGAAAAGGTATAATCTTGCTGTATTCAGTGCTGCCATTGCCATACATCTTATAGCCCCAAATTCCTCATCTTGGTCTATACACATTATTGTACTGTGGCTTACCCCCAGATCTATATAGCTGCTGAAAAACACCAGATTAAAATCCCCTACCATTATTACCACCCCCTGGCAAAAAAGGCCTGACTAATTGGAAGACATTTTAGTAGCAGGGCCTTGCTCCTTTCTGAGGACATTAGAACAAAAGAAATTCCATACTGGGTCAGACCAAAGGTCCATCAAACTCAGTATCTTGTTTCCAACAGTGGCTAATATAGGTCACAAGAACCTATCAGGGTCTCAGAAGGTAGACAGATTCTATTCTGGTTATCCTAGGAGCAAGCAGTGGATTTCCCCCAGTCCAAATTAAAAATGGATTATGGACTTTTGTTCCAGGAACCTGTCCAAAACTCTTTTAAATCCAGATAACACTAACAGGTTTTACTACATCCTCTGGCAATGAATTCCACACTGTTGATCGCAATTGCTCACAAACTGCAGTTATTCAAAAGATGTTCCCTGAATGGACTTCAATCTTCATTCTACTTGGCAGGATTTCAATCTTGTACAGATAGCCCATATATCAGTATCTCACGGTCTCCACAGCAAATCCTGCTAGAAGGCACTCCAACCCAGCTGTTGGTTTCACCATAAAATTCTGCTTCATCAGAGAGCAAATACACTCATACTCGTTTGCTGTCCTGCTACAACAGAGGTGAAGATGCCATGCATGCATGTGTATATTGTTTGAAAGTGTTTTCATATTAACATTTCTAATGCTAATGAAATATTAATTAATTAATTATAAGCCTACGATGCAGCTATCTCTGCCTCTTAAAGAGCCATCCGCATAATCTCCCATTCCAAAATGATCATCCATCCATTCACTCTCCACTGTATCCATCTATACACCTTCTATTGGTGATTTCCCCCTTCTGACTGTCATTTTATGGCTATCATCCAACTGCAAGCTACTTCCTGGAGAACTGTGGTTTGACTATTCACTCTCCCCTCCTCCCTTCCAATATGGGATGAGTCCCCTTGACCCCAGATCTTAGAGTTTGTTATTAAAAGGCTATTCACTTCTTCAGGGGAATCAAAAAATGCCCAGTCCCTATTCACCCAGTGGTAAGTCTAGCAGGGTACAGCAATGGAAATTACAGCCACCACTCAAACAGCAGATTGATCTCGCCAAATACTGTCTGCTTTTTTAAAGTTTCAAAACTATAGTCACCAAATAATTAGACAATACTATTTCAAACATCCATTTTATCTCACTCTGTGAGGTCAGCGTGCATTGTTATAAGAACTACCCATCTTCTTCCTAATCAATCACTAAGTCCAGATCACCTTTCCCTATGGACAGCAGATCTCTCAGCAACATCCCAAGAAATACAACAGATCCTTAGGAAGCATCCTAAGCTTAATATTGCTCTTATGGGACCAGTCTTCCAGGTTGTCTACCTTGTTCCAATAGAATGACCAAATGATTCTCCAGCTTTTGTGGAGACACATTCTAAGATGTGTGACTCCAGGCTGTCTGGCCATTCAGTCATCCGGATGACCTGGAGATGCACCCGATTCTTCTCCCATGGGGGCTAGACATCCGCATGGGAGCAAAATCACAGCATAGTGGCTGGATATCAGGGACGTGCTCCTATTCAGGCACCCAGGATACCCAGCCACCTACCCAGCTAACTCAGTCAGGCTCCTTAATGGAGATGCAGTGCCATGGAATCATGTTGCCATGGCATGGAGCTGTGATCCCCAGCTGCCACCGAAATGTTTTGTTCCCCGCAGCCTGACCCCCGATCCGGCCTCCTATGGCCAGGGTCCAGCTGCAGGAAACTTACTGCACACCTACCTACCTTTTTCCCCGCTGGCCGCCACTGAAACGCCATGCCCAGGAGGACTTATTCCACCTCTGGGGTGGAATAAATCCCTCATCTACCCGGTTGACCCCGGACATACAGGGCCGACCTCTGAATCAGACCTGTATGTCTGGGGAGATTACCTGCCCTCATTCCGCCCCCATCTAAGGCTCCCTGTATGACTCAGCTGTATGCAAGGGGAACCTTGTGCCTGCAGCTATATTTGCATGAATAGTGGGGATGTATGTCCTGGCTGGACATACATCCCCTCTATTCATGGTTGTGAATGACCCCCATGTTTTGCAACTCTTATGTTCCACTCCTTTATATCTGAGACACTGGCCTCCATGCTCTCAACACATGATCTTATCACATCCATTTGAACATTGAGCTCCCCAAGCAATTATTTCACCTCCTCGTGTGTAATGCTGTGCATGCCTTGCAGCACTATACAGATGATAAGCAGCAGTAGTATTAATAGCAGTAGTAGCAGTTAATGGCCAGCAGTATCTCTATTCAGATTGCCTTCAGTTCTCGCATGATTTGTTTCCCAGATTCAGTGATCTCATTGGACTTGCTCTATTGTCAGCCTTTTTCCCCATCTCTGGGTCCTGCTAAGTCACGCACCTCCCTGGACTCTGTCCATTTTCATTTCTCCAGCTCATTTTCAGCATGTGTACATTAGTTACTTCTATATCAACCACTCTGCAGTGGGAAGAGGCTCTTTTCCCATAACTGGGAGGCAAGATGGCATTGGGCTGCATGGAGCCTTAGCAAGAGATATGCAACAAACATTACTGCTTTCTTGTGTCCCCTTCCCCCTATACAGATACTACGCGTGTTTTTTAATCTCCACAAATTGTGTGCACTGTGCACCAAATAGCAGATGTAAATGGATGCACACAGTTCACCTGAGATAATTTTCAAAATGTATTTTGCTTGGAAAATCCAGTGAACTGTAGATGCACAGGATACGATTACAACAGTGCTAGATGTAAAATTCTTCAAGTATATTAAAAGTTATGTTTTGAATCAGTTTGAAAATGCAAGTAAATTAAAATTCTGAGATTATTAATATTAGTGGCAACCCTGAGAGCAGTCATTATTTAATCCCTGCTAAATATCTCTGCAAAGATTACTGATGTTAAAGGCCAAGCATCTGTGCTTACTGAACAGTGTGATCCTGAATCATTAACTACAAGAGGCATTGTAACATTGCTAGGGTAAAGAAGCTATCACCATGGAGCTGCATGGCACAATGGAATGCTGCTGGAATGTATTTTACTGCAGTAAACTCCACCTGATGACAGCTACAATCAAGAGTGGCTGTAGGCAGCTGCTTTGCTCCAGGCCACATTCAATTATGTCAGACTGTATTAGTCCCTGGTGAAGCTGTCACCTTGCAGTCTATGAAGTGATAGCACGAAGACGTTCCTGAAGTCTCCACAGTCCTGGCTTCTATCATGGAAATAAGGAAAATAATGTGAAAAAGACCATTAGCAGTGTGACTGCTTGCGGTATTCATGCTGCTTAAGTTTAAAAATATATAGGAGTGTTGCATCTGTGAACATGTCTTGGGCTGGATAATTGCAGAATTTTCAAGAATATCCTTTTTTTGGTAGGTAATAGGGTTTGAGTGGCAAGAAAATGGATGATAAAGAGATAAACATGAGTAGTTTGCTATTTTTATAGAATAACTGCATTTTACTTTTTTAAGACATGTTTTTAGAAACATAACACAATACATGATAAGACTGACATTCAAAAGAATTATGTGTTTACTGATGGCTGGAATAAGTTTACCAGCCATCATAAATAAATAACTTCCTTTGAGGAGATAGAGAGGTAATCACAAAACTTAGCAGAGATTTCCAGTGTGCAACAATATGTGACAAGGAGAAGTACTACAATGATGCAAACAAGGAAATAGATTCAGTAAAGCGTTAAAGAGAAAATTCTAGCCTCAAATAGGAATTCTAAAAGATGCTCAAGAATCCATGTTGAATGATGCTGAGAAGAACAAGAAAAAGTATCAAGAAAACAGTTTCATTATCCTTCAAAGATCAAATGAACCAACAGCTATTTCATCCTGTACCTTATGTTCAGGAACCATTAGTAATGAAAGAATTCATCGAAGCAGCATTGAAAGCATTATCAAAAGACAAAGCACCGGGCATTGATGGCATTTCCATTGAAGTATTACAGCAATCGGATACAGCTGTTACCATACTTACAAGGCTCTGCCTGAAAATTTGGAAGACAGCATCATGACCAACTGACTGGAAAAGATCTGTGTTCTTACCAATACTGAAGAAAAGTGATCTAACTGTGGAAATTATCACACAATTGTCTTATCCCACACACCAGCAAGAGCCTACGTAAGATCATTCAATGGAGACACCAACCATACCTGGAATGAGAGCTGTCTGAAGTGAAAGCAAGATTCAGGAGTTGGAGAGGAACAAGCAACATCACTGTGGATGTGAGCTGGATACTTGAAAAGAAAGAAGAACATGTAAGTGTTCCATTGAATCAGTGCTGACATCCCCTGAGAGGTTTTAGTAATGTGTGACCAGAAGTAGATTACCAGGCCTTTCTCCAAAGGCAATGGAGAGTGAAGTGGGAATTGAATCCTGGGCGCTTAGTCACCAGGACACTACTCTAACCATTAGACTACAACAAGGCCTTTGTTTGTGCAGATCATGTGAAACTCTGGGCCACATTAAGAAACATGGTTAAACCAGAACACCTGATAGTCTCAAGCACAACCTTTACATTGATCAAGAAGCAACAGTTCAAATGGAACAAGGAGAAACAGAATGGATTGAAATCAGCAAAGGTGTGTGACAAGTCTGCATACTTTCCCCATACCTCTTAATTTATATGCAGAACAAATCATCAGAGAAATAGGACTGTATGAAGACAACCAAGATGTGAAGACTGGTGGAAGACTCAACAACCTTTTCTATGCTGGCAATACCATATTACTGGCTGAAAGTGAAGACAATCTGAAACATTTGCTTATCAAAATCAACAAACATATTCATAAAATGGGCCTGCACCTTAACATGAAGAAGACAAAGATTCTGCCAACTGGTAAATAAGTTCATCCTTGATGGAGAAGAAATAGAAATAGTAGACAACTGCAACTTGCTTGGATCAGTAATAAAAAAATGACAAGCAGTCAAGAAATCTGGTATTGATCATAGCAGAATGGCTAAGAAGGACCTAGACAAGATTCTAAACTGCAGATTTGACTTGTCCAAGCCATGGCATTTTTAATAATGTCATATGGATATGAAAATTGGACTATGAAGAAGAAATACAGGAATTAAAATGATGCCTTGGAATTATGGTGCTGGTGAAGAATACTGTGTATATCATGGACTGTCTGAAGAACAAATCAGTCGATACTAGAGATCAACCCTAAGCTTTCTTTAGAAGCTTGGATGATGAGACTTTGACATTTATATTTTGAACACATCATGCAAAGAAAGAGATCATTCAATAAAGAAATCATGCTTGGCAAGGTTAAAGATCAGCTCGAAAGAGGAAGGCCAGCAATACAATGGATTGATACAAAATGACAGCTATGGATTCCACTCTATCAACAATTATCCACCTGATTGAAGACTGAAGACAATTTAGAACAACTATCCAGAGGGTCACCGTGAGTCAGCACCAACTTGATGGCACTGAACAACAACAACATTATGATAGGACACTTGGGATTAAACTAATCATAGCTTAAAAGATCAGCAGTGGAAAACTTAAGAAGTGGTACATTTACAGGTCAATTTTATAAACTCACTGAGTTGCTAAGGTAATTAGGTAATTTGATGTGGTTGTCGAGCTGATTTTGCGGCAATACCTAAAAGGCTAAGTCTGTGGCTGAAAAGGCAGACACTTTCCATGCACATACTTTTTGAAAGTAATTTTATAATGAGGTGCCTACTTAGGTGCTATTTTATAAAGAAAAATAGATGACTACTAGTCATATGAAATATTAATATAAGTGGCAGAGACTTATGCTAGTGTAAATGTCCATACCTCTATCTTTCAAGTGTGCACGTAAATTACTATTTTTTATAATCAATACGTGTATTCCCTTGTATTGTCCATATGCCGCCCAAACTCCACCCATGTGCACGGCCAAAGTGAAAGTACATGCTCTTTAAACAACATGCATACTTTTATACTGGTCAGTATTTTATAAAAGGTCATTTATATAAGTATGTGGCCACTTATACAAGCATTTAATGCATTTTGAGCACCTAAAAATAGGCAAGTCCTTATAACATAACTTCCTTTATATAGACATACAGTCAAATAATTTTATAAAATATCTTTTCCCTGTGTAGAATAGGATTTGCAAGTGGACAAAGCTTTATAAAATTATCTGCCACAGATGGTAATTTTGTAGCATCTCGCAATATTAATTGTAAAGTAGGTGGTTTTTTTATTCCTACTTTATGCCTATGTTTTATAAAAGAATATGTGTGTGTGTGCCTTTATAAATAGAGGTGTTCATGGGAAATATTTTCAGTTTTGTTCATTTCTGGATGAATCACTTATTCTGTTCACTTTCAGATATTGAATTGTTTCATTTCTTTCCATTGAAGTCAATAGGGCAAGCAATTTTGCAATATAACAGTGGGATATGATATCTATTTTCAATGAAAATTGCTTAAGACTTGCTGGCAGGCACCTGCAACAGAGATAACAGCACTACAAGACATTAAGGTGATTTTTTACTAAAGAGTGGTATGGAGTTGTATCTTATACACCAGTAGTGCCAAAACTATGACATATTAGATACAACACCACCGTGTTAACAGTTGAGGGGGGGGGGGGGTGGAAAACATTTTCACAAAAGTTAACATATAGCACTGTCCTCTAATATGTGCCACATTAGTATAGGTGCACTTAACTCCACCTATTGAGGTGGCATTAGATAAACCTGTGCAAATTACAAGGGTTGCAGAAGGTAAGGCTGGAATAGGTTTGGTTGACTGTCAAACCACTTCATTATAGTAGGCCTAGTGATTTCTGTTTCTTCTGTGTCCATTTCTAAGATGTCCTCTCTTTTTTTTTTGGCTGTCAGGAACACTAGTGATAGAATCCATGACCCTCAGAAGGGAAAGCTAAAAACATATAGTTGAAACCACATGAACTCTATAGTCAAAGCAGAAGTCAGTGAATAGTTATCATGTAGGCAGCAGAAATCAACAAAAGCCCCTGAAAGAGCACATTGGACCAACATTGAGTTTGTCCTTGAATAGAGACCAAATATTGGTTCAGAGGTTTCCTCCTTGAGAGTAGCCACTGTAATGCCAAATTTTCAAAAGTCATGGGACAGAAGGCAGGGTGTGGATTTAGAATTGGTTAATTTTCTTAATGGAGAAAGATGACTAGTAGAGTGCCCCAGGGATCTATACTGGGCTGGCCGGTTTTTGGCATATTCATAAATTATCTGGAAATGGGAACAACAACAAGTGAAGTGATCAAATTTGCAAATGACATAAAAGTATTTAAAGTTGTTAAATCACAAGAGGATTGTAAAAAATTAGAAACATAGAAACATAGAAATATGATGACAGAAAAAGACCACATGGCCTATCTAGTCTGTCCTTCCATATCAACAACTATAACAGTCCCCTTTTTACCTTTAGAGATCCTCTGTGTTTGTCCCATGCTTTTTTGAATTCAGTTACTGTCCTCATCTCTACCATCTCCACTGGGAGACTATTCCACGGATCCACTACTCTTTCCGTAAAGAAATATTTCCGCATATCACTCCTGAATCTATCTCCCTTCACCCTCATCTCATGTCCCCTCGTAGCAGAACTTGCTTTCAATTGAAAGAGGCTCTCCCCCTGAACATTTATGCCATGGAGGTATTTAAACATCTCAATCATATCACATCTGTCCCGCCTTTCCTCTAAGGTGTACATATTAAGATCCTTCAGTCTGTCCTCATATGCTTTATAATGAAGACCACTAATCATTTTAGTAGCCACCCTCTGCACCGACTCCATCCTGTTCACATCCATTTGAAGGTGCGGTCTCCAGAATTGCACACTATACTCCAAATGAGGTCGCACCAAAGACTTATAGAGAGGCATTATCACCTCCTTTTTTCTGCTAGCCATTCCTCTCTGTATGCATCCAAGCATCGTTCTAGCTTTTGCCGTCGCCTTTTCTACCTGTTTAGCTACTTTAAGATCATCAGACACAACCACGCCTAGGTCCAGCTCTTCTTTAGTGGACAAAAGTACTTCACCCCCTATACTATATTGCTCCCTTGGATTGCTGCAGCTCAAATGAATGACCTTACATTTTTTAACATTAAATCCCAGCTGACCAATTCTAGACCATTCTTCAAGATTAACTAGATCCCTCCTCAGGTTATCTACACCTTCCTGGGTGTCTACTCTAGTGCAGATTTTGGTATCATCTGCAAAGAGGCAAACCTTACCCGACAGCCCTTCCGCTATATCACTAACAAAGATGTTAAAAAGAATCGGACCATAGACAGATCCCTGGGGCACACCACTAGTAACATCCTTCTCCTCAGAGTTAGCTCCATTTACTTGTACTCTTTGTCGCCTCCCACCCAACCAATTTCTAACTCAAGCAGTAACTTTAGGGTCCATCCCTACGGTGCTCAGTTTGTTTATAAGTCGCCTGTGAGGAACAGTGTCAAAGGCTTTACTGAAATATAAATACACCACATCTAGGGCTCTCCCTCAGTCCAACTCCCTGGTCACCCAGTCAAAGAAATCAATCAGATTTGTCTGACAAGACCTGCCTCTGGTGAATCCATGCTGCCTCGGATCCTGTAATCCGCTGGACTCCAGAAACCTCACTATTTTCTCTTTCAGCAGCGTTTCCAATAATTTACTCACCACTGAAGTTAAACTAACCGGCCTGTAGTTTTCAACCACATCCTTACTTCCGCTTTTGTGTAAAGGCACCACATGAGCCTCTCTCCAGTCCTTTGGCACCACTCCTGACTCCAATGAGGCATTGAAAAGATCAGTCAGTGGAGCTGCTAGAACGTCCCCAAGTTCCCTCAGTATTCTAGGGTGTGTCCCATCCGGTCCCATCACTTTGTCTACTTTAAGTTGAACTAGTTTCTCACGAACACAGTCTTCTGAAAATTGTTCAAGATGTCCCTCGCTTCTGTTCCTGTTTGTGGGTGTTTTTTGAGGTCCTGCTCCTGGTTCTTCATCTGTGAACACAGAACAGAAATATTTGTTAAGCAATTCTGCTTTATCCTTATCAGCTTCTACATATTCCTCCCCTGCACCCTTGAGTCTGACAATACCACTTTTGCCCTTCCTCTTCTCACTAATATATCTGAAATATGTCTTATCCCCCCATTTTATTGCATTGGCTTTTTCCTCCTCCTTTTGAATCTTTGCCTTCCTGACTACTTTGCTAGGTTCTCTAAGTTTTTCCAAATACAGATGCCTGTCTTCCTCTCTCTGTGATCTCTTGTATTTCATGAAGGCCTCCCTCTTTTTCTTTACTCTTTCAGCTACTTCTTTCGAAAACCATAGCGGTCTCCTTTTCCTTTTACCTTTATTTACCATTTTAACAAAAAGGTTGGTTGCCCTTAAAATATCCCCTTTCACTTTTGTCCACTGTTTTTCTACATCCCCCAGCTGTTCCCATCTCACTAACGACTCCCTGACGTATTGGCCCATCTTGACAAAGTTAGTCTTTCTAAAGTCCAAGATCCTCACCTCTGAATGGATTCTAACAGCCGTAGTCCTAATACTGAACCCCACCATCTGGTGATCACTGGATGCAAAATGATCTCCCACTACAACATCAGAAACACTTTCACCATTGATAAGCACCAAGTCCAATATGGCCCCTTCACGTGTGTGGTGTGCTACCAATTGCCTGAATAGTTCTCCCTGTAGAGAATACAGGATCTCCTTACTTCTAGATGATACTGCAGCAGGAATGTGCCAATCAACATCTGGCATATTGACATCTCCTATCAGTAGCACTTCCCCTTTCCTAGCAATGCTGTGTATGTCTTCATTTAACTCTCTGTCCACCTCTTCCTCTTGTGAGAGAGGTCTGTATATCACACCAATGCAAATAGATTTCTCTTTCCCTCTTTCTAGTTTAACCCACAATGCCTCTTCTCTCCCTTTTAAGCTCTGTAATTCCAAAGCTTTAATAGTAGTTTTTACATTAAAAGAGGCCATTGAGAAATTGGGAGACTGGGTGTGCAAATGGCAGATGAAATTTAATGTGGACAAGGGCAAATTATGCACTTAGGGAAAATCAACCCAAATTATAGTTACACAATGTGAGGTTCCACAATAGAGATCACCATCCAGGTAAAGGATCTAGTGGTCATTGCAGATAATACATTGAAATCCTCTTTTCAGTGTGCAAAGCAGCCAAGAAAGCTAGCAGAATGCTAGAAATTATACTGGAAAGATATCATAATGCCTCTGTATCACTCCATGGTGCATCCACACCTTGAATATTGTGTGTAGTTTTGGTCAATGCATCTAAAAAAGATATAGTGGAATCAGAAAATGTACAGACAAGGACAACCAAAGTAATAAAGGCAAAGTAAGGATACCCCTATGAAGAAAGTCTTAAAGGTTAGGGAACGTCAGCTTGGAGAAGAGTCAGATGAAGGGAGATATGATAGAGGTCTATAAAATAATGAGTGTAAACTGAGAACCTAGAGAATCAAAAACTGAGCAACCTGGGGATGGGTCCCAGGGTGGTAAACTGGATCAGAAATTAGTTGACTGACAGATGACAGAAGGTGGTGGTAAACGGAATTCACAAAGAAGAAAGGAAGGTGGGTAGTTCCCAGCGTTCGATCCTGGGACTGGGACTGTTCAATGTCTTTGTGAGTGAAATTGATGAAGGACTAAAGGAAGATGTATGCCTTTTTGCAGAAGACACAAAGATTGGCAACAGAGTGGACTCCACTGAGGGAGTGGACAACATGAAGAAAAATCTACAAAAGCTGAAAGAATGATCTACAGTAATGTTTGGCAGTTAAGATTTAATGTGAAGATGTGCAGAGTCATGCACTTGGGATGCAGAAATCCAAAGGAATCATATGCAATAGGGGGCAAGAGTTTGGTGTGCACTGTCAGGAGAGGGACCTTGGAGTGATAGTGTCTGAGGTTCTCAAGTTGGCTAAATAATGTGACAAGGTGGTAGCTAAAGCCAGAAGGATGCTTAGTTGGATACAGAGAGGAATAACCAGCAAAAATGAGGAGGTAATAATGCCCCTGTACATGTCATTTGTGAGGCTTCACTTGGAGTATTGTGTGCAGTTTTGGAGACTATGAGGATCGTTTTAAAAGGTTTAGTCATGATTTGGACATCTGAAAACGTGCACGTGGATGTCAAAATCATGGACCCATCTCTGTAGCCATTTCACAAATGACATTCACTGATGTCATCCAAGTAGGCACAGGGGTAGTGGCAGAGGCATGTCCAGAGAGTGGCGATGCACTTACACATCCCCCCTTTGATCTCAGAAACATCTGAGACCTTTGCAGGCCTTCAATTTTTATACACTGGCACGAATAGGCATCAGTAAAGTGTTCGTTTTCATCTTAAAACATCCAGAAACTGTACAGAAGATGGATAATTAAGTGATTAACCTTAGATTACAAAGGTCCACACTGGGATTTAAACTCTGACCACTCTGCTCTTAAGCTAGTACTTTAATCATCCTACTATTAGACAACTTGATTCTGAAATGCTATCCTGGAGATGTCTATATAGATGTTTGATACACGTGCATATCAGACACATCTAAATTTCCAAAATCGTACCTGAACTTACACGTGACTGCTTTTTTTCAGACATTCTGGCTTTGACGTCCCAGATTGCATTTGGACATCCCATTGTGAAATGTACCTCTATATCTCACAAAGGATATTAAAAGATTTTAAACGGTCCAGAGGAAGGTGATCAAAATGATTTGGAGCCTACACCAAAAGCCATGAGCTTGATTCTGGAAGTGGGATGTCCGGGCCGTCTAGACATCCCTGCTGAAGATAGGGCCATTAGGATCTGATTCTGGTCCATGGGAACAAAACGTTCCCGTGGGAGCCAGAATCGGGACCGAGGACCGTCCGGCATGCCTCTCTGGCCTGTGGGGTCGTCCTCCCTACAGGCGCACCAGAATTCCATGGCTCCAGACTCAGAGAGCCCCACTGCCTGACCCATGGCTGGCCTCCAAGAACCAGTCAGAAACCGTGGCATGGAGCCAAGAACCAGTCAGAAACCGTGGCAGGGAGTTCTAAAATTGCCTTTATTGTTCCACGGATCAAGTGTGCCATACCCGACACAGGCCGTGTTTCATTCACCACTTCCTCAGGGGTCAAGGGCTCACTAAAAAAACATCCATATACACATTAAAAGGAACCACACCAAATAAAACAATTGTACTAATACAATAAACATAAAAAAGTTAATAAAATACAATTCATCATACATGAATAAAACAATAAATACATAAATAGATATACTGTGATAAACCATTGATAAAATAACTATATTTACAATAAATAATGAATAAATAACATATAACAATATCAACTGCATCAATATAAAAACAAAAACCAAAAAGGCATGCACTGTAATAACAATACATATACTATAAGAGCAAAAATCAAACAGAAGAAAAAGGAGAGAGAGGAGGACCAGAAGGACATGCCATAGACAATGTCCATTGTGTAAAAATTAAAAGACTGCTTCATAAATAATTTCACAAAAGAAAACCAAAAGGAAAATGGGGGGAGATGAAGGGAATAGGAGTGAATAAGCGAGAAACTTATAAATTGCTCTAAAAGAACATCTTAAAAATGTGCTATACACATATAATACATTTCGGAGAGATGAGGAGGATTACAGAAGTGGATATGTTTACCATTGGTGTAAACGGGTAGAAAATGAGTAGTTTTGGGTTAAGAGAAAGTCTGTGTTTTTTGATCGGAAAGATAGCCCTATAGAGGAATCCGATGGTGGCTCTCCGGTGGGGCAGAAGAAGAAGAGGAGTAGGAGTGAATCGGGATAATCATGATGCTTCGACATCACATTTTCTGCCCATAAAGATAAAATTGAACACCCTAAAGGAAAGGGTAAAGAAAAAGATAATAACCAAAAACATTTTTCTGAACATAAATCAGCTTTGGAAGGGAGGGGGTCGGGACCCCTCCCGCACCCGTCTGCCCTCCCTTCCAGATCAAGACAGAGGATGGGGTCATTATTCGGACAGGTCTCACTACGCACACAGAGGATGCGGTCGCAGTCGGGGTCGAGGACGGGGGAGAGGCAAGTGGAGAGCGGACCACTCCCACGAGAGGGACTTTTGACAGACGATATTGTTGTGAACATTTCAAAGCACAAGTTGTCGTCAGATGAACTGTCGGTTTTGAATAAGGGGTTGTCGTTTGTCCCTAATAAACAATTTGATCCCTTTGCTACTCGTGTGGATTTGTATAAATTTTTTAGGAAAATTTGGATCCAACATTTTTTTAGTGCTCAAATGACACCCACTGAGAATATTTCAGTTATCAGTAGGAAGTCTAAATGGATTCCCCCTCCCCAGACGGACCCCCTCATCGAGGCCTTCGAACGTGTGGTATTGCAACAAATAGAGGCGATTGATGTGGGTAAAAAGTTACCGTATCATAATTTAACATTGGGTGAAAAGCGGGCCATTAAATCCTTACAAGAAAATTCTAATATAGTGATTAAACCAGCTGATAAAGGGGGAGCAATAGTGGTTCTGTATAAAGATATATATATAGAAGAGGTTAACAGACAAGAAGCCTTCTACCAGAGGTTGGATGGTGATCCCACCGATACACTTAAACGTTGTATAGATAGTCTTGTGCTGAGCGCGTATGACATTGGATATATTACTAAAAAAGAAAAATAATTCCTTACAGTAGATAAACCGGTTATACCCACGATATATGTTATCCCGAAAATACATAAGTCCTTGGATAAACCTCCAGGTAGGCCCATTGTGTCTGCTATCGGCTCTCTTCTGGAACCCCTATCGCAGCTGTTGGATGTTATTCTGCGTCCCTTTGTTACGCAGATGTGGTCTTTTGTACATGATTCGTCCCATGCTATTGAGATTTTTTCCTCATTCCATGATTTAGGGGCAGATGTGGTGTTGGTCACCCTAGATGTGGAGTCATTATACACCAATATCCCACAAGATGGGGCTTTAGAGGTTATTGAGCATTTCCTGATGATTAGACAGGACCATAAACGCATTCCCACCAATTTTCTTCTTTCACTTGCCGAACTTGTGATGTGTAAAAACTATTTTTGTTTTAGGGACCTTTTTTACCAACAAACAAAGGGGGTGGCCATGGGGGCCTCCATGGCTCCCGATATCGACAATCTTTATATGTATCGGTTCGAAGAGAATTTTTTGAAGGAACATCCATTCAAGAATGAGATTTTACTGTGGATCCGATACATCGATGATATTTTTGTCCTTTGGAAAGGATCGATAGATACACTTTCTAAGTTTAATGATTGGGTAAACACACTAGATGTCAATTTAAGATTCCAGATCACGTACGATCCCACACGCATTCCTTATTTGGACCTTCTTGTTCAGAAAGAAGGTGGCCAGCTAACCACAACGTTGTATAGAAAACCCACAGACAAAAATCAATTTCTTCATTATACAAGTTTTCACAATCCTTCCCTTAAGACTAATTTACCCGTGGGACAGTTCCTTAGGGTGAAAAGGGTTTGCACTTCCGCGCAGGAGTTTGAACATCATGCAAAAGATTTGTCTCAGAGATTCAAGACACGTCAATATCCCAGTCGTTGTATCAAAGAAGCCTATGCGAGAGCACGGGACGAGTCACGCGACACCTTGCTTAAACCACGGATAGAAAGCAGTCAATCTAAGCTTGTATGTCCCCTTTTGTACTCTTTGCAATCGCAAAAAATAGTGCATATTCTTAAGAAGGAATGGCACCTTATTCAGACTCTTCCTGCCTTTCGCAACACTTCTCTTATAGTGGCTCATAAGAGGAACGTTAGCCTTAGGAATTTGTTAGTCCCGTCGGCTTTTACTGAACGTAAGAGTTTAGCTAAATATAAGGGGCAATTTCAGTGCGGCCACTGCTCTGTTTGTCTTAATGCCTTGCCCGTGCGGAACTTCTTTACCCATCCTGTCACTCAGAAGAAATTTTACATAAATGACTTTTCAAATTGTGAGACAGCCAATGTCATTTATGTCATCCAGTGCCCCTGTGGAAAGCTCTATGTGGGTAAAACTAATCGCTGTATATGTACACGTATAGTAGAACACAAGAGTTGTGTTAGAAGGAAACTGACCGATAAATCGATTGTGCAGCACTGGCTAGATATGGGACACACATTAGCAGATATAAAATTTTTCGTTTTGAAAAAAGTCCAACTGAATTGGCGAGGGGGAGATTTGATCAAAACCACTGAAAGGCTGGAACAAAAATATATCTTTTTGTTGAATTCTATGGTCCCACATGGGTTAAATTTGGATCAGGACCTATCAGTGTTTTTATAATTTGGTTAACTGCGTAAACTCTCCACTCTGCCCCCCCTTTTTTTTCCCCTTCCCCTCCCTTCCCCCCTCTTTCCCCCTCCCCCTCCTTCCCCTCCCCCCTTTCCCCTTTCCCCCTCCCCTCCCTCTCCCCCTCCCCTCCCCCTCCCCCCTCTTCCCTCCCCTTCCCCTTTCCCCCTCCCTTCTCCTTCCCCCTCTTTCTCCCGTCCCCCTTTCTTTTTCTTCTTCTTCTTCTTTTTCTTTTTCTCCCTTTTCTTCTCTTTTTCTCCCCTTTCTCCTCTTTTCCCTGTTCCCTTCCCCCCATCTCCCCCTTCCCCCCTCTTCCCCCTCCCCCTTCTCTCCCCTTCCCCCCTTTCTTTCCCCTTCCCCCCTCCCCCCTTCTTCCTTCCCCCTCCCTTCTTCCCCCCCTCCCCTTCTCCCCCCTTCCCCCTTCCCTCCCCTCTTCCCCTTCCCTCCCCTCATCCCCCTTCCCCCCTCCCTCTCCCTTTCCCCTCCCTCTTCCTCTTTCTTCCCCTTCCCCTTCCCCCTCTTCCCTCCTCCCCTTGCTTTTCCTTTCCCCCTCCCCTCCTTCCCTTCCCCTCTCCCCCCTCCCTCCCCCCTTCTCTCTCCCCTCTTCTTCCTTTTTTTCCCCTTCCCCCCCTTTTCCCCCCCTTTCCCTCCTCCCTACTCTTCCCCTCCCCTTCTCCCTCCTCCCTCCCCCTTTTCCCCCCCCCTTTTCCCCTCCCTCTCTTTCCCACCTTTTTTTCCCCTCTCCCTCTCTCCTTTCCCCCCCTTCTCCCCCTCCCCCTTCCTCCTTTTCCTTCCTTCTTCCCCTTTCCTTTCCCCCTCCCCCCTACCCCACCCCCCCTCTCTCTCTCCCCCTTCCCCTTCCTTCCCTCATTCTTCCTTCCCCCTTTTTCCTCCCCCTTCCCCCCCCCCTTTTTCCCCTTTCCTCCTTCCCCCCCTTTTTGTGGTCTGTTTGCACTCTTTCAGAATGGTCCTGACCTTCGGGGTGTTCTCTTAGCTGTTGTATTGATTCTGGTTTTATCTTTTATTTTTTAATTTTATTTTTCAATCTTCTTTTTCACCATATCATTTTATCCTGATGTGGGTTCATTCATTCTTTTAAAGGTAGTGTGCTTTTTAATGGCTTGTTTATCTGGCATGCAAAGAACTGTTCCCTCTCAGTTTCCCGCCTAAGAGATTATTTTTAAGCCAGGTGCGCATGTGCGAGCAGCTGCGATGTATAGCGGTTTTTAGCTTTGCCCGCTGACGGCGTTTTTATTGACTGTGGATCAGGTTTGGTTTTATAAATAATCTGTACAGTTTTACATGTTGATCATGGGGTGGTAAGATATTTTGTGCAATGGATTTGTTTCACGTTCTTGAATTTGGAAGGATTGTACATAGCACCCCACTTTTTATTCTTTTTGTTTTGCCCGCCGGCATTCCTTCGGTTTTTTCAGGCGCGTGCAGCACCTTTCCCCTGTTGCCCTCTCTTTTTAGTTTCAAGCATTCCTTTTTAAGCCTTAAGTGATTTGTTTTTTTAAGTTTCAAGTCTTTTTAAATTCATTTGCTATATCAGATAATTCTCGTTTGGCAATGGATTATGCAATGGATTATGTGTGGTTAAAAAACATTTTTTGCACAACCAGCCGCCTTTGCTTTCACAATTGGTAGGCTATAAAAATTCCCCCCTTTTTTCTTTCCTTTTCTTGTTCAATCCATGGTTTCATCAATTTTTATCAGTTTTATTTTTATGCACAATGTTTTCCCATATTACTATGGGTGGCAGTGGTTCCCCTCTTGACCCCGCGCATACAACGATCAGTCAGTTTTATTTAAGGTACCTTGCCTCTGAATGGATTATGCCGATAGTTAGTTGGGAATGTTGGTCTATTGACAGTTTGTTTCCTCCCCCTTCCCCCCCCTTTCCCCCCTCCCTCCCCCCTCCCTCCCCCCTCCCTCCCCCTCTCCCCCCTCCCCCCTCCTTTTGGGATGTTTTATGTGTTCACACATTCAATATTTCAAGTGGTTATCTTTTGTTTTTTTGTTCATTTTATTTATTTACTTATTCATGCATAGATTAACCTACATCACGTATGTGAGGCAGGTTGTTTCCATGGTCCTGCCAACTAAAGAGAGTTGCGTTTTATATTGGCTGGTTACAGTGGTAGGTTTTTTATGAATGTATTATATGTGTATAGCACATTTTTAAGATGTTCTTTTAGAGTAATTTATAAGTTTCTCGCTTATTCACTCCTATTCCCTTCATCTCCCCCCATTTTCCTTTTGGTTTTCTTTTGTGAAATTATTTATGAAGCAGTCTTTTAATTTTTACACAATGGACATTGTCTATGGCATGTCCTTCTGGTCCTCCTCTCTCTCCTCTCTCTCCTTTTTCTCCTGTTTGATTTTTGCTTTTATAGTATATGTATTGTTTTTACAGTGCATGCCTTTTTGCTTTTTGTTTTTATATTGATGCAGTTGATATTGTTATATGTTATTTATTCATTATTTATTGTAAATATAGTTATTTTATCAATGGTTTATCACATTATATCTATTTATGTATTTATTGTTTTATTCATGTATGATGAATTATATTTTATTAACTTTTTTATGTTTATTGTATTAGTACAATTGTTTTATTTGGTGTGGTTTCTTTTAATGTGTATAAGGATGTTTTTTTAGTGAGCCCTTGACCCCTGAGGAAGTGGTGAACGAAACACGGCCTGTGTCGGGTTTGGCACACTTGATCTGTGGAACAATAAAGGCAATTTTAGAACTCTCTGCCACGGTTTCTGACTGGTTCTTGGTTGCCCATGTGGCAGCTTGCTGTTTCTTGGTGGACCCATGGCTGGCCTCCTGCAGCCTGGATCGAGTGGCGGGGAGACCCTGCACCTGGCTCTGGCCCCGGTGGTGGCTGCTGTGCCCTGATTATCAAAAAAAACCTGCTTATGCCACCTCAGCTTTAAAAAGGAAGCGCCATCAGGCGCTCATGAAAGCTCACTGCACACCATCAGCAGCTCTCCCCTCACGGGGATCGAGCCACCGGCAGGAGCAGCAGGAAAAGCAGCCATCTTCGGCATCTCTGCCCAATCGGGGCAGGCGCCCAGCTTTAAAAAGGAAGTGCCATTGGGCACTCGTGAAAGCTCTCTGCACACCATCAGCAGCTCTCCCCTCACGGGGATCGAGCCACCGGCAGGAGCAGCGGGAAAAGCAGCCATCTTCGGCGACTCTGCCCAATCGGGGCAGGCACCCAGCTTTAAAAAGGAAACGCCATTGGGCGCTCGTGAAAGCTCACTGCACACCATCAGCAGCTCTCCCCTCATGGGGATCGAGCCACCGGCAGAAGCAGCGGGAAAAGCAGCCATCTTCGGGGTCTCTGCCCAATCGGGACAGGCGCCCAGCTTTAAAAAGGAAGTGCCATCGGGTGCTCGTGAAAGCTCACTGCACACCATCAGCAGCTCTCCCCTCATGGGGATCGAGCCACCGGCAGGAGCAGCGGGAAAAGCAGCCATCTTCGGCATCTCTGCCCAATCGGGGCAGGCACCCAGCTTTAAAAAGGAAGCGCCATCGGGCGTGCCCATGCCTGGCGGGCCCGCGCCTGAGGTCCTCGCCAGAGGGCCCTTTGGCGTGGCCCTTAGGCGGGGACCGCAACAGAGAACCCATAGGCCTGAAGACATTGCTAAGTTGCAATTAGCATCCAATCCTCCAGGTTGCGCCTTCCTCCATCAGAAACCATCATCTGCCTGCACGCCAGCTGAACTAAAGAACCGAACACAAGACTCACAAAGAATAAAAGCAGACCATCGACATTATACACGCCCGAACATAACAACACAGCCTGTAAGTTATACAAATCTGTACGAACTTATCAGTTTATTGCTGTACAAAGTAACTAAACTAATCAGAACATTACTGTACAAAATAGCTAAACTAGATAGTATATTGCTGTACAATGTAACTAAGGAAGACAAATAATCTGATTGTATTCTAGACTGTTGTATAAACAATCACTACTTCTAATGGAATTGCATCCACCTCTACAGTGAGCTAGCACACATTCACCTCTTCACACTTAATCTTTTCCCCGCCCACCTCCACTGCTCACTCTCACACCTCTTTGAGGCCCAATCCTACTTTAAAGGCCATAAGGAATATTGCTAAAGAAACCTGCCTCCAGAACCAACACAATACAGAACAAATCATGGCCATGACCACTATAGCACTTGCACTCCTGTACACCCTTGCAAGTGTCATCTGTGAACCCAACGCGCTTTTCCATGACCATAATCCAATCCCCACACTCCAAAGCACAAGTAGGAAATTCTATCACAATCAATATCAGCCTCCAGCAAGATCCCATTACAGAAGACAGACTCACTTGCTCTATGTAACGCTAGATATTACTGCTAACTCAAGAGTTAACAAAACAGAAGTTCAGGATGACCTCAAGTGCGCACTCATCAACGCACGCTCGGCCCGCAATAAATGGCCAGCCATTACAGACTTAATAACCAACATGAACTTAGACTTACTAATGGTCACTGACACATGGCTCTCAGACACGGACTCTGTGCTATTAAATCAACTTACCCCACCTAACTTTTCAATCTTCACTTGCAACAGACAAAACAGGAAAGGAGGAGAAGTCTTTATTCTTGCAAAATCTGCACTACAATACCGAATTAACCTAACCAGGAGCTCACCCCACATAGGCACAATAACCATCTCCAACAAAATCAACACCATCAATCTTGTATACAGAGCACCAAGCGCTTCTTCAGATGAGCTCTCTGACATAATCAACCTAGCTGCTAATCCTGAAGATCCCAGAAAACAAAATTGGCTACTGGGTGATTTTAATCTAGCCTCTACAGAGCCCACCTTATCAAGCACCTTCCTTGAAGCAATGGAGAATCTCTGCTACAAACAAATTGTAATAGACCCTACCCACATAAAAGGAAATATCCTCGATCTAGTTTTTGCTCCACCTACAGTCACAGGCACGAGACACAGTTTCAATCTCTCCATCACTCTTGTTCCATGGTCAGATCACAGCCTGATAACATTCCAGATACCGGCACAACGGATCACAGTTAGACAACCAGATACCCAAACATCAGCTAACCCAGTATGTTTCAAACCATTGGATAAAGAAGTGATCACCAAACAGGCACTCCCTAAGCTCACACTCACACCATCCAACCTCAATGAGGCAGTAGCTATCTGGAACGACACCCTTCTCCTATATGCCCAACAAGTGACTACTAAAAAATATTCTACGCCTAATGGTCGTACCAACAAAAAGCCACCCGCTCCATGGTTCTCACCTGAGCTACGAGCATCACTAAACCACCTCAGAAAACTAGAGAGAAAATGGAGGCGCACCCATAACAACTTAGACCAAGAAACCTACTTAGCTCACCTGAAAACTCACCGCGATTCAACTTGGCTCAAGAGGAAGAAATTCCACGCTGAACTCCTTAGCCGCTCGCTAAACAAGCCACGAGATCTTTTCAACTTAGTAAAATCTCTAACTAAGGAACCATCTCCACCACAACAAGAGTCTATTCATCCGCAACTATACGCTAACTACATTCAATCCAAAGTAGTTAAAGCAAATATGACTGCATTTCAAGAACCTTCCAGAACCGCCAAGCCTCAAGCACTACTCACTAAACTCTCACCTCCATCTGCAAAATCCATTGAGGACATTATCGCCACCATCAACACTACTACTGCACCAAACGATCCTTGCCCAGTGCATTGGATCAGAACAATGCGATCAGAACTTAGTCCATTCATAGCTAAGATCACATACCTGTCCTACTCTTCTGGAGTATTCCCTGCTGCCCTCAAGCAAACATCCATCCAACCATTACTGAAGAACAACCGTCTAGACCCAAAGAAGGAAGAATCCTATTGGCCTATCTCCAGTATTCCATTACTAGCCAAAATACTTGAGAAAGAGACCCAAAGACAGATCCAACAACATATAGACATATCATCCCCTCTGGACCCATGCCAGCACGGTTTTAGGGAAGCTCATGGGGTTGAAACACTCCTTACCTCCCTCTCCAACACACTCATCAGTGGGATAGACAGCATCAAGATGGGTTTTTCATTGATCTTTCTTGACATTGCAGCTGCATTTGATTCTGTGGATCACCAGTGACTCCTAGCTCGACTCCACGAGAAGGGTATCCAAGGTCTCGCATGGAACTGGTGTAAATCATACCTTGAAGACCGATGGCAACAAGTCCGCATTAGCAACAACACATCTGTTGTTGTAATTTCAGTTTGTTCAATGTAAACTGCACTGATGCAGAATAGCGTGGTATATAATAAATAAATAAATAAATAAATCTGAGCCATTCCAGCAAAAGCAAGGAGTACCTCAAGGCTCCTCCCTATCTGCACTTCTCTTTAATATATATATATATGCAGCCAATTAGTGAAATCACCCGTTCCTTTGGTCTATCCTGCCTTATATATGCAGACGACATGCTTATTTTTACCCCGATCAATATTACAAATCCCAACTACACAGCTTTAATCAACTGCTTCAACACAATAACGGATTGGCTCCTTAACCAGAACCTGTGGATAAATTTCAAAAAAACTGAAGTCCTAATCATCACCAGAAACAAAGGTTTCTCTCCTCCTCCGATCCTCAAAGTAAGAGATGCTGAACTTCCAGTCAAGTCATCCATACGCTACCTGGGTGTTACTATTGATCAACAACTAGACTTCAAGGAACACATAAAAAACACAGTAAAAACCATTTACCACAAAATCAAAACCCTCCGACTCCTGAGACCCATGCTAATGCCCGAGGACTTCCGCACAATTTTCCAAGCGTTAGTCACACCCCACTTTGACTATGCAAATATCACACTGCACGGCCTACCCAAGAACACCCTATATCCGCTCCAACTAGCCATGAATACTGCAGCCTGTATTCTCTCTGGAGCAACAAGAAGAGACCATATAACACCGATATTATTTGAGCTTCAATGGCTTCCGATAAGCTGCAGGATCACATATAAAGCTCTTCTCACCACTTTTAAAGCTATAAATAAATTATCGCCATCCTCAATCTCCGATCTACTCACACAAACCCCGAACAACAGACTCAGGAGGTCATCAGCTGAAAATACACTAGTTATCCCTAGTGAATCAACAAAATGGTCCCAAACAACTAATAATAGAGCTTTTACATCATATGCCCCAAGAGGTTGGAATCAGCTCCCCCCTAGCATCAGATCAATAAGAGACCTTTTGAAATTCAGAAAAGCCATAAAACACCATCTGTTCACTATGTACTTCACTAAAATAATTAACGATTCCCCACCTACCCCCAAGATCTCAAGCTCTCATGATGACAAACCAAATGCATCTCCTACAGAATATGCACGTTGACCTTATAGTTCTATATCTATGCATTTATTTATTTATCTGCATTTATATCCCGCTTTTCACTGGGTCAAAGCGGTTGGGGGATACATTTAACATGAGGGGATATGAGACACATACACTAATACTTACAGGGAACATGGGCAATGGAGGGTTAAGTGGCTTGCCCAAGACCACAAGGAGCACCTGTGGGACTAGAAACCCCAGTCCTTCCGGCCCAAGGTTGCTGTCCTCTAGTGGGATTTGAACCACTGACCTTCCGGCCTGTAGTACCTTGCCCCAACCACTAGGTCACTCCTCCTTCCATATCTGCTGTAACGTAAATAGAATTACATCATATCTGTTAAAATGTAAATAGTTCTCCCCAGTTTAAGTCCATGTTATGCTCCCTGTTATCTGTAAACTTAAGACAGATCCTATTCTGTCTGAGTAAAATTTTGTTGTATGTAAACCGCACTGATTACAAAGAGCGCAGTATATAAGAACTGTTAAATAAATAAATAAAATATAAGCAGTACGGCCCAGCAGGCCCGGCAGCACATACAGGGCCGTGACCTGAATCGGCCCTGTATGTGCTGCCTGGTGGTCTGTCCCTGATCCCACTCCCACCCGCCCCCCTCCAGCTCTCCACATCCTGAAGCACAGGTCGTATAGGGAGAGCTGGTGGGAAAATAGGGTTTAGGCAGATTGCGAGGCTGCACATCCCAGTGGGACGCAGAGCTCCGCAACCCGCGTTATAGAATGAGTGCCCATATGAGAAGAGACTTGAAGACCCAAATATGTATACCCTAGAGGAGAGAAGAGACTGGAGCAATATGCTACAGATGTTTAAATACTTAAAGTGTATTAATGAACTAAGAAACCTTTTTCAAAGATAGGATAGCTGAAAAACTAGAGGCATAAAAGAAGCTGTAAGAAGGCAACCTTGTAAAGTGGAGGAGTAGCCTAGTGGTTAGAGCACTGTCTTGGGAACCTCAAGACCAGGGTTCAATTCCCACTAGCATTCCTTATAGCCTTGGGCAAGTCACTTAACCCATCGTTGCTCAGAAAAATCCAAGTTATGAATGTCCCTGTTTAATGTACGTTTACCAAGTTTAAGTTACAATGTAAACCATTTTGATTGAAATGATAAAGCGGTATAAAAAAGCTGTTAAATAAATAAATAAACTACATCAGGAAATACTTTTTTCACTAAAAGGGTGGCGGATGCTTGGAATGCCCTTCCGATGGAGGCGGTAGGGGCAAAAACTGGTGGAATTCAAAATGGTATGGAACAGACATAGTGGATCCCTTTATAGCAAGAGGATGAAATCAAAGCAAACTTAAATATCTTTAATACTTCAATAAATAGAGGGGGCAACCTGTATAGAGTGATGGGTAGAACCACTCTACCCACCTTACTGGGCAGATAGACCATAGTGGTCTTTATCTGTCATCATATACTATGTTACTATGTAGTAGAATGAGTAAACATGAATAGGTTGTTTATTACTTCAAAATGTACAAAGACTAGGGGACATGAAATGAAACTATGAAATAGTACATTTAAGACTAATCAGAGAAAATGTTTTTCACTCAACACATAATTTGCTCTGAAATTCATTATTGGATAATTAGTAAAAGCTACTACTGTAGCTGAGTTTAAAAAAGGTTTGAACAAGTTCCTGGAGGAAAAATCCTTTAACCATTATTAAAGTGGACTGGGGATAAGTCTACCTTTGGGACCCCGTGCCTGCAGTTTGTGGGAACAAGGTCTATATGGATAGGTTCTGCTTAATTACATTGTCGCAATGAACGGAATATTGATAGTTTTTGTGATTTTTTTGAATGAATATTTTCCATAAGCCTGTTGAGAGGGAGGTTTTTTTGATCCTTGAGGTACTTGAGCTTGGTCCGAGGCTAATGTTTTTGACCTGGATCTGAAATGCTCACTTAATGCACATAAATATTTAGTAAACATGCCCCTAAGTCATTGCCAGGACAAAAAAGAGGCTTATGAAGGGCTCTTTTGAAAGCCGCCTAAAATTGTAGATGGGCAAAATAAACATTTTAAAATAAAATAAATTAAATGTATGCAAATGAGTTCCAGTGGCATGCAAATAAGGCCCGTAATCAGTCTCCGCACATAGCCCCACATCACCCTTGGGCCAGCCCTGCTGTCAGATACTTGTGACCTGGAATGGCCACTGTTGTCAACAAGATACTGAACTTGTTGGATCTTTGGTCTGATCCAGTATGGCAAATCTTATGTTCTTATGTTCAACTGAATATCTCTAGCCTCCATCGCCTAAAGTCATACATTTTATCCCTGGTGAGCCTCACACTAACCAAGCAAAATGAAGTGTTACTGTCCTGGCCATAGACTTTAATAGGTGCGAAAAACAATTTTTATTTGGGGGTCATTTAGGATTCATGCCCATTCAGTTTGTTAAGGCATCCATGGCCTTATTCACCTCTCTAGCTTCTACAATAATCCCCAATAATGCATAAATGATCTTGCACAAAGATTTGCCTTCTCTGAATTAGGGGTAGTTTCCTGTGTTTTATACATGCACATTTTATGAACTGTATGTATACCTAAACAACTCTACCTCAACTCTGCCCAAATGCCATCCCTAAGAAATCATACATTGTCCAAATAATAGTACACGTGCTCTTGTCAGCACCAATACTTGTATCCACATCTGTACCCAGTGCAATATTATAAGACCTTTATACAAGGTAATTTTCAAGGCCATTTACTTGGGTGAGTAGCAATTTCCCAAGTGTTCTAACTATTAGAAATGTGCACTTCCTGAACTTAGTTAAAAGGCTGTGTGTGAACTTTTAGTTGGAATAGGGGTAGATGTTCCAAGAGGTGTGTTTTAGGTAGGATCAGAAAACAATGCACATAGGTTGTATTTTCAAATTAATATATATTATTTCCATGAAAATTCTTCACAGAGAAAATAAAAACCATGCAGAAATCCACCTGTACTTTCTACCCAAAGTATTTTTCAAAAGGAAAGTGTGAGCACAATTTCTTTTTGCAATTTGGTGCAAAGTTTAAGGGAGTAAAAAGAACCAGTTGATTTTGCACCACAGTACATAATTTGGAAAATTCCCCAAATATATGCCATTACTTTTGATACATTTGACTCATAGATATTTTACCTTATCATAAAGAAATAAGAACCTTTTGTGACAATTAACCTCATTTCCCTGTATGAAATGATAATACCCTAAAATAATAGGGAGTCATACCCATCGGTTCAGCACTCTAATGAAAATTTTTTGGTTTCTGGCAGTATGTGATTTAACTTATTTTATTCAAAAATGGCATCTGCTACATCCATTTTATTCAGTTATTCAACGATAGTGTGCAAGACGCAGCCATAGATATGTTAAAGGACATGAATATCTCTTGTCTTTTATTTCATGTGCTGTGTATGAATCAGCCGAGATGTGTTTTAGTTGTCAAATTCTTTCCCAGCTATACAAACTTGGTGCAATATAGCATCCATTAAAAGAACATAAGAATATCAGAATATATTGGGTCAGACCAAAAGTCCATCAAGCCCAGAATCCTGCTTCTAGCAGTGGCCAATGCAGGTCATGAGTACCCACAGCAGCATCCTAAATGATAGATTTATTTCTTCTTACTTAAACCCATGGATAGGCAGTGATTTTACCAAGTGTGCCTGTCTAATCGCCTATTGACCTTTCCTCTGGGAACTTCTCTAAATCTTTTTGAAATCCAGCTCAGTGGTTGAGCGCGCGCTTCGCATGTGTGAGGTCCTGGGTTCAATCCCCGGCATCTCCAGCTGGGTGCAACTTTTTGTATTAAGGACAGACTACTGTAGATAGTCCATGTGGTCTTTTTCTGTCATCATTTTTCTATGTTTCTATATTTACCGGCAATAAACTCCATAGTATAATTACACAGAGAATGAAAATAAAACACTTCTTCCAATTTGTTGCAAAAGTGTGACCTATTAGCTTCATGGAGTGTTCCCTACTCGTCATACTATTTAAAAGAGTAAACAACTATATACTATGCTGATTCCATCAAACTCATGGTTTTCTAGACCACTTCTTCTCCAAATTTAAAAGTCCAAACCTATTTAGCCCTCCTCCATAGGGGAGTCATTTTATTATTTTATTTATTTTTTTTTTTATTTAACCAGTTTTCTATACCACCTTATCCTTCAATCAAAGTGGTTTACAAGGTAGCATAAACAGAATACATTATAATGAAGAACAAAGTTAGGGGGGGGGGGGGATTTGGCATGCAAGGTGAATTAACAGGTTATAACTTATGTACAGCGTTAGTCTTCGTCTTAGTCATTAGGATGAGGCTGATCACAGTTGTTCTAGTTTGATTAGGGGGAGGTCCATTACCATTTTCCTCCTCTGAACATTTTCTAGGT
Organism: Ichthyophis bannanicus; assembly: GCA_033557465.1. Taxonomy (NCBI): domain Eukaryota; kingdom Metazoa; phylum Chordata; class Amphibia; order Gymnophiona; family Ichthyophiidae; genus Ichthyophis; species Ichthyophis bannanicus. Next base: position 994,608,133 of record CM066033.1, on the reverse strand, counting down.
CTGTTGTAGCTTTTTTGAGATGAGGCACCCAGAGGCACCCACATGGTACCCAAGGTGTGAATATACCGTGTAATGATACAGAAGCATTGGGATATTCTGTTTCATTTTCCATTTCTTTTCTAATAGTTCCTAACATTTTATGAGTTTCAATTGGCAATGCATACAGCGATGAGAATTTCAATACATTGACCTCAGTGTTGCCATGATTCATTCCTGGGTGCTGACTTTAATATGGAAGCCATATTGTGTTTCTATCATTTAGATTATTTTTCCTTATGTGCCTCATTTTGCACTTGTCCACATTAAGGGTCCTGTTCACTAAAATGAGATAAAGTTTTTCACTGACCGCACATTGTTGTTGTTAAGTGCCGTTGAGTCGGTGTCGACTCATGGCGACCCTCTGGATAGTTGTCCTAAACTGTGTTCGGTTTTCAGTCAGGTGTTTCATTGCTGATAGAGTGACATCGATAGCTGCTGTTATTGTATCAATCCATCTCATTGCTGGCCTTCTTCTCTTGTATTGACCTTCTATCTTGCCAAGCATGATGTCTTTCTCTAACAATTTCTCTCTTCTCATGATGTGTCCAAAGTATGAAAGTCGAAGTCTTGTCATCTGAGCTTCTAAAGAAAATTTAGGTTTGATCTTTATGTCTGATTGGTTTGTTCTTCGGCCAGTCCATGGTATGCACAGTATTCGTCGCCAGCACCATAATTCAAAGGCATCGATTTTCTTCCTGTCTGTCTTTTTCACTGTCCATCTTTTGCATCCCTATGACATTATTGAAAACAACATGGCTTGAACAAATCAAATCTTTGTATGGAGAGAGACATCTCTGCTCTTGAGAATCTTCTAGGTCCTTCATAGCCATTCTGCCAAGAGCAATGTATTATCAGATTTCTTGACTGCTTGTCATTTCTTTATTGATAGTTGATCCAAGTAGGTTAAAGTTGTCGACTATTTCAATTTCTTCTCCATCAACGATGAACTTATTGATTTTGCCTGTTGTCAGGATCTTTGTCTTCTTTACATTAAGGTCCATTTTAAGACTATATTCCTTGATCTTGAGAAGCAAATGTTTCAGATTGTCTTCACTTTCAGCCACTATTATGGTATTATAAGCATAGCGAAGGTTGTTGATGAGTCTTCCACCAATCTTCACAACTCTGTTGTCTTCATACAGTCCTGCTTCTCTGATAATTTGTTCTGCATATAAATTAAACAGGTAGAGGGCAACTATGTAGCCTTGTTGTATACCTTTTCTGATTTTAAACCATTCTGTTTCTCCTTGTTCCGTTCAAACTCTTGTTTCTCGATCAAAGTGAAGGTTATACAAGAGAACTATCAGATGTTCTGGTATACCCATGCTTCTTAATGTGGCCCAGATTTTCTCATGACTTATACAGTCAAAAGCCTTGTTATAGTCAATAAAACACATATAGACATCTTTTTGGTATTGTTTAGTCTTTTCAAGGATCCATCTAACATCTGCAATATTGTCTCTCATTCTTTGCCCTTTCCTGAACCTTGCTTGCATTTCAGGCAATTCTCGTTCCAAGTCTCTGCTGAATAATCTTTATTGCACATTAAGGAGGTAATTTTATAAAAGATAGGTGCCATATCCATGCCGAGGTTTGGCATATAGGCAAAGATATGGTGGGAAATGTGCTAAGTGAGATTTTATAAGAGATTGAAACAGGCACATACAGTATATAGTTGATAGTTCCTACAAATATGTGAAAAAAGGGGCATGTTTTGGGTAGAGAATGAACATGTACTGGTATAGCGGACAATTACACAGTTATGACATATTCTATAAGCACCATATGCATGTATGTAATCAAGCATTGGCACCGACATTTATATCAGCAATATACAGTATATATCACCTGGAATGGAAGGAAGTTGTCTATTCTGACCTTTAGTTAGAGCTTGGTGCTGATGTTTGGCATATCATTGCATGGTCAGTCCTTATTCCTCTTCAAACATCCTTCTCTTCTACCCTCCTTTACCTTCCTTTAAACCTTTGTAGCCTAATTCCTACCCTCTCTATTATGGCTCTCTCTTTTCCACTTTCTCCTCAACAATCCCTTCTTCCTCTCTAATGCCCCTCTCTACAGCTTCCCACCCACTCTTCCTCTTTCTTACACAAAACCTGTGTGTGTGTGTGTGTGTGTGTGTGTGTGTGTGTGTGTTTGTATATTTCAGAGTGCCTGTTTTAGTGTTTCAGTGTGTTTGCCAGTTTTTCTGTGTTTGCAAATATGAACCTGTGAATATGAACCTGTGCTATTGCTGTGTTAAGTGGTGGTGGTGGTAGGTAATGGTGATTGTGCTGGTGGCTACCACAAATGTGATCTAGATGTGGTTCCAATCTGTTTTGGATCATAGGAGAGAGAGGCAACAGAGGATGACGTCCCCTCTGCAAAGGACAGAGGAGCAATGTATGTGCATGTTCAGACTTCATATGAAGACAATAGCTCACCTGTGCCACCAGCTTGAGGCAGATCTAGAGCCCCGAAGGTCACCAACATTTCTTGCTACTGGATCCTTCCAGGCACCCCTTGGGTCACAGCAAACATTTGGCAGGCAGCTACCTCACACTGCATAGTTCAGTTACTAGATGTTTTTCTAAGGAGAGACACTCAATATATTATCCCTGAGCAGCAGCAACATGAAGCTATGACATAATTTTATGAGCTAGAACACTTCCCTTCTGTGCTTGGGGCACTTGAATATATGAACATAGTTATCAGGCCATCTGAGAGAAAAGAGGCAACATTTCAGAACCAAAAGTTCATTCATTCCCTGAAGAGGCAAGCGTAGTCTACAATGCCTCACACATAGTAACTGGTGTTTGCCTACTTCCCAGACACCTACAGTATGTCATGATGCCTACATTCTGTCACAATTGGGCCTACATGAACACTTTGAGAGTAGCCATATTACTGGGGGATGGCTTCTAGGTGAGCACATACCACCCACCCACACTATCTGCTAACCAAACTCTTTCAGTCCTCCCTAGAAGCCTCTTTGAACATGCACCAGTCATCCCTGGAAGTGGCAGGGACCACCTATGTACTGATGTTCTAACTCTCTCACTATCAAGTATACCCACCCATTCATATCTCTTCTGCTTTTACCCCTGCAAGTGCCAGAGCTATCCTCTCAAGACCTGGCTTATGACCCCCATATCTGTTTCTGAGAGAGCAGCAGAAGAGAATTATAAGGCCCACAGGAAGACTAGAGCTGTGAAAGAGAGGACTTTTGGTATACTGAAAACTTGTTCCATATGCTTGGGCAGGTCAGGGAGATAATTGCTCTGTTCCTCAGCCAAAGCATGCATGTCCTGCTGTATGCTCCACAATCTTACCCTCACCCATAGGATGCCTGAACCAGAGGGCTTTCTGCTACAAAAGCACTGACAGTGATGAGGATGGGAAGGTAGCAGAACATCAAGAACCAACCTCCTCACAATCCACCATCATGCTACGGCTACAAGAAATGAACTTGTACACTCACATTTCTTGTGCATGTGATTATTAAATGTGTCCCTATTAACATTTTCTTCCTTCTTCCAAATCTTCACTTTGAGGGAGGATGTATCAACTGGCTGCTGTGGCAAAGACGTTCCTGAAAGCCTGAGAGCTCCTCAGAAAGAGTTCAACCACCTCTTCCCATCAGGTGCTCTCTGGATGATCCTAGGCTGGGCAGACTCGGGAATAGGGAGAAGTGAGAGGTGTCTGGTTATGTGGTGAGCTGGCCAAAGATGATGTATCAAGTGGTGGGATATATTCCACAATTTCTTCAAGGAAGGATGCCAAGGTGTTGGTTAGGGTGCAGACCGCACTGCATGTCCCACTGATTCCTTGAAGGAGTAACAGTGGAGGGAGTCTCTAGTTGAACTATTTACCCTATGCTGTGATTTGGTTAAGTGCACTCCTGATGCAGCAGTGGTGAAATGTGGGTCAAGTGTGCCACACTGACAATGCTATTATCAACAAATAAGTCAACTCTTTGAGTCATGATTACTGAGAATGTGAAACTTCATTATAAGTAATTTTACAACATGGAGGGGATTTTCTGGAACCATTAAGAACAGTACATTTAGTCAGCTAGATAAAGAAGGATGCAATTTGAAATCTGCCCCCCCCCCTTTAGTTTAATTTGTTTGAAGGATTGATATAAATGTATTAAGGATACACATTTCTTGGATAGAGATTTTTTCTTATATGGCTGGGATACATATCAATGATATCTGCCATTTGTTTGGTTCATAAATATGTAAATGCCATTTTAGAACAGGAGCTTCTCAAATGTCTGTATAATTAGCTCATTTAAATTTCCTGGAGGCATAGTGAGGATGGGGAGAGGGAGTGGATTGGGTGGGCCTATAACAGAGACATGGATCTCCCATTTCACATAGGAATTCATGTATCTAGGGAAAATTACAAATGTTGCCATTTGCAGTTGCCCTATGTCGACAAATGGTGACCCTCTGGATAGTTGTCCTAAACTGTGTTCGGTCTTCAGTCAGGCAGCTCATTGTTGATAGAGTGACACCCATAGCTGCTCTCATTGTATCGCTCCATGTCATTGCTGGCCTTCCTCTTTTGCGTTGATCTTCTACTTTGCCAAGCATGATGTCCAAAGTATGAAAGTCAAAGTCTTGTCCTCTAAGCTTCTAAAGGAAGCTTAGGTTTGATCTCCTCTAGTAATGACTGATTTGTTCTTCAGGCAGTCCATGGTATATACACAGTATTTGTAGCCAACACTATATTTCAAAAGTATTGATTTTCTTCCTGTCTATCTTTTTCACTGTCCAACTTTTGCATCCATATGATGTTATTGAAAATACCATGGCTTGAATAAGTCAAATCTTTGTATGGAGAGAGACATCTCTGTTCTTGAGAATCTTGTCTAGCTCCTTCATAGCCATTCTGCCAAGAGCAATGCATCGTCAGATTTATTGGCTGCTTGTCATTTCTTTATTGATAGTTGATCCAGTGGCAAGAGAAGTAGTCATGTGGATATAGTAGTTTTGCTTGGCAAGTGCTAAGGCTGATTGGAAGGAGGTAAGCATGAATTAGAAGTGAGGAAAGTTGGAAAGGAGGTGAGATTTGAGCCAAATGCGCTCATCTTAGGGGGCACAGGAGGAGAGATAGTGGGTAGTCGAGAACAACCAGGGCTGGGTTGTAGTGCATCTCACAGAACATGGGATGGATGGAGCAAGAGTATCTAGAGTAGAGGAAAGGGTAGATTATAGGAAACTATAGCCTCATCAACAGATTTACAAGACAAAGTGGAAGAAAGAGGTGATGAGAAAATAGTGGAAAGAGCCAATGGATCGATAACATCAAGATTCCTAAAAAGGTAGAAGGAGACAGTGAGATTAAGATGGGGAGTGATGAAGTATGAAACTTAGGAGGTGATGATTAGATAAGGGAAGAACTGAGGTACAGAAATTGGAGGGTAAACATTTAGAGAAGAAAACCAAGTCAAGGCAGTGACTTCGCTGATGAGTAGGAACAGAAGGAGACTGAAAGAGGAGGTAATAGAAAAGAGTTTAGAAGTATAGGGGTCAGAAGGGTTATCATGGATATTGAAGTCACAGAGAATGAGCAAGGGGGAAGAAAAATCTACAGAACAAGGAGTCAAAGTCAGTAAGAAAGATAGAGATGGACTTATCAGGTGGTCTAAATAACAGCTATCCGGAGAGATACTGGATTAAAAAGGCAGATGGAATGGACTTTAAAGGACGAAAAAGAGTGACACAGAGTTAGAAGGAGGGGTAGAAGGAGAAAGCAGAAACCCACACCACCACCACAGCCAATAGCATGAGGAGTGTGAGAAAATTGGTATCCATCATGACAGAGGGCAGCAATTGAAGCAGTGTCATTACGGAGGAGCCAGGTTTCATTACGAGCTAGAAGACTGAAGGAGTTAGAAATGAAACGGTCATGAGTAAAGGGGAGTTAATTAGAGATGGATAGTGCATTCCATAATGCACAAGAGAAAGAGAGAGGGATATAGATGAGATTAGAATGGTTGAGAGAGGAATGAGAGTGAGAGAATAGTCTGGGGGGGCCAGAATTAGGATTAATGTCACCATAAGAAAGAAGGAGAAGGAGGAGAAGAGTGTGAGGCAGAGAGGAGACAAAACAGAGGACATGAGGATGAGGTATTTTAAGAGAGGAGGGAGAGGGATGAATGAAAGGAAGAAAAAATGGAGTTCAAGAGCTGAGGAAAGGGAGGAAGATAAGATTGGGGAAGAGATAAGCAGAGAAGAGAGAGGGTAATAAGGAGGAGGGGTATGAGGAAGTTGGTATGAGGGAGGAAGGTTAGGGAGTGACAAAAAGAAAAAGAAAAAATAATGTGGAGCCAAGAGAAGAGAAGAGATGGAGGGGGAAGCAGAAGAATTAATATGAGAACTCTCTTAACAGTATTAACAGTACTAATTGGAATGATCAATCATACAGCGCAAAGGCATAGGCAGTGCTGTTATGGACAAAGGCGAGAGACTGTCCTTTCAATTACTTAATGCAAACATCTACAGTAATTAGTATTTAGGTCAATGTATGGAACTGATAGCACACAGTCACTGGTATAGTCCAGATACTGTAAGTAGTGGTGTGATTCACTTGTGATGTCAGCATATATAGCTTGTTAGAGGTCATCCAGTCGGTCTCACTCCTTCCTCTTGCCTTGGTGTTGCTGTGCTTGTGGAAGCACAATCCCACAGTCAGGAACGGTTCGGGCAGCCAGGCGGCTCTGAGTCTATCTTCAGTTGGCGGTAGAAGTAGCTTCTGCTGTTCTGGCTGCTTCTCCCTCTCCCATTCTGCAGCAGGAATCCCAGGAATCCTAGAACCGCCATACACTATTGGCTGTGATGAAATTTCTGCTGAGCAGAAAGTCGTTTGATGTTTTGGTGACAATGGCCCTTCTGATAGTCTCAGGCAGCTCTCTTAGTAGTACTACTACTACTACTACTAGTATTTTTTATTTTTATTTTATTTAGCTGTATTTATATCCCGCTTTTCACCGGGTCAAAACGGTCAATTGGGGGATACATTTAAACACGAGGGGATATGAGACACATATGCTAATGCTTACAGGGAACATGGGCAATGGAGGGTTAAGTGGCTTGCCCAAGACCACAAGGAGTGCCTACAGGACTAGAAATCCCAGTCCCTCTGGCCTGAGATTGCTGTCCCCAGGTGGGACTTGAACCCCCGGCCCTCTGGCCTGAAGTACCTTGTCCTAACCACTAGACCACTCCTCCCTCTTCTACTACTACTACTACTACTACTACTACTACTACCACCTCTGATCATCCATATTGTGCTACAAGGCTTCACCTCCAGTCAGATGTAGCCTCCTGCCTCTCTGTAGTACTTACAGTGGTGCCCTATGCTGTATGGCAGACAGTGATCACAACACTGCAAGAGCAAAGCAGTCTCTCAGTCTCTTGCCAATAAATTTGAAGGTACTTTGAATGGAATTAGTATACATTGGGAGGCCTATAGCACTTAAACTCCACTCACCCCTCTTTTCTTCTCAATATAATTTTGTCCAGATGTGTTCTGAACCAAGGGTTTACTTGAAGAACTTTAGGGCCACCATGAAAAGGCAGCACTGCAAGTATTATCCCAGGTCCTAGAATATTCATACATTTATTACGGTGTTTCCCGCGCCTCAGTCATATTGGTGGGCTGACATCAGCAAAACACTGAAGGTGCACATCAAGGGGGAGAGGCTGGTTTCACTATGTGCTGTGACAGCAGAGTCCAGTGGGCTGTCAGTAGCTCAGTTGGTAAGGCAGGTCAGGCCACATCCCTCAGATCGCATGTGTGAAAGCAGGTCAGGCCGCTCTCCTCTCACCTACCATCCATAATGGCAGAATGAGAGTTGGGATGTCCCTGTTTTTTTGCAAGCCTCTGTGGACCCGTGCCATGGATTTTCACCCCCAGCACTGTTGATAAGGTCAAAAAGCAAAGGTAGACTGTGGTGGCTGTGAGAACCAAGCTTAGGCATCCATCTTCAGTTTGGCTTACCAGCAGGGCCTGCGGAATCATTATGGAACTGGCCAATGAAGCCTGGGTGAATTGGAGGCGATGTCCGATGAGAATCTGCCCTCCACCTCTCAGGAGGTGACAGTAATGAACCTCACTCCTAGGTAGGGTTGCTAACTGGCTCCAGATGAATAATTAATGCTAAATAAATAAATATGATTCTTTGGGGGGGGGGGGGTTGCCTGTCCTTGGGTTTTGTGATGGGATCAAATGCCTTCATAGTTAATTGTAATAGAGGCCATGATTGGGGGGGGGGGAATAATCAATGGGGACCAAGGTCAGAGGGAATTAGGGGGGGGGATTGTTGCTCCTGCTGGCCAAGCCACTCAAGCTCAAGCTGACCATCCTACCTAACACCCTGCCTATACAACCCTAGTCTTAACCCACTTCAGCACAGACAATTTATTGTTCACACCTCACACAAATTTATATACCTCTGTACCACCTTGAGCCCCAATGCGGTGACTTGAGATGTAAATAGTTACTATGTTCAACCCCATTATTGTAAATACTTACTATGTTCAACTATGTTCAACCGTTTTATTGTAATGCTATAATGTTCATAATGTTCAATGTATGGTTCCTTTTGTTATATGTCAACCGCCCCTGATCTTTGGAAGTGGCAGTATATAAAAGTTTCCAAATAAAATAAATAAATAAGCTTGCCTCTATACAGCAAGACCAGTGATTTTAGAAAGCTGCTCTCATGCACATGTGAGGAGTAAAATCGCTGCTCCTACTGGTTGTGGAGGGACATACATGTGCAGTCCTGCACCAATTTTACAAGAGGCTCTACGTTTGGCAGAGCCTCTTGTAAACTACTCTGGGAATTTTCGACGTCCTAGCCATATGAAATCCTCTCTCCATATACTAATATACTATTTGAAATCTGCCTTCATGTCAGCCAGCTCACTTTTATTTATATGTTTATTAATTCCTTCAAAATATTAAACACAATGGTAAGGCAAAACTTCTCTATGCTGAAACTATTTTAGCTCTGACCTTTAAGCCATATCTATCCATATGTTCATCAGTTTTGTTTTGCAGAATGCTCTGTACCATTTTGCTTGGTACCAATGTCCAGCTCACAGATCTATAGATTCCATGACCCACACTGGAGTCCTTTTCAAAAAATGGTATTGCATTAGCCACTCTCCAATTAATGGGTAATACAAACCATTATAATTGGTAGGTTGCATATGAAGTTTAGTAACTGGAATATGATTTTTGGTGAAAAAATGTGCATCTCTGATTTTTTTTTATTATTTTGCATAGAACAGGAGGAAGTGCATTGTTGTTTCTCTGATGTTGTGTTGCACCTCATACAGAATAGAACTTTTTGGGGTTTGTAGTTTAATTTTTGTCTATATATTGTTTATATATTGGCTTCTTATTCTCGATTTGTTGAGGATCTGTCTGTGTTCGTATATGTGAGAGATGAGATGTTATGGTGTGTAATTTCTCATGAGAGATGTGTAACAATCTACTCATTCTGTTTTCCCAGTAGGAGGTACTGTATATTTATTTTTTATTTATTTATTTATTTACAGTTTTTTATATACCGCACTATTCGACATCAGCGTGGTTTACATGGAACAGAAAAATCAGAACATGTACATAATTCTGTGTTACAAATAACAGGTCAGAAAAACTTGGGTAACGGGAAACTATTTACATACTGGAGTCAAAGAGTAGCTATGACATGAGAAACTATGTACAGGACACCTAGCTAGGAGTGTTCCTTGGTCTAATAGGTGTGTTGGTATAGTTACAAGTATTCAGTGTATTTGATTTCGTGTTCTCTGGGAAGTATTTGAGGAAGAGGTAGTGTTTGAGGGCTTTTCTGAACTGAAGTAGGTTAGTGGTGGTTCTGATGCTTGAGGGTAAAGCGTTCCAGAGTCTAGGGGCACAGAATTTGAAAGCCCTATTTGATGTTGTCGCTGTGCAACTTGTTGATTCTCTTGGAATTGCCAGTGTATTTATTGATGCAGATCTTCTTGATCTATTAGGGGTTATGGTATGGATGAGGTCGGATAGAGAGGAGGAGGAGAGATTATTAACCGCTTTGAATGTCAGTAATATTGTCTTGAAGATGATCCTGGCCTGTATCGGAAGCCAGTGTAGCTGTTTCAACAGGGGCGTCACGTGGTCTCTTCCAGTTGCTCCATATAGAACCCTCGCTGCGCTATTCATTACAAGCTGTAAGGGGTTCAGGGTGGATTGGGGAAGTCCTTGTAAAATGGTGTTGGCGAAATCAAAATGCGATATGATAAGGGCCTGGTAAATTGTACGGAAATCCTCTGGTCCAAGCAATGGGCGAAGATGTCTGAGGGAAAGGATTTTGAAATAGATAGCTCTGACAGTGTTAGCAATGTGTGTTTTCATGTCAAGGTTTTGATCCAATATAACGCCCAAGTACCGAATTGTGGGTTTTGCTTGTAGATCAGCTCCTCTCACCTTCAGGTAATGCGGAAGGTTGAAATTCGAATTCCTGGTAATGAAGAGGACTTCTGTCTTCTTATGCTGAATTCTGAGGTTTTGCGATAGGAGCCATTCAGATATGGCATCAAAGCAATTTGTCAAAGGGGAGAGGTCCAATTTATCTATGGAGAACGGCATAGAGCAGGACATCGTCTGCGTATATCATGCAACTGACATTGAAGGACCGGATGATGTTACAAATGGGTTGCTTATATACGTTGAACAACAAGGCAGAGAGGGCAGATCCCTGTGGAACTCCCTGACCTTTATAAAATGGTTCTGAAGTAGCTCCGCCGGAACGTACGTGTTGCCATCTTCCAGACAGGTATGATCTACACCATTCAAGAGCTGTTCTGCTGACGCCTTTCTCCATTAGCCTCCCTAGGAGAAGATCATGGCTTACTGAGTCAAAGGCTGCAGCAATGTCTAGGAAAATGAGTGCAATACCCTGATGGATGTTGTCAACACCAGTGACAATATTGTTGAAGAGGGTGGTAAGGAGTGTTTCCACTCCATGTGACTCCCTGAATCCATGTTGACATGGGTCAAGTGGAGCAGCCGAGTCAATATGGTCTTGCAACTGTCTTTGAACCTACTTTTCGATTATCTTTGCAAGTAAAGGTATACTTGATATGGGTCTGTAGGAATCCACCTTTTGGGGATCTAGCTTGCTATTTTTTAGTAATGGTCTTATAGATGTGTGCTTGAGTGCAGATGGGAAGGAACCAGTTGTGAAGGATAAGTTCATTATCCTGTTTAATATTGGGCTGAGGTCACTGCGCAGTTCCTTTATCCAGAAAGCTGGGCAAGGATCAGTCTGCGCAGTGGTGGAATTGATGGTCATGATCGTGTTTTCGATGCTCCTCCTGTCAGGGGTCGAGAAAGAAGTCAGAGGTGTTGTGCACTCTGGGGCTATGGATGTAGCATCTATAAGATGAACATCAATATAGATGTTACATCTATAAGATGTAACATCTATATTGATGTTCTAAGGCCAAGTGTAGTGCTACCTTCATAGGAAGGATTTTTTTGTCTGAGTCTTGGGCTTTAGTGCAGTGTTGCATGACAGATTTGTTATATAGGTTCAAATTGTGATTTTTGTTTAAATCTGCATTATAGCCAAAGTACCTGGTAGTACAAAGTTTGTGTTGCTCTTCCTGAGGTGACTCCAGAATTTGCACTTTGTCTATACTGAACTTCACCTATGAGGGCATAATTATGTATTTCTGCTGTTGTGTATATGTTATTGATCAATTAAAAACTAATTTTTAAATATAGTTGAACAATGGATCTGATTCTTACATTAATAGAAGTTATTTTTATGTGCAATTTGCAAAATAATAAAGTCATAGATGGGACAGTGGTGGAATGGGGTTAAGAGAAGATATATAAATGAGAAAGGGGATAGAATGCTTAGAGGGAGGGAGTGATAGAGTGGGAAAGAGGGAAAGGGGGAAAGAACTCCTGGAAAGAAGGGTAAAGGGGAAGCATATATAGAAGGAGAGAGAGAGAATGCAAAGAGGAAGGAGGAGTAGGAAGAGAGAATCTTTGGAGGGAGACAGAATGCCTGGAGGTAAAACGGTGTAGAATCTTTACCTAGAGGGAAAAAGGGAGGGGAGATAATTTATGGAGGGAGAGGAAGAAGAGAAAGAATATGTCTGGATAGGGTCAGGGCAGGGCTGGCCCGTCCATTAGGCAGTTTAGGCGGCCATCTAGGGTGGCTGATTTTTGTGGGCGTCAGGCCATGTGCTTTGGCAAAAATGGTCTGCCAACCCCCTCCCTGTTGAGCCATGTCGCTCTTTCTCCTCCCTCCCATGCTGACCAACGTGGCCACCCCCCGCTGCCGCTGATTCAGGCAATGAGGAGGCAGCTTGGCTGCAGGCCATGTGCTTCAGAACACATGGCCTGCCACTTCGGACCTCGAAGTTATGTCAGAGGGGGGTCAGAAGCGGCAGGCCATGTGTGCTGAAGCACGTGGCCTGCCGCCAAGCTGAGCCGTGCCCCCATCAACCCCACTACCGGAATCAGTGGCAGCGGGGGGTGGAGTGGTAGCGAGGTTCAGAGTGCACGGTACAGCCAGGGCTTCTGCCTAGGGTGGCAGAAACCCTTGGGCCGATCCTGGGTGGGGGGGGAGGAGTGTATCATTTGCCTTTCAGTTCTGGAATCATGATATATACAGGGTGGCCCAAAAAAAGTGAGAATATCTCATAGCATATAAGTTATTTAAAAATTCAAAAAGACAGATGTAAATTATTGACAAATGAAATTAAAAAAGATGGCGACCAGAAATTGTCGAAATAAAGACGTTATATAGCTAAAAAAGGTAAATAAGTAAACTTTTTAAGGTTTTAATTTACGAGATGTTCTCACTTTTTTTGGGCCTCCCTGTAGATGTTCTGTTATGGATTTGTCAGTAGCAACCCAATATATGAATGACTGAAAACACAGCAGCCAGATTAATAACTTATTTTATAAATTTGCCTAATTGTCCATAACTAAGATATTTAGGAATTTGAAATGATCTTGACCAATAAGTTATGGGCACTAACAACATGAACAATCTTGGAAATGACAAATTGTTTTATAAAAACACCACTAATGAAACGTTTTGTTTCTGTAAAGTGCTCTAAATATTTATAGGCAATATGTATTCTATTCATATTATGCCAATTCAGCAGCAAAAACATTCTTAGAAGGCAATCGTTTGGACTGTTATTAATGACAGATGTTGCTACTGTATAATGAGGATGATGGATTCTAGTAGGCACCTCTGTTGGAAACCAGTGTGCAAAGCAGTATTATGCCAGGTGCTAACTCATAGATAGTAATTTGTGAACTTTTTAAAAATAGGTTTATGAATCGGTTTAACATCTGTACAAAGTAAAAAGATCATTTGTTAAAATAACCAACAGTAGATCTGCAGGCATTGGACAAGGATCGATGCTAGTCCACTTTGGATTTCTGTAGATTGGAGACTTTCCTTGTAAAGATTCATGGCAAACAGTCCACAAATTTGTGGAACTATTCTCCAGGTTAAACTCCACCTGGTTCAAGTGTTACTCACACTAGTTTACACATCCCTGTTCATACAACACATGATTTTTCACCAGTATGGCCAGATGGAGTCATTCTAAATCTCTCCAGATTCTTGTCAAAATGTACTAAAGTGGTATTTTGCAGTGCCTATCATTCTGACAATTGAAATAGAGATTGTCTTTACTGTGGAAAAATTTGAAGTGCAATTTTTGCATTCAATTTTGTGTATACTGCATTGTGTGGTCCCAGTGGGTGGTACTGGGAACACATTTCATTATTTAGTCATGACAGTCAGCATTTTTTTAAACACTAGCCGTCATGGCTAAATAGAAACTAAATATTCAGCAAAGTAACTGGATAGTGGTTGATGCTGAATATCGAGGGGGGGGGGGGCTTGGACACTGTTCTTTGAGGAATAGGGAAGAAGGTAGAATTTGAGCTTGGCACAGGGGGATATCCGAGGTCATGGCAGTGATGGAGGCCCTAACCTCGACATTCACAGCTGCCCCGTCAACAGGCACTTATTCATACCCATGAGCAAATATGGCAGAGACATGGATTCCACATCTGCATTGAAGGCCTGCCCAAACCACTTCGCCTCCCCACCCCATGACTTTCCCAGGAAGTGTAGACGTGGTGAGCATTCCTATGTCTGAATTGCACACAATACTACAAATGAGGTCACACCAGAGACTTATAAAGAGGCATTATTGCCTTCTTTTTTCTGCTTTTGACAAAATTTTGCTCTGTGATAAATTTTGACCATTACTATTCTTTTTTCTGCTGGCAATTCCTCTCCCTATACACCCAGGCATCCTTCTGGCTTTTGCAGCTGCCTTTTCTCCCTGTTTAGCTACTTTAAAATCATCAGATACAGTTACACCCAGGTCCCGCTCTTCTTTTGTGGACAGAAATACTTCACTCCCTACAATGTACCGCTCCTTCGGATTTTTGCAGCCCAAATGCATGACCCTGCATTTTTTAGCATTAAATTTCAGCTGCTAAATTCTAGATCATTCTTCAAGCTTAGTTTGATCTTTCCTCATGTTATCTACTCTTTCCTGGAGTCTACTCTATTGCAGATTTTGGTATCATCTGAAAACAAGCAAACTTTACCCAACAGCCCTTCCACAATATCACTAACAAAGATGTTAAAAAGAATCAGACCAAGGACAGATCCCTGTGGCACACCACTGGTAACCTCCTTCTCCTCAGAGTGAGCTCCATTTACCTATACTCTTTGTCACTTCCCATTCAACCAATTTCTAACCCAGTCAGTAACTTTAGGGTCCATTCTTGGGGTGTTCAGTTTGTTTGTAAGTCGCCTGTGCGGAATGGTATCAAAGGCTTTACTGAAATCTAAATACAACACATCTAGGGTTCTCCCTTGGTCCAACTCCCTGGTCACCCAGTCAAAGAAATCTATCAGATTTCTCTGATAAGAAGTGTCTCTGCTGAATCCATGCTGCCTTGGATCCTATAATCTATTGGACTCCAGAAACTTCACTATTCTCTCTTTTGATAGCCTTTCTAATAATTTACTAACCACAGAAGTTAGACTAACTGGCCTGTAGTTCTCAATGTCATCCTTATTTATTTACATTCTCTTATATACTGTGCTATTCTGCATCAGTGTGGTTTACATTGAACAGGGCATTATAACTTGGAGATAATTATTTTACAGGGAACATGGGCTATGGAGGGCTAAGTGGCTTGCCCAAGACCACAAGGAGCACCTATGGGACTAGAAACCCCAGTCCTTCCTGCCCAAGGTTGCTGTCCTCTAGTGGGATTTGAACCCCTGACCTTCCAGCCTGAAGTACCTTGCCCCACCACTAGGCCACTCCTCCACTCCACCCTTATGTCTGCTTTTGTGTACAGGGACCACATGTGCCTTTCTCCAGTTCTCTAGCACCACTCCCGACTCCAAAGAGGCATTGTAAAGATCAGACAGTGGAGCCGCTAGAACATCCCCAAGTTGCCTCAATATTCTTGAAAGCATCCCATCCGGACCCATGGCTTTGTCTATTTTTAGTTTAGCTAGTTCCTCAGGATCCCAGTCTTCTGAAAATCATTTAAGATCCTCATCACTTTTTCTATTTGTGGGTGTTTTCTGAGATCATGCTTCTGGTCCTTCATCTGTGAACACAGAACAGAAATATTTGTTAAGCAATTCTGCTTTATCCTCATCAGTTTCTGTATATTCTTTCCCTGAACCCTTGAATCTGACAATATGCTTAAGTTTATGTTTATGTTTATACAGTTTAATAGACTGCCCTTCATAGCACTGCGGAATACAATAATAATAAAAAAAAGTACAGAGAGGCCAAAGGCCAGAAAAGGAAAGGAGCTACAATTCGAGACAGGAAAGAGATAGTCAAGTGGACAAGACAGGGGGAAGAGACAACCTAAGAGACACAAGGTCACATGGTGGGAGCTGGGAGATTGAAGGCAGAGGAAAAGAGATGGGTCTTGAGGAGTGATTTAAAGGTACCGTAGTTCTGTTCTAGTCTGAGGGGGATAGGAAGAAAATTCCGGAGGGCAGGGCCAAGGAAAAGGAAGGCTGAATGACATGTTGACTGCAGATGGGCACGGGCTGGAGAGGGGAGGTGAACACGATTTATGTGTGCTGAGCGCAGCTGACGGGTGGGGGTGTGGATACCACTATTGCCCTTCCTCCTCTCACTAGCATATCTGAAAAATGTATTATCCCCACATTTTATTGTATTGGCTATTTATACTTCTTTTTGTATCTTTGCTTTCCTGACTACTTTGCTAGCTTCTCTAAGTTTTTCCACATATAGATGCCTGTCTTCCTCTCTCTGTGATCTCTTGTATTTCATAAAGGCCTCCCTATTTTTCTTCACCTTTTCAGCTAGAGTTCTTTTGAGAACCATAGTGGCCTCCTTTTCCTTGTACATTTATTTACCTTTCTAATAAAAAGGTGTGTTGCCCTTAAAATATCCCCTTTCAGTTTTGCCCACTGTTTTTTTATATCCCCCAGATAAATGACTCTTTAAGGTATTGTCCATTCTTGGCAAAGTTAATTTTCCTAAAGTCTAAGACCCTCACTTTTGAATGGATTTTATCAGCCCTAGTCCTAATACTGAACAATATCATCTGGTGATCACTAGATGTGAGATGATCTCCCACTGTAACATCTGAAATGCTTTCCCTATTGGTAGGCACTAAGCCCAGTATAGCTCCATCACACGTGGGTTATGTTACCAGTTGCCTGAATAATTCTCCCTGTAGAGAATCCAGCATCTCCTTACTTCCTTACTGGTGTGTGGCCCTCCAGGACTGGATTTGGAGACCCCTGCCTTACACCTCTGTCATTTAAGATTGTGAGTGGGCAAGGTACAGATATCCTAGACATCAAAAAGGGTAGATAGAATTTGTCACATCCCTCCTCGATTCTCACCACCACCAAAACGTTGTCTAATAGACAACATTTTGGTGGTGAAGAGAAGCGAGGAGGAATGTGACAAATTCTATCTACCCTTTTGATGTCTAGAACATCTGTACCTTGCCCACTCACAATCTTAAATGACAAATGTCCTGGAGGGCCACACACCAGTCAGGTTGGCAGGATATCTCTAATGCATATATATTCATGCATATTCATTAGGGCTATCCCAAAAACCTGCCAGGATTGTGGCCCTCCAGGACAGGGTTGGACACCCCTGATTTAGACCATTTGGTGAGTCAAGCCTTGTGTTTGACAAGAACTTTCACTATAAAACAGTCTTGTCTCAGAGACCAAAAGGAAAAGAGAGATAGACACAGACAACAAACAAGAGAAAGCTAGAAATGGAACTGAATTGTAAAATATTTGCTGCACCACTCACTTCTGGCTTTGTGGTTCTAACATAGCAACATAATAGATGACAGCAAATAAAGACTAAAATAGCCTATACAGTCTACCCAGTAGATGGTTACACATATAAAATTGAATTTTAGAAAGGGTGTCTAAGTGCAATCTGGGACGTCCAGGACAGAATGTGCAGAAAAACACTGGGGACTTCTGTGTTTTTGTTCAATTTTGGAAGCATGGATGCCCCTGAAATGCTATGAAACCATGGGTCGGGGATATCCATCTCAGGCAAGGTTGCATACAGGGATATCCAGTGGCATGGCAAAACAAAAACATAAGTCTCTACTTCCTGTCAGCATTTGTTGTCATATTGTAAAACAAAGGACATAATAATGTACCTCCTTTCTACATTCCCTCCATAAGAACATAAGATAAGGTATACTGGGTCAGACCAAGGTCCATTAAGCCCATTATCCTGTTTCCAATAATCTAGGTCACAAGTACTTAGCACTTTCCCCAAAAGACACAGGTTCTGGGTCCACTTTAATAATGGTTTAAGGGCCTTTCCTCCAGGAACTTGTCCAAACCTTTTTTAAACCCAGCTACACTAACAGCTTTTACTACATCCTCAAGGAGCCAATTCCAGAGTTTTATTACACGTTCAGTGAAAAAATATTTTCTCTTATTAGTCTTAAATAGGTTAGCCTGTAGCTTCATTGCATGCCACCTCGTCTTTCTATATTTTGATGCCGTAAACAATCAATCTACTTTTACCCGCTCCTCTCCATTCATTAATCTATAGACCTCTATCATATTTCCCCTCAGCTGTCTCTTTTCCAGGTTGAAGATACCCTAACCTTTTTAGCCTCTTTTCATAGAGGTATCTTTCCATCCCCTTTACTATATTGGTGGCTCTTCTCTGTACCTTTTCTAATAATGCAATATCCTTTTTAAGATACGTCAACCAGAATTGCACACAATATTCAAGGTGTGGTCGCACCATGGAACGATATGGAGGCATTATAATATCCTTTGTTTTATTCTCCATTCTTTTCATAATGATACCTAGCATTCTATTTTCTCTTGGCCACCTCTGCACATTGGGTGGAGGGTTTTAGCATGTTATCCACAATGACGCCTAAATCTTTTTCCTGGGTTGTGGTTCCTAATGTGGAACCTTGCATTGTGTAACCATAGTTTGGGTTTTTCTTTCCTAGGTGCATAACTTTGCACTTGTCCACATTACATTTCATCTGCTCTTTGGATGCCCAGTCTTCCAATTTATCAAGATCCTCTTGCAAGTTTCCACAATCCTCATGGGTTTTAACAACTTTGAATAGTTTTGTGTCATCTGCAAATTTGATAACTTCACTCATTATTCCCATTTCCTGGTCATTTATGGATATGTTAAAAAGCAGCGGACCCAGCACAGATCCCTGGGGTACACCACTATTCACCTTTCTCCATTGGGAAAATTGGCCATTTAGCCCTACCCTCTGCTTTCTATCTTTCAGCCAGTTCCCGATCCACAATAGTACACTGCCTCCTATCCCATGACTTTTTTAATTTTGCCAAAGGTCTTTCATGAGGACCTTGTCAAAGGCTTTCTGAAAGTCCAGATACAGTATATCAACCAACTCACCTTTGTCTGTTTATTCACACCTTCAAAAAAACATAACAGATTAGTAAGACAAGACCTTCCTTGACTAAAGCCATGTTGGCTGTATCCCAATGTTTGACTAACAAAATGAGCACTTTTCAGATGTTGATTCATGGAGCAAGTAAAATCTTTGACACGGCTCATAATGTTTAGGATGTTTCTGAGATCGAGTGAGGATGTCCAAGTTCTTGGGAACTGTCCTTCGATGCCTGTACCACAACCCCATTCCAACTTGGACATCCTTGTGTTAGGGATGTGCACTGACCCAGCTTCAAAATGGCTGTAGGGACGTCTCTGTGCTTTGGACATCTCTATGCCTTTCTTCAGATGTCAAAGGCACAAATAGGGCTTCTAAAATACCCCCCCCCCCAAACTGCCAATCCATGCCAAACCATTGCATATGACCTTATTGATATTTTGATATTCCATGTTTGTTATTGAATTTAACATGGAAGATCCTGGGCTAGATTTATTAACGTATATTATTGTGTTAATGCATACTAATGCCCAGGTGTTTTTTTGGAAGGGGTACTTGGTGATACTGATTACCAGCACCTTTTTCCTTGTCTACCAAACTTGACCTATGGACCTTACATATTAATGAAAGAGTCCTGCATATGAGCATCTTTTTTGTTAGGAAAATTGTACTTCTGATACCATCAATACTACAGCCATGCCACGCTGAGTTAGCCTGATCTCAGAAGCTATGCAGAATTAGGCCTGGTTAGTACTTGGAACCACCTTGAAATACCAGGGGCTGTAGTCTTAAAGCACAAAAGAAAGGTCTGGTAATCTACTTCCATTTGCACCTTACCAAAAAAAACCCCAGGGCATAGCCACAATGTAGACAACTATCCATAGGTTAGCCAAGAAAACCACAGGGTTGCCAGGAGTCAGCATCAACTCAATGACACAGAACATCAATGCCATTAATGTGTGTATACAGGTTCCCCTTCCATTGTATAAAATGGTAAATATTGTTCCTTAATGAGTAGTGCTAGGGATCACTAACAATGCAGCATCTTTTAGTTTATCTATCCCTTTGTCTGCTAATCATAAGTGATTTTACTTTAATTGAAATGTTCTGGCATTGTCATTAAGGACCACAGCATACCAATGCTTTGCTGAAGAATTAGTTTATATTGCTTTACATTTTGATTTAGCATATGAACCCTACCTATATAAAGGAAAGAACAGAACAGCTAGTAGACAGACTGCCCCATAAACAGAATGATTTCTGACCAGCTTAAATGGGAGAACAAGAAATGTAGGGTTCAGCGATAACTGCATGGAACATATGCTTCCATCCCCCTGCAGTTAGCATGGACCTAGCCACTATGCAGGTGCAACTAACGCCACCCACTGAGGTGGCATTAGTGGCACCAGTACTACTGGCATCAAGAACTGTTAGCACAGACCACTAATGCCCATGCTCACCTTGATGTGTGGGGAATGCCAGTCCCCTCCCTGACATGCACTACCAAGGTAGCATGGTTTTTTAACATGCGGGCCTGTGCAAATTTTTAAGACAGTGTCCAAAATGCATGCAAACCCAGCACTATCCAGATAGCATGGTTTAGTAAACATGTTCCATTGTGTATCCTTGAGCCATAGTGCATGCAATTAATAACATGGAAAAAAGCAAACTGTGTGTGTGGGGGGGGGGGGGGGAGGTGGGGTTTCCTGTCACTTCTTTCTGAAAATGATATGTAAAAACATGGGAAATATCTCTGACATTCCCATGTCATTTCAAGTGAATGCACATGCCTGTGGTGAATTTTCAAAAAGAAATATGCACGTATTGACATTTATGCTTGCTCTTTAGCTTGCACAAATTTTCTGAGCAAATCTATGCACTTAAGACTGATTTTTCAAAGGTAGGTCCATAAATGCAAAACTTCCTCCCTAGTGCCTGTCCTAGAGGTAGGAATGGCTCCAGTGAAACCAGATACAATTACTTGTACACAGCCTGTACATACACATGTAAGATTACCCACATATGAAGAATGAAATTTTATAAAAGCCCATTTCTGTGGATGAATCAGTCTTTCACGCAAAAAAAACCCCAAAACGCTTTTGAGGATTACCCTCAAATGACCTCTGATATTTTGTATATGCAATATTTAGCTGATTGCCATTGCATAGTGATCCTTTTGATTGGCTTTATTAATCTAATGCAATGTATGGCACTTGAGGTGCAGGAGGATAAAACAACGCAATGAAAAACATAATGGCATGAATGCAATAAAAAGCATCATGGAAGGACTTAAGAGGGTATCAATCATTATGCCAAAAACACACTGCATTCGTATGACTGCAATAAAAAACGTAATGGCATGAATTAAAAGACCATCAATCATTATGCCAAAAATTTACTGTTTTTGTTGATAATAAATACTGTGTCAGGCATATTTTGGCTTTAGGCTCGGACAGAATATGTGCTATGACTACAAATAGACACCGGGAGACCAGTATTCGAAAGCCATCTATACCTAGGCATAGTGCCGAATGTATAAGTTCTTTAAAAAAAATTAGGTGGCATTACGGAGGAATACAGCGCCTCATGGTCATTTTGTAAGGCACATGTGGAAAGTTAGAGTCACTATTCTGTAAACGCATGCGTGAGTCTCATGGTGTGTACTTTCAGTCTGTGTGTGCATAGGGGCGGAGCATAGGCAGGGCCTAAATTTGCATGTGTAGGTTGTAAAATATTACAAGCTACATAGGTTCTCTACAAATTTAGATGTGCTCTAGAGTGGGCATAATTGCTGCAACAGGGTTAAGATGTGTAAAGTATGTGCGTGCTTCACTTTATAAAATAGCTGCCACATATGTATGCGGTAATGCATGTTACCTGTGCAGGAGATTATAAAATTACCCTCTAAGGGGGTATTTTTATAAGGGTGTCACGCAAAAAATGCGCCCCTCTTATGGTATGTGTGCAAGTCCCTATTTTACAGACCTTATGGGTGTGAATGAGCATTTGCAGGTGCCCTCTGGATGGCTGCTGTTCTGTAAGCACAGACGTGCCCAACATGTGTATGGGGTGTGGGCAGAACGTGTGTCCTTGCACGGATCAAGGTGCCATCGGCTATGCCTGCTCTAGGGCAGGTGTAACTGCCATGCATAGGGTACTGCTTGTCAGTATACAGCTATTGTAAAATGTGAGGTACACACAATGAATCGCTTTATAAAATAGGGGGGCTACATGCACTTGGTAAGGCGAGTTGCCTGTAGGAGGTTTACAGAATTACCCTCCTAATGTCTAGCAAATTAAAAGGAGCATGATGAGAGCATTCTGGGGGCAGTGTCTATTATCCAAATAGATATAATTTTGGGCCTGATATTCAAAAGGCATTTACATGGTTTACAGCCCAGTAAACTGTGTAAATGCCTTAAATGGGAATATTCAAGACACTTACATGGTTAGTGCCGTTGAATATCCTCTTCTAACTTCTCTACGTGCCCCAATGCTATCTGGTTAGTATCGAGGCATGTCAGGGGCATTGCAGAGTGGAGCGGAGGTGGCGACAAGCGCTAACCAGGCAGCAGCGATATTGCATGCTGCCAAGTTAGTGATCTGCACCTTAAAGATAGGCGAGGAAAATCCTTGCCTATCTTTAAGGTGCCGGAGCTAACCGGGCAGCATGCAATATCACTACTGCCCGGTTAGCTACTGCGGCTTCCTGTGTCTGGATCGATCCCAGGATATTCAATGCTAGGGCTGCATATGACTCTGACATTGAATATCCGGATTTAAGGGTTGGCGGACAGGGCTATGTGCCATAGGGGCTGATAGCCTGCCCAACCCAATATCGGGCCCTTTGCCACTATAAATATAAGGGGGGCATATTCAAAAGAGTTTACGCAGTTAGCAGGACCTGCTAACTGACTGTATCACAGTGATGCTAATATTCAGTGGTACTCTCCAGATAATGCTGTGACCTACACCACACAAAAGATGCCTGGTTAAAACTGGGGCAATCTTTAGATGGAGCGGGAGTGGATGGAGTGGGAGCAGGATGCCTGGTTAAAACTGGGGCAATCTTTAGATGGAGCTGGAGTGGATGGAGTGGGAGCAGGATGCCTGGTTAAAACTGGGGCAATCTTTAGATGGAGCGGGAGTGGTCCTACAGAAATCCAGTTGGTGTAATCAACTGCCCACTGGATTGCTAAACAGAAAAATGTTAGCACAGGTTATCCTGATACAGATGTATTTTGAGTACCATCAAAATGTAGCAGCATGCTAAAGACTGTGGGCCCGATTCTGAGAGGCGACTTGTGGAGTTGCACGTCCCGGCAGGACATGCAGCACCGCAAGCCTTCCTCCCCGTATTCCCTCTCCAACTCTCCCCGCATGGCTAGAGCAGCAGTATGGGGAGAACCGGCGGGGGGCAGGAGGGGATGAAATGAGGACAGGTGGGGGCAGGCCAAAGTAGCAGAACGTACAGAGCCAATTCAGGTCACGGCCCTGTATATCCTGTGGGGTCAGGGGGAACGTGCTGCTTATTCTACCTTGAAGATGGAATAAGCAGCTTTAACCGGGCGAAAAACACCCCCCCCCCTCAAGGATAGGGCCGGGGACAGGTAGGTCCATGCCACTCGATCCTGGCTCTGACTACCCAGCTTTGGGTCCAGCAACAGGGAAACAGAGGGTCGGCGCTGCGGGAGTCAGGGGGCCTGTGAGGAGGACATCTCTGTGGGTCTGCAGGGGCAAGCCGAGCCATCTCAGAGCCCAATTCTGTATGCTGTGGGAATGTTTTGCTCCCGTGTTACAGAATCGGGTCCTAATTGGCCCGTCCTGCTCGGGCTGTCTGGATGGCCTGCACATGCCCCTTTCTGAATCAGACTCCATATCTGTCTGCAAATGTACAAGTTGGCTAAGGTTTTGTATCTTCATTTAATAATTGATTATAAAAGTTGAATGTTTTTTATTGGACACTTTTTCTATTTAAAAGTAAAAGGACTATTGAATTGGGGTTCAGATAAGACTGTGTTTTGTACTCCTGTGCATTGTGTGTCCAACAAAAATAAGTTTGTGTACTTTTATAAATATACAGGATTTTTTCCATTGTGTTTTGGATAGTCTTGGGGTATTCCTTACCCTGTATCTGGTGGCTACGTGCTTTTATTAAAATAAAGTTGAGGCATATGTGTATGTATGTGCGCTTATAACACAAGAGGGGCTGCTACTGTCTTTTTTAAATTTTTGAAATGACTAAATGCTATTTAAACAAATGATTTTGAAATATATGGGGAAAATATGTCCAAAGAGGGAGGACCCTTGCTTCTCCCAGCCCAGCTCAGCCCTACCCAGATGTTCCAGATTAGCTCTCCAAAAATATTGTAAGTCTATTCAAGCCCAGTATTGTGTTTTCAACAGTGGCCAATCCAGGTTGCAAGTTTGCACATAAATCATTAACTACATAATTTATGGATGTTGATGATATGTAACTTTAAGCAGCTCTTTATTTACCCACACAATCTATGGGTCGATATTGAGTTAGGAAGGCTAGGTGTGAGTACAGCCCCTAGCCAGCACCGCCAACCTCTAACCCTGATTATTCAGGGTCACTGCACATGTTCAGAAGCCGCAGAGTCTAATTGGTAGCGGCGATATTGCACCGCTGTCCGGTTAGCTTTTACATGTAAAGATAGGCCAGCTTTTGTAGCACCTACCTTTTACCCGTAGAAGTGCAATATCTCCCCTACCCTGTTAGTCTCTGTTGCTGCCCATGACATGCTCCGGAGCACCCCAATGCTAAGTGGTTATCACCGGGACATGTAGGGGAAAAGATCAGGGATATTAGGTGGCACTAACTATGTTAGTGCCGTTGAATATCCCGCTGAGTAGCATTTGCAAGGTTAAGGGCTGTAACCCGTGTAAATGCCTTTCGAATATTGGGCCCTATATGTATACAGCCTGATTCCATCCCATACGTAGATCCCCTCTGTACGTCCGGTCTGAGCCGGACGTACAGAGGTGATTGTGATTCTGATCCCACGGGGCACGTCTAGCCCCACGGAATCAGAATTGCAATCAGGCATGTACATGCAGGCTGGAACTGTGATTCAGTCTGGCTCTCACGTACATGCCCAGCCCAACTAACTCAGTCAGGGCTTTTATATGGAGCTGCGACACCATGGTGTCTTGTTGCCATTGCACCACGACTCCATTTAAAAGCCGTGATGCTGGCTACCTGCAACAAATGTTAATTCCCCACAGTCCGACCCCTGATTTGGCCTCCTATGGCCAGGGTTGGGCTGTGGGGAATGTCCCGTGCCCCCCCCCCTGCCCCATCTGCACCCCAGCAGCCTCAAAACTAAACGTCTAGGGATGTTATTCCACCTTGGAGGTGCAATAACCTACCTGAACATGTCGATGGCCCTAGAAGTACAGGGCTGACAACTGCCCACTGCCCTCCAGACTCCACCCCCAGGCCGCCCATTCCCTGTCCCGTCTAACTTCTCCGCACAACTGGTGGGGAAGTTATTCATGGGCAGGAGAAACAATGAATAGCAGGGAGTGGGACGTCCATCCCCACTATTCATTGCTCAGAATTACCCCTATAGTGGGGTCTCCACATATATTAGACTAATCAAAGATGCTTACTAAATCAATAGCACCTCTGAACAAACAAATACTGTGAAACATCTAAATTAAAAGTTTCAAATTATGCCCTCCACGTTCTGCTGAAAATTAGACTGATAGTTGGTCAATATCGTCCCGAAACGTGCACGTCGTGCTTCTCTTAACATTTCAAGATACGTCTTCTATTTCAAGTTAATCAAGACTCGTCTTCCATTTCAAGCCAAGTTTTTATAATATTCACTAAAGAACTGTGTGATTAAAATGGACCTCATTTGACGGGTGTGGTTTTGCAATCCATCTTAACCTCCCTCACTGGGGTCCGACAAAAAGAAAAAAATTTGGTTCACAGGGGGCTTTCTTAGGGGATTTATTATAGGGTATTGTTGCTATCTCCGGCGAAGGGATTTTTTTTGAGTAGTTATACATATAGCTATGATATTCAGTTGCTGTACATATAACTAATGTAGAACTGCTTTTCATAGGCCTCAATTGAACTATTAACTATTGAGATAGTGGCTGAATATCACTGCTATATGCATGGAAGGATGTCCTCACTCCACCCTAATTCCACCTTTACACTATCCATATAGTGCCAGGGTGTTTGGAGGGATTTTTGACACACTATCTATATAGTGTCATTGAAAATCAATGAATGGGGACTTATACATCTAGCAATGACCACTAAGAGGATACAGTAATTTTAGAAGCCCTCTTCATGATTTGGTCATCTGAGAACAGGCATTCAGACATTCAGATCACAGAGATGTCCCAGAGCCATTTTAGAAAGCCATATGTATAGATGTCTCCAACACAAGCACACCCACGCAGGGGCGGCCCAAGGGGAGTGCGGGGCCATGTGTGGAGACTCGGTGCGGGGCCTCATTTGCATAAGGGGCCTCATTTGCATAAATATTTGCATAATGGTACCATACACTAACTTTTAGTAAACATGCCTCTTAGTGAGCGTATGGATAAAGAAAGATTAAAAGATTTCTACATTACTATAATCCAGTGCCAACCGCCAGGCACATTAGGAACTACTACAAACACTGCCCATTTAGAACCCATAGCAAACCCGCTGTATCATAACAGCACTACCAGGACTCACAAAGCACCAGACCCTACCTATCAAAAGGCAACACTGCAAATATTAAACCAATACATTTCAGAGAATAACAATACATGATCTACTGGGGAAAGAACAAGTGGCAATGTCAAATAGGAATTACATAAACAGAATACCTCAGCTCAGTTACACATGCAGAACATAGACCATCACCAAACAAGGAATCGGAATGGAGGAGTAGCCTAGTGGTTAGAACACTGTCTTGATAACCAAGCAACCAGGGTTCAAGTCCCACTAACACGCCTTGGGTAAGTCACTTAGCCCTCTGTTGCCTCAGAAGAAAGGCCTGGCAATCTACTTCCAGTGACAGTGCCAAGAAAACCCTGGAGCTTCTGGGTCACCAGGAGTCAGGCCTGACTCAAAGGCACACATTGCAGTTTGCAAACAAGGAATCACAATTTAGAAACAGGAAGACAATAATTAAACTGGTAACCCATGCAAATGAGGAGTGGAGGAGTAGCCTAGTGGTTGGGGCAAGGTATTTCAGGCCAGAAGGTCAGGGGTTCAAATCCCACTAAAGGACAGCAACCTTGGGCCAGAAGGACTGGGGCTTCTAGTCCCACAGGTGCTCCTTGTGGTCTTGGGCAAGCCACTTAACCCTCCATAGCCCATGTTCCCTGTAAAATAGTTATATCCAAATTATAATGCCCTGTTCAATGTAATTTCAGTTTGTTCAATATAAACCACACTGATGCAGAATAGCACAGTATATAAGAGAATGCAAATAATAAAATAAATAAATAATAACCCCAAAAGCCAAACTTTGAATGTACAACACTTTAGAAATAAAACTATAAATTAATTTCCTCTTGTACTAAACAAAGTGCAGATGTTAATGATGCACATTTCCCAGAGCTGACATATTCAAGTTAATAAATTCAAAATAAAGAGATGTTTTTCTACCTTTTCTACCTTTTGTACATTTTCTTTTCAGTTGCAATTGCTCCAGCCACTTTCTTCTGGTTTCTTCATGTCTTCTGCTAACTCTCCATCATCTGCTGTCCATTTGTCCTTTCTTCTCTCTTCTAGTTTTTTTTCCATTCTCTCTCTACATCTGCTTTAACATACTAATCTTTCTCCGTTTGCTCTTTCCTCATTCCTATTTCATCCACTCAAATTTTACCCCTCCATCCTCAATCCCACTTACTCTCCCAATACCCGGCCAATTGAAGATTTTTCTTCCCTCCCACACAAAATATTTTTCCCCTCTCCATTTCACTCTCCCAGCTCCATCCCATTCTAATCCTCCCCCAACATCAGCTCCCTTCTAGTTCCAGTCCCATCCAGCATCCACTCCCTTCTAGTCCCCGCATCAGCCCATTTCCAGTCCTAGCCCCCCATCAGCCCATTTCCAGTCCTATCCTAGCCCCACCATCAGCCCATTTTCAGTCCTAGCTCCCCCATCTATTTCAAGTCCTATCCGAGTCCCTCCATCAGCTCATTTCCAATCCCAGCCCCCCATCAGCTGATTTCTAGTCCTTTCCTAGCCCCATGTCAAATCCCCATGTCTAGTCCTTTCCTAGCCCCATGTCAAATCCTAGCTCCCCTCCACTCAGCCCATTTCCAATCCAAGCCACCAATGAGCCTACTTCCAGTTCTAGCCTCTCCATGAGTCCATTTCATTACAAGCCCCCACCACAGCCCATTTCCAATCTTAGCACCCCCCAACAGCCCATTTCCAGTCCTAGCTCCCTCCCCTCACAGCCCATTTCCAATCTCAGCACCCCCAGCAGCCCATTTCCAGTCCTATCCTATCACCTCCATCAGCCCATTTCCTGTCCTAGCTCCGCCCCACTCAGCCCATTTCCAGTCCTAGCTCCCCCCTCACAGCCCATTTCCATTCCAAGCCCCCCTCCACATCAGCTATTTGCAGTTCAAGCCCCCTTCCACTCAGCCCATTTCCATTCCAAGCCCCTGTCCCAATCCCCATCAGCTATTTGCAGTTCAAGTCCCCCCTTCCACTCAGCCCATTACCAGTCCTAGCCCCCATAGCCCATTACCAGTCCTAAGCCCCCCATCAGCCCACTTCCAGTCCTAACCCCCATCACTCCAGTTTCAGTCTTAGCCTCCCCATAGCTCATTACCAGTCCTAACCCCCCCATCAGCCCATTTCCAGTCCTAGCTCCCTCCCCTCACAGCCCATTTCCAATCTCAGCACCCCAACAGCCCATTTCCAGTCCTATCCTAGCACCTCCATCAGCCCATTTCGAGTACTAGTCCCCCTATCAGCCCATTTCCAGTCTTAGCCCCCCCATAGCCTATTACCAGTCCTAACCCCCATCAGCCCATTTCCAGTCCTAGCCCCCCATATCCCATTACCAGTACTAACCCCCCATCAGCCCATTTGCAGTCCTAGCCCCTCATAGTCCATTACCAGTCCTAACCCCCCATCAGCCCATTTCAGTCCTAGCCCCCCATCAGCCCATTTCCAGTCCTAGCCCCCCATAGCCCATTAACAGTCCTAACCCCCCCATCAGCCCACCTCCAGTCCTAACCCCCCCATCAGCCCATTTCCAGTCCTAGCCCCCCAGCAGGCTTAACAGAGCCGCGAGAGGGAAAGAGTCCCCTTCGCGGCTCTGAAAACCGCACTGAGGAAAGTGATCGAGGGAGTGCTCTGCCGGACAGGAGGGAGGGCTCTGTTGGGCGGGCGGGGGCCCCACGGGAGACACTTGATTCTGCCGCGCCAGGGCAGCAGCGGCAGCAGCAGCAGCAAGTTAGTTTTTTCTTTTAAAGTTTTCCTGTGCTGATGGGCAGAATGTTGTTTGTGTGGGGCCCCCTGAAACGTGGGGCCCTGTGCAAACAACATTCTTGCTCAATGGACGGGCCGGCCCTGCACCCACGCAGCAAGGGGACATGGTGGAGGCGTGCCCTGGGTAGAGCAAGAGAGATGCACGTCATGGTGCGATTTCAGAATAGCACAAGGACATCAGGCCCTGGATGCTGAGATTTTCAGGCCTATACCTGCCTCTGACCATGAACAAGTGCAAAAAAGTGCTTGTTTCATGGATGCAGCACTTGATATGTAGTTAATGATTTCCAGGGGAAAGAGCAAAATGTGCTTTTATCGCCACAATATTTCCTGGCCGAAGAAACCTGCATGTAAATACATACTCCAAACATATTACTGAGATGCCATTGTGCGTCTGATTATCTGAAATGGCCAGCCAGGACATGCTAGTCTCATAACATAGTCATCCCCTTCTGAAATACCTGGCAGGCACAGCCAGGTACCTCGTTCTGCAGCCTTACAATTCAACGAAATACAATTTGTGATACTTGGCCTTGCTATCTCTATGTACCTTTTACTGAAACCTGTTACTGGGATGTTCATCTTTCAGGGTGGAGACAGAGTGATTTCAGAAAACATTTATAAATGCCTTCTTTCACTAATCCTGCTGCCCTGGATAATTGGACACTGTGCTCTGGACATCTCAGATTCTTTCTAAATATCCCTTCTAAAATGCAATTTCACAGGTATAAGTCTCTTTGAAGGATAGGCCAATCAGTGTATAATTAAATAAATCATTATTTCTTTCTGTATTTATAATTGCAAGCCACTTCTAGTTTATTAGAAATTCTCAGGTGTGCAATCCATTTATTATTAGATTTCAGAATGTCCCAATAACAAGATATTCTTTAAAACCATATGCCATATACCAAGGATTTTTTCCTTAAGTAACCAAAACCCTTTTCTAAATAAAGTTAATGTAATAGTGTATTAACCAGTTAGGATTATGATCCGACACCTAATTCCACCAGTGCCCCTTCCAAATCTATCACCCTTAAAATATTATCAAACCACTAGAATAATTCCAATAACTGTAATACTGGTGAAATTATCTTTGCACTGTCCAACTCTGAGCACTGGGCAGGTAATTTTTTCTATGATTTATAATTACACTTTCCTTACAAAATGTATATATCGCAATATTGGTTCCATTTAATTTGAATTATATTGTAAACTGATAAAAACAGTCATGGAAATATCAGCTTTCAACACAGTGCAGAGTCGAAAAATTGTGAGCTTGTTGACCAAGATCTTTGGTAGGCTTTGTGAAATGCAACTAGATATTTATTACGATGAGACCAATTCTGGGGAGAATTCAGGGAAGGATATATTGCTTTAGTGTATCAGCTTAGCAAAGCTGTTTTTCATTTGCTAGGATTCCCAAGGGCTAGAAAATAAAATGCAGCCTTATTTCTGTTCAGTTCTAGAAACTACTAAGGTATCTTTTGACAGAAGATATCTGTCAATCTTAGCAGCTAAAAATATCTTATTCTTCTTTTATGTCAAATTATTGCTTTCCTTTAACCTTTGTGTTGGGTTATGCGATTTTCATTTTACTTCCATAACATAGTTTGGATACAAACTTTCCTTGTTCATTATAGAGAGAATATATTGATCGTTTTAAGAGGTTTTCTTAATTAATTAATTATTTTTAGCTGGGGTTATATTCCGCTTTTCACCGGGTCAAATTTAGGGGGTCATTTTATTTATTTATTTAAAAGATTTGGTATACTGCCATTTGAAATACCATCATGGCGGTTTACAATATATAAAAGGCAAAGCCCAAATATAGAAACAAACGTAACACAATTTACATGGAATGAGATGACTGGAACATGATGTAGGAATGCATAACACAACAATATTTCCTTAGACTATTGATGATGGCAAAACATGAGGAAGGATATCATTCATTCAGTGAAGTTTAAAGCTGCATGAAAAATATTAATTAAAGGGTTGCTGGAAAAACACGTTTTTTAACCCTTTCCTGAACCTTTTAAACTTTTTACCTAAAGCTCATGTGGGAGGGAGTTCCACTACTGGGGTGCCTGGTAGCTGAATGTGACATTCTAGGATAATGCTAATTGGAGTCATGCTTTGCTGGACAAGGCTAAGAGATTGCCTTATGAGAATCTCAAACATCTGACTGGGGAATAAGGGATTGCCATAGAACTGAGATAGATTGGAGAACCAGAATAAAAGGTACGATGGGCTAACATAAGCAACTTGAATTTAATGTGAGAAGTGATAGGGAGCCAGTGCTGCTCTTTAAGAAGAGGGGTCACATGATTACTTTGCTGAGTAAAACAATTTAACTGCTGTATTTTGTACCAGCTGAAGTTTCTTTACCTGGCACTGTGGCGTACTGGCAAGCAAGAAATTACAATAGTCCAACCTTGTTGATACTAATGCATGAATTAATGACTTTCAACCTTGTTATTCAAAAAGTGGTTTATGGACTTTATTCTCCATAAGGCCACATATGAAGCTTTGGTCAGTTCAAATATCTGATTCACCAAAGTCAGTTTGTTGTCCCATCTCACTCCCTAAAGCTTCATCAATTCTTTGATTTTAACTGGAATTGATTTTATTTCTGGAAAAAATAGAATTTTATTTCCTTGAAAGGAAATTCAGAGTGCCTCTGTCTTAGATGGATTTAGATCATCATTCCAGGCTGCTATCTTTTGCAAGCTGGACTGTAACTTTTCTTGAAAATGCGAGCGCCATCTATCAGAAGTTACTAACAGCTCAATATCATCAGCATAAATTTAGCAACTTAGCCCTAGACCCTGAATCAGAGTAGCAAAGGGGGCAAGAAAAATGTTACAGTGTAAGGGCTCAGATTGAGCCCTGTAGAACCCCATAGGATAGTGGTTGAACTGATGATGAATTATTATCTATGATGACATGAAAGAATCAATCGGACATGTATGAACAAAACCAGCACAGGACTACTCCTGAAAAACTGACCTGTTGTAACTTATTGTAGAAGCCCTATTCTTGTTTTAAATGTGGATATGCACTAGAAAAACTTGGAAGCCATGTCCACTTGTAAAATGCCTTTTTAGAAAGACCACAAGGTGTACTGTGAGGTACCTGTTTCCATGTCAGGCATGTTGATCTTTTCACAACTTCATGGGTGGAATTTCAGTGGCATCAGCACATGCACATCCATGATGTATTCAACAATTGCTGATTATGTGAAGGGCAGATTTTTCTTAATGCCCCGATTTACACCTGCTATAAATCACAAATAAGGATGAGACGTTGCTGTCTGTTGGGATGGCTTGTGGCATTGGTAACTGAAGGAGGTACTATAATTCACACATCCCTGCCCTCAAATATAGATGTGTAAAAAAAAATATGCAGTGGAGAGTTAGATATGTGCTTGAGGAAAAATAGGGTGTTGCATATGTGCATAGTCCTGGCAGGTAGCAGTGGCTACAAGGGCATGCAGCCACATTCCAAAATCAGGATTGATGGGCAGCCTCACCGAATATACTGGATGGACATGGGAGATACATTGGGAAGCTATGCCAGTCTGCACATGTGTGAATGATGATTTCAGCACTATACATGTGCAACATACCCATCCATATGTACCCATGTACACTTCATATTTGCGCCCCTTACAGAACATGTTCATATATTTCCAGTCCCTGTGCACAACATTAGAGGAACAGAATGGCAGCCATGTGCTAGGTCAACTTTTCCTAGTAAAAATCCTTATGACTTGCAGGCAGGTGCTTGCAAATGAGGAGGTGCAATATCCCCATGACAGTGCAGGTCAGGGGCGGCCCAAGGGGGGTGCGGGGCCATGTGCGGAGACTCGGTGCGGGGCCTCATTTGCATAAGTGGCCTTATTTGCATAAATATTTGCATAATGTTACCATACACTAACTTTTAGTAAACATGTCTCTTAATGAGTGTATGGATAAAGAAAGACTAAAAGATTTCTACATTACTATAATCCAGTGCCAACCGCCAGGCACATTAGGAACTACTACAAACGCTGCCCATTTAGAACCCATAGCAAACCCGCTGTATCCTGACAGCATTACCAGGACTCACAAAGCACCAGTCCCTACCTATCAAAAGGAAACACTGCAAATATTAAACCAGTACATTTCAGAGAATACTGGGGAAAGAGAACAAGTGGCAATGTCAAATAGGAATTACATAAACAGAATACCTCAGCTCAGTTACACATGCAGAACATAGACCATCACCAAACAAGGAATCGCAA
Organism: Ichthyophis bannanicus; assembly: GCA_033557465.1. Lineage (NCBI taxonomy): Eukaryota > Metazoa > Chordata > Amphibia > Gymnophiona > Ichthyophiidae > Ichthyophis > Ichthyophis bannanicus. Next base: position 994,574,320 of record CM066033.1, on the reverse strand, counting down.
TTTAGAAACAGGAAGGCAATAATTTAAACTGGGAACCCCAAAAGCCAAACTTGGAATGTACAACAACACTGTAGAAATAAAACTATAAATCAATTTCTCTTGTACCAAACAAAGCGCAGACGTTAATGATGCACATTTCCCAGAACTTTCATATTCCAGTTAATAAATTCAAAATAAAGAGATATATTTCTACCTTTTGTGCATTTTTTTTCAGTTGCAATTGCTCCAGCCACTTTCTTCTGGTTTCTTCATGTTTTCTGCTAACTCTCCATCGTCTGCTGTCCATTTGTCCTTTCTTCTCTCTTCTAGTTTTCTTTCCATCCTCTCTCTCTACATCTGCTTTAACATACTAATCTTTATCCTTTTGCTCTTTCCTCATTCTTATTTCATCCACACAAATTTTACCCCTCCATCCTCAATCCCCACTTACTCTCCCAATACCCGGCCAATTGTAGATTTTTCATCCCTCCCACACAAAATATTTTTCCCCTCTCCATTTTACTCTCCCAGCCCCATCCCATTCTAATCCTCCCCCAACATCAGCTCCCTTCTAGTTCCAGTCTCACCCAGCATCCATTCCCTTCTAGTCCCTGCATCAGCCCATTTCCAGTCCTAGCCCCCCATCAACCCATTTCCAGTCCTAGCTCACCCATCCATTTTCAGTCTGAGTCCCTTCATCAGCTCATTTCCAATCCTAGCCCCCCATCAGCCCATTTCTAGTCATTTCCTAGCCCCACCATCAGCCCATGTCAAATCCTAGCTCCCCTCCACTCAGCCCAATTCCAGTCCAAGCCCCCCCATGAGCCTACTTCCAGTTCTAGCCCCTCCATGAGTCCATTTCAATTCAAGCCCCCACCACAGCCCATTTCCAATCTTAGCTCCCCCCAACAGCCCATTTCCAGTCCTATCCTAGCTGCTCCATCAGCCCATTTTCAGTTCTAGCTCCCTTCCCTCACAGCCCATTTCCATTCCAAGCTCCCTCCCCATCAGCTATTTGCAGTTCAAGCCTCCCCGTCCACTCAGTCCATTTCCAGTCATAGCAATCCCCCAACCCATTACCAGTCCTAGCCCCCCATCAACCCATTTTCAGTTTAAGCCCCCCCTATAACCCATTACCAGTCCTAACCCCCCATCAGCCCACTTCCAGTCTTAACCCCATCAGCCCATTTCCAGTCAGCCCCCCATAGCCCATTGCCAGTCCTAACCCCCCCCCATCAGCCCACAGCCCATTACTAGTCCTAACCACATCAGCCCACCTCAAGTCCTAACCCCTCCCCATCAGCCCTTTTCCTGTCCTAGCGCCCCCATAGCCCATTAGCAGTCCTAACCCCCCCATAGCCCATTAGCAATCCTAACCCCCATCACCCTATTTCCAGACAGCCCCCATCAGCCCACAGCCCATTACCAGTCTTAACCCCCCCCAGCCCATTTCCAGTCCTAACCCCCCATCACCCCATTTCCAGTCAGCCTCCATCAACCCCCAGCCCATTACCAGTCTTAACCCCCCCAGCCCATTACCAGTCTTAACCCCCCCAGCCCATTTCCAGTCAGCCTCCATCAGCCCCAGCCCATTAGCAGTCTTAACCCCCCCCCCAGCCCATTTCCAGTCCTAACCCCTCCCCAGCCCATTTCCAGTCAGCCTCCATCAGCCCCAGCCCATTTCCAGTCCTAACCCCCCCCCCCCAGCCCATTTCCAGTCAGCCTCCATCAGCCCCAGCCCATTTCCAGTCCTAACCCCCCCTCCAGCACATTTCCAGTCCTAACCCCCCCCCCTTGCACATTTCCAGTCCTAACCCCCCCCCCTTGCACATTTCCAGTCCTAACCCCCCATCACCCCATTTCCAGACAGCCTCCATCAGCCCCCCCCCCCTTCCCTTCCGGCAAATTTAAAAACAAAAACCTGGCTCTAGCTGCTGCCGCTGCCGCGTCCGTCGCAGCAGCGGCAGAATGGCGTGTCCCGCGGGGCCCCCTCTCCACGTCGAGCCCTCTGCAAGGGCTTTCAGATTCGCGAAGGGAGAGTGCTCCCTCGCGTCTCTGTAAAGCCCGCAGGGGCTAATGGGAAATTTCCCATCAGCCCCTCGCGTCTAAAGGGGCTGATGGGAAATTTCCCATTAGCCCCTGCGGGCTTTACAGAGACGCGAGGGAGCACAACTCTCCCTTCGCGAATCTGAAAGCCCTTGCAGAGGGCTCGAAGAGGAGAAGGGGCCCCGCGGGACACGCCATTCTGCCGCTGCTGCGACGGACGCGGCAGCGGCAGCAGCTAGAGCCAGGTTTTTGTTTTTAAATGTAATAAAAAAAAAAGCAGAATGTTCTTTGCGCGGGGCCCCCTGAAACGCGGGGCCCTGTGCAAAAAACATTCTTGCTCAATGGACGGGCCGGCCCTGGTGCAGGTCACCACATGCTTGCAGCAAGGAGTGTCTGGGAAAGGACATAGCCATGTGAGACAACCTTTGAACACCTATAGAGATCTCACAGGGGGACACCTAGCTGCTTGAAGACACCCAGTGTGCAGGCAGCGAATTATGGTACTCAGGACTGTCTGAACATTAGGCAAGACAGAATAGTCAACTAAGGCATTATTCTCTAAGGATCAATAAAGACCAGAGCAATCAAAGCAACACAATAGATACGTGCAGCCAAATACACTTAGACTTCCAGAAGCACAAGTAGAATTCATCAAGGACAGTGGGCACACACATATACACAAAGCAATAACAAAGAAAAATGTATAATGTTGCCTTCAATGTAGAATAGAGGTCAATGTCAGAGTGAAAATAAACAATCAAAACAGAAAAATCCACTCTACCAATATACAAGCTTCAAACTTGTTGCTCATTCAAAAATTACTTAAGAGGAGAAAAAGACCTCAGAACTGTTGGAAACATAGAGCCATCACAATGAACAAGTGCCCTAAGCTCTGCACAGAAACATCAGCGGTCAGAAAAAACTCCTCAAAACACATAATTCTGCCCCCTTCTGGAGCAGTGGCAATAAAGACATATATTGTAAACAAGGTGCACTTAGCTCAAATGTCATCTTGCAGTCAAACGTAAACCAGCATTATGCCCCTGACGCCACCAATGACACCGGCTAGGCCTTTCGCTAACTGCTTTATCAAGGGGAGCCTCAACACGCTGCAGAAGAGAACAGAAAGAATTTCACAGTGATCAAAAGTCAACAGCTTGACAAAAAAGCAAGGCATAAACCACAGCCTAGAACAGATTTCCCTCAAAAGAAGACATTTAAAAAGAACATATATCAAAAGACTAATCAGAATGTGCCAACCTGTAATGGTAATGAGAATCATTCAGACATGTTGCAAGTAACAGGCACATACTGTCACCGCCGCTCCAGCCGACAAAAAATGCCGCACATGTGCAGTAATGAAGATACACCTCGCTCCACCCACCAGCGACATCACAACACAAGCCCGACACAATCCATCTCAGCTTAACAAAACAGCAAGATGCTATATTTAATACCACCACCAAACCTATTTTTAACAAGTATAGTAAATCAAACAAAATCAGAAAGAATCCAACCACCCAACCCTTCAAAAACAGATGTTCCATTCAATTTGGATATTTAAGCCATGGGGGACTACCGCCCCAAGTCGAAAATTCCACTCTTGTTCACATCATTCCAACAACTGTATTCTATGGGAAGTCCCACTGTCAGATAGAACTTGGTCAATACAAAAACACCGTAAACCTGAAAAAGCATGACTAAAGTCCAAACAATGTTGAACAATGGGGGCCTCCCTGCGACAATTGCGCAGTTGACTTTTATGTTCCCCCATCCGAATTCGGAATGTGCGAATAGTCTTCCCAACATTTACCAGATTACAAGGTCAGATTACAAGTGGTACAACTCCTAAGGGTATATGTTTTACCTTTATGAAAAAAGGACGAGACCTCCTCAGATATCTCACAAATGGAACAAACACCACAAATTTGATGTCCCCGAGAAGCACCCTACCCCCTAGGATCAACCCTAGGCAAAACACTGGGGCTCAACAAATCCCCAAGATTCCAGTTTCATTTCCATATGCAGCAAAATGTTTTGCCCTGTAAACCAGGCATAATCTGCGTCACATGAAAACACCATTTGACAATCTTTTGCAAGCAGTAACTCAAAGATAAAAATTTAGTTATAAAATTTATAGGCTGCATATCATATGGATCATGACTAGAGGGGTGGGGAGACAGCAGCCAATCCCTACTGTTATACTTCGCCTGCTTATAAGCTCGTTCTACCATCCCCTGAGGATAAGCCCGTGCATAGCTGTTGGCACATGTGAAAGAGAGGGCCAAAGGTATGTCCGACAGTTCAGGATGTCACATAACATATGGAGTGCCAGCAAGTGGTTGAGTAGGGTGGAAGCTTCTGGGGGATAGCAAGGAGTAAGAAATTCAAAGCTAAATAATAGATTCTGACAGCCATGGAGGTGCATAAGGCTTAATGTTTCCCTAGGGCACCAACACTTTGAAACAACTCTGGCGCCAACCCTGAGAGACAGAAGAAAAGGGCCATTAGAAAGGACCTGGGAGCAGTATAGAGAAACTAGCCAAGCCAGTGTGCACATATGTGGTAGATAGTTATGCCACAAGAAGGTGGAACACAGGAGCACTGCTCATTTGTCACTATCTGCAACCAGCCACATATTCAGGCCACAACTGTGTGTGGGATAAAGAGGGCAGGTGTTGAAATGCACCATGTATTGCCTCTCCAAAAACACAGGTACCATATGGCTTGAGGGCACAAGGTGTAGTGAATCCCCACCCAGGATGCATGGTGCAAGGGGTTCTGATGGTGTGCAATAGCCAAATAATGAACAATGAGACAGCAGAGGTTCACAGTAGAAGCAGGATGCACATGTTCTAGGCAACATTGCATAGGATAGTACCACTCAGTTATTCATGTAGCTGTCATATGCAAAACATACCAACATAAGATGGTGCCCAGGTCCCCAAAGCACCAAGCAGTGATGGTCTTTGTTGCGTTTCTGCAGCATCCCCCCCCCCCCCAACACATTGACAAAAAGAGCATAGCAATAGCACCTCTGTAGTAACATCTGCAGGCCACACATGTACAGGTCAGGATCAGAAAGCACATATGCCAGTTTGTACAGGGGGACACAGTTCTAATGCATATATTCCTGTGATATACCAGCTTCTATCACTACAATAAGAAGGAACCATCCATTTTACTGCTGCAGCAGCAGCAGAGAAAGTTAAATCACTGCTGCTGCAACCACCACTATCTCTACCACCACTTGTAGTAGCATCCATCCCATAGACCACAGAACATAAGAATATAAGATATGCCATACTAGGTCAAATCAAAAGTCCATCAAGCCTAGTATCCTGTTTCCAGCAGTAACAGATCCAGGTTATGGGCATCTGCCAGGCTCCAAACAAGGTAAACAGATTCCATGTTGCTTAGGGGTAAACAGTGGATTTCCCCATTGCATTTTCATAATAGTTTATGGACTTTTCCTTCAGGAACTTGTCCAAACATCTTTTAAACCTGACTATTCTAACAGATTTAACTACATCCTCTAGCAACAAATTCCAGAGTGACCACACCCTAGGAAACAGAAGAAAACATAACCTAAATACCTCAAAATTGCAGAATCAGTGACCATAAGGAAGAGGAGGGTAGTGGTGGTTGGTGACTCGCTTCTGAGGGGTACTGATACATTCATCTGCCAAACAGACTTAATATTCCAGTGGGTGTGCTGTTTGCCAGATGCCAAAATCCAAGATGTTATGGAGAGTTTGCGGAGACTCATTAATCCTACTAACTATTGTGTGATGTTGCTTATCCATATTGGCACAAATAATACTGCTAGGAATTCCTCCAAATTTCCAGAAAATGGAAAAAAGAGCCAAAAGATGAAAACAGGAAACAACAGGGAGTTAGGGAGGCAAATGATCTGTGAAGTCTTAAATAGGACTACAAAAGGGGACTTCTACTTCTGGAGAGAGATCTGCAATAGTAAGTATTTACTTCTGGGACTTTTTCTAAATCTTGGGGAAAAAGGAATTCTTTAGATTAAAGCTGATTAATCTGTGAACCCAGTGTATTTGTAAAATCAGTCAGGGCCTAGTAGCAGCAAAGAGCTTTCAGTTTAAATTTAAAACACAGAGAGCTGTCTGGTTAAATTTAGACCCCAAGGCTCCTTCTATCCAAGCAAGGGCTGTAGGACTCCCCCTGGAAATTGGTTGCAGATTACCTTAGAAACACAGGACAGGGTACTGTGTAGCCAGCCAGCTTTTAATAAGTCTTTTTCCCACCCACCCCTGGGATAATTGTAACTTTATAGGTGCATACACCTCTCAAAGGAAAGGAGGTGCCATATTCACTCTCAGGTGCAGCTGTTTGTCCTCATCAGGCATACATTAAGGACCTGAGATTAAATAAGCTTCAGGTGAACAAAGTACATTAAACATATTAGGTGTAGTTTGGTAGCACCAACTCTTAGTAGGTAAAGAACTTAAATATCTAAACACAACCTTAAAACTAAGATGCAGACAGCAGTGAGATGGTGATTTTCCAGTCTTTTGCATTGAGCATCACATGTATGATTTTCTCCCAGTTGGTGAGGGGTCTTATAGAAACATAGAAACATAGAAATATGATGACAGAAAAAGACCACATGGTAAATCGCGCTGATTATAAATAGAGCGGTATATAAAAGATGTTAAATAAATAAAATAAATAAATAAATATCAAGAACTACAACAGTCCCCTTTTTACCTTTAGAGATCCTCTGTGTTTGTCCCATGCTTTTTTGAATTCAGTTACTATCCTCATCTCTACCACCTCCACTGGGAGACTATTCCATGGATCCACTACTCTTTCCGTAAAGAAATATTTCCGCATATCACTCCTGAATCTATCTCTCTTCACACTCATCCCATGTCCCTTCGTATCAGAACTTGCTTTCAAATGAAAGAGGCTCTCTCCCTGAACATTTATGCCATGGAGGTATTTAAACATCTGTCATATCACCTCTATCCCGCCTTTCCTCTAAGGTGTACATATTAAGATCCTTAAGTCTGTCCTCATATGCTTTATAATGAAGACCACTAATCATTTTAGTAGCCAGCCTCTGCACCGACTCCATCCTGTTCACATCCTTTTGAAGGTGCGGTTTCCAGAATTGCACACTATACTCCAAATGAGGTCACACCAAAGACTTATAGAGAGGCATTATCACCTCCTTTTTTCTGCTAGCCATTCCTCTCCATATGCACCCAAGCATCCTTCTAGCTTTTGCCGTCGCTTTTTCTACCTGTTTAGCTACTTTAAGATCATCAGACACAACCACGCTTAGGTCCCGCTCTTCTTTAGTGGACAAAAGTACTTCACCCCCTATACTATATTGCTCCCTTGGATTGCTACAGCCCAAATGCATGACCTTACATTTTTTAACATTAAATCCCAGCTGCCAAATTCTAGACCATTCTTCAAGCTTAGCTAGATCCCTCCTCATGTTATCTACACCTTCCTGGGTGTCTACTCTATTGCAGATTTTGGTATCATCCGCAAAGAGGCAAACCTTATCCGACAGCCCTTCCGCTATATCACTAACAAAGATGTTAAAAAGAATCGGACCAAGGACAGATCCCTGGGGCACACCACTGGTAACATCCTTCTCCTCAGAGTGAGCTCCATTTACTTGTACTCTTTGTCGCCTCCCACCTAACCAATTTCTAACCCAAGCAGTATCTTTAGGGTCCATCCCTAGGGTGCTCAGTTTGTTTATAAGTCGCCTGTGAGGAACAGTGTCAAAGGCTTTACTGAAATCTAAATACACCACATCTAGAGCTCTACCTCGGTCCAACTCCCTGGTCACCCAGTCAAAGAAATCAATCAGATTTGTCTGACAAGACCTGCCTCTGGTGAATCCATGCTGCCTTGGATCCTGTAATCCGCTGGACTCCAGAAACCTCACTATTTTCTCTTTCAGCAGCGTTTCCAATAATTTACTCACCACCGAAGTTAAACTAACCGGCCTGTAGTTTTCAACCACATCCTTACTTCCGCTTTTGTATAAAGGCACCACATGAGCCTCTCTCCAGTCCTTTGGCATCACTCCCGACTCCAATGAGGCATTGAAAAGGTTAGTCAGTGGAGTTGCTAGAATGTCCCTCAGTATTCTAGGGTGTATCCCATCCAGTCCCATTGCTTTGTCTACTTTAAGTTGAGCTAGTTTCTCACGAACACAGTCTTCTGAAAAATGTTCAAGATGTCCCTCACTTCTGTTCCTATTTGTGGGTGTTTTCTGAGGTCCTGCTCCTGGTTCTTCATCTGTGAACACAGAACAGAAATATTTGTTAAGCAATTCCGCTTTATCCTTATCAGCTTCTATATATTCCTCCCCTGCACCCTTGAGCCTGACAATACCACTTTTGCCATTCCTCTTCTCACTAATATATCTGAAAAATGTCTTATCCCCCCATTTTATTGCATTGGCTATTTCCTCCTCCTTTTGAATCTTTGCCTTCTTGACTACTTTGCTATGCACTTATGTATGCACTAGGTGCAAGGAGCTCTTTGCTCTTAGGGATCGAGTCCAAACTCTGGAGGCTAGAGTAGCAGACTTGGAGGATATAAGGAAGACAGAGAGGTACATAGACAAGACCTACAGGGATATAGTACTGAAGTTGCACCTTCAGTTTGGCAACATCCCTGTTGCCATGTAGGATAAAGGTCTCATTTATTTTAATTATTTATTTAACAGGTCATTTCAATCAAAGCAGTTTGCATTGTAACTTAAACTTGCCAATGTACATTAAACAAGAACATTAATAACTTGGAATTTTTCTAAGGCATTAGAGGGCTAAGTGACTTGCTCAAGGCCACAAAGAGTGCTATTGGGAATTGAACCCTGGTCTCTTGGTTCCCAAGCCAGTGTGATAACCATTAGGCTACTCCTCCACTCTATGGAAGAATGAGTAGCCTCCACATGACAGGAGAACATCACCCTGATATGGCAGGAAGTGATCCTGTAGCTAGGACCTGTCCTCCAGGTGATGTAAAACTCTCTCGCACTGAGGAAGTTTCTCCAGGGCCATGTGCCCATGAGGGGAGGGTTAGAGCAGCCATTATAGTTGGTGATTTTCATTAGGCATGTAGATAGCTGGGTGGCTGGTGGATGTGAGAATTGCCTGGTAACATGCCTGCCTGGTGAGAAGGTAGTGGACCTAAGACGCCACCTAGACAAGGTCTTAGATAGTGCTGTGGAGGAGTCTGCTATCTTGTTAGGAACTGGGGAACATTCTGGGGAAAGGAGGGGCTCTTCTGAAGGGATGGGTTTCACCTTAACCAGGATGGAACCAGGCTGCTGGAACCAGTCTCTTCAGGCCATCCCCTTACCTTGGACTGATCATTTCTGCCTAACGTTCCACTGTTCCTTACCTCCCTCCTCCCCACCCTCTCAGGCTCCTCTCTTATCCCCTTCTTCTACACAGCGACTCTCTCGCCGTATCACCCCCACTTACCCTCCAGAATTTTCCACCTGCACCGGATCTCCTGCCTCCAGATTTTCCATCCCTCTCTCCGACCTCACAGGCCTCTACTTGGTTTTCCTGTCTCTCTGTTGCTCTCGATTCCCTAGCTCCTCTTCAGCCACACCCCATATTCCATCGTCCTTCTCAACCCTGATTCCATGCTGGTCTCCATCTTCTCTGGACTCATCTCTGTCACACAGAGTGCCTCTGGAGGAAATCGCCCTCTCCATCCACCTTACTTAACTTTAAATCTAACTATGCCTACTACAGATCACAAGTTCACACAGCTAAATGATCCTATTTCTCCACTGCTATCTCCTCTGCACCTAGCCAGACTCACCACCTGTACACAGTCCTCAGGTCTCTTACATCCCTGCAGTCCACTTCTACTCCCGCTCCACCTCCATCACTCCCTCCGTCTTCTCAACTTGCAACTTTCTTTAACAACAAAGTTCTGGACCTACAAAAGTCCCTGTCTCATTGTCCCCCGCCCATTTTCTCTCTCCCCCCCCATTCCCCCCCCCCTCAACATCCCAACTCTCTCACACCTGGACATCTTTTCACTCTATTTCTACCTCCGAACTTGTTGGTTTAATATCCTCCTCTAACAAAACGTTTTGTCCACTTGGTCCAGTTCCCTCTTCTTGGCTTCTTACTCCTTCCCTTGCCTTCATTCCCTCTATCCTCACCATCATTAACACTAGTCTCTCCACAGGTGTCTTTCCCCAACCCTGGAAACATGCTCTTATCCGTCCTATCCTGAAGAAGCCCTCCCTTGATCCTTTGACTCCTGCCCATTATTGCCCAGTTTCCAATCTTCCCTTCCTCTCCAAGATTCTTGAGAAAGCTGTCTTTGCACAACTCTCACAACACCTTGATTCTGTTCACTTTCTTCACCCTTGTCAGTCCGGCTTCAGACCAGGCCACAGCGTAGAGACTGTCCTCCTGGGTTTCCTTAACAAACTCCATGTAGCTCACAACCGTGGTGACCTCTCGGTGGCGATGTCCTTAGACCTCTCAGCGGCTTTCGACTTAGTGGATTACTCTCTTCTTTTGTCTTGCCTACACAAAGCTGGTCTCCAGGGGACAGTCTACCACTGGTTTCACTCCTTCCTCTTCTCCTGCTCTTGCACAGTAGTCTCCTCATCTGCCCCACCCACTCCCTCCGATTCCTTCCCTCTTCCCTGTGGTGTCCCTCAGGGATCTGTTTCGGCGCCTCTTCTTTTTAATATTTTCCTATCACCACTGGCACTCCTGGTCCAGCAGTTTGCTATCTCCTCATTCTACTATGCTGATGACCTGCTCTTCCTGTATCACACCTCTCCCCTTCACCCTGATCTTGATCCATTGAATTCTTGTCTTTCAGCTGTCACTAACTGGCTCACTCTAAACTGTCTGCATCTCAATCTTACGAAAACAGTAGCCATCTGGTTTACTCATGGCAGTCCTTCTCCTCTGATCACTCCCTCTTTCTCAGGCTTACCGATTCCTCTCGTTACAAGCTTTCGCTACTTGGGGGTAATTTTTGACTCTGATCTTTCTTTTTATGCTCACATTTCCCACATCACAAAGACCTCCTTTTTCTTCCTTCGACAGATACGGTCCATTCGCCCCTTTCTCTCCCTTAAGCCCTCTCCACTCTTCTCCTATCTTTGGTAATGTCACGCATTGATTTCTGTAACTCAGTCCTAGCTGGCCTTCCTCTCTCACAACTTCACCGCCTTCAACGTGTTCAAAACACTGCTGTGTGCCTTATTTTTCACTCATCACTCCGTGACTATGTCACCCCTCTTTTTCTTCAGTTACATTGGCTCCCTCTGCAATTCCGTATACGCTATAAGATCCTACATAACTGCACCCCACTATACCTGGCAGACTTACTTCAATTCCACACTCCCACCCGTTCAATTTGTTCAATTCATATCAATTCATATCAACCGACTTCACCTCCCATCTCCATCACGTGCTCACCTACAATCCACACGTTCTTCTGCCTTTATTCTTTATTGGACCTGCCTATTGGAACTCTCTGCCCCTTCCCCTCAGACTTGAGCAACACTACCCAACATTCAAAAAAATCTAAAGACACACCTCTTCTCCACTGCCTTCGACCTCCCTTCCCCCTTTGTGTGATTCCCCTCTCCTCCTCTCCCCTACCTCACTCCTCTCTTGCTCATGTCTAGTTCCAACGTCTTGAGTGCTCTCCTGTCACGATTTCTAACTTCCTTTCCTTTTCCTCCTATATATTGATTGATTTTTGTAACTGGAACTGCGGTATATCAAGCCTAACAAAGATAAACATAAACAATAAACACATAAACATTAACCTTTAAAAAGGATATAGAGCAGCTTCTAAACTTGATAATAGGGGAGAGACGACAGTCACCCAGGAGCACAGGGTTCAGAACAATGTATACTTGAAGGATACTACCAAAAGAATGAAGTTAGGGCATATTAGCAGAGAGGTTCCAATAAAGACAAAAGTAGCCAAAAATGCACATGAATACGGAGCAGACAGAGCTTAAAGATTTAAAATTACCCCTGCCTACCAATAGCCAAATTAATATGAATAAAATACAGTCTCTAAAATGCTTGTATACAAATGCTAGAAGTCTAAAAAATAAGATGGGAGAGTTAGAATATATAGCACTAAATGAGAGGTTAGATATGATTGATATCTCAGAGACATTGGTGTGATATACAGACCTCTCTCACAAGAGGAAGAGGTGGACAGAGAGTTAATTGAAGACATACGCAGCATTGCTAGGAAAGGGGAAGTGCTACTGCTAGGAGATTTCAATATGCCAGATGTTGATTGGCACATTCCTGCTGCAGTATCATCTAGAAGTAAGGAGATCCTGGATTCTCTACAGGGAGAACTATTCAGGCAATTGGTAACAGACCCCACACGTGAAGGGGCCATACTGGACTTGGTGCTTACCAATGGTGAAAGTGTTTTTGATGTTGTAGTGGGAGATCATTTTGCATCCAGTGATCACCAGATGGTGTGGTTCAGTATTAGGACTAGGGCTGTTAGAATCCATTCCAAGGTGAAGATCTTAGACTTTAGGAAGACTAACTTTGCGAAGATGGGCCAATACCTCAGGGAGTCGTTAGTGGGATGGGAACAGCTGGGGGATGTAGAAATACAGTGGGCAAAACTGAAAGGGGGTATTTTAAAGGCAACCAAACTTTTTGTTAAAATGATAAATAAAGGCAAAAGGAACAGGAGACCGCTATGGTTTTCGAAGGAAGTAGCTGAAAAAGTGAAGAAAAAGAGGGAGGCCTTCATGAAATACAAGAGATCACAGAGAGAGGAAGACAGGCATCTGTATTTGGAAAAACTTAGGGGTATGTTTACTAAAATGCAGTAAACATGAATAACGCGCGTTGTATGACGTTAACGACCGCAAGTGTAGTATAACGCGCGTAAACACGCGCCAACGACCGGTAACGTCGTACTACGCGCGTTAACCGCGCTTAACGACCGTAAAGCCCCACGGCGCGTTAAAACAGCGCAGAAGGTGGAGAGTGGGCGGAGAGAAGGGGTCAATGGGTGGAGAGGGGGCGGGGAGAGGCTCCCCCTCACTAACGCGCTGTAATTCTGAGCTCAATTCCAACGCGAATGGAAACCTGCCGTTGAAGGCATTTAAAGGTAAGAGAAACCATTTCCGTCAGCAATGTACAGAGAAACGGGGAAACACACAAAACGTGAGCAGTGTGATACATGTGCACAGAACAAAATGTCACACAAAACGTTAAAAATGACCACAGGAAACCTTCTTAAAAGCATAATTCAGCTGGGCAGCAGTGATAGCAATGGTCAACAAGGAACAACACTCCCTGGAAAGCACAAAATAAAAAGCAAATGATATGTGGAAGGGTCTACGCTCCGCAGTCCCTTTAAAAGAGAAATACAATGTAATGGAGCTGCCCTGGGAGTGTTGTGTAATGTCTCCCAATGATATCATTGTTGCCCAGCCTGGATATGGGTGTGTGTCCCTTTTGTGAGGTCGTCTCAGAGGTTTATGTGCACCGTTGTCTGCATACAAGGTAAATGAGGCCACAGTAAACCTGTTGCAAAGCAGGGTTTCTGACTCGTCAGGCCGGTTTAACTAACTCCAGGGACTGCACTGTCTCTGTGGCTACAGTGTGGTGCAACAGACACAGCCAGTGCCTGTAAGACCAGAGGGTCACAGGTTCAAATCCCAGCTGGGGCTCCTGCCAACCCAGTCCCCATATCTTTACCCACCACTAAACATTGATAGTAAAGACACACCTTTATTGCAGAGAACATACGCATGGCCTATATTTTACCACACCAGAAACAGGCACATTACCTTACAGCAGAGTTCCGCAAATGTAGTCCTGGAGGGCCCCACAACATTCTGGTTTCATGCTGCCTCCAATAAAGATGCCTGTGCTGCATAGCTATGCACCACCCCCATGTTATGCAGATGTAGCTCATGCATATTTATGAGGGACAGCATGAAAACCCGAACAGTGTTTGGAACACCAGGACTGGAGTTGGGGAACTCTGCCGTAAAGCAGCAGCCAACAGGGCCACACACCCACCCACAGGCCCCATTGGCCAATGCCACCTGGAGAGGCAAGAAATTGGGTCCTGCCTGTATCTCCCAATATTAGCAGTTGCATACCTTAGCAATGCCACCCTACACCTGGGTATATGGTACACAGCTATCAAACGTTTGCTATGAGAACTGGCAGATATCAATTCCTCTGTTAAGCACATTTTGCTCATTGAGCTCCACCATAACAATCATTCTGATGTCTGTGGTGTGTGCTGCAGGTCTGGTCTCTGACAGTGTTCACCACCCTGGGGAGTGACCCCCCAACAGTCTTGTGTACCATATCCATGCCTGTACTATGCCCATGACTGGTGTGGTGTGTATGGCTGCTGACCACCTCTATAGTAGCACAATGCTGACATCGGTGTGGGGGTGGTTGTCTGTCTATCCAGTGTGTGGTGGCTGCAAACACCTTCCACAGGCCACACTGCCAGCAATGTTGCCAGTATTGGGCTGCCAATGTGCATAATGAGGAGCAAGGTACCATGGGTATAGGCCGGACAGGGTGGCCTGGCCAGGGCGCATCTGCACAGGGCATAGGGCAGTGACAGGCACATTGTAGTGGCCGGCCACCACCTACACAGACAGGGTGACCTCAGTATGTGCTGCTGAGAGATCACTCTCACCATGACTGTGCAGTGACCACAGCATGGCTAGGCACCCCCATAGTGCTATCTAGTATTTCTCTCATGTGATATATGGGTTGCCTTTTGGGGCCCTGTCACTGATTTAACTGTGTATGCTGACATCCCAGGTCTGGGTGCAGGCATCTCCACTGGGCACTAGCAGACTATTTGCAGCTGGTATGTGTTGTGATGGAGTGGCTTGCAGGGTGCAGTGGCTGATGGCTTGCACCAGGGGAATATCAGATAGTGGTGGGGTGCAGCGTGCCATATCTAGGCCTAATGTCTGTCTGCTATTGTGTTCTGGATGTGTACAGAGCTGCATTGACTGCTCTGTGGGGTGTGTGTCCCTCAGCAGGACTGGGGTTGATGTTCCCCTCTACGTCCACCTTGCAGGGAGGTAGATGTTGTATCTTTTGATAGGAGACCCTGTTTGCTGCCCTGGGGGAGGGGGTGGTGTTGTATGGGCCCTCCTGGGGGTCCATGGGGGCTACACCTGACTGATACAGACAGAGATGTCCAAGGTGTTTCTGCAGAAACTACCTCTCACACTATAACACTGCTGTGGATGGTGCTGTGGACCTAGTGCTGGGCGCCTCACTGCACCCTCAGGGTGAGCACAGTACCCGCACAATGTGACGGTGTGTAGCTACTCTGTGCCAGTACAACACACGGTCGGTACCCCCTATCAGGCCGAGGTGCTGTGGGGGTGTATTCCCCATGGTGTGTATGTGTGGACAGCTGATTTGCATGTGCAGTGCATCATGGGTGTGACTGGCCCAATCCAACCCTGTGAAACACCAGCACCTGCTCACAGGCTCTGCTAAACCATAGGCCATCACACGTACATCTGTTAGCATAATGCATAGGTGCAGGACACCCTACAAAGTCTGTAATATAAGATGCCCACACTGGTAAAAACACACATACCCACGCACGTAAACAAACACGTACCCACGCACGAATGTACGCGCACAGCTACGCACGTGGCTACGCACTTACCAATGCACGCACCAACGTACGTGGCTAGGCACACTCCGAGGGTGTTTTTCTGACACCAATACTCAGCGTAACGAAAAACATGCCTCCTCTTTCCTTCTGTAATGTACAGGATGATGCCTGAGACAGCCTTTTGCGTTAGGCACACTGGGGGCTCGAACCCATACTGCCTGTAACAGAGGTCAGTACCGTAACCATTGTGCTACAGCTCCGTTTCAGTGCTTTGTGTCTGTACGTCTTCTTATGATTAACGCGCAGTAATGCGGCACGGCGCCCGGTAACGCTCGTTAATTTTTCTAACGCGCGGTAGTGGTAACGATGTACCGCCCATGTCCTTATTTGGGGTTTATTTCACTACCGCGGCTCCTAACGCGAACTGCACTAACGCGATTTAGTAAACATACCCCCTAGAGAAGCTAGCAAAGTAGTCAAGAAGGCAAAGATTCAAAAGGAGGAGGAAATAGCCAATGCAATAAAATGGGGGGATAAGACATTTTTCAGATATATTAGTGAGAAGAGGAAGAGCAAAAGTGGTATTGTCAGACTCAAGGGTGCAGGGGGGGAATATGTAGAAGCTGATAAGGATAAAGCGGAATTGCTTAACAAATATTTTTGTTCTGTGTTCACAGATGAAGAACCAGGAGCAGGACCTCAGAAAACACCCACAAATAGGAACAGAAGCGAGGGATATCTTGAACAATTTTCAAAAGACTGTGTTCGTGAGAAACTAGCTCAACTTAAAGTAGACAAAGCGATGGGACTGGATGGGATATACCCTAGAATACTGAGGGAACTTGGGGACGTTCTAGCAACTCCACTGACTGACCTTTTCAATGCCTCGTTGGAGTCGGGAGTGGTGCCAAAGGACTGGAGAGAGGCTCATGTGGTGCCTTTACACAAAAGCGGAAGTAAGGATGTGGTTGAAAACTACAGGCCGGTTAGTTTAACTTCGGTGGTGAGTAAATTATTGGAAACGCTGCTGAAAGAGAAAATAGTGAGGTTTCTGGAATCCGGCGGATTACAGGATCCGAGGCAGCATGGATTCACCAGAGGCAGGTCTTGTCAGACAAATCTGATTGATTTCTTTGACTGGGTGACCAGGGAGTTGGACCGAGGTAGAGCTCTAGATGTGGTGTATTTAGATTTCAGTAAAGCCTTTGACACTGTTCCTCACAGGCGACTTATAAACAAACTGAGCACCCTAGGGATGGACCCTAAAGTTACTGCTTGGGTTAGAAATTGGTTGGGTGGGAGGCGACAAAGAGTACAAGTAAATGGAGCTCACTCTGAGGAGAAGGATGTTACCAGTGGTGTGCCCCAGGGATCTGTCCTTGGTCCGATTCTTTTTAACATCTTTGGGGTCTGTTTACTAAACATTCCTAATGTGCGGGGCCGTGGTAGTGTGCCTGTGCCATATAAGGAGTGGGCGGTTCAGGCAGAGAAAAGAAAAAAAACAGGAGTAAGCGATCGCACATTTGCGCTGGGCACAATAGTGCGTGGGAAGGCTAAGTGGCGCCTGATGTGCACACACAAAGGAGCAGAGCCATAGTACAATGGTTAAGACACTGACTGTGGGTGCAGCTGCCATGGGTTCAATTCCCCATTGTGCACAACAAAAAGGGCTGGCTGAGGCATTAACTGTAATGGGTAAAAGTGCTTTAGGAGGCATATTAATTTTGGGCGGCATAAGGCGGTGCACTGTTAATTTTGGGCGGCATAAGGCGGTGCACTGTTAATCTCAGGCGGCATAAGGCGGTGCACTGTTAGGTTTGGGCGGCATAAGGCGGTGCGCAGATGCCCAAGCATAGGAACAGAGCCACAGCGCAATGGTTAAGACACTGACCAATGGTGCAGAGATCAGGGGTTCAATCCCCCACAGTGCCCAATGAAGAAGGCTCACTGAGGCAGTGTGTATTATGGGGATGAGTGCTGTAGGGGGAAATCTATTTTTATTTCAGTTATCACTACTAGCAAACGCACTCACAAAGCGTGTTAACATAAGGCGGCCCATAAGGCACATGTTAAAGTTCACTGTCCGCCAAGGCACCCTTGAATGTCCCCTATAGGGCACCATATATGTTGCGTCACAGGATAATGTATAGTGCACCTTATATGGACGGCAACCATAAGGTGCCCTATAGGGTGCCCTATAAAGCACCCTCAGAGGCACCTTATGGGTACAGTACACTGAGGGTGTGTTTGATGGCAGCAACATATGTACATTAAATCTAAAAAAAGCTTTGGACAACCCTATCAAATAACCCCACTGTGGGCTCAAACCCATTACCGCTGGCTCCACAGGCAGTGAAGTAACCATTGGGCTACAGCTATATAGTTGCCAGCAAGCCCCTAGCTGGCTGCAGAGAGCCTGCATGTCACCACACAGACAGTCTGCTGTGGGAACCAGGATAGGGTTAGGCCACCCATACCCATGATGCACTGCACATGCAAATCAGCTGTCCACAGATGAACACAAGATGGGGAATGCACCCCAACAGCTCCCCGGCCTGGTAGGGGGACGTGTCCGTGTGCACCCACACAGCACCTTGGCCTGGTAGGAGGTACTGACCGGGTGTTTAATTTGCACAGAGTAGCTACACACAGTCACACTGTGCGGGAACTGTGCTCACCCTGAGTGTGCGATGAGGCGCCCTGGACCAGGTCCACAGCTGAGAGAGGCCATGGCAGAGCTCCAAAACAGTCGTAATCTGTGAGTTTCTGCAGGAACACCTTGGATATCTCTGTCTGTCTCAGTCAGGGGAAACCCCACAGAACCCCTAGGTGGGCCATGTACCACCAACCACCCCCCCCCCCCAGCTGAGGGTGGCAAACAGGCAGGGTCTCCTATCAACAGACCCCATTATACAGCCCCCCCCCCCCTGCAATGATGGCAGTAGAGTGGACCATCAACCCCAGTCCTGTTGGGGAACAGACACCCTACAGGGCAGTCCAAGCAGCCCCACACACACACCCAGACCACAATATCAGACAGACAGTAGGCCTGGATATGCTAAGATGCACCCCACCACTATCTGATATTCCCCTGCATCAAGCCATCAGCCACTGCACCCTGCAAGGCACTCCAGCAGGGCACATACCAGCTGTGAACAGTCTGCTGGTTAGTCCCACTGGAAATGCATGCACCCACAATTGGGATGGCAGCACACACAAGCAGATACATCAGTGACTAGGCCCCAACAGGTGACCCATATATATCACATGAGGAAAGTGCTATGAAGCACTATGGGGGTGCCTAGCCATGCTGCCATCACTGCACAGTCAGGGTGGAGTGAAAGCCCAGCAGCACATACAGAGGTCACCCTGTCTGTGGAGGTGGTGGACGGCCACTACAATGTCCCTGCCAGTGCCCTATGCCCTGTGCAGATGCATCCTGGCCAGCCCACCCTGTCTGAGCTATACCCGTGGTACCATGCAGCTCATTATGCACATCATCAGGCCAAAACTGTGGACAGTGTTTGCAGCCAACACACACTGTATAGACAGACATACACTCCCACACGTATGCCAGCATTGTGCTACTATAGAGGGGTTCAGAATCCTTGCCCACCACACCAGTCCTGGGCACAGTACAGGCATGGGTATGGTATGCAATACCATTGGGGGTCCCTCCCTAGGGTGGTAAACACTGTCAGGGGCCAGACCTGACGCACACACCGCAGACATCAGATAGATTATTATGATGGAGCTCATAGAGCAGACTGTGCGTAACGTAGGGATATCTATCTGCCAGTACTCATAGCAAACGTTTGAGAGCTGTGTACCATATACCCTGGTGTAGGGTGACATTGCTAAGGTATGCAAGTGCTGGTATTGGGAGATGCACGCAGGGCCCAATGTCCTGCCTCACCAGGAGGCATTGGCCAATGGGGCATGTGGGTGTGGGTGTGGGTGTGTCTGTCCCTGTTGGCTGCTGCTGTACGGCAGAGGTTCCCAAATCCAGTCCAGGTTTGCAATACACTGGTTGGGGTTTCCTGCTGTCCCTCATGAATATGCATGAGCTACATCTACATGCCATGGGGGTGGTGCATAGATATACAGCACGGTTATTTGTATGAGTGGCAGCATGGAACCTGAATGGTGTGTGGTCCTCCAGGACTGCATTTGTGAGACTCTGCTCTAGGTAATGCCCCTGGTCATGGTGTCTGTGCTTGGTGGTGTAAAAGATAGGCGTATGACCAATGCATATATCCCCAGCAATAAAGGATTGCCCTTACTAACATGGTTTAGTTGTGGGGAAAATATGTGGACAGGATTGGCAGTAGCCCCAGCTGGGCTTTGAACCTGTGACCTTTTGCTCCTGCACACACTGTCTGTGTGCACTGCACCACTGTGTTACCACAGATGTGCTGAATTCCCTGGGAAGTCCATGACTGTACATCTGACAGGGCCTATGTTGCAGTGGACGTGCCAGCCTGCACATGGCTCGGCCACTGTCTTCTGTGGCTAGCAGCCACTGCCCCCTCCACCACCTGTACCCTACCGCCAACATGCTGGCATGTCCGTATCTTGGAAAAGCATATGACCTGATTGAGTTGTGGCACTCCAGGACTGCATTTGGGGGACTCGGCTGTCGGTAATGCCCATTGTTATGGTGTGTGTGCGGTGTTGGGTACAAAATGGGTGTGTGAACCATGCTTATGTTCTCTGCAATAAAGGAGTGTCTTTACTATCTCTGTTTAGTGGTGGGTAAAATATGGGGACTGGGTTGGCAGGAGCCCCAGCTTGGATTTGAACCTGTGACCCTCTGGTCCTAGAGGTACTGCCTCTGTCTGCTGCACCACACTGTGGCCACAGTGATAGTGCAGTCCCTGGGGGTGGGAAACCTGACCAAAGGAGTCACAAACCCTGCTCTGCACATTTGTACTGTGGGCTCAGTCACCTTGTCTGGTAACAAACGTGCAAATAAACCCCTCAACCGACCACGACGAACTGGGGATAAATATATCCAAGCTGGGCAACAGTGATATGAATGGGCAACCATAGCAAACACTCCCAGGAAGGCTCAGAAAAAAGGAAATGGTTTTTGGAAGGGTCTCCGCTCCGTATCCCCTTCCATACTTCATTTCATTGTTTTTGAGCTTTCCTGGGTGTGTTTCTTATGTTTGCCCATTAATATCAGGGTTCCCCAGCTGACTTCCTATTTTTAATATGTTTGTTTGGGTCTTTTTCTATCTTTATTTGCACTTTTGTTCTGTGCACATGTATCACACTGCTCACGTTTTGCAGGTTTCCCCGGTTTCCCTGTACATTGCTGACGGAAATGGTTTCTCTTCCCTTTAAATGCCCTCTACCGTGAGTTTCACTCGCGCTATTTTTAACCTGCAAATTCGTCCCCGATACTGTGCGGGGAGCCTCTCCCCTCCCCTTCCCCGCCCATTGACCCCGTCTCTCCGCCCCTCGGGAGCCTTCCTCCGCCCTCAGAATGCCTTTCCACGCCTCTATCGGACATTTGCGGGCCGGGTACTTTTGCGGGGCACGTTAGTGCGGCGCGCAATTGTGCGGGGCCCAAGCGCACTTGTGCGGGGCATTTAAGAGCGTTTCTGAGCGTTTGAGTGCCGCGTTTCCGTGCGCTATTGTACGGCACGCAATTGTACGGCTTTTAGTAAACATGCCCCTTTGTTAGTGATATAGCGGAAGGGCTGTCGGGTAAGGTTTGCCTTTTTGCGGATGATACCAAAATCTGCAATAGAGTAGACACCCAGGAAGGTGTAGATAACATGAGGAGGGATCTAGCTAAGCTTGAAGAATGGTCTAGAATTTGTCAGCTGGGATTTAATGTTAAAAAATGTAAGGTCATGCATTTGGGCTGCAGCAATCCAAGGGAGCAATACAGTATAGGAGGTGAAGTACTTTTGTCCACTAAAGAAGAGCGGGACCTAGGCGTGGTTGTGTCTGATGATCTTAAAGTAGCTAAACAGGTAGAAAAGGTGACGGCAAAAGCTAGAAGGATGCTTGGGTGCATACGGAGAGGAATGGCTAGCAGAAAAAAGGAGGTGATAATGCCTCTGTATAAGTCTTTGGTGCGACCTCATTTGGAGTATGGTGTGCAATTCTGGAGACCGCACCTTCAAAAGGATGTGAACAGGATGGAGTCGGTGCAGAGGGTTGCTACTAAAATGATTAATGGGCTTCATTATAAAGCATATGAGGACAGACTTAAGGATCTTAATATGTACACCTTAGAGGAAAGGCGGGATAGAGGTGATATGATTGAGATGTTTAAATACCTCCGTGGCATAAATGTTCAGGGAGAGAGCCTCTTTCAATTGAAAGCAAGTTCTGCTACGAGGGGACATGGGATGAGGGTGAAGGGAGATAGATTCAGGAGTGATATGCGGAAATATTTCTTTACGGAAAGAGTAGTGGATCCGTGGAATAGTCTCCCAGTGGAGGTGGTGGAGATGAGGACAGTAACTGAATTCAAAAAACATGGGACCAACACAGAGGATCTCTAAAGGTAAAAAGTGGACTGTTGTAGTTGTTGTTATGGAAGGACAGACTAGATGGGCCTTGTGGTCTTTTTCTGTTGTCATGTTTCTATGTTTCTATGACATGATGGAAGGAGGACAACCAGTGGGACACTGTGATACCTCAATACAAACTATATCATGATAGAGCTGATCAAATTTGTGGAGGGGTTGCGCTCTATGTTAGAGAGGGCATTGAGTCGCAAAGGATTTAAGTTTTGCAGGAAACTAAATTTTCTGCAGAATCTCTATGGATTGAAATTCCATGTAAAAAAGGGAAGGAGATGACAATGGAGGTGTATTATCGACTGTCTGGCCAAAATGAACAAATGGATGATGAAATTCTAAAAGAAATCAGGGAAGCTAACAAAAGTTACAGCCAGTAATAATAATGCGTGATTTCAATTACTCCAGTATTGAGTGGGTCAGTGTCACGGCAGGACATGCTAGGGAGTTAAAGTTTCTAGATGAAATAAATGACTGCCTCTTGGAGCAGCTGGTTCATGAACCAACCAGAGGGGAAGCTATTTTGGACCTAGTCCTTAGTGGAACACCAGATCTGGTGCAAGAGGAAAGGGTTTCAGGGCCCTTTCGCAATAGTGATCATAGAATGATCGCATTTGATTTAATTAATGGAGGAGGGATGGTAAGGAAATCCACAGTAGTACCTTTTAACTTTCAAAAGGGAGACTATGATAAAATGAGGAAAACAGTTAAGAAAAACACTAAAAGGATCAGCTGCAAAGGTTAAAGATTTACATCAAACATAGGTGTTGTTTAAAAATACTATCTTGGAAGCCCAAATCAGCTTTATTCCACGCTTTAAGAAAAGTGGAAGGAAGTCCAAAAAACTGCCAGCATGGTTTAAAGGTGAGGTCAAAGAGGCTATGTAGCCAAAAAAGCATCTTCCAGAAAATGGAAAAAAGAGCCAAATGACAAAAACTGGAAACAAAATAAGCACTGGCAGATGCAAGGAATTGATAAGGCTGGCAAAGAGGGAATTTGAAAAAAAGCTTGCAGTGGAAGCAAAAGTGCACAATAAAATCTTTTTCAGGTACATTCATTTGCAAAAACCCTGTGAGTCAGTGAACCATTAGATAATAGAGGGATAAAGGGGGCAGTAAGAGGGGACAAGGCTATAGTGGAGAGACTGAATGAATTCTTTGCTTTGGTCATTACTGAAGAAGATGTAGGGAAGTTACTCATGACTGAAGTGGTATTTAAAGGTGATGCACCTGAAGAATAAACCAGGAAATGTAACGTCAATGTTTAAAAAGGGTCCCAGGGCTGATCTGGGAAACTACAGACCGGTAAGCCTGAAGTCAGTACTGGGAAAAATGGTAGAAACCATTATAAAGAACAAAATTACTGAACACAAAGACAGTCATGGTTTAATGGAAGACAGCCAACATGGCTTTAGCCAAGGAAGATCTTGTCTTACTAATCTGGAGTGAAGTAGAGGAGGAGTGGCCTAGTGGTTGGGGCAAGGTACTTCAGGCTAGAAGGTCAGGGGTTCAAATCCCACTAGAGGACAGCAACCTTGAGCTGGGAGGACTGGGGTTTCTAGTCCCACAGGTGATCCTTGTGGTCTTGGGCAAGCCACTTAACCCTCCATAGCCCATATTCCCTGTCAAATAGTTATCTCCAAGTTATAATGCCTTGTTCAATGTAAACCGCACTGATGCAAAATAGCATGGTATATAAGAGAATGTAAATAAATAATCTGTTATATTTTTTTGAAAGTGTGAATAAACAGGTAGACAAAAGTGAGCCGGTCGATATAGTGTATCTGGTTTTCAGAAAGCCTTTGAAAAGGTCCCTTATGAGAGACTCTTGGCAAAATTAAAAAGTCATGGGATAGGAGGCAGTGTATTATTGTGGATCAGTAACTGGTTTAAAAGATTGAAAGCAGAGGGTTGGGTTAAATGGCCAATTTTCCCAATGGAGAAAGCTGAATAGTGGAGTACCCAGGAATCTGTGCTTTGTCCACTGCTTTTTAACATATTCATAAATGACCCAGAAATAGGAATAAGAAGTGAAATAAACAAATTTGCAGATGACAAAAAATTATTCAAAAATGTTAAAACTCAAGATTGCAAGAGGATCTTGATAAATTGGAAGACTGGATATTCAAATGGCAGATGAAATTTAATGTGGATGAGTGCAAAGTTATCCACCTAGGAAAGAACAACCCAAACTAAAGTTGCACGATGCAAGGTTCCATATTAGGAACCACCACCCAGGAAAAAGGTTTAGGCATCATCGTGAATAACACATTGAAACCCTCTACCCAGTGAGCAGTGGCCAAGAAGGCAAATAGAATGCTAGGAATCATAAGAAAAAGAATAGAGAATAAAACAAAGGATATTATAATGCCTCTGTATCCTTCCATGGTGTGACTCCACCTTGAAAATTGTGTGCAATTCCGGTCGCCGTATCTTAAAAAGGATATAGCAGAATTAGAAAAGATTTAGAGAAGAGCCATCAAAATGGTAAAGGGGATGGAAGGATGCCCCTATAAAGAGAGGCTTAAAAGGTTAGGGCTCTTCAAGCTGGAAAAGAGACAGCTGAGGGGAGATATGACAGAGGCCTAGAAATTAATGAATGGAATGGAATGAGTAAACATAGATCAATTGTTTACACCATCAAAAAGTAGAAAGACTAGGGGATATGCAATGAAACTACAGTTTAACATGTTTAAGATTAATAAGAGAAAATATTCTTTTACTTAACGCGTAATCAAACTTTGAAATTTGTTACCATATAATGTACAGTAATAAAAGCTTTTAGTGTAGCCGGGTTTAAAAAAGGTTTAGACAAGTTCCTGGAGGAAAGGTCCATAAACCATTATTAATGAGGACCTGGAAATTCCACTGCTTGCCCCAATACAAGCATTGAAGAACCTGTGTGTCTTTTTGGGAACCTGCTAGGTACTTGTGAATTGGATTGCCCACTGTTGAAAACAGGATACTGGGCTTGATGGACCTTGGTCTGACCCAATATGGCATATCTTATGTTCTTATGAATTTTGGTTGCCTAAGGAGTTGTGTTGGATTATGAACTCCTGTTCAAGGGACCCTTTTACTAAAGCCCGCAAAAATAAAATTGTGTTTTAGCATGAGTTAACAGCCCACAGTGACAGTTAATGCAGGGGCATGATAGCTATCAGTCGCTAAAATTCATCTTAATTGCTCATTGCAAGAAGGAGCAGGGAATGGGCAGGGTATGAGCAGAGTGTTGGCCTTGAGAGCACATGCAGTTATCTTGGGAGTTTGCTATCATTGTGGCAATTAGCACAGGGTCACATGTCAATATGCCTATGAGTGACATTAGGTGCAGTCATGTTAATTGCACCACCCTTTAGGGTATCTGTCCATGTGATAACTGCAGTGACCATGCTGGTGAAACCCTTACACTCAATTCACATTAGTTTTTATGTTACGTGAATATCTTAATAGGCTTTAGTAAACTGACATCATCGTATGATTAATCCACAGTTTACACAGAGATACAAAAGTAAGAACATTAAGTTCTCCTATGGGGTGTATTAAAAAAAGTCATAGTCATTATCCAAGCAAATATTAATATGGCATTTACTTCCGTTTTCCTTGGATAAAGTTAAAAGCTTTCTTATATCTATAAATATGTTTAATTTCTTCTTTAAAGGGAAGATCTATTCATGGTGAAACTGTCATAAGTTTTTGTACTCAGTAAGTTTTTGTTTTATTTTAAACTTCCAAAATATGTTTGAATTTTCTTAACTTTTTACTGGAATCTTTCTTATCCTCAAAATTAATACAGGAAAGATCCTAAAATTATTTTCTGTTGTTACTAACAGAAAGCAATGAAGAAACACGTGAATGGAAGTTCTATTCTTGCCTCTTGTTTAACTAGTACCCCATCTGCTGGCCTTTCAGGCAAATTACCAAAAATATGTTTATTGATTGGAAAGATTTTTTTTCTTATTATATAGCAAGATAATAGCATACAGTTTTGAAAGGATTAGGTATTTGATGGAGAATATAATGTGTCTGCAAATGTATAACACACAAGGGCTAATTTTGCAGTGGTGATTATAAAAATGAACTGCTTATGTCATCTGCAAATAAAAAAAAAAACCCTAACAATTTATCAATTATAATTTGGCTAGTAATATAATAATGCATAATGACCTGCCATTCTTCCTGAGATATTAAAATGGGAGATTTGTATCCTCAGACTGATATTTTTAGTTTAGTCTTTACTCTCTGTCTATAGTATGCAAGTTCTCTAATATTTCTTTTCTTACAGTTTAATATTTTGTCTTAGTTGATCATATTAAATACTATCTTATTAAGAAAGTGTACTGGACCAATCTTCATTTTTTTTTCAAATTCAACAGAATTTTGTTCTGATAAAGATAATCCAGAAAGGGCCATTCTGAATATTGTCTCACGCAGGGATTCTTTGTGAAGCAGTTTTAAGCTGGTAGATTTTTGTGTTCAGCAGGGATCTCTGTCAACTTGTCTCTTTCATGCATTTAACATCCTTTCCTGATGATAGCCTAAAGGTGGTTTGGCTAAACAATTAATGTAAGGCATCTCAGGGTATTTAGCAGAAGTTCACTTCCAGTGATATATTATTCTGACAACTAGGTGTCGTGGGATTCATAGAAGGTGAAGATGTGATAAACTACTTGATAGAACTTGTGATTCATAATATATTTCTTTAAAAATATGGTCTTTTTTTGCTCTTATTAAAAGCAGAACTAAGAAGAAGCCACATAAGAATCCTATGTAATTGAATGCAAAATAATTCCATAAAAGAGGCCAATGCATGAAAAGATGATAAAATGTCAGCATTTTATTTAGGAACTTATCTACTAATCTATGCTAATGAGTTAACATGTTAATGCACATTAATTTGAATTAAGCACTTGGAGGCACATTCTAATATGTGTGTCTATGCCCCTGTGCACTAGATCGGAATTGGGACACACAGGGGCAGACCCAATTCTGATCGCGCAGGAGCTAGATGTGCCCCTCGGGATCAGAATCAGGTCTAGGGTCTGTATGTGCAGTCCAAGACCCAATAACCGGGTACGGCGGACCGTCCTGAGCGCCCTTGTTCCCTTACACCCACTCTCCCCACCCCACATTTGGGTCCCGTCACTTCCTTATACCAAAACCACAAGTACACGTTAATTTGGACATAAACTGGTCGCAGCTTTATTAAACTTAACAATAGCCAACAACAATCCAACACATGAACATATCCCAACACTCCCACCCCCCAGCAGAGCAAGCCATCACCAGCCATGTTATTAGCAAGGTGAGGCCGCTTCTGCCTCCGCCGGGGCTAGGCCCGACTAAAACACCTCGCCCTCCCTCAGCCGGCTTCGCCATATTATTAGCAAAAACCAGAGGGATTGTCCGGGTCGGGGGTACCCCACCCCCGCCCTAAAGCTTGCATCTGGCTCCGGACCCCGGACACCTCCGGGATCCCGCCAATCCCCCTCTGCAACACCCCAACACTTCCCGCTAACACCCCCCAACCTAAGGGAGGGAGGGCGGGCGTCCGGCGTCTCCAGCAGCAACCCCGAAGAGACCGGAGCCACGCCGCGTCCCCGTTCAAAACCCCAACGGCCTAAAACCCGTGCTCCGATTGGCTCCCGCGCAGCCCAGCAACAAGCAGCAGCCAATTGGAGCACCGCGCACTGCTCCCTGCCCCCCACCCCCCGTCCGACGCTCTACGTCGCACCATGCCGGGCGCGAGCGTAGCCGCCCCCCCGGTTAATGCCGGCCGTGGGGACCAGGCCCCGCGGCCTTGCGATAACCGGGTAGGGCGGACCGTCCTGAGCGCCCTTGTTCCCTTCCCCCCCTCTCCCCACCCCACATTTGGGTCCCGTCACTTCCTTATACCAAAAACACAAGTACACGTTAATTTGGACATAAACTGGTCGCAGCTTTATTAAACTTAACAATAGCCAACAACAATCCAACACATGAACATATCCCAACACTCCCACCCCCCAGCAGAGCAAGCCATCACCAGCCATGTTATTAGCAAGGTGAGGCCACTTCTGCCTCCGTCGGGGCTATGCCCGACTAAAACACCTCGCCCTCCCTCAGCCGGCTTCGCCATATTATTAGCAAAAACCAGAGGGATTGTCCGGGTCGGGGGTACCCCACCCCCGCCCTAAAGCTTGCATCCGGCTCAGGACCCCGGACACCTCCGGGATCCCGCCACCGGCTCAGGATGCCCCAGACCTGAGCCGTCCCCTAATGGCTAACTGCGACCAGCTCTCAGTCCATACAAGATACCTTCCAAGGCCTCCTGCCAGTCATTAAGGAGTAAATCCATCCCAACCGGGGATAGATGTACACCGTCCGACCTATACAACCCAACACATTCCACATCCACCCATGAGTGTAAAATTTGGTACCCCCCATGCTCCATCACCCATCTGCCGATTTGGCGATTAATTTTGGACAACCCCCGGGACCAGCGTCGCTGAACCTTGCAAGCAGGCCTTGGAATGATATCCGACCACACCAAAATTATGCCATTAAACATTGCCAAGACCTCCCCCAAGTCCTTGTGTACAGCACGAATTAATTGTCGGCAAGTCCAGGAGAGCAAATCGTTGCCTCCAAGATGAATCACCAATATATCCGGTTGTCCTGCCAGACGCTCATGGTGCCACAGCAAAGGCAATAGCTGAATCCACCGCAGTCCGCGCTCGCCCAGCCATGAGACGGTCACCTCTGAAGCATCCAGGCCGATGTTCAAACCAACAGGCCGTGTTGCTGCTCGTCGACCGGCCCAGTACACAAACGAGTGGCCAATCACCCAACAGCGACACTGTCTTTGAATTCCTTCTGCAACATAAAGAAACACCACCGTTAGTACCCCCACCACCCCTATAGCCGCACATAGCTCCTGAACGCCTGCGACTTCCACCTGCCGATATGCCGAATCTCCCGCTCCAACAGGCCTTCCACTGCTGCGCTGGTGGCCGCCCCAATTCGGAATGAGTGGGGAGCAAAACGCACCGGTTCCTCCCCAATCTGCTGCAGGGACAATCGCAGGACCGCCGTAAAATGGAAACGAGTAAGTACCCGCGTGTCCTCGTGCACAAAAAGAGAACCCGCACCCACAGGCCGTACCGCCAAAAATTCCCTCAAACACATAATGGGACAGGTCGGAGATCCAGGAACCACGCGCAAAACCACCCACGCCCCTTTACCCATCTGCTCAGTTTTGGAACGCGCCAAGTGAATACGGGCACAACCGTCAACCAGCTTCACTTGGTGTACTTGCAAGCCACGACCGCTCGCACTACGACCCGACTCCGCAACTAATGCCCCGACCCGAAAAGCGCCAAAGAAGGCAACCGAAAACACCGCCCAAAATAACAAACCTTCATAAGATGATGCGGCGACCACCGGCAAGGCCCGACACAAGCGACCAAGAAGGTCGTGCATGATCGTCTGCCGTCCATCAGGCGGCGATGGGACCGACTGCTCCCAGCCCTGCAACAACCTCCGTGTCAAGAACCCTCCGCCAGCAGCCCCCCACCCCACCGCCTTCATGAAAAACACGAACCCCGACAGATTCCTCCGCACAGTTGCCCGAGACACACCCGCAGCCTTCGCTGCCAAAACATACTGACCAAGCAGGAAATCAGAGGCTGGAACCTGCCTCCAGCATACCCAGACAGAAAGGACACCACACTGCTGCATCCCCTCTGATACGCTTCCCACGTAGCCGTTGACACGGACTTCCGCAGCAATTCGGTCAGGTCTCCAGGCCAATCTTCCATAAGTGCTCCGGGACCGCTGCCCCTTCCTCTTCCGCTTCCGGTGCCAGGGTCCGAAACAGCTCCCACTTAAAACGGGAAAGAGAATCCGCAATCGTGTTAGTAACCCCGGGAATATGCCGAGCCTTAATGACGACATTCAACCCTAAACAAACCAATACAACCCACCGCATTAAATCAGCTACACGCTTGCATCGCGGGGCATAATTATTCACCACACAGACCACTACTTCATTGTCGCACCACCATACCACCTGTCGGTGACGCAGCCTGTCCGGCCACAAAGTCAGTATGACCAAAATGGGGAACAACTCCAAAAAGGTTATATTACGCGTCAGGCCTGCCTCCTGCCAAGACGGAGGCCATTCCGCCGCGCACCATGAACCGCCGAAGTAGACCCCTAAACCTGCCCCCCCCCGCTGCATCAGTATATAAGTGCAAGTCCTCACTGGACACCACCTTCTCACGTAACACCGTGACCCCATTGAAATCTCGCAGAAACTCATCCCATACCCCTAAATCCGCCCGCATGCTACGTGAAACCCTGATACGATGATGAGGTTTACGAACCCCGGCGGTTGCTGCAGAGAGCCGCCGCAAAAATACCCGGCCCATGGGAATAACCCGACATGCAAAATTAAGAGCGCCAATGAGTGCCTGCATCTCCCGTAACGTCAGCTTCGGGGAAGAAAGCACATTCGCAACCAAAACGCGCAGACTTTCCACCTTGTCTGCAGGCAATCGTGCTACCATCAATTCGGAGTCCAGCTCGACCCCCAAAAACGTCAGGCAAGTCGTCGGGCCCTCCGTTTTCCCAGACGCTAAAGGTACTTCCCACTCCCGTGCCAGCCGCATGAAGCCAGCCAAAACATCCCAGCACTGACTAGACTGCGCCGCCCCCACGAAAAAGAAGTCGTCCAAGTAATGCACAACATGCCTACTGCCCAACTCCTCCACCACAGCCCAATGCAAAAAAGTACTAAAGCGCTCAAAGTAAGCGCAGGATATCGCGCACCCCATAGGCATGCATTTGTCAAAATAAAATTGTCCCTCAAAGCGAAAACCCAACAAAGGAAACGCAGCCGGGTGCACGGGCAATAAACGGAAGGCCGATTCAATATCCGCCTTTGCCATCAAACAACTCGGGCCCTTATCCCTGACCAATTCTACGGCTTCGTCAAAGGACGCATAACGGACCCCACACAAATCCTTAGGGATGTGGTCATTAACAGAAGTGCCCACAGGAGATGAGAGATTATGGATTAAGCGGTACTTCCCCGGCTCCTTCTTCGGTATGACTCCTAATGGAGATACTACGAAATCCGAAAAGGGCTGCACAGGAAATGGGCCGGCCACCCGGCCTAACCTGACCTCAGCATCCAACTTATCCCGGACAATCTGAGCAAAACGTCGCACTGAAGGCGAATTCCCACTCGCAACTGCAGTTACAGCACCATCCACCGGAATCGGAAACCCCCACTGAAACCCCTTTTCCAATATGACTCCGTCCGTCCTCTTGGGATACCGCTGCAACCGAGGACGGAGAACTTGCAGCTTAATCGGTGTAGGAGCCAAGCTCCTCAAAGACCTATTGCTTAGCGGATGAGGCACCAGAACCGGCAACCCCTCTCTTAACACATTTAAGGGCAGAATGTCCACCGCCACAGAAGGAACAAGCGTGCCGGAACTTACAGTCCAGAAAGGGGCATGAAGATTTGTTAAATCTCCAACAAACATATCCGGCGCCCCCTCCCCCCGCGGTCCTCTGCACCGTCGGGGGCACGCCCGCTCGAAAGGGCCGCACAGCGCCCCCTGCACTGACTAGTCCTCCTCTTTGCCCTCCCACCCCCCCCCGCCACCTGCTCTAGCCGCCATCTGCGTCAGACATAAGTTAATATCTTGAGTCCCCCAAGATAGCAGCTGGTTCTCCTCCATCTTATCGCAGAACTTTTCGTCATAATTGAGCCAGGCCCACCCCTCATGCGTAACCGATGCCTCTAAGATAGAGTCAGCGTATGCCAAGAGCATACCGTACTGCTCCGGGTGATAGTGCCCCCAAACACTGGCCAATCGTAAAAATGCCCGCGTCCAATTGACCACATTCCTACCCACCCTGCGCACCCGACCCGCTTTCTCATCCTCCTTTCTCTTACGTCGACTGTCACCCGAACGCTTCCGACCTTCTAATAACCGAAAAATGTCAATATACCGACGCTTTTGAATCCTGTGCTGCAACCTCCTCGGTACACCCTCCCATAACTCAGAGAATGCCGCCAACGAAGGCGCTGCCCCACCTATCGTCCCCGACCCCGCTGATACCCCTTGCTCATGGCCCTTATTGCCCACGTCGGACGTCGAAGCAGACGAGAAGGTAGTGGACGAGCTGGATGAGGACTCCGATCTCCTACGCCTACGACACGAATGCTGCCTCTTACGGCCTCTATGCTTGCGCCCCTTGCTGGCCGACACCGATCCAACCCTCTCTGATGCACCTTGCGCAACTACCAACTCACCTGTAGCGCTCTGCGCCATGGGCATTGCGACTCCGCTCTCCGTACGCTCCAACTCCACCTGACTGGCGGTCTCCGCCGGCCATGGCGCTCCTACTGCCGCAGGGCTCCCGACCGCGCTCAAACTCGCTCTGTCACCTGGCCGCGACACATTCCACCACGGACTCCCTGCATACTGCCAACTGGGTGGTACCTGCGGAGAGAAAACAGGGAAAGGAGAAGAGACACCCGCCAATGCCCAAGGTGGCTGCCAAGCCCCCAGCCACTCAGCCCGCGAGGAGCCCTGACCCCCTCCCTGCCAATGCTCCCAAGCTGGCGATGAGGCACCCCGAAAAGCCCCTGGACCCCCTGCCATGCCCGCTAAGCCCCAACTATCCCTGTCCCCCAATACACTCGCACCCCCTTCAAGGGAGGTGGAATCCGCACTTGAGCGACCCCTGGACCCCCGCCCAGCCCCTTGCACTGACGCACCCCCGACTAACCCTCTACCCCTGTTTCCCCGACTGCCCCGAGGCGCCCGACCCGCCGCCCCTACATCAATCACCTGTGGGAGCCCCGCACCCGCACTCTGCCCAAGAGCCATCTCGCCTTCCTGCCCGTTGACTCCCCGCCCCCTTTTTCCCGTGCTGGACCCCCGTTTCCGCCCCGAGCCAGAGCCATCCTTACCACCTTTTCCTGTGTTACCCTTTGACCTCGTGGCCCCCCCACGCCCTGCCGACCCCCTTGCAGCGGATTCTCGCGGTCCACCCCCCCATGCACTAGAGCCACGACCCCTCTGCTCCTGGTCAGCCTCCAAGACAGCCCTGCCCCCACCTCTAACAGCCCTATCCACCTTCCTCCCCCTGCCAGGCCCGGTTCCTTTTCTTGCACCCCCCTCCATGATATCAGCAATGTAAATGGCCCACCCAAAGCCCCACTTAAACCACCCGCCGAGAAATCCCACCCATTAGGAACGCGTGTCCTCTGAGCGCTCTCTTTTAAATGTGCTTGATATCCAGCCCACAAGCGCTCCTACCGAACTGCCTCCTAACGCCCTCTGAGCCCCCCAAAGTGCTCCAGACCAACCGTTGCCCGCACGAGCAGCGCTCCACACGCGTCCGGCGTCTCCAGCAGCAACCCCGAAGAGACCGGAGCCACGCCGCATCCCCGCTCAAAACCCCAATGGCCTAAAACCCGTGCTCTGATTGGCTGCCGCGCAGCCCAGCAACAAGCGGCAGCCAATTGGAGCACCACACACTGCTCCCTGCCCCCCCCCACCCGTCCGACGCTCTACGTCGCGCCATGCCGGGCGCAAGCGTAGCCGCCCCCTGGTTAATGCCGGCCGCGGGGACCAGGCCCCGCGGCCTTGCGATTACAGCCTGCATGAATAGATGTCCATTCCTGCTATTCGTGGGACAGGACAGACCCCATAGTAAAGAGGACTTATTGAGAATAATGAAGCTTGTGTAAACATGAGTTAAATCGTATTATGTGTTTTAATGTAAATGAAGCTATTGGTTTATCATTTATTAAACACAAAATTGAAACCGTATTAAAATACATAAAACAATCATCAGCAAAATCAAACTCAACTCATAAAATACATGAAACTAAGACAAGGCTGTTTTTGCACTTTTCTTAAAATGTAAAATACTCTGTATTTGCAGGTCATCAGGAAGAGAATTCCATAATTTAGGTGTAATTACAGACTCAGGTCTTTGAGAACAGCCACTTCTTTGATTTTAACCAGAGCCCTCAAAAACCCTTTCTAAGATATCTAATGTCTATCTGCCAGTAGTGGCATTTTAATAAAATTCTGAATTAATAAGCTGCTGTAATGTCATATCATGAAAACAGCTCGTTAATTCAGAAATGAGCCAAAACTGGTGCACAAAGTCATATTTACATGGCAATTTTCAGAAAATTCACTTTATTTGACTGTAATTATCTTTTTGGGTCAAGTCTAATAGTTAAATTTGTGACAAGGTTTCTATGAAACTCATTTTTATAGTAGCAAAACTTTTACCCCAAATGGGTCACCAACCCATAACTTAATACATCATTGGGATTGGATTAGGGGGGGGGGGGGAGTATGAGAAAGAATGGGTGAAGCCTGTTGATTAGTGTTATGAGAGAGAAAAGTACCGGGTGAAGCCTGGGAGGGGGTTAAGGGAAAAAAAGAGAGAAACCGAGATAGGGTGAAGTCTGATGAGATCATATGAAGGAGACACAGAGAGAGACTCTGGGGGAAGGCTGGTGGGGTTATGAATGAGAGAGAGAGAGAGAGACACACACACACACTCACACACACATATACACACACAATCCCCAACACCCCTCTTGACACACACTTATGCAGCCCTCGAGAGACACACACACACACACCTCTCAGTACATATATATACACCCCTTAACACACAAATCACACATGCAAATTACATTCCCCCTGACAACTCCACTTAACCTTTGTTAACCCTCGACAATTCCTGTGAGACCCTGATTCTGGGAATGGGGGAAATGTGCCATTGTGTGTCACTGTTAGTCTACACTTTTCAACTTGTTAGGATTTATTGACTGTCTTTATAAAGAGATTCACGCAAGGCGGTATGCAACAGACAACTTACAATAGCAAAAGGACCACCATGTCAGCATAATAGACAGAACAGTGAGATAAACTTGGAGATAGACAATAATAGCTACCAAAATGATGCAATGTCAGTAAAGTATATCTTAAAATAGCATAGTAGAACATTCAAAAAACATTAATATGATACAATGTCAGCAGAAGATAAATGATATACTTTGCATAATGATTAAGATTTTGTTATGTGGTTTGGCTTTATTACTGTATTATTATTAATACTTTATTACAAGGTAAATATAAATATGTAGTCTTCAATATAATTTTACTATAATATCTAGTAAAGTCTTTGATCACTACAGAACTTGTTAAATGCTTCTAAGATGCAATTATTATATACTGATGATTTATAACCAAGGAATTTGCACTTCCATCCATTTGCCCAATCCATTAACTACAAATAACATCATATAGACAGGTGCAGTGGCAAATAATTTAGCCGCAGCTTTATTGAACATTCAAAACAATTGGATTAAGAGGGGAGAGAGTATGAGAAAGAATGGGTGAAGTACTTTTGTCAACTAAAGAAGAGCGGGACCTAGGCATGGTTGTGTCTGATGATCTTGTTTGGGATAGTGGTTACAGACATGTTTTATAACACCCATAGGTTGCAGGTCTGATCCCCACATGGGGTTAGCTTTTTAAGGAAAGGAATGGAAAATAAAACAAAGGATATTATAATGCCTCTATATTGTTCCATGGTACGACTGCACCTTGAATATTGTGTGCAATTCTGGTCGCCGTATCTTAAAAAGGATATAGCGTTATTAGAAAAGGTACAGAGAAGAGCCACCAAAATGGTAAAGGGGATGGAAGGCTACTCCTATGAAGAGAGGCGACAAAGGTTAGGGCTCTTCAACCTGGAAAAGAGACGGCTGAGAGGAGATATGATAGAGGTCTATAAATTAATGAATGGAGTGGAACGGGTAAACGTAGATCGATTGTTTAACATAAGAACATAACATAAGAACATAAGATATGCCATACTGGGTCAGACCAAGGTCCATCAAGCCCAGTATCCTGTTTCCAACAGTGGCCAATCTAGGTCATACGTACCTAGCAGTTTCCCCAGTTTCCTGTTTACGCTATCAGAATATAGAAAGACTAAGGGACATGTAATGAAGCTACAGGGTAAACTATTTAAGACAAATAAGAGAAAATATTTTTTCACTCAACGTGTAATCAAACTCTGGAATTTGTTACCGGAGGATGTATTAAGAGCTGCTAGTGTAACTGGGTTTAAAAATGGTTTGGACAAGTTCCTGGAGGAAAGGTCCATAAACCATTATTAAAAAGGGACCCAGGATATCAATGCTTGATCCAATACAAGTATTGTGGAACCTGTGTCTTTTGGGGATACTGCTAGGTACGTATGTCCTAGATTGGCCACTATTGGAAACAGGATACTGGGCTTGATGGACCTTGGTCTGACCCAGTATGGCATATCTTATGTTCTTATGTTCTTATGATCTTAAAGTAGCTAAACAGGTAGAAAAGGTGATAGCAAAAACTAGAAGGATGCTTGGGTGCATACGGAGAGGAATGGCTAGCAGAAAAAAGGAGGTGATAGTGCCTCTGTATAAGTCTTTGGTGCGACCTCATTTGGAGTATAGTGTGCAATTCTGGAGACCGCACCTTCAAAAGGATGTGAACAGGATGGAGTCGGTGCAGAGGGTGGCTACCAGAATGATTAGTGGTCTTAATTATAAAGCATATGAGGACAGACTTAGGGATCTTAATATGTACACCTTAGAGGAAAGGTGGGATAGAGGTGATATGATTGAGATGTTTAAATACCTCCGTGGCATAAATGTTCAGGGGGAGAGCCTCTTTCAATTGAAAGCAAGTTCTGCTACGAGGGGACATGGGATGAGGGTGAAGGGGGATAGATTCAGAAGTGATATGTGGAAATATTTCTTTACGGAAAGAGTGGTGGATCCGTGGAATAGTCTCCCAGTGGAGGTGGTAGAGATGAGGACAGCAACTAAATTCAAAAAAACATGGGACAAATGCAGAGGATCTCTAAAGGAAAAAATGGGAATGTTGTAGTTGTTGATATGGAAGGACAGACTAGATAGGCCATTTGGTCTTTTCCTATCATCATGTTTCTATGTTTCTAATTAACAATAACATCTGAAAGCAAGTTGGTATCACATTCTATAATGGGTCAGCCTAGACGGTGTCATCCTAACCCCTCTCCAATCCTTATTCCCGTAGTCTCTTCTCCCGCAACCCCCCCCCTCCCCCCTTATCAGCCTGTGGTGATGTCAGGCTGATATCTCCTCACCCTCTGGAGGTTTAAGATAACTGGTCCTGGACATGGCCATGACCGCTGTGATGGCGAAAGTGTTTCTGAGCCTATGGAAATAGGAGAAAAACACCCATTTACCTTTAGGGAGAGAGACAGGCAGGAAGGCTGTAGCTTGCATGCTGAAGCTAAACAGAAAAAAACACACGTAGCTCCGGGTTACAAGCCATGCCCAAGCCCTGAAGCAAGTAGTAAAGTTAATGAGAGCCACCTCGGGGAGGAGCACGGGACCCTAGTTCAGGCACACTAATATAAATGCAGGGGAATGGAAGGAAATAGAACCACCAGGGAAATAGAAGGAAGCAGAAACTCGAGGAAGTCTGAAGGAAGGAAGACCTTCAGGGCAGCTGAAGAGAAGAGTATTTCCAAGGACAACACTAGAGAGGGTTCCAGAGGGAAGGAAGCTGTGAGACTGAGTCACAGGAAAAGTTTAACCACAGAGAACGCTGAGGAATGCAGTGGAGCTCTCAGTGGTAGAAGCCATAACCCAGAGAGGAGCCAGTGCTGTAGAGAAACTGCTTTGGGCTCTAGAGGGAGGAGATTTATAGCTGAGAGAAGTCCTGACGAGGAGCAATGTACTTTGGCAATAATCCAGGAAGCTATAGGAAATTTGCCAGCTCCAAAAGGGAACCTGAGTAAATCTGTGACTAAAAGTAATTCAAGTCAGTTAGAGGCACTGTGCCACTTAATGAGAGAGAAGAGGCTTCACGTGCCTGCTGAAAAGCCTGTGTGCAAAGAGAAGTCTTATTGGAGGAAAGTACTAGAGCTGCTAGAAGGGGTTAAACCTGAGTTTATACAGGGAGAATTAAAGCAGGATACGGAAAGCACGGATGGTGAAGAAATGCAAACTGAATGTTATGAATCTGACCAGGAGTCCGAGTCTTCTATAATGGACTGTTCTTTATGTCATAAGACTTTGTAATGATCTTAACTGAAAGAAGATATCTTTCTTTTCTGGTAAAGCAGAAAAGAAAACAGGCTGGACGTTGTTTAAGTCAGTATTGATCAAGAATCCTGTGTGGCCTTTAAAAGAAGGAAACAGCTACACGTGCTTTATGTTGAGTGAGGCAGCTAAAACCTTATGCTGAAGGAAGCAATTAAAGCTTTGTTCTGAATGCTGGAAGTTGCAAGAAAAGTAACTACAAACGTTTTAACCTGACAGAAACAGTTACTATGTGGTGCTGTATGTAAAAGTCTTTTCTTTTGTGGAAAACATGGTTTTGGGAGAAAGAATCCTATATTAATTTGTTTACCATGCGTTGAGCTTTTAAAGGCTCTTTTTGGAAGTTGGAAAACAAAAATAAATATTCCTGTGTTTGCCTTAAACTCTCGGGCCTCAATATTATTTGAACCCACAACTACAATCCCCAGAAGCCCCGGCTCTGGACTATATTAAGGCACTTC
Source organism: Ichthyophis bannanicus (assembly GCA_033557465.1). Lineage (NCBI taxonomy): Eukaryota > Metazoa > Chordata > Amphibia > Gymnophiona > Ichthyophiidae > Ichthyophis > Ichthyophis bannanicus. The sequence goes on along the minus strand of CM066033.1, from coordinate 994,535,457 downwards.
CCCTCCTCTAGGCAGCCACCTGGACAGAAGGGGGCATGACAGGTGGCGTAGTTTTGAGGATTTGCCGCACTTCCTACGCATGCGCAAGATTTTCACCCACACCAGAACTTCTATGGAAGCCAGAGACAAACACCGAAGTCCTGCTGAGGATCCAGTGGCTGAGTTGCAGTAGAGGTTAAGCGCTGGAGTCGGGAAGACGAGCAGCGACCTTCGTTGCTGATAAACTCGAGTCAACACTGGTATCAGGTAACCCTAAATAAGGGGGTTATAAGAGGATACTGATACAGGGGTGCAGTAGTGCTTGGTAATAAGACAAAGAAGGAGTTGTCATTTGTGTGTACCGCACTTGCTGTGTTTCTCCTTTCTTCTTGTTACAGCACATACACGCCATGGAGAAAGAGTTACTGCAGTGGATGGCTGCACAATTCGAAAAGCAGCATGAGATGTCCGCACAGTCCCAGGAGAAAACTGCAGCGATGATACAGGCGCAGCAGAAACCCTTGCTGGACATGATGGGAGCATGGCTAGGAGCGCATGAGAAAATGGCAGAGCCAGCACGGACAATATCAGGTCCCATAGGCACTTTGCAGGGGCTGGGGACACCTTACAGTGGGACATTCTCATTCGGGCAGTTAACTAAGGATGATGACATAGACGACTTTTTTGAGGCTTTCGAGAGGGTTGCACTTATAACTGGATGGCCTAAAGACCAGTGTGCGGTGCGTTTGGCCACTTCCCTTACCGGGGAAGCCTTGGCAGCGTATCGGGCCATGCCCACAGCTTTAGCCTCCGATTATGAGGAGCTTAAAAGAGCAATAAGAGACCGCCTTGGTCTAACACCCATGATTTATCACCATCTCTTAAGAAGTAGTAGGTTAAAACCTGGTGAAACACCTAGGGCTCTTTGCCAACACATTAAGAATTTAGCATTAGATTGTATTGTTTTGGAACAATTTATGGCCACGGTTCTGCTGGACCTGAAAACCTCCCTGATCTTACAAAACTGCAGAAACACCAATGATGCTACCTTACTGGCAGAGCGCTTTATGGAGGCCGAATTGGTAAGCCAGGAGAAGAGTGGTGTTTCCAAAAAGGCAGAGGTGGTAACATCAGAAAGGAAGGAAAGGCCAGAGATGGGAGAAATGAAAATGTGTATGCCCATGGATAAGAGTCACCATCCACGGAGAAAATGTTTTTCATGTGGTAGTGAGGACCATTTAAAGAGAAATTGTAGGGCAAGGACAGCCTTGATAACAGCTCAATCTAAGGAGAATAGAGAAGGTTTTCTCTTAGCTGTAGATGTAGAGGGCGGATCAGTCCATGGTCTCCCGGAAACTCTGGAAACAGATTGAAGCTCAGTGTAGTCAGCTCCCAAAGCAATCTGAAGGTAATGTGCGGATCAGGTGCATCCATGGGGCAGCCTCATATTATCCTATACACAATGTGGTAGTAAAAGGTCTGGGGATAAAGAGAAAAGTCCCAGTGGCTATCGTACCTAGGTTACCACACGCCCTGGTATTGGGGAGGGATTGGCCCCAATTTAGGAGAGGGCTGGAGGAAGAATTACACCAAAAGGCAGGAATGGTATCCACCTGTGCGCAGTCTAAAGCCCAAGAGGGGGAAGAGGTTTTATCAGATGACCCATTGCAGGGGTTGCCATCCCATGACGATCCGATAACTTCCTCGGTGAGTACGGATAAGAAGGGAAGAGCAGAAAAACGCCGGGAGAGGCAGTGTAGGTCTCGGAATAGGGCTGAACTAGAAGCGGGAGGAGAGATGCCCTGGGTCCCAGCTGAACTAGTGGAAACATTTCCCTCTTTTCCCAAGGAGCAGCAGGCGGACCCAGCTCTGTCACAGGGTTTTGAGCATGCTCAGAAAGGGTCAGAAATCTTACCTAGGTTCTTTATGGATGATAATGTGTTATACAGGGAAAGCTTAGATCCCCGTAAAGGGAATACCCGAAGGCAACTTGTATTCCCTGCTATCTTCAAGATGCTAGTCTTAAGACTAGCGCATGACCATCCGGTAGGTGGGCATAAAGGAATACATGGCACCCTGGACTAGATCCTGGCCCGTTTTTATTGGCCCGGAGTCTTTAAGGAGACCTCCAAATTTTGTGAGGCATGCCCTTCATGCCAACGTGTCACCTCGACCCGTCCACTAGGGGTACCCTTTTTACCCCTGCCAATAATATCCGAGCCCATACATAGGGTCGCTATGAATATAGTAGGGCCACTGAGGAAGACACCCCGGGGGTTCCAATTTATGCTAGTTATAGTCAACCAAGCCACGAGGTTCCAATGGGCTATTCCCCTTCGAAATATTTCAGCAAAAACCATAGCCTCCGAGGTGGTGAAATTATTCTGTGAGGTAGGATTTCCACAGGAAGTCCTAACCGACAGAGGTAGCAATTTTATGTCCCGCTACCTTGCCCAAGTGTGGGATGCGTTTGGAATCTGTCACGTGAGAACTGCAGCCTATCATCCACAGTCAAATGGATTAGTAGAAAGACAAAACCAAACATTGAAGAAGATGTTAAGGAGGGGTTTGGATGGTAACATGGGGGACTGGGATGTACTGCTCCCTTTTGTTTTATACGTGTGTAGAGAACGGAGGCAGGCATCTTTAGGCACCTCACCATATGAGCTAATGTATGGGCGGGCTCCACAGGGCATCCTGGACATATTGCGGAAGCAGTGGGTTGAACCAGCAGTGGAGGAGGTAGGAATACCCCAATTTTTGAGGGATCTGAGGGGACGCTTACATCGAACGTCCCAAGTGGCGGAAGAGAACTTAAAAATTAGCCAGACCCGCAAGAAAAACTATTACGATCGACACACAAGGCCTAGCCAGTTAGAGGTAGGGGAAAAGGTAATAGTGATGGTGGCGGGAGCCAGTCCAAAATTCGAGAGTAAATGGAGGGGACCCTATAGGGTAGTAAAGCAGGTAGGACCTGTATCTTACTCTCTACAGAATAAGAGAGGGCAACAGCAGGTCTATCACATCAGTGTCTTAAGACCTTGGCAGGAGCGCATAGCATTGGCTCATTTGGCCGCAAGACAGGGTAAGACCAACGACTGTCAGTTAGACCGCAACATCCCAGCGAGTATTACGAGCTGTGCGCGTTTGGACATGCCAGCCCGTAATAGCTTAAGGGGGGGGGGATGTGTGATGGCGAAAGTGTTTCTGAGCCTATGGAAATAGGAGAAAAACACCCATTTACCTTTAGGGAGAGAGACAGGCAGGAAGGCTGTAGCTCGCATGCTGAAGCTAAACAGAAAAAAACACACGTAGCTCCTGGCTACAAGCCACGCCCAAGCTCTGAAGCAAGTAGTAAAGTTAATGAGAGCCACCTGGGGGAGGAGCATGGGACCCTAGTTCAGGCACACTCATATAAATGCAGGGGAATGGAAGGAAATAGAACCACCAGGGAAATAGAAGGAAGCAGAAACTCGAGGAAGTCTGAAGGAAGGAAGACCTTCAGGGCAGCTGAAGAGAAGAGTATTTCCAAGGACAACACTAGAGAGGGTTCCAGAGGGAAGGAAGCTGTGAGACCGAGTCACAGGAAATGTTTAACCACAGAGAACGCTGAGGAATGCAGTGGAGCTCTCAGTGGTAGAAGCCATAACCCAGAGAGGAACCAGTGCTGCAGAGAAACTGCTTTGGGCTCTGGAGGGAGGAGATTTATAGCTGAGAGAAGTCCTGACGAGGAGCAACGTACTTTGGCAATAATCCAGGAAGCTATAGGAAATTTGCCAGCTCCAAAAGGGAACGTGAGTAAATCTGTGACTAAAAGTAATTCAAGTCAGTTAGAGGCACTCTGCCACTTAATGAGAGAGAAGAGGCTTCATGTGCCTGCTGAAAAGCCAGTGTGCAAAGAGAAGTCTTATTGGAGGAAATACTAGAGCTGCTAGAAGGGGTTAAACCTGAGTTTATACAGGGAGAATTAAAGCAGGATACGGAAAGCACGGATGGTGAAGAAATGCAAACTGAATGTTATGAATCTGACCAGCAGTCCGAGTCTTCTATAATGGACTGTTCTTTATGTCATAAGACTTTGTAATGGTCTTAACTGAAAGGAGAAAGGCCTAGAATCTTACTGTCTGGTAAAGCAGAAAAGAAAACAGGCTGGATGTTGTTTAAGTCAGTATTGCTCAAGAATCCTGTGTGGCCTTTAAAAGAAGGAAACAGCTACACGTGCTTTATGTTGAGTGAGGCAGCTAAAACCTTATGCTGAAGGCTGGAACTTTAAAAGAAAACAGCTACGTCTTTAATGCTGAAGGAAGCAATTAAAGCTTTGTGCTGAATGCTGGAAGTTGTAAGAAAAGTAACTACAAACGTTTTAACCTGACAGAAACAGTTACTATGTGGTGCTGTATGTAAAAGTCTTTTCTTTTGTGGAAAACATGGTTTTGGGAGAAAGAATCCTATATTAATTTGTTTACCATGCGTTGAGCTTTTAAAGGCTCTTTTTGGAAGATGGAAAACAAAAATAAATATTCCTGTGTTTGCCTTAAACTCTCGGGCCTCAATATTATTTGAACCCACAACTACAATCCCCAGAAGCCCCAGCTCTGGACTATATTAAGGCACGTCCCCTCCTCTAGGCAGCCACCTGGACAGAAGGGGGCGCGACACCACCCATGCTGCAGTTACCCCCAGTGCTCTCATCCCTATCTTCCTCCCTGTCCTTTCAAGGGGTGGGGCAGGAATTAACCCAACAGGGGAGGATAGCCACCTCACTACTGCCAACAGCGGGGACTGCCTAACGCATGTCGTCTGCTCCCTCCACCAGAGCTGTGGCCTGAAACGCCTTACTGCACCCCTCCAATACATCTTGTATAGACTGAGGAAGAAATCATACCCAATATCAGACAAATGCACCCCATCCTGGAAAAACAATCCCAGACAATCGCCTGAAATTAACTCATGAGCTAGCACCAAATCTTTCATTAACTGAATGAACCTGGAGATGTCTGCGTTCATTCGCTTCCTCAACCACTCAATTGCTTGCACTCATAAGGCATTGCGCCACCGGCTCCATGGAATTATCTGTGACCAAATGGCAGTCACCTTAGGGAAATAACATATTCCGCTTCATCTGCCTGATCAGATCCACCCCTTTCACTGCACACAGATCGTTCCCCCCAGATGAACAAAAATACAATGGGGTTGATTATACTGCTGCGCTTCAAGCAACACCAGCAGCAGTTGTGACCACTGCATCCCATGCAGGCCCATCCACTGCAACAGCAGTCCATTGTCCGCTTGGCCAAGATTCAAGCCCTATCTGGATTCAGCCACTCTCTTCCAAGCCCAGAACACCAAGGAGTGGCCACACATCCAAATCAGGAACTCCCGTCTCGTCGGGACTGGGGAAAGAACTGAAAGAAAAGGACGCTGAAACAAGGCGTTACCGGCATCACAAGAGGCCACCCCCCCACACACACACACTAGCGCACATAGTGCTTATAAACAATAGAGCGCCAACAACGGACATGACGAATTGTTGGCACAGAAAGCCTCTGAGCCGCCGCTAGGGTAGCCTCTCCTATATGGAATGAATGTGTTCCAAATGCCTGAGGGTGAAAACCCGCAATGCCCAATCCCTGCTGTAAAATAGCGACAAACTGGAAGCATGTCAGTGGATCACCTTGAGCATGGCATAGCCAAAATAAAAACCCCACCATAAGAAACTGCTGGCACACCAAACTAGACAGGACACCAGGCCCGGAACTCTCCACAAACAAACCCACATGCCCCGATCCAGTTGATCAGTCTTACTCCAACAGATCCACAACTGCACCTCCTTCTCCAAGAGCAGTACATCATCCACCAGGAGGCCTCTCTCACCCCATGAGTACTTGGAGGAAGCCACCAACTCCCCCTCTTTCAGCGCTGCAAAGAATTAAAACACAAAAGCAACATGGAAAAGTTCCACCTCAAAGGTGGTAGCGCATACTCATGGCAAGATTGCCAAGAGAGCTAACAGGGACTCATGTCGAATGGACTGCCACAGTGGCCACCCTACCGAGGCTGACTGCACCCTGGCAAAGCCTGTTATCAATTTTCAGACTACAAAAGATGCCATAGTGTGGTAGGCGACGGCCTATGATCCATGCTAATTGAACTAAGCAGACAGGCCTGAGCAGCTTGACCTGTAACTGAAGCCTGTAGTTAGGCCCAGAGGAATGAAAACCCCCCTGAATGATGACACCATAGAATTGAAACTTAACTCAGTTTAACTGAACATAGCTAAGCAGAAACGAAACTTATAAAAGACAGAAAACAGCTCTAATTGGTACTGATAAGAGAGCACAGCTTCTATGGAATTAATTAACTCTGCAAAAAGCAAGGTTACAGTGCCCTGCTTCCCATATGTTTTAACAAGCTCAGCGACCTTGGAGGAGAGAAGTAACAAGTTAGAGACACTGACCATTGTAATTGGGACTAGAAGGGGGGCAACCAGGTGCTGGGCCCAGACCAGAGTCCCGATTGGGTAGCCATATCAGTACCGGGACCAATAGATGGGTGAGAGGGGTACTGGGACCAATGAAAAGTTTGCCTATGCTTAGAATGGACAAGAAAGCTATAAAAGTTGTTGTTTTACTAGAAGCCATTGCTCAGCCATTTTGAAATTGCTTATTGCTTGAGCCATGTGCACATTAAACTGGCTTGGATCCTTGAAAAGACTCCTGGATTTATTTATTGCATGCTTATCTGCTGCTACAATAGGGTCTGGCCACCCATGGAGCTTCGCCACCAATGCCAATGGCCCAGTAAGCACATGCGGTGACAATTGGTGCTCCACTTCCAATTCCAGGAAATGCAATACATCCTTATCTGTTATATGCTGACTGCCAATGGGCACCAAAATCAGGAAATGCCACCATCCCACTGCATATGCCCTCCATGTGGTCTCTGCTAATGCTGCCTTCAGCAAGCCTCCAAGTATGGCGGAAGGGTGACCCACCAAGTCTTCGGGATTCAGGAAGGGGCAGCATCCGCAGCTGGTGCCAAGGCATGGAACCGAGCCCACTGCAAATGAGTTAGAGCATCTGCATTGAATTTTTGACCCCCAGCACATGCTTCGCCCCAGGAAGATGTTGAGCTGTTACTCCTGTTCGGCAGTGACTTACAAATTCAGGTCAGATCTTGCAAGTGGTTAGGGATGCAAATGGAGCTCAAAATATCATTGGATCTCAGCAGCCTATGGTTCTACAGCAGCAAGTCATACCACAGATGCAGCCTGGAGGGATGCAGGCTCCTGTTATCCAACAGGTGTTGGCTCCTATTTCTGGAGGAATCCCACAACAGACAGGAATGATCATCCAGCCTCAGCAGATCCTGTTTACAGGAAACAAGACGCAGGTTATTCCTACCACAGTGTCAGCTCAAACATCAGCACAAGGACAGATTACTGTAGCCAGCCAGCATCAGCAGCAACAGACGCAGCCACAGCAACCATTAGTGTTACAGGTGGATGGAACAGGCGATACTTCCTCTGAAGAGGATGAAGATGAAGAGGAGGACTATGACGACGAAGAAGAGAAAGACAAGGAAAAAGATGGGGGAGAAGATGGACAGGTTGAAGAGGAGCCTCTTAACAGTGAGGACGATGTGAGTGATGAAGAAGGGCAGGAGCTGTTCGACACAGAGAATGTTGTTGTGTGCCAGTATGATAAGAGTCACAGAAGTAAAAACAAATGGAAGTTTCACCTTAAAGACGGTATCATGAACCTAAACGGAAGAGATTTTGTGTTTTCCAAAGCTATTGGTGATGCAGAATGGTGAAGTCTTTTATTTAAAAAAAAAAATTTAAAAATCAAGAAAAATGACGAAAAAACTCCAAAATCAATAGACAGAACAGGTTGAAGACATGGACATATGTTTCGGCGTTTGTGCCATAGGGAACAAGAGTACATTTTCCATTGGAATAGTGTAGTGCCTAATGGGTTAAATTCCCAGATTGAATGGCAGTGTTTTTTTTTAATTAAGGGGAGTCTTCTTGGATATAAGAGCGCATGTGTGGGCGTTTTTTGGAGGACTGTTTCTCTTCGGGAACCATTTTATGGATAGAAGTTTCATTGGTTTTTGATCTTGAGGTCAGTAGCTGATACAATCGAATGTTTTTTGAATGTATTTGGTCGGTGTGTTAATTTCATTTTATGTTATATTTTGTAGCTTGCCCTGATGAAGCCGCTAAATTGTCCAATGAGGAGATATTCACACGTTACAAGAGTTTTTGAATATGGGTTGTGTAATACCCTAGGTATAATATGTAATTGAATGAATATTGAATATTATATTTGAATGTAAAAATCCTTGAATGATATGTTTTGGAACATCTAACGGGTATATTGATTAATAGTGCTTTGTTTAAAAGTGTGTGGGATTATATTTATTGTTGTATAAATGACTGTCATTTGTGTCTTGTGTTGATTGAAGATATATTATTTACTAACATAAATGTAATAAATAATAATTTAAGAAATAATTAAACATGGTATTGTAACATTTTTGTTACATGAATTTTTTAGTGTTTATGTATGAGTGTTTTTTGATGTAATTTTGATGATTGCATTATGTTATTGATTGTTTGTATGTTGGTCTGTATACATCCACTATCTGTGAGGCAACACTGTCTGCCTTCCCACAGTCTGCTTTGTGGTACTGCTCCCCTGGTCAGGGCTTTGTGGGTATGGGAGGGGGGATTCCTGTGCCATCATACCCTGGTAGTCAACCTCCAGATATATCACCAGTCTCGCAGATTGCATGGATCCTGGACTGGGGAAGAATGTAGGCCTCAGGGCATAATCTGGGAGATGTTGGCACAACATCAGTTATTTCTCCCAGTGCCTGGCATAGCTGATAAATGGCTGCCGTATCACACTGGAACCTGATGATACTTCTCTATGGTCCAGGTATCAGCCAGTCATTCATGGCCTCCCTGAATTGCAGATCAGCACACAAGATCCTCCCATGCTGCCTCCACACTACACACTCTCACTTGTAGTCACAAAAGACATCATTCTGCCAAACCAAACCTATAACTAACAGCTGGTATAATATAATAGCATGGCATTGCAGGACTACAAATCTGATCTGTGTTTCTCACCCAAACAGAATCTTTGCAATACTCACGCACATACTATCCCTACATCACCAGTTCCAGTATACAGAACATAGGAAATGTTAGGGAACCCTGGCTTCACTCCTTTAGAACAAACAGCAATTGTCAGCGTAGCCAGCATAAACACAATTGCTACTCTTATTATGTCTATAGAGGTGTTTATAAATTTTCATTAACGTACAACCTTCCCTCACCTCTGCTTTCCATTCTGTACAACTGCATTTTGTGTTCTTTCAGACTGCAGACACTATAATTTGCGGGAAGCACTGAAAATGTGAATGGGCCTTCCTAAATATGCTTTATATACATCTCCATGGCTGACCACGCCCTATTCCACCCCTCCACATTCTGAGATCCCGGTGCTAGCACCATGGATGTGAATGTCAGCAGTGTTCCAGAATATGGTCGGGGACATTTTCTGCAGATAAACATCCCCGCCGCCCGTACATATCCCTTATTCATGTACTAGAATGACCTCCTTATGAAAATGAGATCCTGTGGATATGCAAATGGTTCTGCAAATGAGGCTCTACAATAAGTCTCCGCACATGGCACCACATTACCCTTAGACTGCCCCTGCCAAAACCCCACAGCTAGACGGTGAAGGGGAATTGTCCTCAAAGTTGACATCTTCTATTTGGTTTTACAATGGAAATAATTCTTGTGATCACCTTCCTCAAGTGACTAACGTTTTTATTCCTTTAAAATAATCTATAACTTCCCAGATAAGGATCTGTCCTTTCAATCACTTATTTCTGCTTTAGTGAAGCATATACTGATGTGCAGGTCATCTACACTGCTGTTTAACACAATAACACGCACATATGCTATATTACTGTGATCAGGTGTGTTGGGGGCATTGTGTGGTAGGTCATAGGGACATACCATTGTTGGCATGTTTCAGTATTTTGCTATGCACTACACATAGCCATCTTTGCATGACAGCTTGGCAGTAATTTTCACCATTTCTCTTTCTGACATTATATCATTGTGGTTCTGAGGTTCATATTGGCTTACCTGCCTAGATCATGCTCCCTGTCAGTTCTGTGGGCAGACACATATGTCAGGGCTGGCCCCATTTGATCACAGCACTGACATGAGGGTTAAACAGTTGCTGGTCATAGAACACAACACATCGCTTTGGCCCACCTAGATTACAATCCATGAAACAAACATTTCTGAAAATGACATCTATACATGTTTAAACATTCCATGAAGGTATGTTGGAACATCAGCCATGTGCCATCTGCAATATTGGCATTCCAGTGCTGATGCTGGTCACTTCATTTCATGCTGTCATGCTCAATCACCACACTGACACCCCCAGATCACCAGTGTGATCATTGGCCAGTGTGGAGCTATTTGTTACAGAGATTTGTGTGAGCAGCAGAGTTGAACAAATATGTTATCTATGTGTTAGTCATTTGTGTGACATAACATGCATATAAATATGCACACCATTGATGTCCAGACATGTGTGCAATATGTTTGTTCAGGGAGTCCTAGGGATTGGGGAGGCCCACCATTTGTCTTTTACCTTGTCCTTTCTCAGAGGTAGCTGTGAGGTGCATATATATATATACATATACACACACATCATACACCTACATAGCCTAAAAAAAATGTTTTATGATGTGTGAATCATGCAGAGATTCCTGCTAGAATGTAACTGTTGGGAGCTAGGTAACAAGGTGTCTGTGGCATACATGGCATGTGTATGTTCTGTTGAGATGTAGCTGAGCCACCTATTTGTTGCACATGATCCGTAGCCCTGTGACACATGTGAGATTGTCAGCAGCACCCCTGGTGCACATGGCCAACAGCTATACTGGAAATGTATGTTTACACATGCATTTGACTGCTGCATCATATACCAGATGTCATACAGGGCCAATGTTGGCCTATTCTACATGTTTGGTTAACAACATCACTGCATTGATTTGAGATTCATACTGCCCTCACATTATCTAGGACACACACATAGCAACTCGGTGCATGTTAGACCACTGCCAACACGGATTCAGAGAATCCCATGGTGTGGAGACGTTACTCACCACCCTCTTCAACAATATACTCAGCACAATAGATAACATCCATCATGGGGTTGCCCTCATATTCCTTGACATAGCTGCAGCGTTTGACTCCATATGCCACAAAACTCTTCTGAAACGGCTCAAAGAGAAGGGCATCTGTGACCTAGTACTAACCTGGTGTAAGTCATACCTATCCGATAGATGGCAACATGTGCAAACAGAGACCTTCACCTCCAAACCCTTCCACCAGAAACAAGGCGTCCCGCAAGGTTCCTCCCTATCAGCCTTATTGTTCAACATCTATATGCATCCTATTTGCAACCTCATGTGATCATTCAACGTCGAATGCATGATCTATGCCGACGACGTGCTGCTCTACAAACCATTACAGATTGACCAGATTGACCTCACATCACTAACTAACTGTTTTGGCACAGTGGAAAAATGGCTCCAAAACCAGAATCTCAGAATCCAACACAAAAAGACCGAAGTGCTGTTCATCTCCAGAAACCCCAATTTTTCCCCTCCAGCCTGCCTAAAAATCGGGGAGATAGAACTGCAAACTAAACCCTCAATCCGCTACCTGGGTGTTACACTGGACCAAAGACTGAATAGGAAGACACACATTGGCAACATGGTAAAATCAACATACCATAAGATCAAGTCACTCAAGCATCTGTGCCCCTTACTACAACCGGATGACTTTCGAACAATCTTTTAGGCACTAACCCTTCCCCATCTCGACTATGCCAATGCAATCCTCCAAGGGCTTCCACAATCCACCCTGAACTCACTCCAACTCGCCATGAACGCTGCAGTCAGAGTTCTAAATGGGACTTCAAGGCGAGACCATATAACACCCATCCTCAAAAGTCTCCACTGGCTCCCAATCCATTGTAGGATCACCTTCAAGATCTTGCTACTAACATTCAAGACCATCAACGGCCTCGCCCCCTCTTCACTCGCCGACCTCACGCACATTACTCCCCCAAATAGAGGCAGACGACAGACTGCAATAAACACCTTGGTAATCCCCAAAGCAATGACCCATTGTACACAAACAACTGTAAACAGGGCCTTCAGCCTCTGCGCACCCAGATCCTGGAATGCTCTTCCACCCAATATACGAGCAATCCCTTATCTAGCTAAATTCAGGAAAGCACTGAAGCACTACCTCTTCCTCAAATGCTACTTGGAGGTAGATACACCCTCTATCACAATAAAACTACACGACCACATGTAAATACCCTCAAAGTGATGTATAATGTATAATTACTTTTCTGTTAGCCATACAGATGTAAATAGTTAATACTGTTATCCAAGTTGAGATACCTGTTATATGTAATTACGGTGTAATCCCCCACCGTAAAACACCCCGATGTTCCATGTAAACCACACTGATATCGAAGAGCGCGGTATATAAGAGAAATAAATAAATAAATACATATAAATAAAATGTTACTCATCAAGACCCTCTACAGCTACTCTTCTTCATAACATACTGCAAATGGTGCAATAGTGACACAGTAGATATACATTGTGTTTACATGTACATTTTGCGCCTCATAAACACTACGTGCATTCCAGTGGCGCAATGTTCATGATGTCCACACCATGCACACTAACAGCTGATGCAGTAGGGCCCCATATTGTCAGGGGATGTCGCATAGAGTGGGGTCTCAACCACTGTGCTGCTGCATTATTGTCCACAGATTGTATCACAGAAAACAACATAGTGCAGTGGGAGCAACATTCTAGTGGCACATGGGCTGGGTCCAGCTGCATGTCGGCTCCTGTTTCCTTTTGTGGCTTTTTTTTGTGATGTGTACAAATAGTATACCACATCCAGGTTCATGCTGGTAGCAGTACATCCCCATCTGTGAGGGCTATCAGGGATATAGATGGCATAAGAGTTATTTGGCACTGGAGATCACGGTAGAGGTGCAACAGATGGGACCCGCATGTGCCTCCTTGTAAACACACCATCCAAAACGCACATGCTCCTCTCCATCCCCATGCACATTTTTTGCACTGTATGCATGTGCTGGATTGTATGGCTTACACTAACAGGCAGGTAATAGATGACGTGTGTTGGATCCTCATCAAACACCACATACTGTCTACATACACACACAGTACAGAACACGTGGTTGAAGTAGGAAGGATTCTTTTATTGATTATTAATAGCCCAAATTGCCCAACACAGGCCGTGTTTTGACTTCACTTCATCAGGGGCTTTTAGGCATGCTACATCCATAAATACATAAACATAAATATCATAAAACACAAACATCATCAAAAATATAATTTAACACTCAAAAATGTAACTAATAAATAATTAAAAAATTAAAAAGCATACATTAAACCACTAAAAAACTTCAGGCTATATACCCTCATATCTCATCATACTTACATTTAAAAACACATAAATTAATATGCTGGAAATATAAATCATAAAATTAAAGCTTATAAATACGTGAATAATAACAAATAACTCATAAATAAAATAAAGTAAAATTTATTTATTTATTTATTTCAGTGCTTTTTTATACCGCCCCTTCCAGAGATCAGGGGCGGTTTACAAGGAACTTAAACAACAATATAGCAGAACATTGCAATATTGAATTACATTAAACATTAGTTGAGCAAAAACAAGGAACTTAAACAACAATATAGCAGAACAGTGCAATATTGAATTACATTAAATATTAGGTGAACATAAACTAGGTTGCATAATAACTAGGTTAAATGGAAAACAATGTGAGGGTTATTAACATAAAGGGAGGTATAAAACTATGTTACAAGGAGTCATAAAACTATGTTACAAGGAACCAGAGGGGTAGATTTACATGGTTAGTAAGAGACTATAATAGTTATTTGTGATCATAAATAAAGTATTGGGAGTAGACTAACTTGAGTGGATGATAAATGAAGTCCGGCATTAGGTGGGGTAGACCTGTGTTTGGTTTGTTGCATGTTTTTGTGTAGTAAATTTGGTTCCAGGTTGTAGGTTGCTATAGTGTTGACTAAATAGGTAGGTTTTAAGTTCCTTCCTGAAAGATGTAAGGTCTTTAATCTCTCTGAGGTATAGTGGGAGTTTATTCCATTGGCTGGGAGCATAATATGAAAAAGCAGTGTTGGTGGTTATTTGCTTTGATTTTGTCACTGCAATGGGAATTAATAGCATGTTGAGGTTAGTTTTTCTTCTGGTTCTGTTTTCTTGTGGGGTTTGGAGTAGAGTGGCCAACTGTGATGGGGCTAGGTCATTAATGAGTTTAAAAGTGGTGACAAGTGTTTTATATTGAATCCTACTATAGATAGGAAGCCAGTGGAGAGAGTATAGGATAGGAGAGATGTGATCGAATATTTTAGCTTTCATAATTATTCGAGCAGTGACATTCTGAGCTCTTTGAAGGATGTGTAAATTCTTTTTGGATGTTCCTTGGAGTATGCCATTGCAGAAGTCTAAATGTGGCATAATAAGAGCCTGGACAACTGTTCTGAAGTCATTGATGTCGATGAGGGGTCTGAGTTGCTGTATAGTTCTCAGTTTGAAAAATATAGTTTTGGCAGTCTGTTTTATGTGGTTAGTCATGCTTAGGGTCTTGTCTAGTGTAACTCCAAGGTATTTAATTTCAGACTTGACTGGGAGAGTAATGTTCATAAGGTTGATGGAAGTTGGAGGAGTGAAGGTGGTATTTCTGGTTACGAAGAGTGCTTCGGTCTTTTTGAAATTGATATCCATATGGATTAAAATGTAATAAAACTGACGATTCATGAAAAGGTGTCTATAAATTTCATATATATACCTTAATTGTTTGACAAGTTCAACGCAATAGCTGTATATACTAAATGAAGGAAAAAGAGAAATGAATTATTTTCTCACACGATCTTATTTCAAAACCCAGGAGCAAAAGTATGTGTGAACCATCCATTTTTGTAGGTTTGTTATACTAATATTCTTAAACCTAACGTAGGAGCAGGAGTGAGTAAGAAAACTACATCTCTCAATTTCAAAAAAACGTCAACATCAACGTCGTCCATAGAACTTTCACATAAAAATTGTGGAATATTCCTTTAATACTGTTCCACAAGAGGACTGACACAAAGCATATCAGTACTACAATCTGATCATTACATACCACCACATGTGTATGACCATCCATAAAATTTTTTTAATGTGCATCTAAAACCACCCACATTCTTCTATGCGTTTACAAACCGCGGGGGCTGCACATATGCCCACGATAACTTTCGCTGTAAAATTGTCTTTAAAAAAAACTTTTACACACTGCTAAGCAATGGCCCTTCAAAAAATTACCTTATCATGTTGAATAACTTATTAGGTAAACTTCAGACGTCACTGTACCTCAGCCGTATGTCTGATATTGTAACCTTCACTTCTGTCACTAAAAAACGCCCGCATCTGCGCTGTAGTTAAAAGCGGGAAAACTGACGTCATTCTTCACGAGTCATTAGTTGCGCATTTTAGCTGTCTTCCGTGGCCTGCCGCCGCTACTTTTTCTTCTCTCAGCGGTGGCAGGCAATGGCAGGACAGCTAAAATGTGACCCTTAAGCATTCCGCCAGCAGCTCTTGCAGGGAGGGAAAGATCTGCTTAGCATGCCGGCAACTTGCACATCGGGTGCACCCCTTCTATCCCACCGTGGGGAGGGGGGGCGCGCGCCCGATGTGCAAGTCGCACAGGGCGTGATCTTCCCTCGGTACGGCCCTGTACATGCACATGTGACTCAGGCCTACAGAGCATGGGAATGCATTGGGGGCATACTGAACAGTGCATACAATGCAGCTCCTAGACAGGATCTGTCCTGCAGATCATCTGTAGAGATAGCAGTGAATGTTTATGGGACATGTTGGAAACATACCTGTCTCACCTACTGCATCTCCACACTGACCAACGTATACTCTTGCATAATCATGACAACCATAGCTCACTTGACCAACAATCCCTGAAAAGTAGCAGCAGGATGGCTGCAAATCAGCTGAAACATCAGAGGGAGATACAATACATACATGCATTCCCTTTAGTGGAACATATTTCCATTGCAGTTGCTGTGGAAGGTTAGCATAGTGGTTACAGAAATGGTTTTGGGTACACTAGGGAGCCGGCTCAATTCCCACAAGTTGCTTTCCATTTTTTTTTCTTGTGTTCTACTGAAAATACCATACAAAAGGCCATAGCTTCGGCACTACACCAAATACCATTGCATCTCTTCAGTGTGCACTACATTGTGCACTCCATCCAGGCTACCCATCACATATTGAGCGTAGACTCAGATGTGGTGCATTGGTGTGTGTTGGTAAGGTGAATGTAGCAGATGCATGACCCACACAGTCTTGGGATACTGAGCCATGAGTGTGTGTGTCTGTGTGGGACTCCATTGCAGAGATATTTTATCCACAGCCACACCCTACCATTGATTCTATTAGCCACCTTCTACATTGTTATCAGATACACAGGGACCCTTTCTTTGCAAATCCTAGAAGAGCAGTTGGCTTGCAGTGTTAGCATAGTTGTTCGCACACTCTGTTTGGACAACACAGAGGGCCGGTTCAGTTCACACATGTTCTTTCTTCATTTTTTTTCCATTATGCCCTGGTGCACATACCATCCAAAAGGGTGGGGGTTCAGGCCAGACCCGGGCACCCTTGCATATATTCCATGCAAGCTATTTTATGCATGCTGTTTTCAATGCAGACTATTTAATGGTGTGTGTGCATGACCTTGGCTATGGCTCACATCCCACTGATGAACTACAATATCTGCTGCCAAAGATCAATCACCTAACACCTGCAAATCCATCAATCTTGGGGCACCATATGTATGTGTCCCTCAGGGAGTCTTATACTGTCAGGGTGCCTTAGGTCGCAGCCCTTGTAGAACTTTGGCGTGCTGTTGCTTGTCGCTTGCTGTTGGTTGTCATGTTACCACGTGGTACATAGCCAGGGTGCCCTGTTCCGCATGGTACTTAGCCAAGACACCCTGTACCACAAGTTACATGGCCAGGGTGCCCTGTACCATTCGGTAAATGGCCCATGGCTACCTTAACGCCCCACTGCCCACATCCTTATATGGCATCGGTAACATTAGCGCTGCAGTTATTGCCAGTGACGTTACCGCCACTTCGGGGCTTGTTTACAAAGTCGCGGTAGTGTTTTCCGCCTGATATTGGAGCCGCAGTCCCATTTAATTCAATGGGGTCACGGCTCCAATATCGGGCGGAAGCCGCTACCGCGGCTTTGTAAACAAGCCCCTTAGTAAACAAACCCCTAAGGGTATAAAAGCACATGACAGACAACACAGTGCTAAAAATACATGCTAGATGTACGGCGTCCAGGATAAAAAGGTGCCCACCGATAGCTTATGCACTAGGGCTAACAATGGTGGTTGCAATAATGCAAGCATTGCAGATGTAGATAACATCCCTGCCACAGATAAAGATCATGAAGAGATGTTCATAGACCCACTGTGGCATGAGATAAACCATAGAAATTAATGAAAATTTTAAGAGGATTAACTATGGTTAAGTGGACTTCTGCAGATAAAGAGGAGATAATGTACTGCTATTTTTATGTTACAAACCTTGTATTTCAATCAAGAAAGTATAAAAAGAGAATTCATCAAAAACTGGGGAGAAAAAAGAGGAAAATTGCCATCTTGAAGCAACTAAGGGCTTTCGTGGAAAAAGAAATACAAGGAGGAGGAGGAGACTGAGGTGAAACTACCAGAAGAATGGAATACACAGAAAAAGAAAGAACAATTGAGGGGGAGATGGAGCTGAGAGATCTGGAACTGCAGGAGAGTGAGATGAATAAAGGATGGGTCAACAAATCAACTGAAGAGGAGGAAGACAGGGAGGAGAAAGAAAGAAAAGAGAAAGACCCAGAGATGGAGGAATTCCAGATAGAACTCCTAGTCCACATGGAAAAAAATGAATATGTTGGGTTCCAGGCAAGGGAAAGATTACTCAAATTTAATTTAACACCTAAGGTTAGAAGGATGATAATTAAGATGAATAAGACCATATCCAGTATAAAGGGACCATTTATTGACATCACCAAAATAAATCAAATACAATATTGTGCAGCTAAAATTATTACTGCAAGAATACTACCAACTAAAGTGCAGGGCCAAAAGAAAAAGAGAACAATAACAGTTCCTCCTTGGAACAAGTGCATCGAAGGAAAAATACAATGATTGCAAGAGGAGGTATCCCTGATAGACGTGTATCTAAAAGAATTAAGATCATCAAAGATATTGGGGAAGATCCAAGACATCAAGCTGAAACATGATGCATTAACAGACGAAGACCTGAAATGTATATATTCCAACAATAAATTCAAAGTAGCAGCAGAAGCGCAACAACTGCGAAGATATGAATAAAACAGAAAAGAAAGATATCAAAGTAAACTATTTAGAGAGAACTCAATTCAATTCTACAGGGAACTGGGAAAGAACATTAAAACAGTAAAAGTACCACCAACCAGGGGCATTTCCAAGATGGCTGCATGAGGAGAATACTGTGCTTGCCTCTGATGCCGAAATGAAAGGGAAAGTTTAAGGCTTACCTTGTGGAGCCCCAGTCACCCAGTCCGGGTCCTATGAACCGATTTTTCACAGTTTTCGAGGCTCAGTGATTGGAGATTTGTGTGGGCATTGCAGGAGAGCTGTTGGAGGAATCATCACTCCTGTCTGCCTTGGATGTCAGCTTGTCTCCTGAAACTCGTATCCTGCCACGGCTTTCTAGTGTTGCCACCCCTGGTATGTGATTATGGAGCCCGAGGTGTCCCTCTCATGCTGTCGCAGGGAGCGGGCATAGAGGGAGGTGTAGCGGTTGCCCTGTTGTCTTCTGGGAGAATGGAGGCAGTGGAGCCATCCCCAGTCGGAGGGAAGTGTGTGAAGGAAACCTTTGCGGGACCTCCGAAAGCCCCAGATTTATTTGCTCTTCAGCTGCCTCAAAAGATTATTCTAGATAACATCTGGGAGGCTATTACTTCACTTTCAGAGAACTTGGCAAGGCAATGTGTATGATTTTCATCTCAGGTTAATGCTGTTACCCAAAAAGTGAAACTGTGCATGGTGTCACAAGGTGGACCCAATACAGCCTGAGAAAATGCAGATCAGTAGCGATGATCAGGGAAGAGATGACAGTGTAAACAGAAAACTGTCAGATGGTTGCTACAGACAACCAAGGCACACGTGGGTAAGGGCTAGGAAGACACACCCAGATAGCAAGCAAAGGGAGTTTGCATTGCCTGATAGGAATCAGCTGGGTGGAGGTGGAGCCCAAAGACACGGTG
Organism: Ichthyophis bannanicus; assembly: GCA_033557465.1. Classification (NCBI taxonomy): domain Eukaryota; kingdom Metazoa; phylum Chordata; class Amphibia; order Gymnophiona; family Ichthyophiidae; genus Ichthyophis; species Ichthyophis bannanicus. The sequence continues at coordinate 994,515,971 of CM066033.1, read as the reverse complement.
ATAAAACACGCTCACAAATAGTTAGAGAGGGAGAGGAGGTGAGCCAACAAGGGTCACAGCAAGAGAGACAGCGGCAAGCGCAGCAGAACCTGTGGAAAGAATGGGACTGGAATGAAAGAGAGAGAGAAAGAGAGTCTGAACTACTGGATCAGCAGGAGAGCCCATACGAAGGTCTGAGTGAGTCCCGAGACCTGTGTGAAACATTTGGAAGGCAGAAGACAGATACTGTGTGCATGCGTGGAGAGCATGAGAGACATAGGAAGTCTTACATACAAGGTAACAGAGCAAGAAGTACTAATAGTGGCTGTTTCCTACCTGAGTGGGTAAAACCCCGAAGCAATAGGAAAAGCCAGTCACAAACAAGCTTTAAAGAAACAGAGAATAACTTTTTCCCTTGTACTAGAAACCCCAAGAGAAGAGAGGCTCTCCTACCTGAAAAAGCTGGTGATTCTACTAGCAACTTTAAACTCCCCACATTGGATAAGCTTCCGTCTAGAGCAGTGCAATCTAGGGCAGCTGTGTTGCAAAGGCTAGACCCGAGCACGCTCAGAGCATGCCGTAATTATTCTAGTAACAGAGCCAGGGAAGTTGTTGAATATCCTTGTGGTTACCAGCAGGGGCTGAGCTCCTATGAGCTTCATTCAAAACCCTACGGTAGTTCCCAGAGAAGCATTGATTCAGAGGGACAGAACAACTTCCTGCTTGACGAGGCAAGCCAGCCTTATCCTTATGAGACAGCTGATCTCAGAAACGTGAGTTCAAATGAACCTGAATTAATGGAATATGAGAATGCAGATATATCAGCAGTTCCTGAGCCAATGGAATGTTCACTGTCTGTAATTGACCCTGAGTTTTCTTTAAGGTAAATGCTTGAAGATAACCAGTGCTTAAGAGTCACAAGCTGTGTGCTAACAAAACGTGTCTCTCAGGAAAACCATTATAAGTGAGCTGTACTGTGGCAGCAAAAAGAAAAGGCTGTTAGGAACAGTGAGGATGTTTAATTCTTTTCTTTTTGTTTGCATTTAAAAGCTGAAGTAAGCTATTTTAGTTCTACCTTAATTTCTGTTACATGCCCGAAGTGGTCTATTGTTTTGTTTGCCAAAGAGAAAGAAAAACCTCGTGGACGGGGAATAAAGCCCTGAGTTTGAAACTCAAGTGTGTTGTGTGCTTTATATAGAGAAGGTACAACTACCACCCTCAGAGGGTCAGGCAAGGCTGCCTGCGGTACGTACGGAGCCAGGAGGAGGAATCATCAGGCAATACCTGCCCCCACCGATAGGGCCCCTGGCGGTGCGACAATGGGTATAACGGAGTTATATAAACAGAAAGTAGAAGAGCATGAGACTAAGTTGAATACCTTTGAGGACACCAGTGCTGTGCTTATTAAAGATAACATTCTGGACAAAAGTGGAAAATTTGGAAAACACTGCACGTGCTTCTAACCTTTGTGTTCTGAAATTTCCGATTGTTCAAGGTACTCTACCGTTGGATCTTTTTAAGAAGTATCTGATAGAGAATTTGGCAGTGACTGCAGAGTTGATGCTTCAGATAGTGAAGGCCTTTTATTTGTCCTCGGGGAAAAGAGACACTAGAGCCATGGGAGAGCTATTTTCTATGGATGTTATTAAAGCCTCAGAGATTTTGAAGTCTCCTGGGTCAATTTTATTACAAACTTCTACTTTGGTGGTAACATTTGCTTTAACATCTGATAGGGACTGGTTACTTTGTTTGTACTAGGCTAAATGCTCTGTGCCTTTCTATGGCCAAAAAAATTTGATTTTCCCAGATGTTTCTAGAGATACTCAGAAATGGCAGAAATGGTTTATTTTACTAAGACCGGGCATTTTGGAGTTGGGAGCTACCTTCTACCTTAGATTTCCATGTAAATGTATTGTGGTCTATAGGTCACAAAGATTTATTCTTTTTCAACTGACAGATCTTTCTGCGTTTATAAATGCTAGAATTCCTTCCGATAGTATTGGGGTGGCATGATGGCGGGCCTAATAATGGGTAGCGTTTGGTTCTCTGCAGCCCTCTTGCTTTTTCTTTTTTTTTGTTTCTCTTGAATATTAGTTAGTTGGGCTTCTCTAGCCCTTCTATGTATTTGGTGCTAACTATTCGCCCCATAGTGGATTGCAGGTATAAATATCCTAGAAAGTTTCTTTATTACTTTTTTGTACCATTTCTGGTGTTATACCTTTTTCTGTACAAGTTTGTTCGTGATTTATTTGTGAAAATTGTTTAAATAAAAAAAAAGTACCACCAACCAAAGCTGAAACAGAAACTTTCAGGAGAAAACTAGATGAGGACTCTATGGAGTACAATCAAAAAGCAGAAGGGTTACCCTGAATACAGGAGATTTAGAAAAAGTAAATATCAAACCTATGGAATGGCCTGCAGTAACAATGAAAGAGCTGGAAAGCAGGTTAAAATGGAAAGCAGGTTAAAATGGAAGAACCCTGGCCCAGACGGAGTAACCAACTTTTGGCTCAAACAGTTCACATCCTCCACCAAGACCTGGTAAACTGCAAAAATTAATTGTTCAAGAAGCCAGACACTACAATGGCTTATTACAAGAAAGACAAAGAGGAACCCAAGTAACATTCCCAAAAATTATAGACCAATTAACTTGTCTACCTACAATCTGTAAGCTGCTCACTGCAATAGATGCAGACAGAATATACGATCATATTGAGTCCAATAACATCATGGTAACAGAGCAAAATGGCTATAAGAGGGGAGCATATGGAATGAAAGGACAGTTAATGTTGAATAAGGCCATTATGGCCAGTGCTAAGAAAAGCAGAAATTTCGCTATCACATGGATTTATTATAAGAAAGCTTTTTGACACTGTCTCACGCACTTGGATAATAAATTACCTTGAAATGTATAAAATAAATTTTGGTTTGATAGAGTACATTAAGTTCACCATGACAATGTGGCAAACCACACTTTTTTGAAATATGAAGATGGTCAGTACATTATTTTTAACATTAAGATCCAGAGAGAAATATTTCAGGGAGATTCCCTGTCACCACTTCTATTTTATGTGGTGCTTAATCCAATGAGTACTCTCATCATCTCTTTGGGATACAGATTAAGGTTGAATCCTAAAGAAGGCAACAATCCAGAAATAGCATCCCATTTACTATTTGTAGATGATCTGAAGCTCTACAGTTCTAGCAACCAACAATTAGCAGAGCAACTCCATGTGGTGAAAAGCTTTTTGATGACATCAAGATAACTTCTGGCCTTAAATACACCAAGGAAATTTTTTTTAGAGGAAAATTGAGCAAAATGGAAAACATCTCACTGGTGAGAGCTGTGGCATCAAGAACCTTGCAAAGGAAGATGTATATAAGTATCTCGGAATAGAGGAAAGAACAACAGTCAAGCAGAAATTACTGAGAAAAAGGATCTAGTAAAGAATACTACAGGACATTAAAATCATTATTGAAAAGTGTTTTGACATCATGGAATAAGATACAAGTCATCAATTAGCTGGCAATTCTTGTACTCTCATGCAGCATTGGGATTGTGGCTGGCCTTTTAAAGATGTTGAAGAAATGGATGTGTGAACAAGAAAACTCCTCCATGCCCATGAAGTAATTTACAAGAATATATGTCAAGGCTGTACATCCCCAGAGCTGAAGGAGGGCTAGGATTCATTGAGATTGATTACACACACAGTGCTACTATCATAGGCCTCCAGCATCATCGGATCCAAATACGCAAAAAGTGCTGAAATATGCAAGTAAATGTCCAGAATCTGTCTCCATCATCAAACTTGGATGAGCATTCTAATGACTGGAAGGAATGAGCTAGAATCAACAAACATACACAGGGAAGGAAGTAACACAATTTGCAAAACAAGACAAAAACCCTTCAAAGAATTAGATCAATAACAAGGAAAAACAAGAGGCAATCATTCCACAAAGAGCTCAAAAGAGTCCTGTTCTTGGAATATTATGGCAATCTGACTGACAATCCTCAAACACAACCAACATAGATACGATCTTTCACACTGACTCCTTAGACCCTACCCTACTTAGAATTTCTACCTTCCCAATCCCCCCACATATATCTGTTTTCTAAAATAACTACTTCATTAACGTACATAGGGCCCTGATCATCATACCTATCAGGATAATAATTACCTTTGTATACCCACCATTATTGGAGTGTCAAGAAAATTCCTAACTGCCATCTTGTACATAAGTTGATTATAATATGTTATTTATTTATTTATTTAACTTTTTTTATATTATGAAAGCAGTTTACGATTTATTTATTTAAAGTTTTTTTATATACCATCTTTCTACAATTCAAGATGGTTTACATGGAACTTAACAATAACAGTATGGATATGTCTGTTTTACATAAAATATCTGAACAAAAACTTAGGGGGAACTTATCGAAGAACAGTAGAAAATAACAGTTGGGTATAATGCCAGAAGCAGCAACTATGTACAATAGATGGGGAGGAGGGGAATGGTGCAGGGGAGAGGGAGGGGGAAAATTGGGTGTAAAGATGTCAGCTAGATCTAGGCGGCCCTAGGTTGGATAAGGGTATGAGAGGTGGTACTAAAGTACTCTTGGAAAAGGAAGGTTTTCAGTATTTTGTGAAATTCTGTATGATCAGGGCAATTTTGAAGGTCTGGTGGAAGGGCATTCCATTCAGTTGGGGCATAGAGGGAGAAGGTACAATTGCAGGTGGTTTCCGTTCTTTTTACTTTTTGGGCTGGGATGTATAGCAGGTTTGCAGAGTTAGATAACCTTATGGATTAGGGTAAGGGTTTTGAATTTTATTCTAGATACGATAGAGAGCCAGTGGAGGTGTTGGAGTATAGGGGCAATGTGAGTTCTTCTGGAAGTCTTAGAGATTAGACATACTATTGTATTCTGGGCTAATTGGAGGGGGTGGAGACAATGAAACGTAACATTACATAGAACAGTAAAACAACAACTATTTATATTTAACAAATGATATGCTTTACGACATTTTATAACTATTTACAATAGAATGGTGCTTTGCTTAGTGAGGCAATGTACTGAGTAAATGAAGGAGTTTATTGGTGAGTTTGTGTAATTTTGGTGGTGTCAAAGAGTTCTGTTAAAAGGTAGATTTTTAGGAACTTTCTGAATTCGGTGATATCAGTGGTTGCTCTCAGGTAGGGTGAGAGAGAGTTCCATACTGAGGGGGTGTGGAATTCAAATATTCTGTGTAGTGCAGATTGTGAAGTGTATGTAGAAATATTAGCTGTCAAAAGAGTATTCAGGTGTCTCTAATTGTTAACCAGATGTTAAGATGTTAACTAGTGTTTTCTATACTCAAAAAGAAGCTATAGTTCCTCCTCCTGGGTCCAGTAGGAATGGTATAGTGGCTGCTGCATTGGATCAGCTAGGGTAACCAATCAGCAACATGGAGGGAGATCTCAGGGGACTGGGGAAGAGTATAAAGAGGATGCATCATGCTCAGGAGAAGATGCTAGATCATATCTCTGACTATATCCATTGTTGAGCATTAGGGCATCCTCTCTACACTCATTTCCATCTCCATGGTCCTCTCTTCATCACCTCTCTACAGTTTCATTATGTTCTCCAGGGTAGCATTCTCTGAAATGCGTTCTCCAGGGTAGCGTTCTCTGAAATGCTTCCCGTTCCACGTGCAGGACCCAAAAGGCATGCAGAGCTCCAGAGTCTCAATGCGTGGATGAGACAATGGTGCAGAGATGAGGGTTTTGGATTTGTTAGGAAATGGGGAACATTCTGGGGAACGGAGGGGCTCTTCCGAAGGGATGGGCTTCACGTTAACCAGGATGGAACCAGGCTGCTGGCATTAACCTTTAAAATGGAGATAGAGCAGCTTTTAAACTAGATAATAGGGGAAAGCCGACAGTTGCCCAAGAGCAGATGGTTTGGAAAAATGTATTCTTGAAGGATACTACCAAAAGCAGAGAGGTTCCAAAAAAGAGTAAAGTAGCCCAAATGCCCTCAAGTATGGAGCAGACAGAGCTTAAAGATCCCAAATTACCCATGTCTACCAATAGCCAAATTAATATGAATAAAATACAGTCTCTAAAATGCTTGTATACAAATGCTAGAAGACTAAAAAATAAGATGGGAGAGTTAGAATATATAGCACTAAATGAGAGGTTAGATATGATTGGAATATCAGAGACATGGTGGAAGGAGGACAACCAGTGGGACACTGTGATACCTGGGTACAAACTATATCATAATGATAGAGCTGATCAAATTGATGGAGGGGTTGCACTCTATGTTAGAGAGGGCATTGAGTCAGAAATAATTAAAGTTTTGCAGGAAACAAAATTTGCTGTAGAATCTCTATGGATTGAAATTCCATATAAAAAGGGGAAGGCAATGGCAGTGGGGGTGTACTATCGACCGCCTGGCCAGAATGAACAAATGGATGATGAAATGCTCAAAGAAATCAAGGAAGCTAGCAAAAATTACAGTGCAGTAATAATAATGGGTGATTTCAATTACCCCGGTATCGACTGGGTCAGTGTCACGGCAGGACATGCAAGGGAGATAAAGTTCCTAGATGAAATAAATGACTACTTCTTGGAGAAGCTGGTTCATGAACCGACCAGAGGGAAAGCCATATTAGACCTAGTCCTTAGTGGAACACCAGATCTAGTGCAAGAGATAAGGGTGTTGGGGCCACTTGACAATAGTGATCATAGCATGATCGCCTTTGATTTAATTAGTGGAGGAGGGATAGTAAGGAAATCCACAGTACTACCTTTTAACTTTTGAAAAGGAGACTATGATAAAATGAGGAAAATGGTTAAGAAAAAACTAAAAGGAGCAGTTGCAAAGGTTAAAGACGTACATCAAGCTTGGGTGTTGTTGAAAAATACTATCTTGGAAGCCCAGACCAGCTGTATTCCACGCTTTAAGAAAAGTGGAAGGAAGTCCAAAAAACTGACAGCATGGTTTAAAGGTGAGGTCAGAGAGGCTGTTGTTGCCAAAAAGGCATCTTTCAGGAAATGGAAAAAAGAGCCAAATGACGAAACCGGGAAACAGCACAAGCACTGGCAAGTCAAATGCAAGGCATTGATAAAGCGGGCAAAGGGAGAATTTGAGAAGAAGCTTGCTGCAGAGCAAAACGTGAAATAAAGATTTTTTTCAAGTACATTCGTAGCAAAAAACCTGTGAGAGAGTCAGTAGGTCCATTAGATGACAGAGGGGTTAAAGGGGCACTAAGAGGCGACAAGGCGATAGCGGAGAGACCGAATGAATTCTTTGCTTTGGTCTTTGCTGAGGAAGATGTAGAGATGTTACCCATGACTGAAGTGGTATTTAAAGGTGCAGAAGAATTGAAGGAAGATGTATTACAACTATTAGATAAACTGAAGAGTAGCAAATCACCTGGGCCGGATGGTATACATCCAAGGGTGTTGAAAGAACTGAAATATGAGATTGCAGACCTGCTATTAGTAATCTGTGAACTATCATTAAAATCATCTCTAATACCTGAAGAATGGAGGATCGCCAATGTAACACCAATTTTTAAAAAATGTTCCAGGGGTCATCCGGGAAACTACAGACCAGTGAGCCTCATGTCAGTACCAGGAAAAATGGTAGAAACCATCATAAAGAATAAAATTACTCAGCATGTAGATAGTCATGGCCTAATGGGAGACAGCCAACATGGCTTTAGACAAGGAAGATCTTGTCTTACTAATCTGTTATTTTTTTTGAAAGTATGAATAAACAGGTGGACAAAGGTGAGTCGGTTGATATAGTGTATCTGGACTTTCAGACAGCCTTTGACAAGGTCCCTCATCAGAGACTTTTGGCAAAACTAAAGAGTTATGTAATAGGAGGCAGTGTACTACTGTGGATCAAGAACTGGTTGAAAGATAGAAAGCAGAGGGTTGGGCTAAATGGCCAATTTTCCCAGTGGAGAAAGGTGAGTAGTGGTGTACCCCAGGGATCTGTGCTGGGTCCGCTGCTTTTTGACATATTCATAAATGACCTGGAAAGTGGAATAACGAGTGAGGTTATCAAATTTGCAGATGACACAAAACTATTTAAAGTTGTTAAAACCCAAGAGGATTGTGGAAAATTGCAAGAGGATCTTGATAAATTGGAAGACTGGGCATCAAAATGGCAGATGAAATTTAATGTGTACAAGTGCAAAGTTATGCACCTAGGGAAGAACAACCCAAACTATGGTTACAGAACGCAAGGTTCCACATTAGGAACCACCACCAAGGAGAAAGATTTAGGCGTCATTGTGGATAACATGTTAAAACCCTCAGCCCAGTGTGCAGCGGCAGCCAAGAGAGCAAATAGAATGCTAGGTATCATAAGGAAAGGAATGGAAAATAAAACAAAAGATAATTTAATGCCTCTTTATCATTCCATGGTGAGACCGCACCTTGAATATTGTGTGCAATTCTGGTTGCCGTATCTTAAAAAGGATATAGCGTTATTAGAAAAGGTTCAGAGAAGAGCCACCAAAATGGTAAAGGGGATGAAAGGATACTCCTATGAAGAAAGGCTATAAAGGTTAGGGCTCTTTAACCTGGAAAAGAGACGGCTGACTGGAGATATGATAGAAGTCTATAAATTAATGAACGGAGTGGAACGGGTAAATGTAGATCGATTGTTTACGTTATCAGAATATAGAAAGACTAGGGGGCATGCAATGAAGCTACAGGGTAAACTATTTAAGACTAATAAAATAAAATATTTTTTCACTCAACGTGTAATCAAACTCTGGAATTTATTACCGGAGGATGTAGTAAAGGCTGTTAGTGTAGCTGGGTTTAAAAAAGGTTTGGACAAGTTCCTGGAGGAAAGGTCCATAAACCATTATTAAGAAGGGAACCAGGATATCAATGCTTGACCCAGTACAAGCACTGCAGAACCTGTGTCTTTTTGGGAAACTGCTAGGTACTGTCGCAGCTCGTGCCCAGGCAACCGCCTATAGGCACGGACCTGCCTTTGTATTGTCCTTTTAAATAAAGAATGGTTGGAGTCTTCCCAGGGCCGAGGCTTCTGGGAGTTGTAGTTGTGTGGTTTCAAGACAATAATGTTGCGACCCGAAGGTTTTCAAGGCAAACACAGGAGTTTATTATTTCCTTTTCATAAAGAGCATTTAAAGGCTCAACGCATAAAAAAATAGGATTTTTTTCTCCAAACAAGATTCCAAAGACCTTTTATCCAAAACAAGGCACTGTAAGTGCTTCAGTTAGCTTTCAAACACATGTAGCTGTTTCTCCCAAAAACTTTCAGCTTTCAAAATAAAGCTTTTCATTCTTTTCACAAAACCCAAAAGAAATGTTCTTTTCTTCAGATAAAATAGGATTCTTAGCAAACACTAGCTAAGCTACATTATCCCTGTTTCCTCTCTCTGCTTTGTAGAACATTTTTAGGCTTTAGGACTTTCTCCCTTTCTAACCAGGAACTCCTTATTTTGTCTTCTTACATAGAGAACAGTCCATTAATATATCATCTGACTCCTTGTCAGATTCATAAGGATCTATTTGCATCTCCTCATAACTTGAGTCTGGTAACTCTGATTTCAAGTCACCCTGCAAAAGCTCAGGCTTAATATCTTCTAAATGCTTTAACACTTTCCTCCAGTGAGACTTTTCCTTATGCACAGGTTTTTCCCCAAGCACGTGGAAATTCTTTCCCTTCAGTAACTGACACAATGCCTCTAACTGGCTCAAGTTACTTTTTGTTACAGGTTTATTCACGCACCTTTTTGGAGCTGGCAGTTTCCCAGCAGGTTCATAAACTGCTGCTACTGTATCTTGCCCCTCGTCAGCACTCCTCCCAGGCACCGCTTCCCTGTCTTCAGAACGAGATGCAGTTCCCCTGCAGTACTGGCTTCCTTCTGGGTCGTGGCTTTCACCTCTGAGAACCCCACTGCTTTCTCCAGCATTCTCCCTGGTTAGGCCTCTCGTGTGACTCTCTCTCACAGCTTCCTTCCCAGTATGCTGCCTTCCTGTGTGCTGCTTCCCTCTGGAATCCTCTCTGGTGCTGTCTCTGGTGATTCTCTTTCCTTCCGTTTCCCTGGTGATTCTCTTTCCTTCTGTTTTCCTGGTGCTCCCTTTTCCTTCTATTCCCTGGGGTTTATAAGAGTGTGCCTGAACTCCCGTGCACTGCCCTTCCCCCAGGTGTTTCTTGTTAACTCCCAAGCTTTTCTCTGGATTAGCAGAGCTTGGGCGTGGTCTGCACTCAGCAACTACATGTGTTTTTTTCTCTCTGCCTGCAGTTTGAGGGCTACTGCTTTCTTGCCTGTCTCTCTCCTTAAAGGTAAATGACTGTTTTTCTTCCTAATCCATAGACTCAGCTACACTCTCGCCATCACAGTACGTATGACCTAGATTGGCCACTGTTGGAAACAGGATACTAGGCTTGATGGACCTTGGTATGACCCAGTATGGCATATCTTATGTTCTTATGTTCTCCCCTGTTTTATTTCTCTAGATCTGTCTTTCTCCATCCCTTCTCTCCTAGTTTGTAAGAAATAAAAGTTGTTCACATTTTTTATAAAGCTATAATCATGTTTCATTTTTTTTTTCATGGGGCTCCCATCATCTTTGACCCAAGCCTAATATTGTCACAGTAAATGATGTAGATGATAGACCACAGAGATACAAGGGCAGAGGTTGTTGTCTGCATGGAAAGCGAAATCCCCTAGGCATTTTCTCACATAAGCCTTTTGTGAAGACACCCCTCTGCATACGAAGGCTCTTCTTAAGTGCACTTATGAAATGTTCTTGACAGACATATAGAAAGGTCAGATACTGTAGCTAGGGAAAGACTTACTCAGGTGTTTTACAGCTAGCAAAAGTCTCTTAGCTACCTAATTCATCTCTTCCTGCTAGTGGATTCAAGGAATACCCCAAGAAATCATATATATTCTGGTCATATCTGCAGGTGTTAAGAGTTCAAGCATTACCAGAAGGCTCTTGTTCAGGCCAAAACAACTGCCTACCCTTAGAAGCTACTGTGGCTCATAACCTACATCTAAACCTTAGTCATATGGGGACCTCGGCTGCTGTTGGTACAATCATTTCATCACTTTGCCCATTGTTGCTGCAATATGCTTCTTTCATCTGGTATCATCAGTGCCCTTTACAGCCTCACATGTAACTCTTTCCCTTTACATGTAGTGGTTAGACAAGACTGTTTTCTAGATTACAAGCAGACAATGTAGCATAAGCCATGACCACAGGTTCCTGACACTTCAGTATTCTCCTGTAATTCCAGTCAATCCAATACTATAAGCATGGCTGACGTACAAAAAGCACTTTGAATCTCAGCTATATCCTCTTGCACTTTTAATCAAATCTATTGAATTCAAAATGTGTTATGTAAAATGGACCATCATATATTCGTGGACTCTATGTATATGGTATGTTCATGCAATTGCCACATATTTTAATCATCAGTCCAAAAGTTCATATATGTTTATCAATTCATTTTCTTATCACCATTACTAAAACTTCGTTAAAATCCCAAAAAATATTTCATCAGTGTTTAGCTTATGTGACAACTTATCTTCTGTGCATTTCTCTCATTACCATTCAACAAACAATCTATTTAAAGCCAATCAGTCATGTTTCACCATCTGCTTTAGGGATATGCTTTCTGAAAAGTTATCAATACAGCCCACATATCAGAATATAGTCCATATGGTCAGCTTTATCATTCTTTCCAAATATAGTTCAGGGTGTCATCATTCTCACACAGTTACTCAAACACTTTAGGAAATTGAAAACCCCAATCACATAATCTGTCTACCAATAGCCACTGATTTCACTGCCATTCACTCTATCTTCATATATGTGATGTCTACTTCATTTCTAAATTCAGGCCCTTTGGGCTTACAGTATCTAATGTGAATATCCAATATTGTTCTTTGTAATTAACTTTCTTCTCTCTAGCTCCACCTCATGGCATGCTGGGTATATGATCTATTACTCACCATTTAAGGAGATTTATACAGCCATTGTAGAGTGGAGGAGTAGCCTTGTGGTTAGAACATTGGCTTAGTAACCAAGCAACCAGGGTTCAATTCCTGTTAGCATACCTTGCAGAAGTCACTTAACCCTCCATTGTCTCAGAAGAAAGCCCTGGCAATCTACTTCCAGTGACACTTCCAAAAAACCCCAGGAGCTTCTGGGTCACCAGGACTGACTCAAAAGCACACATTGCATTTTGCATACAACCAATGATGGCCTGTACGTCAGATAATTTCTTACAATGAGGAAAAATGAAGGTGTTTGGGCACTAAGGTCCTTTTTTTAATTGATTAGTGAATTTATGAGATTGAGGAAGACTATAAAGTATCACTGAAAGAGAATAATAAGAAAGATTTAAAGTTTTTATTAAAGAAAAAATACAAAGAACTAAGAAGCCATCCTGAGTATTCTCAATCTCATGTAATCTCAGAAGGTAAGCAGAGTTTGGCCTGGTCTGTACTTGGATGGGAAACTGCCTTGGAATACCATGTGATGGAGGCACATTCCAAATAGGATGTCCAACTGCAATCTGGGATGTCAAAGCCAAAACACCTGAAAAGAAAGGCAAGTACATGCAAGTTCAGGCACAATTCTAGAAACATGGACATGCCTGATGTCTATATAGATGTCCCCAGGAGAACACTTCTGAGCCATAATATTTAATAGCATAATGATTAGAGTAGTGACCTAAAATGTGGGCAGCCAGGGTTCAAATCTCAGTGTGGGACTTTGTAATCTAAAACTAGTCATTTAAATCTCCTTCTTCTCTGTACTCTCTGGATTTTTCAAGGTGAAAATAAACATTTTCCTGATACCTATTCGTGCCAAGAGTGGGAATAAACATGCACGTGTCTACAGACAGCTTCTGGGATCGAACAGGTATGTGTAAGTCCATTGTCCCTCCCCAGATATATCTCTGTTACACCCCTATGCCTACTTAAACATCCTGGTCCTGAAGACATCTGTAAATGGCATTTGTGAAATGGTTACAGAGACATATTCATGATTTTGATATCCACATGCATGTCTGCAGATGTTCAAACCACAACTAAACCTTTTAGAATGACCCTCTTACTGTATGAAGCAAGGCCAGGCGATCTTCTTTCAGCTGCACCTTTCACATTGCTTAGTGAGCTCTATAGCTTCTTAGCCAAGGCAAAATTGCATTAACTGTATCACCTGACCTTTACGCAGCTGTTAATCTTGTTGATCACTCTCTGTTGCTAACCCAGCTACAAGACATTGGATAACAAGGCACTGCACTTTCTTGGTTCTCCTCATCCCTCATGGATCATATTTTAACAGTATCTTCCAATCCACGTACCTCTAAATAGCACACGATAATATCTGGTGTTCCTCAAGATTCAATTCTTGTGCTAATTCTCTATGAGTCTCCTTGCAATGTTAATTTCTGTCTTTTTCTTTGCCAATGATATTTCACTCCTTTCATTTACTAGCAACACATCCCTAAACTTGGCCTTACAGAACTCCTAACTTGATACAATTTCATGCTGGTTAGAAGAAAAAAGACTCAAATTAAATCCCTCTATGATTACTGCTTTGGTTAGCCTGATGCTTAGAGCACTGTCTTGGTAACCAAAATACCAGGATTCAGTTCCCACTAGTACTCCTTGTGCCCTTGAGTAAGTCACTTAGCCCTCTATTGCTTCAGAAGGAAGGTCTGGCAATCTACTTCTCGTCATACGGCCAAGAAAACCCAGGAGCTGCTGGGTCTGCATTGACTCAAAGGCACACATTGCATTTCTGTTTTTGCAAGACCACTGCTACATGGATTACAGGTTTATCTGTTCAACCATCCATCTCTCCCATTCTGCCTATCCAACCTATAACACTTACTGATTTCTTTAAGTATCTCAGCAACCTTATTTACTCCAAACTGTCATTTGAGAAATAAGTTTCTTCGGTTCTCAAATTCATGTTCCCTGTTCTCTATCAGCTTCATGCTCTACATGCTTTCATGGAAATCTCTGCTGTCTGTACCTTGGCTTATGCATTAATTACTTTTCTTCTTAAGACTCTCAAAATATTCAGATTACAACAGTAAGAATTCTAGTCCATGCTTGAAAATTTAATCATGTTTTTTTTCCCTTATTAAAAACATAAGTTGTGCCATGCTGGGTCAAACCAAGATCCATCAAGCCTAGTATCCTCTTTCCAGCAGTGACCAATCCAGGTCAAAAGTATCTGTCAGATTCCAAATAGGTACCTAGATTCCATGCTGCCTTTCCCAGGGGTAAGCAGTGGATTCCCCCAATCCTCTTTAATATGGTTTATGGACGTTTTCTTCAGGAGCTCATCAAACCTCTTTTAAATGCAGCTACACTAACAGCTTTTATTACATTCTCTGGAAACGTATTCCAGAGTTTGATTATGTGTTGAGTGAAAAAATATTGTTAATCAAATATCAAATTCCATTGGCTACCTGTTTGGCTACCTGTTTGCTGTTGTTTTTTAAGAACATAAGAACTACCATACTGGGTCGTTGTTTGTTTGTTTTGCATAACTTCCCCTTAGTTCTCCATAGTCAAAAGGTCTATAGGAACTTTGAATCTATCCTCAAAACTCACCTTTCTCCACTGGTCTTGGTTGGTCCGTTGGCAGGATGGTCCTAGTGGCTAGCTGACAGTCTGCTTGTTACATAAGAACATAAGATATTCCATACTGGGTCAGACAAAGGTCCATCAAGTCCAGTATCCTGTTTCCAACAGAAGCCAATCTAGGTCACAAGTACCTAGCAGTTTCCCCAAAAGACACAGGTTCCACAATGCTTGTATTGGGTCAAGCAGTGATATCCTGGGTCTCTTTTAATAATGGTTAATGGACCTTTCCTCCAGGAACTTATCCAAACCTTTTTTAAACCCAGCTACACTAACAGCTTTTACTACATCCTCCAGTAGCAAATTCCAGAGTTTGATTACACGTTGACTGAAAAAATATTTTCTCTTATTAGTCTTAAATAGCTTCATTGTATGCCCCCTAGTCTTTCTATATTTTGATGGTGTAAACAATTGATCTACGTTTACTCATTCCACTCCATTCCACTCTGCTCTGTACTTTTCATCTGTGTTGTTTTGAAATGGTGTTCCTTTATTCCTCATATAGATTTTAAATTCTTGCAAACCACTTTGCACATAGCAAAGGCAGTACGTTAAGACAGACTGAAGCCATAAACCCTAAGCCCAGCCCTACTTGTATCCCTCCCTTCTCAGCTACACTTCATTAAGTTCTTTCACTGCCTTCAACCGCTAACCCTCTAGTTCCTGCTAACCCAGTTTCCATCCTCCCCTAAGAAATCTTTCTTTCTCTCTTTACAAACCCTTCCCATAATTTTTCTTTCTTGATTCTCTGCCCAGTCTCTCACCACCAGTCTCTTTCCATTTTGGTCTTCCTTCCAAGCAGTCAACTTTGTATCCAAGGGCTTGAAAGTGAATTTTTAAAGGAAAACTCCTCATAGATTTTCCCCTTAAAATGTATGAGTCTGGTGGCTATACATGTACTTTTGTATCTGCAGATTATGATATGTGGGGATATGAAAAGGATGCCTAGTGGTTGTCTCTCCCTTCTAGCCCCTGCCTTGATCCCTTGAGGCCATCTTTTACCCTAGTGTTACCTAGCAGTCATCTTTTCCTGCTGCCTTCCCCACACACCTTATTCATGGGTTCCTTCTCTCCTGCCCTGTTTTTTCCAGATTCTTGGAGGGTAATTTCATAGCCAGGTGCTTAGTTTAAGGCACCAGAAAGCACCTATCTTAAGCCTAATTTATAAAGACAAGTAGGCTGCAAATTTTCTTTATATAATAGGGGTATAACTACTGGAAGATGTAGACTTTTAAAGAGCGTGTGTAAATTATAGCATTTTATAAACTATGTATGTGAATTTGCACTCTGCCCAAGTTTGCCCCTGTATACACCAGATAGTGCCAGTGCCCTGACACACGTACTTATAGAATAGTGACTGGCTAAATTACATGCATAAAGGACCATCCACATGCGTAAGTCACTGAAAATACATAATTTACACATGTAGGTGGCACATAGCTTTCTACAGAGCCTTATAAAGAATTACCTCATTGGCTCCTTCCTGAATGCCTTTTCCCACTATGTCCTCTTCTCTGGTCCTTTCCTTTCTCCTTCCCTTAACTTGTTCTTGTCCTCCTCCCCCCTTATGGCCCCTTCCAGGTACTTTTCCTTCTGCACATGCTACCTCTGCACTCTCACCATAGCCTGTTCCTGAATGCTGGAGCCCATGGACATTCTAAATTGCCTTACCCCACTCTGAGTTTCTTCATCCAGGGCCTAATCCTACATTTCCGCAGCTGTTGTTTCCCAGCTTGTTCAAGCTGCTTTAATTAAGCTTAAGGGTGTGTCTATAATTATTGAACTCATCAATGTAAGATCTGTTAGAAATAAAGCGAACATCCTTGTAGACCATTTCCAGTTCTACCATACGGATATCTGCTGTATCACAGAATCTTGGCTAAACAGCTTAGACCAGGTCATCCTAAACCAACAAGCCCCTGCACTAGCATAGAGGAAAGAGTGGCCTAGTGGTTAGGCCAAGTTACCTTGGGCTAGAAAGCCAGGGGTTCAAATCCCACTAGAGTAAAAGCAACATCAGGCTAGAAGGACTAATTTTTTTTTTTATATCCAGTGATCGCCAGATGGTATGGCTCAGTATTAGGACTAGGGCTTTTACAATCCATTCAAAAGTGAGGGTCTTAGACTTTAGGAAAACAAAGTTTGCCAATACCTCAGGGAGTCGTTAGCAGGATGGGAACAGCTGGGGGATGTAGAAAAAAAGTGAGCAAGACTGAAAGGGGATATTTTAAGAGCAACCAACCTTTTTGTTAAAATGATAAATAAAGGTAAAAGAAAAAGGAGACTGCTATAGTTTTCGAAAGAAGTAGCTGAAAAGGTGAAGAAAAAGAGGGAGGCCTTCATGAAATACAAGAGGTCACAGAGAGAGGAAGACAGGCATCTATATTTGTAAAAACTTAGAGAAGCTAGCAAAGTAGTCAGGAAAGCAAAGATTCAAAAAGAGGAGGAAATAGCTAATGCAATAAAATGGGGGGTAAGACATTTTTCAGATATGTTAGTGAGAAGAGGAATGGCAAAAGTGGTATTGTCAGACTCAAGGGTGAATTGGAGGAATATGTAGAAGTTGATAAGGATAAAGAGGAATTGGTTAACAAATATTTCTGTTCAGTGTTTATAGATGAAGAACCAGGAACAGGACCTCTGAAAATACCCACAAACAGGAACAGAAGTGAACAATTTTCAGAAGACTGTGTTTGTGAGAAACTAGCTAAACTTAAAGTAGACAAAGCGATGGGACCAGATGGGATACACCATAGAATACTGAGGGAACTTGGGGACATTGTAGCAGCTCCACTGACTGACCTTTTCAATGCCTCATTGGAGTCGGGAGTGATGCCAAAGGACTGGAGAGAGGCTCATGTGGTACCTTTACACAAAAGCAGAAGTAAGGATGTGATTGAAAACGACAGGCCGGTTAGTTCAACTTCAGTGGTGAGTAAATTATTGGAAACGCTGCTGAAAGAGAAACTAGTGAGGTTTCTGGAGTCTAGCAGATTACAGGATCAGAGGCAGCATGGATTCACCAGAGGCAGGTCTTGTCAGACAAATCTGATTGATTTCTTTGACTGGGTGACCAGGGAGCTGGACCGAGGGAGAACTGTAGATGTGGTGTATTTAGATTTTAGTAAAGTCTTTGACACTATTCCTCACAGGTGACTTATAAATAAACTGAGCACCCTAGGGATGGACCCTAAAGTTACTGCTTGGTTTAGAAATTGGTTGAGTGGGAGGCGACAAAGGCCACAGGTAAATGGAGCTCATTCTGAGGAGAAGGCAGTTACCAGTGGTGTGCCCCAGGGATTTGTCCTTGGTCCAATTCTTTTTAACATCTTTCTTAGTGATATAGCAGAAGGGCTGTAGGGTAAGGTTTGCCTCTTTGCGGATAACACCAAAATCTACAATAGAGTAGACACCCAAGAAGGTGTAGATAACAGGAGGAGGGATCTAGCTAAGCTTGAAGAATGGTCTAGAATTTGGCAGCTGGGATTTAATGTTAAAAAATGCAAGGTCATGCATTTGGACTGCAGCAATCCAAGGGAGCAATATAGTATATAGCATGGATTGATTATAAGAAAGCTTTTGGCAGTATCCCACACTCTTGTATAACAAATTGCCTTGAAATGTATAAAATAAATCCCGGTTTGATAGAGTACATTAAGTTCACTATGACAATGTGGCAACCCACATTCTTTTTGTGATATGAAGTTGGTAAGTATATCATTCCTAACATTAAGATCCAGCAAAGAACATTTCAGGGAGATTCCCTGTCACCCCTTCTGTTTTGTGTGGCTCTTAATCCAATAACTACTCTCATCAACTCTTTGGGATACAGATTGAGTCTGAATCCTAAAGAAGATAACAACCCAGAAATAACATTCCATTTGCTATTTGTAGACAATCTGAAGCTCTACAGTTCCAGTGGAATTCAATTAGCAGAGCAACTCTGTGTGGTGAAAAGAATGACCTTTAGCCTTGACAAATATGCTAAATAAACTTTTTTTTTTTAGAGAAAAAAATGAGCAAAATGGAAAACATCTCCCTGGCTGAGTGCTGTGACATTAAAGATCTTGAACAGGAAGGTATATATAAGTATCTTGGAGTAGAAGAAAGAACGACACTCAAGCAGAATTTACTGAGAGGAAAGATCAGTAAAGAATACTACAGGAGATTATTGAAAAGCACTTTAACATCATGGAATAACATACATGCCATTAATCAGCTGGAAATTCTTGTACTCTCTTACAGCTTTGGAATTGTGGACTGGCCTCTCGAGGATCTTGAAAAACTGGATGTGTGAAGAAGACAACTCCTCCATGCCCTTGAATTAATTTACAAGTATCAGTGTATGCCAAGACTGTACATCCCCACAACTGGAGGGCTAGGCTTCACATTGATTGATTACAGATACAGAGCTACTATCATAGGCCTCTAGGCCTACCTAACTGCATCACTGGATCCAAATGTGCAAAAAGTGCTGAAATATGAAAGTAAACATCCAGAATCTGTCTCCATCATCAAACTTGGACAAGCATTCTGATGACCAGAAGGAATGAGTGAGGATCCACAGACATACCCAAGGAAGGAAGTAATTGAATTTGCAAAACAAGAAAAAACATTCTTCAAAGTATTTGATCAACAGAGAGGGAAAAACAAGTGGCAAATACACAAATATACTGGGAAATACACAGTGCTACTACAGGAACCCTTTGTTGATCAAGAACAGATACATCAATGATTGAGGAGAGGTGAATTGAAACTGAAGGATGAGAGCCCAGGACAGCAGATTACAGACAAGCTGGTTTACAGCAAGCACTGAATAAGCTAGTAAAAGAAACATGTGTCAATTCTGTAAGAAAGACCTGGAAGCAATGAAACCTCATAGCTGTGAAGTTCTGAGGGCAAAAAATTTCTATACAGAAAGACATAATAAAGTAACACGCCTCATCCAAGGCACTACAACATCACTGCGCCTGAAAAGCACTGGGATCATGACCCTAAGAGAATTACAGAGAATGAGGAGGTTATGATCTCCTGGGATATTTCCATTCTGACCAATAAAAAGCTGGATGCAAGGAAGCTGGATATAGTGGTTAAGGAATAAAAAACACCAGAACAACATTGATGATAGAGATGTCAGTTCCAAGTGACTACTTTGGGAATCACATGGAGAGGTAGAAGATCCTGTAATACCAAGAAATGCAGTCTGAGGCCAAGAAAATGTGGCAGAAAGATACAGAAATACTTCTCATCGTGTTGGGTGCTACAGGCTTGATAAAGAATTTCCAAGCACATTTTGACAAACTACCCATACCTGTTACATCTTATGAACTCCAGCAGGATGCTCTCTTTGGCATGCTGCAAATTCTATGCTGAGCATTAGCAGTAAGTTTGAGAGACTGAGGTCATACTTCACATACCCTGGCTTAGAAGTGAGGTTCATATCCGTCATGGTATGTGCAAAACTAACCCATTTGGAGAAACTGCCCTGAGAGGAGCATGTCATGTTTACTGATTGGCTCAAAGTTTGTTTGGTCTTGAAACCATCTCTAAGTATACTACCAGAAATGGTTGCCAAGCTTAATGTAGATCCTGGTTGATCATTGGACAACCAGGACAAAATGACTTGGTAGGAATTGTATAGACCTTTAAGATTGAGCCAATGGAAGAAATTAAATTTCTTACTAAGTTAGATGTTTGGAATGCTGGTGGTCAGTGATTTTACCATAGCTGTGGAACAAGCTTCCAACAGCTCTGAGAACTAAGACTAGTCTTTTCAGTTTCAGGAAACATCGTAAGACCTTTTTGTTTCAGTTCCAAGTCTGCATTTCATTGCAAGTGGATTATGACTGGGCTTTGGGGTGTTGTATGAGCTCATTATTGCAGTGTTGCTATCTGTGTTGTTATAATATTTTAATTATTTTATTTGTATATTTCTATTGTACTTTTATCTTGTGTATCTCACCAGTTTTTGCTCATGGAAAAGAACAATCTTTGTCTTATCCCTGGTTTAGTTTAAGTACACGGCTGAGTAAGACTTGAAACATCAGATAAGGACCTTCTTGGATAGACATAAACATCCTAATTTTAAATATCCTTACCCTCCCTGGCATATCCTCAGTAACTAAGCTTATTATAAAGGCAGTTCCTTCTATTCCTCTCTTCTATGTGTTTAGCATTTCTGAGAAGTACAGGGTGCTAGCCTTTCACTTCATTGAACATGAAGATGAACTACCTGATTTTCCTGTACTAATTGCAGCCTTGCATAAGTTGTTGGTGGAATTGTCTCCCTAAGTAGTGGGATTAGGATGGAAATGAAAACATGTTGCTGCTACCGAGCTGTTCTGCTATCAGTTCTCATTCTGAAGTTCAGCACTTGGATCCAGTATGAGTGTATGCATGCACGTTTGGTCTTTTGGGGAGTTAAGGAATCCTTTAAAGGCCCCAACTACATGCTGCTGCCTTTTAAAATGTTCTTCCCTCAAATTGTTCTGTCTCCTTTTCTGAGCTATTTTCCTTCATGATCTTTATTGTCTCTATTATAAACCCAAGTAAACAGACTGTTGCAGTCTATAAACATCATGCCTTCATGAATAACTCTGTTACTACTCACCTAGCTATATTTCTAGTAACTATGAAAAGCCATGGCAGATCATGCAGCTTCCAAAGAAATCTATTAGTTCTTCCCCATTGAGAAAATATTATCATTTGGGATTCTATACTTTTTTTCTTAAAAAGTATCTTTGTTTACATGTTAGAATACAATTTAAAATCTATTGGCTACTCTCTAATAATACCCCTGCTCAGTGATATAAAACAGCAGATGAAATTGTTCAGTACATTTGACTTGTTGTTATCCTCATGTTGAACTTAAGCCCAAGCAAATACATACAATTGGATTTGTCTGTAGAGGTCTGGCTTAAGCAAGTATTTTGTTGTTTTTTTAATGGGAAATTTGGAGTTTTATATTTGATCTTGATTGACATTTTTCTCTGAATGTTTTCTTTATAAAATGTGCTGTTTCAATCATGCTTGTTATTTAGTGATGCCCCCTTAGCAGCAGTAAAAGACTCCATGTGAAATATTAAAAGCTCTTCTGTTTTAGAAATAAGGAAGTTGATCACA
Organism: Ichthyophis bannanicus; assembly: GCA_033557465.1. NCBI lineage: Eukaryota > Metazoa > Chordata > Amphibia > Gymnophiona > Ichthyophiidae > Ichthyophis > Ichthyophis bannanicus. The sequence continues at coordinate 994,494,213 of CM066033.1, read as the reverse complement.
TGGCTCAGACTCACTGGAATATATCCAGCTTGACCTGCTAAACCTAATCAGACTCATAGATATGGTTGCTAATAAATGTCTAATACTGTGATCTAATGCATTAAAGTAGGATCATTTTGGCAAGTTAACACAAGAGACTTATAAGAATCATTAAATTCAAAAGAAAAGCTGATATCATGCTATCTAAAAAGTTAATGAGTTACAAAAATATTATGTGACATTGTTACTAAATTACTATGCCCTGTCATACATTCTATTTGATAATTCATTCACATAATAATAACAAATACCAAGTAATATTTTTTACAAAGTGAGACCTTCAAAGTCTTGCTGCAAACATAGAACTGTAGAATATAAGAGCAGATAAGGATCATAAGCCCATATAAGACTTGAGTCACAAAGAAGCCAATTCCATAGCATGCACATCCGAGCCACGGACATGACCAAGTCGAAAACAGGTCCAATTTCACCTTAATTCCACAGCCCTGGGTATAGAAACGCTTCTGGAATTGGGGATATAGGCATTTCCAGCTTGGCATGAGCAAATCACTATGGAGAACACAGGCCCTGCTGTTATAATGAGATATGGGTATATGCAACAAATGGTTTGGATGTCCCCAAGCTCACCCTGTGGATGTCTCCAACGGCCACACCTCTTCTTAAATCATGCATCTCCTAAGCTGCTCCTCTCATGGACAGTGTTGTTCTGATGCAAAATGCATATAAATACTGATGATACATAAATGGTGATGCAAACTAGACTAGATATACTAGTCTGTTGCATGCCCAGAACAGTGCAAAGTAATTTCAGTGCTCTCAAAGATATTATAACAGCAATTAGAAAGTGATATTTATGTAATGACATACCTTGCATCAAAACATACTGTACATGGAGTAGGAGAAATCCTTAGTTATTCTTTGATTGGTCATCTCTAAAACAGTCTCCACAATGCTAAGTGTGGACCCTTACCAACTTCACAATAAATGGTGCTCTTAGGCATGTTTTAGTGCTGTTTGAACAGCAAATGTCGGCAGAATAATCACTATTGCTCTTCTTAATATTTCTTTCAGGGTAGTTATTAATGCCTCTTTAGCTTACAAGATTCCCATAATCTCTGATTTCTGTTCTTTATAACTGCCTCTTGTGGTGTTTTTCCATATTGCAGTCCACCATTTTAGAACAGACTACTCATCAACTTTATCGAAACACAGAAGAATATTTTCTAAGTACTGGTCTTATTCCATGTCTCCACAGGTATAACGGGCACATCTGCAGTGACCTCCCAAAACATACATGGGCCTTTTCTGAATATGTTTTGTACATCTCTGCGGCAAACTATGCCCCAATTCCACCCCTCCCAGACATGTTCTGAGATCCTCATGTTACCAAGAAAAACGTCTGTGGGTGTTATGTATCAAAATATGCTCGTAGATGTTTTCGGCAGAAAAATAATCCTTGGTGCACATACAAACCCTTATTTGGTTTCTGGAATGACCTTCTAAGCATTATTTCATTCAACAGAAGAGAAAGCCTTAGGAGCCCTTTAAGTGTGGAGGCCTATTCCAATGTCTATGTCCAGGGCCACTGTGAATCCCATGGGATCAGAATCGCTTCTGTAGGTGCAGGCCGGGACCCAATTTCGGCCAGCCTGCACATACAGGCTGCTGTCCGGCTAACTCAGTCAGGCTCCTGAATGGAGCCACAGTGTCATGTCATCTGATTGCCACGGCACTACAGCTCCATTCAGGAGCTGCGATCCCCAAGGGCTGACAACTTTGTTCTTTCCCCGCAACCTGATCTCCGATCTGGCATCCCAAGGCTAGGGAAGGGACGCAGAGAACCTTTTGCACCCCCTCCTACCTTTGCTGCCATCCCCTGCCATCTAGGGGGAACTTATTCCACCTCTGGGATGGAATAAGTCCCCTGTCTAATCTGCCAGCCCCGGACATACAGGTCCAACATCAGAATCAGCCCTGTATGTCTGGGGCCACGGACCGCCCATTGCCCACCCTGACTCCACCTCTGCACCACCCTTTTCACCACTCTAATGCACAATTGGCAGTTAGTGCGTGAATCAGTGCACAGTAAAGATCATGCCCCATGGTAACAGTTAGTATGGGTTTTGTGCACAGTTACCGCATATGAAAACACACTTTAACTGCTTAGTGCACTTTAGTAAAATGGTCCCTTAGATCCTGATTCCATCTCCGATGTCCAGGCCATCTGTGGAACCAGTCGCAGAGAGGGAGTCGTGATTCTGATCCCGCAGTTCATGTATAGCCCTGTGGGATCAGAATCGCGAAGAGGCCTGATTCTGTCCGACCTGCACATACAGGCCTTTTCCGACTAACTCAGTCAGGGCTCTTCAATGCAGCCATAGGTCCATGGTGTCTGGTTGCCATGGCACCGCAGCTCCATTGGAAAGCCTTGATCCCTGGCAGCCGGCTCCCAAAGCACTTTCCACACAGCCTAACCTCCAATCTGGCCTCTCAGGACCAGGGTCGGGCTTCAGGGAATGCTCTCTACCCCTGCTGCCCCTTCCCAGTCCCAGGCCTGCCATTCCTCCCGCATTGGGAAACTTATTCCACCTCAGAGGTAGAATAAGTTCCCTGTCCAAGCCATCGGCCCCAGACGTACAGGGCCGACATTGGAATCACCACCCACCACCTGCCCTAATGCCGCCCCCGATCCACCCATTCCCCGCCCCCATCTAACTTCTCCATTGGGAGGAGGAATGAATAGTGGGAATGGACGTCCAAATGGTACATCCATCCCTACTATTTGTGCCATGGAAAGAGCCTATTAGTGAATCAGGCTTCTGGTTAGCTACGTTTATTCCTGGTAAGTCCCATAGATTCTGGCTGATTCCTGACTTTCCTTTCACTACTTTGCAACTGTCAGTGCTTTATGCTTTTCGCATGCTTTCTTCAATTCTTTTTTCTTATTTGAATTTCTAAATGTTATAACAAAGATCACTTTGACAAGAAAGAAACATTGAATTCACAAGGGGACATTTTCAAAGTATTTTAGCCGGTAAGCAGTCCTGTTAACAGAGTGCAATGTGGTAACTGTGATATTCAACGGTACTAACTGGTTAGCACTGCTGAATATCCCTACAGATTGCCAAACAAATGCCCAGTTAAAATCATGGTGGTCAGTGGGCAGAAAGGTTGCAGTGACATCAGCTATCTGGTTCACGGCAATATTCAGCCTCTATCTGGAAGCTTAAGTGGTTAATATTTGCAAAGGCAGAATTTGAGAAGAAGCTTGCTGCGGAAGCAAAAACACTTAATAAAGACGTTTTCAAGTACATTCGTAGCAAAAAACCTGTGAGAGAGTCTGTTGGTCCATTAGATGATAGAGGGGTTAAAGGGGCACTAAGAGGCGACAAGGCAATAGCGGAGAGACTGAATGAATTCTTTGCTTCGGTCTTTACTGAGGAAGATGTAGGGATGTTACCCATGACTGAAGTGGTATTTAAAGGTGTGGAAGAATTGAAGTAAATATCGATATATCAGGAAGATGAATTACAACTATTAGATAAACTGAAGAGTAGCAAATCACCTGGGCTGGATGATATACATCCAAGGGTGTTGAAAGAACTGAAATGTGATATTGCAGACCTGCTATTAGTAATCTGTAAACTATCATTAAAATCATCTGTAATACCTGAAGATTGGAAAATGGCGAACGTAACACCAATTTATAAAAAGGGTTCCAGGGGTGACCCGGAAACTACAGACCGGTGAGCCTGACGTCAGTACCGGGAAACATGGTAGAAACCATCATAAAGAACAAAATTGCTGACCATGTAGATAGTCATGGCTTAATGGGAGACAGTCAACATGGCTTTAGACAAGGAAGATCTTGTCTTACTAATCTGTTATTTTTTTTGAAGGTGTGAATAAACAGGTAGACAAAGGTGAGTCGGTGAGTAGTGTATTTGGACTTTCAGAAAGCCTTTGACAAGGTCCCTCATCAGAGACTTTTGGCAAAACTAAAGAGTCATGGGATAGGAGGCAGTGTACTATTGTGGATCAGGAACTGGTTAAAAGGGTAGGGCTAAATGGCCAATTTTCCCAATGGAGAAAGGAAAATAGTAGTGTACCCCAGGGATCTGTGTTGGGTCCGCTGCTTTTTGACATATTCATAAATGACCTGGAAAAGTCGAGTGAGGTTATCAAATTTGCAGCTGACACAAAACTATTAAAGTTGTTAAAACCCAAGAGGATTGTGGAAAATTGCAAGAAGATCTTGATAAATTGGAAGACTGGGCATCCAATTGGCAGATGAAATTTAATGTGGACAAGTGCAAAGTTATGCACCTAGGGAAGAACAGCCCAAACTATGGTTACACGATGCAATGTTCCACATTAGGAACCACCACCCAGGAAAAATATTTAGGCTTGTGGATAACATGTTAAAACCCTCCGCCCAGTGTGCAGCGGTGGCCAAGAGAGCAAATAGAATGCTAGGTATCATAAGGAAGGGAATGGAAAATAAAACAAAAGATATTATAATGCCTCTACATTGTTCCATGGTGAGACCACACCTTGAATATTGTGTGCAATTCTGGTCGCCGTATCTTAAAAAGGATATAGCAGTATTAGAAAAGGTTCAGAGAAGAGTCACCAAAATGGTTAAAGGGGATGGAAGGATACTCCTATGAAGAAAGGCTAAAAAGGTTAGGGAATCTTTAACCTGGAAACGAGACGGCTGAGGGGAGATATGATAGAAGTCTATAAATTAATGAACGGAGTGGAACGGGTAAACGTAGATCGATTGTTTATGTTATCAGAACATAGAAAGACTAGGGGACATGCAGTGAAGCTACAGGGTAAACTATTTAAGACTAATAAAAGAAAATATTTTTTCACTCAACATGTAATGAAACTCTGGAATTTGTTACCGGAGGATGTAGTAAAGGCTGTTAGTGTAGCTGGGTTTAAAAAAGGTTTGGACAAGTTCCTGGAGAAAGGTCCATAAACCATTATTTAGAAAGGACCCAGGATATCAATGCTTGACCCAGTACAAGCATTGTGGAACCTGTGTCTTTTGGGGAAACTGCTAGGTACGTAGGACCTACATTGGCCTCTGTTGGAAACAGGATACTGGGCTTGATAGACCTTGGTCTGACCCAGTATGGCATATCTTATGTTCTTATGTTCTTATATTATAATGCCTCTATATCGCTCCATGGTGAGACCACACCTTGAATATTGTGTGCAATTCTGGTCGCCGTATCTTAAAACAGATATAGCGTTATTAGAAAAGGTTCAGAGAAGAGTCACCAAAATGGTTAAAGGGGATGGAAGGATACTCCTATGAAGAAAGGCTAAAAAGGTTAGGGAATCTTTAACCTGGAAACGAGATGGCTGAGGGGAGATATGATAGAAGTCTATAAATTAATGAACGGAGTAAAACAGGTAAACGTAGATCGATTGTTTACATTCTCAGAATATAGTAAGACTAGGGGACATGCAATGAAGCTACAGGGTAGACTATTTAAGACTGATAAAAGACAATATTTTTTCACTCAACATGTAATCAAACTCTGGAATTTGTTACCGGAGGATGTAGTAAATGCTGTTAGTGTAGCTGGGTTTAAAAAAGGTTTTGACAAGTTCCTGGAGGAAAGGTCCATAAACCATTATTAAGAAGGAACCCAGGATATCAATGCTTGACCCAATACAAGCATTGTGGAACCTGTGTCTTGGGGAAACTGCTAGGTATGTATGACCTAGATTGGCTACTGTTGGAAACAGGATGCTGGGCTTGATGGACCTTGGTCTGACCCAGTATGGCATATCTTATGTTCTTATGTTCTTAGGTGAATAGCTGTCTTAATTTTAATCACTTAATGCTATCTTGCTAGCAACTACACTTTGCCACTAATGGATAATGTCTCTGGTGCCCAACCAGTCTGGATATTCAGCGGTGGAAATTAAATAGGTTTTACCACTGAATATCCAGTCTCAGTTAAAGAAACAGAGGCTTGGTGCTTTATTTAGATCAAGCCGCCACTGTTGAATATGCTCCCCCTATAGACTACAACCAGACTAAATAATTACAAATAATCTGAAATAATTGTCAGACGTTCAATGATACTAGTACACTGCAGAGGGCATTAAAAAAAAGTGAGAGGCTTTTTGCCTCAGCTAATCATATTTCCAAATTAGCAAGTTTAATGCAGAGGTTGACTCAGCTCAGGACTGGCACTGCCACCCCTCTCCAAGGCCTGAAGTGGTGACAATGGCTCAGAAACTGCAAGAGAGCACTCATATAAACTCTCCGGTGCTACATCATGGTCTCTGCTTTCTACCATCGGCCCCTCTCTAATGCAGACTAGAAGTCTGCATCGAAGGGAGGCAGAAGCAACAGATGGTAGAAGGCATAAACTGATACAGTACTGGAGAGTTTAGGTAAGTGCTGCATTGTGGTTTCTGAGCCACTACTGCTGCTGCTGCAGGCCCTGGTGGGGGGCAGCAGTGATGGAATGAGGGTGGAGGCAGCAGGGAGGTGCCAGGATGGAGGACCCACCAAGGACACCCTCCATCCTGGCACCTCCCCGCTGCCTCCACCCTCCATCCTGGTCTTGACCTAGCAGCTCCTCTTTCAAGGAAAAAAACTCAATTAGGAAGGCTCATAAAACACATAGGGGCCAATATTCAAAGCAATTAATGTAGTTAGCAGACCTGATAACTAATCATGGCAATCAGGATATTCAATGGCACTAACGCAGTCAGTGCTGGTGAATATCCCCGGGTGCCACTGCTAAGTGCCCTGATGCATTCCAGGGGCACAGTGGAGGCAGCTCCAGGGGATAACCGCTTAGTAGTGATATTCCAATGTTGGCAAATGTTAGCTGCGGCTGACCCAGATAGTCAATGCCTACTCAGATTATACTGCATCAATTTATCCCATAAATAAATTGGGCAAAAGCTCTGTAATATTGGAAATGCTACTGCAGACACCTTATACTCAATGCAACTTCTTACCAGTTACCAGTGCAAATATTTTAATAAAAAAGAGACATAAGACCTCCTAGGCACATCTAAAATCAATCTCACTATGGCATTCTGCACAGACTGCAACCTTGGCAATAGTCGCTCAGGTAATCCCAGATATAGACCATTACTGTAGATAAACAAATATATATCACCGAACCACCATTTGAAACAATTTCTCTGTTAATAAAGATACAAGTTTCTCACTAACCTTAGCCTGAAGAAGATTATTTTAACCACTTGAAAAATCTGAACTTTCATATTAAAATCAAACCCCCAAATTCTAGTCTTAGTCACAATGTAGCAGCTGATAAGCATGCAATAAATAAAACCAGGAGTCTGTTCAAAGATCCAAGCCAGTTTATTGTGCACATGGCTCAGTCAGTCAAAGCTTCAAAAGGAACTGAGCGAAAGTTTGTACAGAGACATAACCATTTATACCTCTTTTTCAGTTTGATACATGAGAACTTTCTATTGGTTCTAACTTGATACATGCAAACTTTTCATTGGTTATACATTCCCTTCATTTGCCCTTACAACCCCTGATGAAGTACAACACGAAACACGGTCCTGTGTTGGGTTTTGGCCACCTATTGATTGTATAATAAAGGTGTTGTGTGTGAACCTGCCACTCTTTTGTTTTTTTTGGCTACGTTTCTGCTGAGTGTGGCTGCTGCTGTTTTTCTGTTGGTTCTGAAGTTCCTGGGGCCAGGGCTGAGGACTCAACTACCAGATCAAGGGTCACTACTGCATATCTGGCACAACAATGTCCATTAATGACAAGACTGCTTCCATCTACAAACAAAGTCCGTCCAGGGTTCTCCAAAGGAACATCAGTCGAATCAGGGTGACTTGAGAATATAGTGTCCATAGTTTCTAAACAGTCATGATCAGGGGGTTCAAGACCAACTGGTAACAATGTAGCAGGATTCATAGCTTGACTGACCTTCAATTGTATCTGGGGGTTTTTACACAGCATACTCTGATATCTCAACATTCGTGAATTAGCTAGAAGTTTCATTTGTGTTTCATAATGGTTAGAACAGAGTGTGGTACAGTAACTTGAAGATTCTGTCTCAAAGTGAGCTTGTCCGCATTGCTCACTAGGAGGGCTGTAGCTGCAACAGCTCTCAAACAAGGGAGCCAGCCTTTTGCAACTACATCCAATTGTTTTGACAGATAAGCTACTGGCCGTTGCCAGGATCCAAGAGATTGGGTTAATACTCCCAATGCGTTTCCTTGTGACTCATGGACAAAAAGATGGAAAGGCTTCTGAACATCTGGAAGACCTAAAGCTGGAGATGACATCAGGGCCTTTTTCAAAGTCCGGAATGCTACATCTTGTTCAGGTCCCCAGTCTAGTGGGGATTTTCCATTCCTCTGGTGACTTGGTATAGTGGTTTTGCAATCAGGGCAAAGTTGGGGATCCATATGTGACAATATCCCGTGGCCCCCAGGAAGGCTCTTACTTGCCTCCTAGTGGTTGGTGTGGGGATATTACATACAGCTTCTTTGCGTTCTGGTCCTAAACGTCGGATCCCACTGGACAATTGGAATCCTAGATACTTGACTTCAGTTTGGCATAGCTGTGCTTTGACTCTTGAGACTTTGTATCTGGCATCTTTGAGAAGGTACAAAAGTTCACTAGTAGCTTGTAGGCATTCACTTTCTGAGTTGGTGGCTATGAGCAAGTCATCTACATACTGAAGAAGAACCCTCTTTCCTGGGTCCACTGGGTAACTTGAGAGATCTTGATTCAGGGCAGCACTGAAGAGAGTAGGTGAATTCTTGAATCCTTGGGGTAATCTGGTCCAGGTGAGCTGACCCCGCCTTCCTAAGAACATAAGAACATAAGATATGCCATACTGGGTCAGACCAAGGTCCATCAAGCCCAGTATTCTGTTTCCAACAGTGGCCAATCTATGTCATATGTACCTAGCAGTTTCCCCAAGAGACACAAGTTCCACAATGCTTGTACTGGGTCAAGCATTGATATCTTCGGTCACTTCTTAATAATGGTTTATGGACCTTTCCTCCAGGAACTTGTCCAAACCTTTTTTAAACCCAGCTAAACTAACAGCCTTTACTACATCCTCCGGTAACAAATTCCAGAGTTTGATTACACGTTGAGTGAAAAAATATTTTCTTTTATTAGTCTTAAATAGTTTACCCTGTAGCTTCATTGCATGTCCCCTGTTGTGGGGTCTTGCCATTCAAAAGCAAACAAAAGTTAACTGGTGGGGACTAGGCGTACACAGAAAAAGGCATGTTTCAGGTCCAAGATGGTAAAATGAGTAGCCTCAGCGGGGATCAGTCCCAAGAGAATATAAGGATTTGGTACCACTGGGTGTATAGTTTCAGCTGCATCATTCACTCGCCCTCAGATCTTGTACTGGGCGGTAATACCCTGTCCCAGGTTTTTTTAACTGGGAGAAGGGGGGTATTCCAAGGTGACTGGCATTCCTTGAGAAGTCCGTACTTCAGCAGTTTCATTAAATGGCAGTGAATTTCTTCTATGGCTGGTCGAGGGAGAGGATACTGCTTTACATGCACTGTTTATGTTTATGTTTATGTTTATTAAAATTTGATATACCGCTCATTCAGGAAGATCAGAGCGGTGTACAATATAAAAACAAATAAAAACTTATAAAAACTTATAAAAACAATCAATACAATAGCTAGAAAGAAGGAAAAGAAGTTACAATTTCAAAATATAAAGCAGGGGAGTTAAAGGACACAACACAACAGTTAAAAGGAAGAAGATGACACAAAAGGGGAGGGAAGGTCCAGAGCGAGAGAAAAGAGGTGGGTTTTCAGGTTACACTTAAAGGTGTTGTGGTGAGGCTCGAGACGGAGGGCGGGAGGGAGAGAGTTCCAGAGGGCAGGGGCTGTGAAAAAAAGGCAGAGGAGCGGGTAGACTGTAGGTGGGCTAGAGAGGGAGAGGGAAGTGTGAGGCGGTTGAGGTGAAATGAGCGAGGAGTGCGTCTGGGGGTGTGGTAGGTGAGAAGATCAGCCAGATATTGAGGAGTGTTAGTATGAAAAGCTCGATGAACCAGCGTAAGCAGTTTGTAATGAAAGCGGAAGGGTAAGGGCAGCCAATGGAGATGAGAAAGCAGAGGGGAAACGTGATCGCGGATAGAGGAATGAGTGGCAATGCGAGCGGCTGGTTCCACTCCTGGCTTGAGGGTGACAATGACAGGGGCTATGTTCTTCGCTAGGTCAGGTGGATTATCTTCTGCCCATACTCCAGGTGGGGCTATAAGGTTGAGAGGTATACAGGAACTAGCTGGCTTGATTGGAGATGCACTATAGAACCGCTACTCTTCTTCTCGGGGAACAGTCAGCACCATCAATCCAGCAGGCTTTGGGTTCACAGTCATTTGCATTTCTCCCCTTTCAGCAAAAGATATTTGTGCCTGGAGCTTAACAAGCATGTCTCGGCCCAGAAGAGGAATAGGGCATTATACAAGAACTGGTGCATTATTTTCTGTCCCCCTAGTTCACACATGCGGTTCTACAGGAGAGGCTTTGTGGCCTTAGCCCCAGTAGCTCTGACAATGGTGATGCATCGAGAAAACAAAGGGGCTACTGGCTTTAGTATTCTGCTCCTGTATCCCCCATAAAGTCCATATATTGGTCCCCTATTTTCAGACTGACCATAGGCTCCTGGGGACCCAGGGAAACTTGGAGTCCGGTCTGGCCTAGTCTTCATCCATGCTGTAGCCCTCTTCGGCTGCCACTCACTCTATGGCTGCTTCCCTCTCTTGCTGGAACACTGTGCTCGGTTTATTTTTTCTAAAATCAAGTACTCCCTCCTCCCCTCCTGGGGGTGGAGTCAAGATACGGGCATTCATTACATTCACTTTCTCTGTCACATTTATTTCCACAATTCACAAACTTTCTGAGCAACTTTCATTAACTGTGCTGTATTCATACCCGCAAATCCATTCATTTTCTGTAATTTTCATCTTATCTCTCTGGGACTGACTGACAAAAATGCAAATTCTCCTGGGCTGCTGGATCGCATGGGGTATATAGTGAGGGCTGCCTGCACTATTTGGATCCCACTTGGGGGCCATCAAGGCTGATGGGTCTGCATAATACTATTCATTAGTTCAATCAAATCCTATGGTTTCTCAGTGTAGGAGGCATGATGCAGCTTTCAGTTCAGTAAATCAGTGGCAGAAACAAAGCTGGTCAGCTGGCTAGTGCAAAGCTGGCCCTGGACCTAGTGCAATGGGATAACGTGACCCTCCCCTTTTACTGGTAGTTGTACTTCTGAAGGAATACCACACTCGGGACTGTCTGGGTTCCACTTCATGTTCTTGGGCGCTGGCTGTGAGTGACCCTGAACTGGCAAATGAATCATCAGTGGACTGTGGCCTACTCTGAGTACTTTAAACTGTGCCGGTGCTTTTGGTCAAGAGGGGGTGTACGTCCTTCTGCTGTGGAGGTGGCTGGTGACATTTTCAGGGAGGTATCCCCCCTCCCCCCCCTGCCCCAGACTCTACCCGGGGTGGTGGCAGAGCTGAGGGAACTGGCCTATAAAGATAATAAACGAGTAGGGTGTTTTTTTTTTCCCACAAACATTCTCTGTACAATCTGATAAATACGGGTAACTACGGGGCCATGAAGTAACTAACACTGGCCACCCCCCTTTCACAGAGCATTTCTAATAGGGACGGAGACATTTTTAGGTCCCTTGCTAAAATTCTTAGTCATACATTTCAACAAAATCTGCATAAAACAAAGTACCCTTTTGCTCTGGATGCAGACACACAAAATTCAAATACAGAAAAACAGATGAATTTATCTTAAAAGCCAATATTGTAAAGGTCAGTGTAGCTAACTGGCCTGTTCATTAGTCATCAGTACAGAGTTTAACAATTCAAAGTAATTACCTTAAATCTTACAGTTCGGGGAAACCTGCATTCAAATGACTTATACTTTGTCATGAAAAGGTTGGTGAATATCTGGAATACAAACACTCCGCAAGATGAACTTTTCTCATTTAAATTAAAACCTTATACATAATACCAGTGACTGGTGTTAAGCTGATTTGAAACCAAAGAAGTTATTATTTATTATTATTTTTCCTTATTTTTTTCTCAATAGCACACACAGTCAGAACCAAATATATAGATATTTCAAAGATAAAATCCAATCACCATCAACTCAGAATGCCACATTGTCCTTCAAGGTTCTTAACCTCTACTTTGAGGGTTAAAGGAAAAACATGGAAGAAGTTCCCTTAATTTTCCCTCTCTTGTTTGTGTCGATCAGCTTCAGGAATGAACTCTAGGCAGGGCAGTTTCAGGGACCATAAAGACTAATTAAAAAAACATAAATTGTACAAGTGTTATGCAGAGCTAAACCAGGCACTTCCAGAAAGGAAAAGGCAGCACTGGTACACTTCAAAAACAAAGGAACTCCTGAATCACTGCAGTTATCACAGCTGTTAATGCTCTTCTGTCTCTAATAGCTTTATGAAATAATTCACTTGTTTGAATGTAATTGTATCATTTACGTTCTTCCAAAACTTACTGGACTTAACATGGCAAGCAATTCAATTTTGTTTTGTGTCGTTAAAACATGGAAGATCTTCCCATTCATTCATTCATAACAATTTATACATCACTCCTAGAATGAATCCTTTATTTTAAACAAACAAGAGACTTCTCAATCGGGAGTTTCTTCTCGGCAATACCTCCATCCCCAGAAGAAATCCCTTGGCAGCCTCTCTCTGTCTCTCTGTCTCTCAAGACATTCCTTTTTGCAGGCTGTGTGAAAGCCACACCCCTTCTGCTTGCTAGAGCCTCACGTGCTGGGGAAAACCTGAAACAGCTCAAAAGCTGCACTTAAAAGAGACTCCTAAATTACCCAACAGAATATTCCTACATTATACAGAAGGGAAACTCACGGTTTTAACAGATAACAGAAATCAGATACAACCAACAAACCGACCCAGACAGACACCAGACGCTTCAGGAGTCCGCTCTCGCTTGGTCTATATTTCAAAAGACCTCTCATTCACACACAACACTGACAAACATGCTAGCAATTCCCAAATTCCAAATTCCCGAGCTGACTGACTAAACCAAAATTAACCAAACCAAAAGGGTCTGTGGGTTCGTCCCGCGCATACTCATGCAGGGTTACTAGGACCGCCCTGAGAGTTGATCAGACTCTCGTTACCTTTTAACCAAACCATAGTAGTCTCAAGACGTTCCCAAAGCTAACTGACTAAGAACCAGAAACATTACTACTCACCGGATCCGGTAGCTAATGCGCTGCGCAACCAATCCCTCCTTGGGTTGAATCCTGGACTCCCCTCGGGTTCGAGAGGTGTTGGCCAGCTGGACCCAGTGGCCTGCCGAGGCAAGGCGGAACCCTCTCCGATACAATAGGATCAGTGGCGCCAGAGAATTTGCCTGCATCGGACAGACATGGTTCCAACTGGGCCAAACCTGGAGGCGAGAAGTCGTGGTACATTCACTTGCATACCATCCCCTACTCGCACATTCCGGCCCAACGCAACAAGAATATGTAGCAGCTGATAAGCATGCAATAAATAAAACCAGGAGTCTGTTCAAAGATCCAAGCCAGTTTATTGTGCACATGGCTCAGTCAGTCAAAGCTTCAAAAGGAACTGAGCGAAAGTTTGTTCAGAGACATAACCATTTATACCTCTTTTTCAGTTTGATACATGAGAACTTTCTATTGGTTCTAACTTGATACATGCAAACTTTTCATTGGTTATACATTCCCTTCATTTGTCCAATTAGAAATCCCTCCGGAGCCTAGCAACTGGCCCCCTCCTTTAGGATTGCTTGAACAATGGTACAGTTCTGAATCTCGTTACTTTTCTACTGCAAGGTTAACTTTGGCTTCTGGAATGCATATACTGTAACATTTCTGTTCTTTCACACACGAGAATAATAGAAGACTTATGAATTCATGAAAACTTCTTATTAAGCATTTTAAAACAGTTTTCTTATTTTTCACAGATCTTTGGTTCTTTTCTAGCTATAATGGGAGTTAGGATCCAGGCCTAACTTACAGGCCTTTCATAGTAGCAGGCCATGCTAAGCCATAGCCTACCACAACAAAAGAATGTTCTCCAGAACTCAAGTTCAAAGAGGGACCAACAGTCCTAGGGTCACCATTTCCAATCCCAATTACTTCAGTCTTCTGAGCATTTAAAAGTAAGTTATTGCATAACAACCAATCAGCAATCTTTAGCAAACCCTCATCCCACTGCTGCAACTTAAGATTCTTGTCCTCTTCAATTGGGAAAACCAACTGAAGATCGTCAACATATATAAAACATTGAAAACCTAAGTGATGACAAATTTCCCCCAAAGGCTGCCAATCAGTGGCATTCCTAGCTCCCTTGACCCCTGGGGTGGGCGCCCCTCCCCAGCAGCACGCCACTCTGTGGCACGATACATTACCACCAACCATGTCCATACTTCTACAGAAGTGCAGCAAGATTGCCTAAACGCTGGGTGGCTTGCCATGCTGCCATGCTGCCTCTCCTGGCTGAAATCTCACCTGCATTGGAGGCAGCACAGCAAGTCACCCAGCTTTTAGGTAAGTCTGCGGCGCTTCTGCAGAAAGGTGAGCCTGGTGGTGATGCACCCCCTTCCTGGCCAGCACCTAGGTACACCACTGCTGCAAAAACAGATTAAAAGGCCAGGGAGATAAACAAGACCTTTGAGATAGCTCACAAAAAATATTATATGGATGAAAAATAGTCTGTCCTCTTCTTACAACAGCAGATCTACTCTGGAGAAAAGATTATATTCATTGAAAAGTTTTGAATTAATTCCTAATAAACTGCAGTGTTGGATCAAAATATCCCAGTCTACCAAATGAAAAGCCACTGAAAGGTCTAACGAAAGTAAAACAACTTGAACACCTGCATCCCTATAACACAATACCTCATCTTGCACAGCCAATAATACTGACTCAGTCTCATGACATGGCTGACAGCCAGCCTAAGCTGGATCCAAAATCCCATTATCTTCCACAAACGAACTCAAGAAAAACAGTCCTCGCAACTGCCCTAGGCAAAAAATACAAGCTACAGATTGTTTTATAGCTAGAACATTGTGAAAGATCTAAATTCTCTTTTTTCAAGATAGGAGACACTGAAGCATAATGCCGATTATCAGGAAAATAACCTTCCTCCAGTGATCTTTTCACTGTCTTACTAATTCCCTTTCTGACTTCACCAGGCAAAGCCTTTAGATACCAAGAGTGACTACAAAAAGACAGGTTGATACTCCCAATTAACTTATCAGGTGTTCCACTGAAGGACACTGAAATGACTCTAATGCTACTTCCAACCTTACCTCATTATCACTCACCTATTTCTGCAAACTCTTTGTCTGTGGATGATTCAAAAATCTGCAATAGAGTAGACACCCAGGAAGGAGTAGATAACATGAGGAGGGATCTAGCAAAGCTTTAAGAATACTCAGAAATTTGGCAGCTGAGAATTAATACAAAAAAAAAAATGCAGGGTTGTGCATTTGGGCAGCAAAAATCCAAGGGAGCTGTACAGTGTAGGGGGTGAAGTACTTCTGTCCATAAAAGAAGAGCAGAACCTGGGTGTGATTGTTTCTGATGATCTTAAAGTGACTAAACAGGCAGAAAAGGTGACAGCAAAAACCAGAAGGATGCTTGGGTGCATAGGGAGAGGAATGGCCAGCAGAAAAAAGGAGGTGATAGTGCCTCTGAAGAAGCCTCTGGTGTGACTTGGAGTATTGTGTGCAGTTCTGGAGACCACACTTTCAAAAGGATATGAACAGGATGGAATTGGTGCAAAGGATGGCCACTAAAATGGTCAGTGGTCTCCATTATAAACCATATGGGGACAGACTTAAAGACCTTAATATGGATATGTTAGAGGAAAGATATATGACAGAGACGTTTAAATACCTCCATGGCATAAATGCTTGAGGAGAGCCTCTTTCGACTGAAAGTAAGATCTGCAACAAGGGTGCATAGGATGAAGGTGAAAGGGAATAGACTCAGGAGTAAGATGCAGAAATATTTCTTTGCGGAATGAGTGGCAGATGAATGGAATAGTCTCTCAGTGGATGTAGTAGAGAAGAGGACAATATCTGAATTCAAGAAAGCACTGGAGAAACACAACAGATCTCTAAAGAAAAAAAAGGGAGTATAGTAATTGATATGGGAGGACAGACTAGATAGCCATATGGTCTTTTTCTGCTCTCATGTTTCTATGCTTCTATACTAGTGTCTCTAAGACTGCTACCATGATCACTTGTTGGAGGTCATTCTTCCTCCGAAAATGTTTTAGTTTTGCATTATTCAGTCCTTTTTATTTGATTTCATTCATTGCACTTATATATCACCTTTCTTCAATACTAGACTCTCTTTCTTTTCTCCTTCTTTCTCTATTTAGGCGCTTAAGTGTCATCTCATGGGTTTTGATGCAAACCCTGGGCCATTTTGGTAACCTTTTTCTGAACCAGCTTCCCCATTTTTTATCTAGAATTTGACATTGTGAAGGTAATTTAAAATCCCTTATTTCTAAGTAAAAAATGCTTTATTAAAATGGTCTTTTAGAAATTTGCCCACCCTATATGAAGGTAAAAGTATGCATTTAGTCAGGGCCCTCGCCAGAGTTTGTTGAAGGATATTGACGCCCTATGCCTTAAGCCTTTCACCCCTTTACCTCTGCTGTCAGAATCTATTTTTTAGCACTGAATTCCTTTTTCGCTGCTCCCCCCCCCCTCAAAAGCTTCCACTCTAGGCGACTGCTTAGTTTGCCTGGTTGTTAGGCTGGCCCGGCATGTAGGTCCCCATTCATGCACTTTTACTCTAATAAAGGCAGATGTTCTTGGTAATAGGATTGGAATGACATTTAGCAATATGAGTTCTTTTACATTTTCAAATATAGGTGCACATTTTTTCTCAGAATAATTACTATGAATGATGACAGAAAAAGACCACATGGCCTATCTAGTCTGTCCTTCCATATCAACAACTACAACAGTCCCCTTTTTTCCTTTAGAGATCCTCTGTGTTTGTCCCATGCTTTTTTAAATTCAGATACTGTCCACATCTCTACCACCTCCACTGGGAGACTATTCCATGGATCCACCACTCTTTCCATAAAAAATATTTCCGCATATCACTCCTGAATCTATCCCCTTTCACCCTCATCCCATGTCCCCTCGTAGCAGAACTTGCTTTCAAGCGAAAGAGGCTCTCCCCCTGTGTATAAGATAGTAGGCATAATTGTATATAGTTATATTTTCCTTTTGCCATTTTCAGATTAAAATATGTGCCTCATTTCACCTTACAAATTAGTAAAAAGCCCATAGCTAAAAAGTATCCATCAACACATATTTATGTGGAGAGTCTTACAATTATTTTCCAGTTATCTACAGTGGTTGAGATTTTACCCTAGGCCTGTACAAGGGCACTTTTACAGAATGACCATGAAAGTCTTGCACCTCACCATCTGGCAGGTCCTGAGAGCTGTCAAACTGTGACTTTCATGTGCACCATTCCAATTACATCCACACCATTCACACTCTACTGAAACCTGTATGTTAAATGGCTGTAGACAAGAGATAAAAGGCCTGGAACTGGATATTTTATTTTTATTTATTTATTTGTGCGTTTTTTTATACCGCCCCTTCCAGAGATCAGGAGCGGTTTACAGAGAACATGTCAAAAAATTAACATCAACATTACATGGAACATTAACAGTGGAAAATTAGATACATAGGAACCTAAAAATATAATTATAAACATATTAACTATTTACATTGGTTGAGAGAGATTAATCATACTAATGTATGTAATTCAATGGCAGCCGTAGAGATTATCTGCATTAACTATTTACAATTGATTGAGAGAAATTAATCATAATGAAGTATGTAATTCAACAACAAAGAGATTATTTACAACAGTCATTCTAGGACTGACTAACATTCAGTATGAGTGACGTATGGGAAAGTGTGTTTTGAGTTAGGTTGGGTATGCTCAGGGCCGGCCCGTCCATTGAGCAAGAATGTTTTTTGCACAGGGCCCCGCGTTTCAGGGGGCCCCGCGCAAAAAACATTCTTCAGCATCCCAAGTTTTAAAAAAAAAACCAAACCGGCTGCTTCTGCCGCGGCAGCATCAAGAGCTCTGCCGCGGGGCCCCCCCCTGCCCGGCAGAGCCTCCGTGCATCCTCAGCAGCTTTCTTCATGTCCAAAACGCGGGCTTCTTTCAGAGCCGCGAGAGTTTCCTTTCTCGCGGCTCTGTTAATCCCGCCGAGGGTGATGGGATTTCCCGTCAGCCCCGCGGGATTAAGAGAGCCGCGAGAAAAGAAACTCTCGCGGCTCTGAAAGAAGCCTGCGTTTTGGACATGAAGACAGCTGCTGAGGATGCACGGAGGCTCTGCCGGGCAGGGGGGGGCCCCGCGGCAGAGCTCATGATGCTGCCGCGGCAGAGCTCTTGATGCTGCCGCGGCAGAAGCAGCCAGTTTGGTTTTTTTTTTATTTTAATTTGGAATGATAGGGGGGGGGGTGGTTAGGACTGGTAATGGGCTATGGGAGGGGAGGCTAAACTGGAAGTGGGCTGATGGGGGGGGGTTAGGACTGGTAATGGGCCGGGGGGGGCTGGTTAGGACTGGTAATGGGCCAGGGGGGGGAGGCTAAGACTGGAAGTGGGCTGATGGGGGGGGGTTAGGACTGGTAATGGGCTATGGGGGGGGGCTAAGTGGGCTGATGGGGGGGGGTTAGGACTGGTAATGGGCTAATGGGGGGGGGGCTAAGTGGGCTGATGGGGGGGTTAGGACTGGTAATGGGCCATGGGGGGTGGAGGCTAGGACTGGTAATGGGCCATGGGGGGCTAAGTGGGCTGGGGGGGGCTAAGTGGGCTGGGGGGGGTTAGGACTGGTAATGGGCCATGGGGGGGGGAGGCTAGGACTGGTAATGGGCTGAGGGGGGGGGGTTAGGACTGGTAAGGGGAAATGGGGGGGCTAAGTGGGCTGATGGGGGGGGTTAGGACTGGTAAGGGGCGATGGGAGGGGCTAAGGCTGGAAGTGG
This sequence comes from Ichthyophis bannanicus, assembly GCA_033557465.1. Taxonomy (NCBI): domain Eukaryota; kingdom Metazoa; phylum Chordata; class Amphibia; order Gymnophiona; family Ichthyophiidae; genus Ichthyophis; species Ichthyophis bannanicus. The sequence goes on along the minus strand of CM066033.1, from coordinate 994,475,128 downwards.
GGGGTAGGACTGGAAATGGGCTGATGGGGGGGCTAAGACTGGAAATGGGCTGATGGGGGGGTAGGACTGGTAATCGACTATGGGGAGGGGGCTAAGGCTGGAAGTGGGGGGTAGGACTGGAAATGGGCTGATGGGGAGGGTTAGGACTGGTAATGGGCTATGGGGGGGCTAAGACTGGAAGTGGGCTGATGGGGGGGGGGTGGTTAGGACTGGTAATGGGCCATGGGGGGGGTAGGACTGGAAATGGGCTGATAGGGGGGTTAGGACTGGTAATGGGCTATGGGGGGGCTAAGACTGGAATTGGGCTGATGGGGGGGGTGGTTAGGACTGGTAATGGGCCATGGGGGGGGGTAAGGACTGGTAATGGGCTGATGGGGGGGAGGGTTAAGACTGGTAATGGGCCATGGGGGGGGGGGGTTAGGACTGGTAATGGGCCATGGGGGGGGGAGGCTAAGACTGGAAGTGGGCTGATGGGGGGGTAGGACTGGTAATTGGCTATGGGGGGGGGCTAAGACTGGAAATAGGCTGATGGGGGGCTAGGACTGGAAATAGGGTGATGGGGTCTTAGGACTGGTAATGGGCTATGGGGGGCTAAGACTGCAAATGGGATGAAGGGGGTGTTTAGGACTGGTAATGGGCTATGGGAGGGGGGCTAAGACTGGAAATAGGCTGATGGGGGGCTAGGACTGGAAATAGGGTGATGGGGGTTAGGACGTAATGGGCTGATGGGGGGTTAGGACTAGTAATGGGCTATGAGGAGGCTAGGACTGGAAATGGGCTGAGTGGAAGGAGGGCTTGAACTGCAAATAGCTGATGGGGACGGGGGCTTGGAATGGAAATGGGTTGTGAGGGGGAGGGAGCTAGGACTGGAAATGGGTGAGGGGGGGCTAGGACAGGAAATGGGCTGATGGAGGGGCTAGAATAGGACTGGAAATTGGCTGTTGGGGGGTGCTAAGATTGGAAATGGGCTGTGGTGGGGGTTTGCATTGAAATGGACTCATGAAGGGGCTATAACTGGAAGTAGGCTCATGGGGGGCTTGGATTGGAAATGGGCTGAGTGGAGGGGAGCTAGGATTTGACATGGGCTGATGGTGGGGCTAGGAAAGGACTAGAAATGGGCTCATGGGGGGCTGGGATTGGAAATGAGCTGATGGAGGGACTTGGATGGGACTGCAAATAGATGGGGGAGCTAGGACTGGAAATGGGCTTATGGGGGGCTAGGACTGGAAATGGGCTGATGCGGGGACTAGAAGGGAGCGGATGCTGGGTGGGACTGGAACTAGAATGGAGCTGATGTTGGGGGAGGATTAGAATGGGATGGAGCTGGGAGAGTGAAATGGAGAGGGAAAAAATATTTTGTGTGGGAGGGAAGACAAATCTACAATTGTCCGGATATTGGGAGAGTAAGTGGGGATTGAGGATGGAGGGGTAAAATTTGAGTGGATGAAATAGGAATGAGGAAAGAGGAAAAGGAGAAAGATTAGTATGTTAAAGCAGATGTAGAGAGAGAATGGAAAAAAAACTAGAAGAGAGAAGAAAAGACAAATGGACAGCATACAATGAGAATTAGCGGAAGACACGAAGAAACCAGAAGAAAGTGGCTGGAGCAATTGCAGCTGAAAAAAAATGCACAAAAGGTAGAAAAATATCTCTTTATTTTGAATTTATTAATTGGAATATGTCAGCTCTGGGAAATGTGCATCATTAACGTCTGCGCTTTGTTTAGTACAAGAGCAAATTAATGTATAGTTTTATTTCTACAGTGTTGTACATTCCAAGTTTGGCTTTTGGGATTCCCAGTTTAATTATTGTCTTCCTGTTTCTAAATTGTGATTCCTTGTTTGGTGATGGTTTATGTTCTGTTCATGTGTAACTGAGCTGAGGTATTCTGTTTATGTAATTCCTATTTGACATTGCCACTTGTTCTCTTTCCCCAGTAGGTCATGTATTGTTGTTCTCTGAAATGTATTGGTTTAATATTTGCAGCGTTTCCTTTTGATAGGTAGGGTATGGTGCTTTATGAGTCCTGGTAGTGCTGTTAGGATACGGCGGGTTTGCTATGGGTTCTAAATGGGCAGTGTTTGTAGTAGTTCCTAATGTGTCTGGCGGTTGGCACTGGATTATAGTAATGTAGAAGTCTTTTAGTCTTTCTTTATTCATACACTCATTAAGAGGCATGTTTACTAAAAGTTCGTGTATGGTAACATTATGCAAATATTTATGCAAATGAGGACCCTTATGCAAATGAGGCCCCGCACCGAGTCTCCGCACATGGCCCCGCACCCCCCTTGGGCCGCCCCTGGGTATGCTTGTGATATTTGAGTTGCATAATCTTGTGCCCTTTGCTCGAGTGTAGGTTGTAAGTCATGAAAGTGTTGGGTGAACATGTATGTTTTTAGTTCCTTCCTGAAGGAACTAAGGTCTTTAATTTCTCTTTGATTGCAGGGTAATTTGTTCCATTGACAGGGGGCGTATCTAATCTTATTTAACACCTTTTCTATACCACTTTAGGTTAATAGTCAAAGCAGTTTACATTTAATGGAATCTTAACAGATAACAGAGACCACTAATTGCACCCTATAACTGAGGAAACTACAGAGCACCAGGGTGATTGCTGATGCTCTGGACTGTCTTTTATATCTTCTTACTGACAGTGACCAGCAGGTTACACCAATGGGCTGCTTTTCTTGCATGCTGCTGTCTTCTGAGAAAGACAGTAATGTTATGTTGCCTCATATTATGCAACAACATCTACATTATCATGTTTATGTTGATATTACCCTCCTTCTAACTAGTCATGAATATAAGCTCTATCTGTAATACAAGCTCTTGTAAATATGTTATCTGTAAATAGGTTAATTGTAAATGAGTTATGAACAATCCTAATGTAAATTCAATGTTCAAAGTCTACTTCCTGATTTTAACGCTATTATTGTTATCATTATGTTCTATGTAACAAGTTTTGTTCACTGTAAACCACTTTGATCTCTGGAAAGGGCGGTATAGAAAAAAAAATCATAAATAAATGAAATAAATAAATGCATATTCTACATTGTTGCCTTGTTCATTTATTTATAGGGATATTTATAGGGTGATATTGCTTAATAATTTGTATGGGATGTTGAGAGAAAGTTGTCTCTTTGTATGCCATGTATTAATTTGGATTGAATGGTAATGTGTACTGTTTATTGTATTTGCTGATTGGTATAGAGTAGACCATGGACTTTATTTTTATCATACATTGTTTTGTAAGGATTCTTATAATGTTTGTTCATAGCAAATCATAAAGAGCAGACTTTCAAGCCAGAGATATGTGTAATATAACTGAGCCCAATCCCGAGCAGTGCCTGATTCTGCACTGTGGGAGCAAGATGTTCCCGTGGGTGCAGAATTGGGCACTGGCAGATGGCCTGGTGTGCCCCTGCATTGCCGCAGGACATCTTCCCTGTGGAACAACCTTCCCACTGCCGTTGGGACCCTGGTTTCCCCGCCTTCTGATCCTTGTGGGAGCTGCCAGATGGCAGGGACTCACCAGGCTTGCCGCAGTTGCCGCTGGGGGGGGTTGGCAATCGGAAGCAGAGGGGCGGGCAGTGCTTATTCCACCTCTGAGATGGAATAAGTTGGCCATCCTCTCTGTGCTCCTCGAACATACAGGGCTGTGACCTCACTTGTTGCTCCCGTTTTCAGATCATTTATAGATATATTAAAAAGCAGTACTCCAGTAAAGGCAAAGAAGGCACAGTACCTGAATCCCTTTGCCGCGGTGTGGATATGACATGCTTATCAATAGGACCGGCTTGGCTGCTGGCCATAGAAGGCTTCTTTTTCCTTTTCCCGCCCGGCATCTTAGGCAGACAGTCACGCTCCAGCCGGGCTCCAAAGGGGCTCACAAGGGGCGTTACCTGCCCCTTTAAACACGCCCCTTAAACAAAGCGCCGACGGCAAAGCGCCGTAATAAGACAGAAACACTTTTATACCGGGCAGGATGATGACGTCAGCTGGGGCAGCCACACACAGCAGAGGAATTCACAGCCGGCACACTCCACCTCCACAGGACCAGACAGCACGATGGAAAATGCTCCCAACTGAGAGCCCAGGCACAAAGCACTTTATACCGGGCAGGATGATGACGTCAGCTGGGGCAGCCACACACAGCAGAGGAATTCACAGCCGGCACACTCCACCTCCACAGGACCAGACAGCACGATGGAAAATGCTCCCAACTGAGAGCCCAGGCACAAAGCACTTTATACCGGGCAGGATGATGACGTCAGCTGGGGCAGCCACACACAGCAGAGGAATTCACAGCCGGCACACTCCACCTCCACAGGACCAGACCCTTTACTAGAGGGAGCAAGTTTGAGCTCCGTGGAGCGTTCACCACCCCTTCCACCTAGTTTTCTTCAATTATCTAATGAGTCCCAGTCCGTTCAGAATCTCCAACGGAACAGTGTGCTTCCTAAGGTGGTGTCCTGGCAGAAGCCTGCTGCTCCTATTAAAGATTCCAAAGATCCTGAAATTTCTTTAATGGATGTCTGGCAAATTGTAGCTCGTACGGAGCAAACTCTATCTGAGACGGTTCCTCTCCTTTGTCAGTTTACTAAGGACACTGTTGTCAAATTTCAGAGTTTAGATTCACAGGTTGAAATGTTAAATCATAAAGTTTCTCTTATGGATAGTCAAACTAAATCTCTAGGGGAATTTCAGTCTGCTAATGTAAAGGATACTGTTATGTTATATCAGAAAATTGAGAACCTTGAAAATTTGTCACGTGTCAGAAATTTACGTATACTTAATTTTCCCATTTGTGCTTTATTGTCCCCTATTATTTTGTTTCGTAAGTATCTTAAGGATAACCTCCTATTGGCACAAGCTGAAACTATTTCCATTAATAAATGTTACTACCTTTCATCTAAAGTTGCTACAGCCGGTGCACAGGAGGTTGAGGAAGGTCTAGTAGCATCGGATAAATTTAATTTAACTGCATTTTTAGAGGATACCCGGGACGATATTTCGACCCGAGCTACTCTGTTAGTTGCTCTCTCTTCTGAGGAAGATAAGAGTGCTATCTTTAAAGCTTACTTTAAGAGAAAATCAATGAAATTTTGCGGGGATAACGTTTCCATTTTTCCGGATGTTTCACGTTCCACGCAGCAGCGTAGGAAGGCCTTTTTAGCGCTTAAGAGTAGAACGTTGGCCTTGGGGGCGACCTTTTTTCTAAAGTACCCTTGTAAGTGCTATGTCACCTTAGGATATGAGAAATTTGTTTTTTTGTTATCCCCAGATTTAGAGAATTGGCTTTGTCGAAAGGAAGAGCCTCATTAACTTTTTCTTTTTTCTTTTTCCCTTAGGTTTTTTTTCGTAGACTAGGGCTTTAGGGGTGGTCCACATCGGACTATGTAGGTTAGGGTTTGTTTATCCTAGCTTTGATTTCTATTATTTTGTTGTTTGAAATTGAGGATTTTTCTCCCCGAGATGTGGTCTGTTCTATTTTGATATTGTTGCTGGTTATTTTTTATTGTTCTGATAATTTCTTGTATTACTTTATACTGTATTGTTATACTGTATATTTGAAAATTCACATAAATAAATAATTTAAAAAAAAAAAAAAAAAAAAAAAAGCAGTACTCCATTATTCACCATTCTCCACTGATAAAATTAAACCTTTATCCCTACTCTATGTTTTCTGTCTTTTAACCAGTTCACAATCCACAATAGTATACTGCCTCCTATCTCATGACTTTTTAATTTCCTCAAGAGTCTTGCATGAGGGATCTTGTCAACAGCTTTCTGAAATGCAGGCACATTTTATCTACCGTCTAACCTTTATTTACCTCTTTATTCACACCTTCCAAAAAATACAGCAGATTGGTGAGGTACGACTTCCATTGGCTAAATCCATGTTGGCTTTGTTCCATTAAACCATGACCAATTTATTTATTTTATTTTATTTAAAAGGATTTATATACTGCTTTGTCCTGAAATCAAAGCGGTTTACACTTCAAACAATCCAAGAATAGTGTTGGTAGGGGTAGGCATGCAGTGTTAACACAGGAGAGTAGTTGTGGGAGTGCAGGCAATGATTTCTTGGTGAGCTATATACAGGCTGAGCTATGTACAAGTAGATATATACAGTGATGGGGGGGGGGGGGGGCGGAAAGTTAGGTAGCCATGGGCTAAAGTACAAGTTATTTATGTGATGTCACTATATTGTTCAATAAAGAGCTTGGTTTTGAGCTGTTTCCTGAAGTCCTTGATGTCTATAGTTAACTGTAGGTCATCCGGGAGGGAGTTCCAGAGAGCGGGGGCAGCCAGGGATGGTGCTCTTTTTGTCATGTCTTGCCTTGCTTTGGTAAATGCTATGGGGGTGATAATGGAGCCTGAGGTGCCTGTCCTCCTTGGTCTGTGCTTGTATCGGATTTTATGAGCGGTAGCAGACTGTTTGCTGAGAAGTTGTGTTTGATTTTAAAGATGTTTAGTATTGCCTTATATCTGATGCGGGAGCTGATAGGGAGCCAGTGGAGTTGTTTGAGAATGGGGATGATGTGATCATGTCTTTTTTTTTTTTTTTTAAGTTTAAATTCTTTTATTTAGAAAATCTCAGGCATTACAATTATCCAACAATATCAAATCAACATCGAATATATTATCATTCCCAAAAACTAGCCCACAAAATATGGAGCGTGTCCACATACAAACATAAAAGAGCAATCCTGAACAAGGAGTGGAGATACTAATCATATAACCTCTTTTACTTAGCAAGAACCAAGAAATATAAGTAACATAACTATACCATCATCCTGACTTATGCATAAAAGTCTCTAATTGTAGGGAATCAAAAAAGATAAATGAATTACCCTGAAAAGACACAAGGCATTTACAGGGGTACTTAAGTAAGAAAGCAGCTCCCATTGCAAGCACTCGAGGGCGCAATGCAAGGAAAGCTTTCCTCTTCAATTGAGTGGTTCGACAGACATCCGGAAACATTTGTACCACCTGACCAAAATATTCATCACGACGGTGTTTAAAATAAGCCTGAAAAATCCTATTCTTATCTTTCTCTAAGGAGAAAGAAACTAATAATGTGGCTCGAACAGGGATCTCTTCTACTGAAGTTTCCAAATAAGCGGACAAATCCAAACTCTGGACTAAAAGACGATCCATTTCCCCCGCCTCAACATTAACAGCCTCAGACTTGGAACCCAGACTCAATTTAATCCCAGAGGGTAAATAATATATTTTAGACAACGGGATAGAATCCGGGTCCGAAATCTTTAGGACGTCTCTCAAATACTTAAGAAACAAAATAGTTGGGGAAAGAAAATGAGTACGGGGGAAATTTAATAAGCAAAGATTTTTCTTACGTAAAACATTCTCTAACATTTCATCACGACGATGTAAAAGCAATGAGTCCTGAACTGATGACGTCAGGACCCCCTGCATCGACGAGATTTGATCTGCTAATTTGCGATCCTGAGATTCAAGAAAAGCTATTCTATCCTGATGTTCAGTTAACATAACAACAGTCTCTGAAGTGAATTTAGACAACTGTAGTAGAGAAGATTTCAACGATAGTTCAGTTCGGGACACAATCTGCCAAATATCCAGAAGCGATACTTCTTTAGGAGGCTTAGGTTCAATGTGATCATGTCTTGATGATCCTGTTATTATTCAGGTGGCAGCATTTTGAGCCATCTGCAGGGGCCAGAGTGTTTGTTTTGAGAGTCCAAGGTGGATGGGGTTGCTGAAGTCTAATATGGGTGTGATTAGAGCTTGAAAGACCATGTGGAAGTGATCCTGTGAGAGAATTGGCTTGAGGTGTCAGATGGTTCTCATTTTGAGGTATGTGTTTTTGGTGGTTCTACTTATGTGAGACTGTAGGTTCAGGTCTTTGTCAAGTGTCACTCTGAGGTACTTTACTTCGGTCTTTATTGGTATGGTGATGTTGTTCAGTCTGATGTTGGGAGGTGGGGTGAATGCAGCATTTCGAGTGATCAGTAGTACTTCTGTCTTGTTGCAGTTTATAGTCAGGTTGTTTTCTAGCATCCAGAGTGTCATTTCCTGAAGGCAGTCTGATATTTTGGTGTAGTCTGGGCTGTCAAGATTGATTGGAGTGTATATCTTGATGTCATCTGCGTAGATAGTGCATTGTATATTGTGGTTATTGATTATGTTGCAGATTGGTTGAATGTAGAGGTTAAATAAAAGCGCAGATAGGGAGGATCCTCGTGGTACACTCTGGTTGATTCTTATTGGTTGGGAGGTGACGGCATCACTTTTGACTTGGAGTTGTCTGTTTGTGAGGTATGAGATGAACCACTTCATGGTGGTGCCATGTAGGCCGATGTCATGTAGTCTTGAGTGAAGTGTGCTGTGGTCCACAGTGTCGAAAGCTGATGAGATGTCTATGAAGATCATGATGATGCCTCTCTTAACATTGTCGATGATTTGGATCAGATTATCAAAGAGGTATATAAGTAGAGTTTCAACACCATGGTTTGGTTGGAAGCCGTGTTGATTTGGGTCCAGTGGGGCATGGTTGTCAATGTGATCCTGGAGTTGGTGTTGAACCATCTTATCGATAATTTTCTTTATAAGATATATGTTCAGTAATTTTGGGCCTGATATTCCAAGGCATTTACAAGGTTTACAAACATGTAAGCCATGTAAATGCCCCTAATGCCATGTAAATGCCCCTAAGCCATGTAAATGCCCCTAATGCCCCTAAGCCCCTATGTAAACCGCACTGATGATGAATAGTGCGGTATATAAAAAATGTTAAATAAATAAAAATAAATAAAATAAATAAGCGGGATATTCAGCAGCACTAACACGGTTAGTGCCACTGAAAAACCATGAGTTATGCCACTATACACCCTGATGCTAACCGCTTAGCATCGGGGCGTGTTGTGGGTGTTCCAGAATAGAGGCAGAGACAATTGCAAACCAGTCAGTGGGACTATTGAGCCTCTGCCCGGTTTGCATCTGCGATGAAAGCCAGGCACTGGAAACCCTGGCCTTTCACAGTGTACCCCTAACCGGGCAGCGGCTCAATATAGCCACTGTCCAGTTATCAATCAGACTCTGCAGTGACCCTGGATATCCAAAGCCAGGGCCGGATAAGATCCCGGCACTGAATATCTGGGTTTAATGTTCAGCACCAGTGGCTAGCCGCTGTAATAGTGCTAACTGCGGGTGCTGAATATTAGGCCCATTGTTCTTTATAATGGTTTCTATCATTTTTACCAGCACTGACATCAGGCTCACTGGTCTGTAGTTTCTCAGATCATTACTGGAACCTTTTTTTAAAAATTGGCATTATGTTGGCACTCTCCAAACTTCAGATACTATAGATATATTTAACTATAGTTTACAAATTAACAAGTGGATCTGCAGATTCATTTTTGAGTTCTTTAAGTAGCCTGGGATGTATGCCATCTGGTCCATGTGATTTTTTTCTTTATTTTATCAAATTGCCCTATTTCATCTTCCAGGTTCATCTCTTTCAATTTCTCCAATTCTTACTTTTAAATATAATTTTTGGTATGGATATCTCCCCAATAGATGACAAAAATCCACTTAATTTCATAAATTGTCAATCTTATTAAGCAAAAACTTGTAGCAGTTCATATTCCAATAAATTCAACAAATTTACCAATATCCATTCATTCATTTACAAATGTAACTTACAGCTCCAAAACAGAACTCATATCTTGTTATTCTCATACACCATGGAGACATCAAAGTTTTAAAAAAGGAATATAGAGCTCATTCACTTGCCAATAAAGCAATTTTTAGTTTCTAAAAATAAATAGAAATAAATCATCATCACTGTATTTCTTCATTGTCTCATAATTGACAAAATACTATCCCATAGTAAAACTGAAATAATGAAACAACATATCTTTCGGGGCAATTTCTCCAAATGGGTGAGTTTTGCACATACCATGACATTCATTAACTTCACTTCTAAACCAGGATATCTTTCCATTGTTAAACTGCTTGCAGTCAATCCAAACCACTTTAGAGAAGCATGAGCACCAACTCTTCACTTCATTGATGTCTTCATGAAAAGTACTAAGAACATAGGCACACAGCCAATAAAACTCCAACAATAGCCATTAGTTTCTCTATCTCATGGGTTCATGGAGGAAACCACAGAAGAAAATCATTCTCTCTCTTCTCTATACCAGCATACACCTGTGATCACAGAGAAATTGGACTGTCCTGAGCACTAGAAAATGGAGACTTCATGAAGGAGCATGCCTGTGGAGCTGCTCTGTTCTACTGCAGCCATACTGTCTTACATGTCCTTCAAAGTGGGTGTATTGGCAGCTAGAATCTCATCAGAAGAGGACAATCTATGTACAGGGCACCAAATACTACTCCTTAAGAAGCCAAAGCAAGACTGCCTTATTGGATAACACATTAGTCACTAGTTTCTTTGCAAAAAACTGAAGGGGGCTTGAATCTCTAAAGGAAAAAAGGGGACAATAGTAGTTGATATGTAAGGGTAGACTAGATAGGGCATTTGGTCTTTTTGTGCTGTCACATTTCTATGTTTCTATGTTTAATGAATACTCCTGGACCATAAAACTAGGCTGAATAACTAGTTCTAGAGAAATATGTAAAAGAAAAAAAAGAAAACACTTTTGCAGCTGCTGCAAAAGCAATGACTGCAATTTGACCATTGCATGCAGTTCTGGTCGCTGCATCTAAAAAATTACACAGCAGAACTGTAAGGGCGACCAAAATGGTAAAGGGGATAGAAGAATATGATAAGAAAAGGCTTAAAATATTATAGCTCTTCCATTTGGAGGAGACATCTGAGGGAAAATATGATAGAGGTCTATAGAATAACGAGTGGAGTAGAATAAGTAAACATGAATCGATTGTTTACTTCTTCAAAAGGTATAAAGACTAGGGGACATACAATGAAGCTCTAAAGTAGTACATTTAAGACATCAGAAAACATATATTCTTTTTTATGAGCTTTAGATTATTTATTTTATTTTATTTTTTATTTATTTATTTATTTAGCTGCATTTATATCCCACTTTTCACTGGGTCTTTACTCAGTATGCAATTAAGCTCTAGAATTTGCTGCCAGAGGATGTAGTTAAAGCTAGTAGTATAGCTGGGTTTAAAAAAGATTTGGACAAGTTCCTGGAAGAAAAGTCCATAAACCATTATTAAAGTGAACTGGGGAGAAATCTGCTTGTCGACTAGGATCTTGCCAGGTACTTGTGACCTGGATTGACCACTGTTGGAAACAGGATACTGGGCTTTATGGGCCGTTGGTCTGAACTGTTACGTCAAATTTTATATTCTTATGTTCGTTTTATCATAATGCAGGACCACCCAGTCTCCAAAGGCCCTGCACATCCAACCAATAGCAGCAATTTTCCTACTGTATGGTTAAATCATGCAGGGGCTATTGTATCCTTTTCAGGTCCAGCCCCAGAATTGGTTCAAGATGTTGTCACCCTAGGCAAACCTCAAGCGTTATGTGTGCCCTGGGTGTCAGAATGTAATGTTTAATTTTAAATGTGGTGTTCTTTGCCACCCCTCCCCCTGCCTGTAGTTGGACCAGCCCTGCTTCTTTCTCCCTTTCCTGAGATTGGTTCCAAGTGGAGGCTGTCTGAATTTGGTCATGGTGCCGGGTGATACACAGCAGCGACAAACTGTCTTTCTAATCTCTAGCTTTCTTGCTGAGGTCGTTGACATTGCTATTTAAAACCTGGTCATCAGATCAATCTCCTTTTAAACAGCACATAAACTTTAATGCATCAGTGTAGAGCAGCACTATTATATTTAGCAAAAAGTCAGTGCACACAGCTCACTAAAGGAGCCCCTACAATGTCTATCTTATTTATAAGGAAGGTTCTCATCAGGAAGTTGCTAAATTCATTACTGACTCTGGTTTACACATCAAAAGATTTCTTGAGGACCCCTTCTATAATGATGAACAAAATTTTCAATGGAAACATTTTAATAGGGGAACACAAGCATAAAATTTCAGAAACAAATATGAACGAAATGGGACAAGCCACTGACAAACCACCACTCAATGCTACAGTATATCACACTATTATTCCTTATAAATATATGCATAAATTTGGGGAAAGGGACTATCAGAACAGGATTAGCTCTCTTTGTATTGCACTTGAACTATATTATCAGTCATCATTCCGATGAACCATTTTACTGATATTTTTTTAGCCCTTTTAAACAGATGCACATAAAATCAGCAGTTTCCGATGTCCCTCTTTGGATAGTTAACCCACATTGAGCATAGTACTTCCATTTTCATTAATGAGCAAACAAGCTGCTATCATTAATGAATGTTGATGTTCAAAACTTTGTTTTAAAGCTGAAACATTCTGCGGCATGTAGGTTACTCTTAATATAAACCACTTTCAAAACGATTGCCTCAAGAATTTAGAAGACTTACCTTAAACTACAGCACATTTCTTGCTCAAAGCACTGCACTCTGTTGCCAACAGAAGCCCGACCCAACACTGAGTTTTGCAGTCAGTGCATTGGGGCTCAATATACCAGTGAGGCTTCTTCTTTAGAAAGATGCAGAACTTTCTGTTATCAAACAGTAACACAGCATAGCACTGTACCAGTTTATTTGATAATACAATGTTCTGCTGCTTTATGAAGAAGAAGCAGTATAGTGGAACTCAGTGAGTCAGATATCTGACGGCACTAGAATGGAGTATTTTATATACTATCACACACACACAATATTTCTCATTCTCCCTCACTTTCCCCTTATCTCCCCTCCTAGTACCTCTGCTCAGCATTCTCCTTTTCGTGGTTCCTCTGGCCCTCCATCTTTATCCTTGATACAGGGATCGTTTCCCCTCAATTCCTCTTTTCCTGTTGCTTCCCTACACCATAGCCGTCTTCTATTCTCTGAATGTGGGTGGAGTCCCAGTCTACTGCCTCCTAAGGACTCCACCTCCAAGGACGCGCCCGTTAAAATACCTGCAAACCAGTCCTCTCCTCAATCCTCATTTATTTCTGCTCTATTGATTTGCTTAAATGGGAACTCCTTGCAACACTCCCTCCCCTGAGGGTTAACTGGTCACCGCTCACCTGTCTCCTTCTCCAATGATGATAATTCATAACTAGAAGATAATTTTATACCAGGGCACCTAGGCTCATAGGAAGGAAGATTCCTATTCTGGCACAACATTATAAAGATGCATAGGATCTTACGTGGCTGTATAAAATACTAACATAAAAGCAGCAGCTACAGTGAGGTCACAGACATTTACACTTGTTCAGGAGCGGGTGCAAAGTGTTTGTGTGTGGAGTATATGGGTGTACCTATCGATGAACATAATCTATAATCAACATGCATACATTATAACTCCACATGCATTCTGCCAAGACCGTGTCTATAGTACAAGTGTTTATGTCACTGCAGGTACTTTTGCACCTTAGGTCATTTTAGAAGAGTCATAGTAACACAGTAACATAGTAAATGACGGCAGATAAAGACCAGCATGGTCCATCTAGTCTGCCCAGCAAGATGGCAAGAGTAGGTGCACCTGTCACAATCGTTTTATGTGTTTATATTGCCACATACATGCTAAAATGACTTATAAAATTACCATCCTGCAGACTTACGTATACAGCTAGATTCTGATTTGGGAAATGCTGAAAAGATTGTGCATAGTTCTGTGGTTAATTACCGATCCAGTTTAATCAGTAATTCATATTTAAGGATTGAAATAAATACACTGTGGGAGAAATGCAAATTTTAAAAATGATAATTTCCTATTACCCATGAAGTTAAAGAAGCTGAACTGGTCAGTTACACTACTCTGCACTGGCATCTAAGGGACTCAAATCTCACACAGCTATGAGGCTCACACTGCCTCAGGCAAGAAAGGGGTTTGTAGGTAAAGCTTGCATTCCTCAGGGACTGGGTTGAAGCAGGTGCGCTAGCGAAAGGCTTTTGGCTTGCCACAGAGCCAGTGATGATATGCTTAATCAAATAGAAGCAAGCTGTTAGGAGGATTTAGAGGAAAAATTCAGTTCAGAAATAATAGATAAATTCTCCAACCTTAAACTCCATTGACACAATCTAAAATTGGAGAAAAGTCCATCTGCAAAGATCTCTTCACTAGAAGAGCTTATGGTCGACACTTTAATTTTCTGTCTGTGGGTCCTATGTGCTAATTTTAATGTGCCGTTTGTGCATCTTTCAAGTGTTCACTAGCCATGTGTATCAGTTTTCATACGAATGGAAAAATCAATGACTATTGTGATTTTTGGGTCATTTTGCTGTCAACTAGCTGAGCATGGATGCTCAGAAAAGTTTCACGAATAGCCATTCGTAAATGCTGTTTTTGTACAGTTAGATATACTGGAGCCAATCTGGGAGAGAGAGAAGAGCAAGGAGGAGCTACCAGCCATCTGAATGAGGCACTTGAGCCAATCATGCTGTAAAACCTTGGCATGCAGCTAGAGGAATGTATTACTGCCCAGTGGCATTTGTAGTGCTCTCAGTCCCCGGCACAGGTTCCCCGCCCTTGTGACCGGCACTGTTCCATAGCGTGACACAGTGCCCCTCTTGCCGGGCCCCACTCCATGGTATGATACATCACTCCCCCCCCCCTTGCTGCATGGTCAATTTACCTAAAAGCAAGGTGGCTTGTTATGCTGTTCCATTCCAGGCTCATTGACTCTCCCGGCTGAAGTTGAGATTTCAGTCGGGAAAGAGACCCATTGGGCCTGGATTGGAGACACAGTAAGCCACCTGGCTTTTAAGTAAGCTTGCCACACTGCTGCAGAAGTGTGGGCCTGGCAGGGTGCACCTCCTCCTGGTGAGCACTCATGGTGGGCCTCACCCACTCCTCTACTCTTGGTACACCACTGTCCCTGCCTGAGTTCTGCAAATCCCATGGGCCATGATGTCACAGCAGGGCTAGAACACAGCCCAGCCCAAGCCCCAGAGAACCATTTTGTCTCTGACTTTCAGAGAGTGAGGAAGGAGTGCTGGCTGGGGATTAGGACTGGAAAGAAAAAAAATAACAGCTTCAAATCTACTTTTGAGGGAGTGGGGAAGATGTCCTTGGGGCTTGGGAACTGAAAGCACAACATAGACAGTTTCAAATTTGACTGTGAGCCACTGAGGAAGGCGTGATGGCTGATGGAGCTTGCTTGTTGTTTGAAAGTGCAAAAAAAAAAAAAAAGTAAAGATTGAGAAAAAAATGGCTTGAAGGAATAAGAGTGTTCTTGCCTCCCTTAGTGTTGCGGAGTCTGCATTTACAGTTAGGTGTTTGGAAGTTTTGGTAGTTAGGGAGTGTCTCGTTGAAGTGGGGGAGATCAGAAAAGTCAGAGAGAGAAGAGGGAAGCTCTGCATTTATGGTTTCCTGGTTCAATTGTTTTTACTGTCCTAAGCAATAAGTGTTTGCTGGAAGAAGCTTATTAAATGGGCACTAAGGGTGTGCATTCATTGATTGTTCTTACTGCTGCAGCTCTTTCAGGCTCCTTAGTGGATTGGTGTGTTTGTATGTGGGGATGGGGTTGTCCTGTCTTGCCTAGCCTTTCATCCAGTCCAAGCTACCTGACTTGTCTTCTTCTACTCAGGCTGTCTGCCAGGAGCTAGATGTGCCCCCCCCCCCCTAATGTACTGGGTCTTTGGGAGACTTACCTTGCCAGGGCCATGTGGATCCTCCCCCAGGTTCTTCTTGCTGCGGCTTATGGCAGAGCTGCTCCTCCCCCTCCTCCTCAAGCACCAGCCGGCAAAGTAGCAGGGTCTCTGCCCTAGTCAAGTTCCTCTGCTTGCAGGCAATGCTGGAACTTCTGATATAGAGTGCAGAGATTCTGCATGATAGGGCACACATGCCCACTCACCTTCACGCTGCACATGCATCTTTATTTGGCATTCTGTCTGCATGCTTCCACTACCATTATTCTCTATAGGTATCTTACATGAGCCTGCTGCCTCATTTTATTTAGCAGGTTTTTTTTATACCACTTTATTATTTCAAAGTGGTTTACATTGTAATTTAAACTTGGTAATGCACATTAAACAGGGACATTGATAACTTGGATTTTTCTGAGGCAATGGAGAGTTAAACTACTTGCCCAAGGCCACAAGGAGTACTAGTGGGAATCGAATGCTGGTCTTTTGGTTCCCAAGCCAGTGCTCTAAAAATTAAGCTACTCCTCCACTCATCATGCACATGTTCGTATGCACCCATTTTAGACGACCATGTGCATACACAGCGCCTGTTTCTGAGATAACCATAGCATGCTTCAATTTGCACGTCTTCAGAGGTGTTTGGAAAACCTTTCTAAAATGTGTCTTCACACGTAGATAAAGAATTGCTATATGCAAAAAAATGTATCAAGATCTTTCCAGTCACCATCCAATAAGAAAAACTTGTCATCAAAATAACAACACCAGCGTCTAACATAAGAAACAAGCAGAAATATAAATAAATTGAGATCTTCAGTTTCAGCAATAAATAAAGTCATGGAAGGAGCAATGGGTGGACCTGCATCAGATGTCAGTGGAGACTGAGGTCGGTATTAACAGGCCCCTGGGTTAGCATAAGTGGTACCCTGAGCCTTCTCATCCCAATAGTGAATAATTTGCAGGCGAAGTTTGAGGGTTTACTGCAGCGACAGATTCACAATGGAGGTTTTGTTGGTGGCTGACTTATTGCAGGGTTGAGTGCAAAAAAGGCTGCAACCACTTATAAAGCAGGATGCTTATATGCTACCTGATCTCTGTGATTCATGGATGAAAGAAACTATCACTCTGCAATGCAACACACTTACTTCTGGAAGGAAAAGCAGGTAATGGAGGTGGAGGAAAGGGAGCGCCAGAGGGAGAGGGTGGTGGCAAATCTGGTGATTCTGGTGCTGCATGAAAAATAGCAAGCACACCGGCAAGCAGTGCTGGTACAATGAGCCCTACCCTGTCGCCTACCATTCTCTCCCCAGCTTTTCATGCCAGCAGTTGCTCATGAGCCTAACCAAGGGAAAATCTTTAATAACCAAAGCCTTTAAATAGTGCTAAAAGCAGAAATCAGTCTATCACAAGCAGGGGCGGCCCAAGGGGGGTGCGGGGCCATGTGCGGAGACTCGATGCGGGGCCTCATTTGCATAAGTGGTTTTATTTGCATAATGTTACCAGACACTATCTTTTAGTAAATATGTCTCTTAATGAGTGTATGGATAAAGAAAGACTAAAAGATTTCTACATTACTATAATCCAACCGCCAGGCACATTAGGAACTACTACAAACGCTGCCCATTTAGAACCCATAGCAAACCCGCCGTACCCTGACAGCATTACCGGGACTCACAAAGCACCATACCCTACCTATCAAAAGGCAACACTGCAAATATTAAACCAATACATTTCAGAGAATACTGGGGAAAGAGAACAAGTGGCAATGTCAAATAGGAATTACATAAATAGAATACCTCAGCTCAGTTACACATGCAGAACATAGACCATCACCAAACAAGGAATCACAATTTAGAAACAGGAAGGCAATAATTAAACTGGGAACCCCAAAAGCCAAACTTGGAATGTACAACACCACTGTAGAAATAAAACTATAAATTAATTTCCTCTTGTACCAAACAAAGCGCAGACGTTAATGATGCACATTTCCCAGAGCTTTCATATTCCAGTTAATAAATTCAAAATAAAGAGATATCTTTCTACCTTTTGTGCATTTTCTTCAGTTGCAATTGCTCCAGCCACTTTCTTCTGGTTTCTTCATGTTTTCTGCTAACTGTCCATCGTCTGCTGTCCATTTGTTCTTTCTTCTCTCTTCTAGTTTTTTTTTTCCATTCTCTATCTCTACATCTTCTTTGACATACTAATCTTTCTCCTTTTGCTCTTTCCTCATTCCTATTTCATCCACACAAATTTTACCTCTCCATCCTCAATCACCACTTACTCTCCCAATACCCGGCCAATTGTAGATTTTTCATCCCTCCCACACAAAATATATTTTTCCCCTCTCCATTTTACTCTCCCAACCCCATCCCATTCTAATCCTCCCCCAACATCAGCTCCCTTCTAGTTCCAGTCTCACCCAGCATCCATTCCCTTCTAGTCCCTGCATCAGCCCATTTCCAGTCCTAGCCCCCCATCAACCCATTTCCAGTCCTAGCCCCCCATCAACCCATTTCCAGTCCTAGCTCCCCCATCCATTTTCAGTCTGAGTCCCTCCATCAGCTCATTTACAATCCTAGCCCCCATCAGCCCATTTCTAGTCATTTCCTAGCCCCACCATCAGCCCATGTCAAATCCTAGCTCCCCTCCACTCAGCCCAATTCCAGTCCAAGCCCCCCATGAGCCTACTTCCAGTTCTAGCCCCTCCATGAGTCCATTTCAATTCAAACCCCCACCACAGCCCATTTCCAATCTTAGCTCCCCCCAACAGCCCATTTCCAGTCCTATCCTAGCTGCTCCGTCCGCCCATTTTCAGTCCTAGCTCCCTTCCCTCACAGACCATTTCCATTCCAAGCTCCCTCCCCATCAGCTATTTGCAGTTCAAGCCTCCCCTTCCACTCAGCCCATTTCCAGTCATAGCAACCCCCCAACCCATTACCAGTCCTAGCCCCCCATCAACCCACTTCCAGTCCTAACCCCCATCACCCCATTTTCAGTTTAAGCCCCCCAATAACCCATTACCAGTCCTAACCCCCATCAGCCCACTTCCAGTCTTAACCCCATCAGCCCATTTCCAGTCAGCCCCCCATAGCTCATTGCCAGTCCTAACCCCCCCCATCAGCCCACAGCCCATTACCAGTCCTAACCACATCAGCCCACCTCAAGTCCTAACCCCTCCCCATCAGCCCATTTCCTGTCCTAGCCCCCCGTAGCCCATTATCAGTCCTAACCCCCCCATAGCCCATTAGCAGTCCTAACCCCCATCACCTCATTTCCAGACAGCCCCCGGCGGCCCACAGCCCATTTCCAGTGTTAACCCCCCCCCATAGCCCATTAGCAGTCCTAACCCCCATCACCTCATTTCCAGACAGCCCCCATCAGCCCACAGCCCATTACCAGTCTTAACCCCCCCCATAGCCCATTACCAGTCCTAACCCCCCCAACAGCCCACAGCCCATTACCAGTCCTAGCCCCCCCATAGCCCATTATCAGTCCTAACCCCCCCATAGCCCATTACCAGTCCTAACCCCCCCATCGCCCCATTTCCAGACAGCCCCCAGCCCCTTGCCAGTCTTAACCCCCCCTTGCCAGTTCTTGCCGCTTAACCCCCCCCCCTTGCCAGTCTTAACCCCCCCTTGCCAGTCTTAACACCCCCCCTTTGCCAATCTTAACCCCCCCTTGCCAATCTTAACACCACCCCCTTTGCCAATCTTAACACCCCCCCTTTGCCAGTCTTAACCCCCCCTTGCCAATCTTAACACCACCCCCTTTGCCAATCTTAACACCCCCCCTTTGCCAGTCTTAACCCCCCCTTGCCAGTCTTATCACCCCCCCTTTGCCAATCTTAACCCCCCCTTGCCAATCTTAACACCCCCCTTTGCCAGTCTTAACCCCCCCTTGCCAGTCTTAACCCCCCCTTTTCCAATCTTAACACCCCCCTTTGCAATTCTTAACCCCCCCTTGCCATTATTAACCCCCCCCCCTTGCCAGTCTTAACACCCCCCCTTTGCCAATCTTAACCCCCCCCCCCCCCCGGGCTTATGGCACAATTAAAAAAACAAACTGGCTCTGGCTGCTGCTGCTACCACCGCGGCAGCGGCACAATGGAGTGTCCCGCGGGGCCTCCTCTTCTCCTTCAGCCCCTCTGCAAAGGCTTTGAGATTCGCGAAGGGAGAGCGTCTCCCTCGCGTCTCTGTGAAGCCCGCAGGGGCTAATGGGAAATTTCCCATCAGCCCCTCGCGTCTGAAGGGGCAGATGGGAAATTTCCCATTAGCCCCTGCGGGCTTCACAGAGACGCGAGGGAGACGCTCTCCCTTCGCGAATCTCAAAGCCTTTGCAGAGGGGCTGAAGGCTTCACAGAGACGCGAGGGAGACGCTCTCCCTTCGCGAATCTCAAAGCCTTTGCAGAGGGGCTGAAGGAGAAGAGGAGGCCCCGCGGGACACTCCATTCTGCCGCTGCCGCGGTGGTAGCAGCAGCGGTAGCAGCCAGAGCCAGGTTTTTTTTTTTAAGTCATTTAAAAAAAAAGCAGAATGTTCTTTGCGCGGGGCCCCCTGAAACGCGGGGCCCTGTGCAAAAAACATTCTTGCTCAATGGACGGGCCGGCCCTGATCACAAGTTAGACACCTACTCTGATTTAAGTGGCACACTACCTTACAGAGACCATTGAGGCCATGAAGACAGATGTTCTGACATACTGTGTACACAAGTCAGCAGTCTGGCCAGATCTGGCCAAGGTTGGACAGTTTTTCTTGTACAGACCTCCAGGGGCATCAGAATGGGGTGAGCCACATGGGCCCTGGCCTCATCAAAATTTTGCCTGCAGAGGGCAGCTGTGTTTGCGGGAGATTGGATCCCCACCAACAGGGTGGAAGGCCACTGCATCATGGCAAAGACGCCTTCTATCTGCCCATGGGAGATCCTCACAGGCAGATAGAAGGAGTCTTTGCCGTGATTTCAGTGGCCTTCCCCTCCTGCACATGTGGTATCCGATCTCCCACAGGCAGACAGGAGTCCACCGGGATTGCAGTCATTCCCTTCTCTTCTGCCCATGGGTGATGGGATCCCCACAGGCAGAACAGGAGGGGAAGGCCACAGCAGCAAGGAGGTAGAGTTAGAATGGATTGGGGGTGGAGTCAAGGCAGAGCTCCCCCCCCCCCCAATCTGAGAGGCTTTTCACAGCCCCTGCTGCCCTCTTACCAATGTATCTAGTGAACATATATTCTCCTTAACATGGGATATCATGGATTCCCATCATTCATGACTAGCACCGGAGATGGTGAAAGAGTTAGTATCTCTGAAGATAAATCTTCCCTTGCTTGCTTTTAGAGCTGTACTGAGAGGCAGTTGCTCACACTCACTGCCTTCAGTGTCTAGCTGAGTTTTTCACAGTTTACACTCCAGTCTCTCTGTGATGATGTCCATTTCCAGTGACTACAGCCCCCTATGATAAAACATTAAAAAAAAGCAAGATATAAAAGAAAAAAGATAAAAGCAAATCAAAGAGAAGGGAAATCAAACAAAAAGAATTAAATCAAACTTCTCTTTCTGCTGCTGATGCCAGTCTCACTCTCCTGCCACTCCTCTCACAGCCTGCTCCTTCATTGCCAGTCGTGCTCTCGAGATCCAAACCACACCCGTGTTGCAGTGAACACAAACCCCAGTGCTGCCTGCACAGCTGCTCTGTGGCCTGCTAGCACATTTCCAGTGGGTCCATTTAGGCTCACATGGCAAAACGAAAAAAAGGGAAATAAACAAAAAAGAAAAGACCTCCTTTCTTGCCTCTGTCTGTCCCTGCTGCCTGCTGATTTAGGTAGTTCAAGCAGTGTTTCTCTGCAACCAGTGTGCTTTGGCTTTTTCTGGGCCACTTGTCATCCTGCTCCTGCTTCACACCTATGCGGGTGCCCTGCTTAGCCTCCTTATTGCATGACTTTCATCCTCTTTAAATGCCATGCTGACTTGTTACCATCTTTCTTGCTACATGGTTCTGCAACCAATGTGCTTTTCAGGGCCGGTGTAAGGATGGGAGGCATCCTAGGGGGTCCCTTCATCCTGACGCTCCCCCGACAGCCCCCCCCCGTCC
The DNA here is from genome assembly GCA_033557465.1 of Ichthyophis bannanicus. Classification (NCBI taxonomy): domain Eukaryota; kingdom Metazoa; phylum Chordata; class Amphibia; order Gymnophiona; family Ichthyophiidae; genus Ichthyophis; species Ichthyophis bannanicus. The sequence goes on along the minus strand of CM066033.1, from coordinate 994,453,381 downwards.
CCATTGCCACCATTGCTGTCCATTTCTGGGGCCTTAAGTGGTGGCAATATCTCAGAAACTGTGTCGAGGTTTGTCTCTTCCATCTGCCTCTCCCTCCACCCTTAATGCAGACATTGAAGGCAGTACATGCAAATCTATCTCATGAATATTCATTGTGGGAGTCCTGAAAAAGTGACTGGCCTGCATGTGCCCCAAGGACTGGGTTGAGAACCACTGCTGTCTGGGGCTTTATCAAGCCCTAGGTCTTTGCTAATGATTTTATATTAATGTTGTCCAACCTTAAAATAAACAACTTGCCATTGAATTAATAATTATCCCATAAATCATCTTCTTGGCTTGTAACATTGTCCTGTTTTGCTTAAAATATGTAATATATTTTTGTAACCAAGCGTCACTAAAGGGCATGTTTATTTAGCTGCATTAACTCTTAATGAGTGCATGCTAATGGACCACACTAACAGCACATTTGCTAAAAAGATAGTGTGGAGTAAATTCTGCACTGCTTAGCATGAGATGGGGAGGGCAATGGGTGGGTAGGAGTGGAATGTGGGCATGCCTGCACAACGTAATTAACATGGGGGCTGATGGCGTGCATTCAGCATCAATGTTGCAGTTAGTGCGGGTATAACAGAGTTATTTACCTGTAACAGGAGTTCTCCGTGGACAGCAGGATAAGTCAGCCACACTTGGTGACGTCATCCGACAGCGCAGAGACGGAAGTACTCTCCATAGCTCAGTTGAACCTAGACATGGCTTAGATTGGTCACGGTTGGAACAGAATCCTCGCTCTGGTCCAGTATGTCATATAAGGCAGCCTCGATGTGCTAAAAGGTGGTATGAGGTGGCAGATATGTGGCAAGATTTGACCATTCAGGGATCTGACCTTGACCCCTGAGAGCCAGACGAGTGGTTTCCACATGGAGGGCCAATGCCTGCAGTCATGTGAAAGTCCCACATCACACGCTTGGCCGTTCGCTTCATTGGGTCTCCGGCAAATTGTTGGCATCACCGATGCGCTGGAACCTTCAGCGCCGCTCGATGACAAGGAAACTTTCAAGGGCGTGAGTGTCTAATAGCACCTTACATCGTGCTGAAGAAATACAGGGAGTGATTTAGAATGGACTTCGTCTATATACGCATAATGCCCAGCTACAGCGGATCACCTACAGGGCGAATCGCGTTGAGGCTACTGCAGCGTACAACCACCTCCAACCCCTGCTGCCAGTGGTGACCTGAACAGCAACAAGGGAGAGCAGAATCTCGACAGAGCAGGAAAGCTGCCAGGGGATACCGCATCACCGCAGCTTCACAACGCTCCTGCTGGGGCTCTTGAACGCCCAAGCAGATATCACAACAAGCCCCGCTCTCTCCTGCTAATCATTGCGCGGAGTGCCAAGCCGCATGGCACAGAGGCATGATCACGCTCCAACAAGCATAGTCGCCCGCTCTGAATCCTGAGGATGGCGCCATCTCCTGGTGGGAAGCAGTCAGAAGTCTGCCCTGTCTCCACCCCGTTTTTATAATTGTAAAACGTCACACAAGTTTCTTTCCTGAATCTATTTGCTGCACAGAACAGAAGTAGACTAAATGAGTAGGCATTTCTATTGAGGTAAGGCTGTACTCATGCGGGAGTTCGGGGCCGTGTGCGCTAATCCGCTCACTCTTTCCACGCTCGGGCTTCCTCCGGGCCATTCAGCTTGCCCCCGGTGACTCCGGCACTGTGAGCTCCAGCGCTGTGAAGTTGCTCTGCGTGGACGGGGGCCTGCAGATCGGCACAGCACCACCCCTGTACTCCCTGACATCCTGGCGCCAGCCAATGGTGCCGTGGGGGTGGAGCCTGGCCCTGAAGAGTCCCCGTCGGAAAGGCCACTCCTCCTCATGGAGCTGATGAGCCGATGGTACTGATCGTCATGGCACCAGCCAACGGGGCTGTGGGTGGGGCGGATCCCGATCCCGTCGGAACCAGTGGTGCTGCTCGTGGCCAGCCTGTGGAGCCGAGGGAGTGGAGCCTGCAGTCCTCGTGTCTTCATCATGGCAGTGATCAGTGAGCCCACCTCCTGGGCAGGAACTCCGAGTCTGGGGCGGCTGCAGGCTTCTGAAGCTTTTGCCACTGGGGATGGAGGCCCTGAGGCCCATACCACATGGCGGCGGCAGAGCGGGGAATCCCACGAGGTCGGAGTAGGGCGGCCGCAGCCCACAGAGCAGCACCCAAGGCGCTCACAACAAGGCCGGCGGAGGGCTGGTTTGGCTTTGGAAGCTCACTGGGGATGGCGGCCCTGAGGCACATCCCGAGCTGCCGCGGCAGCGTTCATGGATCCCACGTGGCAGATTGCTCCCACTGCTCAAACTCATGATCTTCGAGCGGCCAAAGGGCACCCAATGCAGCATATTCCAGCTGCTCAGTTTAGGAAGGATCTTCATTAAGCCCAGTGCTGAGGCCGCGAGCACATGGTCGGGAGCAAGTATTTGACCCAGCAGTACTGGAACGGACCTGCAAAGAAAAGAAGCATCGGAGAAGCATTAGAGACGTATGAAATGAGTAAGTAAGGAGGGATTCCTCTTTAAATGAAACCAGAATTACTGCAATTTGGTGGAGAGTAGAGGGGTCCGTCTTGCTGGCAAGGCGGAAGAACGAAAAACTGGCTAGCTAGGGGCGGGCAAGGGGGTGGGGCCAGTTGGCCCATGCTCAGAAGGGCGAAAAGCCCTTCTGAGCTATGGAGAGTACTTGCATCTCGGCGCCATCGGATGATGTCACCCAGTGTGGCTGACTCATCCTGCTTGTCCTAGGAGAAACTTAATGCCACCTCAATGGATGGTGTTAAGTGCATCCTCATTAAGCATGATTGCTGCTAGTGCTCATTAGGGTATTTTATAGTACAGTATCTGCTGCAACCATGCTACACATGGCCCCCAACAGGTAGTACACTACTGCTGAACATGCCATGCATTTATTTTTATTCTAAATATGCCGTTCCTGCAAAACACGGGCCCTAAATATCATTAGCACACAGTTCAGCCAAAGTCAGGCTAGCAAAGCTAATCATGTGCTTCACAGTTTTACTTTGACAATACAAAAGAGGATGGTGGATTTGACATAAAATCTCTGGCTTAGTTTTCCTCAGAAAGAAATCTCATATCAGCCAGTGCTAGAAAAGATCAAAAGCTGTTCAAATTCTATGTATTGCAAAGAAAGTACAACGAGAGCACCTGCAAATGACATGCAAATTATTGAGAAATGATTCAACTTCAGTCAGTATTACAGAGGAATGGAGATCCTTAATTCCACTCTATTTTAGAACTCTGATTACACCACTGCTTGTAAGATATCAACTTTAATCCTCTTTTAAACTCTTATTCAACAGATTTGTTCAGTAACAGACATGCAAATTAAGTTTTTCTGCCAGATCCTTTCTTCATTTCATTTTTACAATGTTTTTTTTAGAAATATTTCAATGGTAAATGAAGAAGGATAGGAGAATTTATATAATATATACATTTAAGTAATATATATATATATACATTTATTTATATAATATATACATTTAAGTAATATATATGAATTTCAAGCTAAGCCTGTTTGGAAGTCAAATTTAGACTTTTAAGCAGAAAGTTGAAATCCAGAACTTGCAGGGTAGCACTCTCAGAAATGCTTCCATGTTCAGGACCCAAGAGGCAGACCGAGTTCTGGAGTCTCAATGTGTGGATGAGACAAAGTGCAAGGAAGAGGGTTTTAGTAGTAGAAGTAGTAGATGTGTTAGGAACAAGGCAACATTCTGGGGAAAGGGGGGGGGGGTCCGAAAGGATGGGCTCCATCTTAACCAGGGTGAAACCAGATTTCTGGCATTAACCTTTAAAAAGGAGAGAGAACAGCGTTTAAACTAGATAGTGAGAGAAAGCCAACAGTCACCCAAGAATACATGGTCGGAATGATGTATCTATGAAGGATACTAGCAAGGGAAGTTAGGATATCCTGTTAGAGAGGTTCCAATAAAGGTAAAAGTAACCCAGATGCTTATAAGTAAAAAGTAGACAAAGTTGAAAGATCCCAAATTTCCCCTGTCATCTGAAAGCCAGACTTTTAATATGAACAAAAAACTAACTTGAAATGCCTGCATGCAAATGCTAGAAGTCTAAAAAATAAGTAGAGAGAGTTAGAATATATAGCACTAAATGAAAGTTTAGATATAATTGGCATCTAAGAAATCTAGTAGAAAGATGATAACCAAAGGGACACTGATAGCAGGGTACAAATTATATAGCAGTGATAAGGCAGATCAAATTGATGGAGGAGTGGCACTACATGTTAAAGAGGGAATTGAGTCAAACAGGATAAAGGTTTTGCAGGAAACTAAGTGCACTATAGAATCTCTATGGATAAAAATTGCATGTTAAAAAAGGGAAGGAAATGGCAGTGAGGATATACTATCATCCACCTGGCCAGAATGAACAGATGGATGATGAAATGCTAACAAAAATTAAAAAAGCTAAAGAAGAATACAACACACTAATTATAGAAGATTTCAATTACCCCAGTATTGACTCGGTAAATGACACATCAGGACATGCTAGGAAGATAAAGTTGCTTCCAATTTATGCTTAATGGAGCAGCTCATACAGGAACTGACATTACGGGAATCTCTTTTAGATCTAGTCCTTAATGTGCAAGATCTGGTGTGAGAAAACATAAGAGCATAAGAAATCAAGGCCAGGCCGTCCACTAGGAGAGCTAGGTGGCCGACCGAGGTGGGCCATGATGTCACAGCCACTCCCAGCCACATACCTGGCTAACTCAGCCAGGCTCCTGAATTGAGCTGCAGTGCCATGGTGTCCTGTCGTCATGGCAACACGGCTCCATTCAGGAGCTGCAATCACCAGCCACCAAAGAAAACCTCCTTTCCCCACAGTCTGACCCATGATCCGGCCTTCCATTGCCAAGGTTGGGCTATGGGGATGCTCCTGCACCCCTCACCTGTCCGTCGCCACCAGCCTCTTAGGTGGAATAAGTTCCCCGTCTAAAAGGCCAAGCACAAACATACAGGGACAACCTCAGAATTGGCCCTATACGTCCAGAATCACGGCCCACCCATGCCCCATCCTTGCTCAGCCTCCTTACCATACCCTCTTGCCCCCATCTAAGGCTCCTGTGCAACAGCATTCATACTGGCAAACTTTACACTGGAAGCAGCAGAGGGATGAATAGCGGGGATGTACGTCTAGGCAGGACGTACATCCCCACTATTCGTGTTGCAGAATGACCTACTTAGGGAAGAACAACCCAAACTATGGTTACACAATGCAAGATTCCACATTAGGAACCACCGTCCAGGACAACGATTTGGGAGTCATTGTGGATAATACCTTGAAAATCTCTGAAGCCACTACTGCCTTGGATGTCCTTTTGTCATGAAGAAAGAAGGCTCCATTTAATTAGAAGGGTTTCAAGAGTATAGATGATAGCAGGCAAAGGAAGCATATTATCACAACAATGGAGTGAATGCTGAAATGGGTGTGCTAGTAGTACCCTTGGTCCTCACAAATTAGGATTGGGGCCTGGAGCAACTGAATATATCTGCCAAAAATAAATCTAGTATTCCTTTGATCCAATCGCCTGCAGATACAGTCAATATGTCAGTGATATTGCCATGTGTTTTAAGGGGCCATTCTAGGACCTGACTAAGTGAATGAAAGTCTCTAGTTCACTAGCTGTCTTTCCCACTGTACTGATCTGTATGGAAAATCCTAGAGACACACCTAAGTAGAGCACTAGATTAGATGGAGGATCTCTTTCTGAAGGCCCTAACTGAAAAGACAGAGATTCAGATTTAAATAACTTTATTATCATGACAATTTTATACATTTAAGGGTTAGGATAAAAAAAAAAAGAAAAGAAGAAGATAATTTTCATGATAATAGTAACAACAGTAAAACTAGGGCTTTTAGAAGAGGTACCAGCATCTGTAACATGGGGGAGACACACTCTCCATCAAGAGATATCCCTACATAATACCTTCTGTGCCTTGGAAAATGAGAGTGCCCAATTAGTGGAAACTTAAGTGCTCTTAAATGAAAAGGTTAATGCCCAATCTACTGATAATGCACCAAATATGAAGACAAAATCACAAAACAGGAAACTACTACTACTTGGAAATTCTATCATCAGAGCCATCAACTTGGAAATACAGTTCGAAGGAGAGAAGATGGTCAAATGCCTCCCAGGCTCTTCAGCCAGCAGGAATACAAACCAAATTGTTGGCTTAGTTAGTGCAGAAAGTGAGCACTCCAAAATTGATGTTGTCATCCACTTGGGTACAAATGACGTGGCTAGAAACAGTGCCTCTGCAGTTCAAAGGGACTTCCAGATTCTGGGAGAGAGACTCAAACCCATTTTTAACACTATAGCATTCTTAGAAGTTCTACCTGTTCTTGGTAAGGGGGCAGAAAAGCTGAATCACATAATCAACTTTAATACATGGTTCCAAACCTGGTGCAAACAAGAAAGGTTTAGATATAAAGGCGAACAAGAGGCTATACTGTGTTGATGGACTACATTTCTCTGTCACAGGGAAAAGGATCCTAAATGGAAAAAAAATCAGGCATTACGTGGACAGGCATTTAAACTAGGGAAAGGGGGTGATGGATGGAAAAGAACAAGTTCAGGACATCACTCCCTGCAAAAATATAGTAACAATGGAAACAGACACACTATTTTACCCACACATCAATGGCAAGTAAGAAGAGGTTTGTAGAACAAAATCCATGCAAAATACAGGCAAGCCAGTCAACAAATGCTGGAGAGCAATAAGCACAAATGCTTGAAGCCTAGCCAACAAAGTTCCTGACCTGGAAACCCTAATGGTGGAAATAGACTTGGATATTGTGGCCATTACCGAAACATGGTTTAACAAGTCGCATGAATGGGATACAGCCATAGTTGTCTATAATTTATTTAGAAAAGGTAGAGAGGGCAGAAAAGGAGGAGGAGTACCCCTATATATCAAAAGCAATACTAAAGCTGCTGAAATGCAGGGTGTGTGGGGAAAAGAAGAAGTTCTGTGGATTGTGTTGGAAAGAGGAGATGGCATTATCATCCATACTAGTGTGGTTTACAGGCCTCCAACTCAAACCAAATAAATGGAGAGACTTGATTATCGATATTGCAAAGGTAGCCATGAAATGGGAAATGATCATAATGGGTGACTTTAATCTACCCAAAGTGGATTGGAGTATTCCTTCTGCAAATCTGGAAAGAAGTAAAAGAACTGTGGATGCCTTCCAAGATGCATTGCTTAGACAAATGGTGATGGAACCGACCAGGAAAATGTTTGATGCTGGATTTAGTATTCACCAACGGAGGTAGCATTTCAAATATCCGGGTGGGTGCCCACATGAGCAGCAGTGATCATCACACAGTCTGCTTTGAGATAAAAGCCAAGGCAGAATTCAATCACAGCAAGCTCATTTCAAAAACGCTGACTTCAGTAAAATAGCCAAGTGCCTGAAGGAGGAGTTGGCAGGGTGGGAGGTGATAAGGGAAGTGGAATTGCAGTGGGCTAAACTAAAGGAGGCAATAAAAGGGGCAACAGGTACATATGTAAGGAAAGTAAATAAAAACAAAGAAAAAGGAAACCTATATGGTTCTCCAAAGAAGCAGCTGCACAAATAAAGGCAAGAAACACAGCTTTCACAAAATTCAGAAGTTCACAAACAGAGGAACACAGCAAAGAATACAGCAAAAAGTTAAAAGAGACACAAAGAGAAATAAGGATAGCAAAAGCAAAGGCAGAAGAAAAGATGGCTAAAGATCTGAAGTGCGGTGACAAACCTTTTTTCAGGTATATTCAGGAGAAGAGAAAGATCAGACGTGAAATTGCAAGACTCAAAAGTGCCGAGAACAGATTTATGGAAAGTGACATTGAAAAAGCAAAAATGCTAAACAAATATTTCTGTTCTGTTTTTACTAAAGAAAATCTTGGAGAAAGACCACCTGCGACTGACAAATATACCAATGGAAATGGAGTGGACACTACACCATTCACAGAAGATGATGTGTTTGATCAGCTTGCAAAACTGAAAATGGACAAGGCCATGGGACTGGATGAGATACTACTACTACTATTACTACAGAACATTTGTATAGCACTACAAGACATACGCAGCACTGCGCAGACACATGTAAAAGATGGTATCTACTGATGAGAGCTTACAATCTAGTCAAGACAGACAACACAGTAGCTGTAGATATGGGAAACATCTGGGGGAATGGTAAGGAACCACAAGGAGATTAGGTGAGTCAAGATCCGAAAGCAGCAGGATACTGAAAGAGTTCAGAGAGGATCTTGCAGGGCCTTTAAAGAATGCTTTAATAGATCCTTGGAAACAGGAGAAATTCCACAGGACTGGAGAAGAGCTGATGTGGTACCTCTTCACAAAAGTGGTAATATGAAGAAGTGACAAACTACAGGCCAGTAAGTCTTACCTCGGTGGTGGAAAAAGTAATGGAGGCACTCCTGAAAGAAAGAATAGTGGACTTTCTCAAAACCAATAGGTTACATGATCCAAGGCAACATGGTTTTACCAAATGACAGTCATGCCAAACAAATCTGATTGCATTCTTTGGCTGGGTGACCAGAAAACTAGATCAAGGGCATGTGATGGATGTGATCTACTTAGATTTCAGCAAAGCCTTTGATACTGTTTCTCATAGGAGGCTTATAAATAAACTGAACAGCCTGGGGATAGGTCCCAAGGTGATGAACTGGATCAAAAATTGGTTGACTGATAGATGACAGAAGGTGATGGTAAATGGAACTCATTCAGATGAATGGAAGGTGATAAGTGGCATGCCCCAGGGATCGGTCCTGGGACCAGAACTGTTCAATTTATTTGTGAGTTACATTGCTGAAGGACTGAATGGAAAAGTCTGTCTTTTTGCAGATGACACAAAAATTTGCAACAAAGTGGACTCCCCTAAGGGAGTGGATAACATGAGGAAAGATCTACAAAAGCTGGAAAAATGGTCTAATGCTTGGCAGTTAAGATTTGGTGTGCATGGAGCAGGAGAAGGACCTCAGAGAGATTGTTTCTGAGGATCTCAATGTGGATAAACAGTGTGACAAGGCAGTAGCCAAAGTCAGAAGGATGCTGGGTTGCATACAGAGTGGAATTGCCAGAAGGATGGAGGAGGTACTAATGCCACTGCACAAGTTACTGGTGAGGCCTTACTTGGAATATTCTGTTCAGTTTTGGAGACTATGGGCCTGATTCAGAGATGCAGGTTGCGGGGCTGCACGTCCTTGTGGGGAGAGCTGGCAGAGTGCGGGATGGGGCGGGATCAGGGTGGAGAGGGGGAAGGCCAGCCCGGCAGGATGTACAGGGCCAATTCAGGTCACAGTCCGGTATGTTCTGTGGGGTCCATGGGAATGTGCTGCTTATTCCACTTCAATGGTGGATTAAGCAGCACTGATCCAGCATTTGGGCCCGGGGATCTGCATCAGTGCTGGGCCAGGTGCGATGGGAGATTCCCACTGCTCGATCCAGGCCCCGGTTGGCCAGCTGTGGATCAGGTGGCATGGAAAAGGGAGACCTTAGCTGTGTGAGCCAGGGGTGCCTGCGGGGAGGATGTCCCTGCAGGCAGGCATGGGCAGGCCAGGCCATCCTCAGGCCCGATTCTGTGTAACTTGGGAACGTTTTCTTCCTGTGATCCAGAATCGGGTCCTAACAGGCCTGTTTTTCATGGAGATGTCCAGATGGCCCAGACATGTCCCTCTCGGAATTGGGCTCCACAGCTCACAAAGGATATAAAAAGATTGGAAGCGGTTCAGAGGAAGGCTACTATAATGATTTGGAGCCTGCGCCAGAAGACATATGAGAAGAGACTTGAAGACATGAATATGTATATGCCAGAGGAGAGGAGGGATAGGGGAGATATGATACAGACTTTTAAATACTTAGGTCCCCATTCTGATTGGGACCTGTCCAGCCCAATCAGACATCCAATATCTGGACTGGCCAGATCTGAACTCGATTCTGCACCCGTGGGAGGGATCAGAATTGGGTGCAGAGGGCCTGGATGGAGGGCCCAATTCTGGGCCATTGCATGCACTGCTCTCTCCCTGTCTAACCCACACAATGCTCCTGCATGTAGCCTGGTGCTATGGCGTCACATTGTTATTCCACACTGCCTGGCCCCTGGATGGGCCTGTCAAAGCCAGGATCAGGCGGTGGGGAACCTGCTGGTGGCTCTCACTTCTCCATGGATGTCTTCCAGTGCCGCTCTCCGAGAACGGGGTGACTTATTCCATCTCCAAGGTGGAATAAGTTACCTGTCCATTGCTGCCTCCATGGACATACAGGGCTGTGACTGGAATCAGCCCTGTACATCAGGTGTCAGGGTCCTGCCTCCACCCTGCCCACACTCCTCCTCTGGCCCTTCCCCACCCACTCCAGTCCAGAGCTCCCCACACATCTCCTCTTTACATGCAGGGAGCTTTGGGCAGAGAAACGGGCACAAGTGTTTGGGGGGGGATGCACATCCAAACTGGACATACATCCCTGCTAAAAGCTGCATGGAATGCCCCCCCCCCTTAGAATATTAATGAACAAACAAACTTTTTTCAAAGACAGGGAAGTTGTAAAACTAGAGGGCATAACATGAGGCTGCAAGGGGGTAAACTGAAAGGCAATGTCAGGAAATACTTTTTCACTGAAAGGGTGGTGGATGCTTGGAATGCCCTCCCAGTGGAAGTGGTGAAGGCAAATACAGTGACAAAATTCTTAATGGCATGGGACAGGCACAGTGGATCCCTTTATAGCAACAAAATAAAATAAAAATAAACGTAACTATCTCTTATATCTCAACAAATAGGAGTGATCTCCATGGAGCAGAGGACACACCCCTAAACAAAGGCATGGGGACAGGTGGCCTGCACAGAGCAGTAGATGCACCTATTCTTGCCACCTTGCTGGGTAGAGTACATGGACCATGATGGTCTTTATCTGCCATCATATACTATGTTACCATGTTCGTTTTCATTGCCTGCTGAAATTGACCATGGTCCTCATGTATTAATGAAAAAGCCCTACATATGAGTTCTAGCACCTTTTTCTCTAGGAATAATGAACTGAGTAAAACAAATCTATAATGCATAGAGAAATCTGTGATAAGAAACTGGACAAATGTTATAAGGAATCCTGTCACAAACTGGTACAGGCACTGTCACAAGATTAACGGTGGGTAGGTGAAGAACAGGGCTAAGGAAGGTAGAAACTGAAGGTGCAAAGGCTGGGCAAAGGGTTGGTATACCTGCAGGAGCTGGTAGGTAGAGCAAGTAAAATGACGTGGGAGAGGAAGGGTGGAGAGAGGAGCTCAGAAGGAGTATCTTCAAGGATACTAATGGAAGGAGTGATGGGGGCCAGTGCTATTTTCGCACGTTGCGTCAGTTATACCACATCATGGGCTCCTGCTTGCTCTCACCCTCTGGTATGGAACCAGTTATTCCATCAGATATATTTCCTACCTAAGCTTACTCTCCATGCATGAATCTCCTAGCTCAGGTCTGCGGAGCGCAGATATGTTGATTGGCATATTTTCAAGCCCCACCATTGCCTGTGTAAAACACAGGTACTTTATGCAGGCTTAATCCACCGCCAATTTTCACCTCCGCACATCTTAAATCCTTATTAAGAGCAGCAATTGTGTGGCAACATATATAAAGGATGGCAGAGGAGATTTGGAAAACTTTTATCAGATTAGCGTACATCCCAGGGGCACCATTCTCCAGATGCAATATACTGCTTCTCTAAGCTGCAATTTATGACACACATTATTGGGAGTCTCGTAGTATGGGCAGTGGGCAGAGCTAGTTAATAGGTTGTGCATGCCTGGACAACGAGTAAGGTAGAAAAATTAGAGCTCTATAGGTGAGGTAGGTGGCCATCATGGGGATGGCATGGTATAGTTGCAGTATATATCAGAACATAGCAGCTGTAATACAATTTGGCAACAGGGAGAGGCAACAGCCTGGGATTACTTATTTATTCCTCTGGATTTCTGAGGCACATCTTAGCAGTGATTTTATATATATGGGGAATACCTGCACGGTTGTTTTTCCCACTTGCAGCTTTTTAAAATTGCTTCAGCCACTGGATGTGGAAAGATAAACCTTTGCAGTTCTGCATCTCTTTTATAAGAGGTTTTACAATGGCAAAGCCTCATTTAAAACATCTCCACATCTCCACGTTCCAACCTGGATGTGTGAATTCCCCTTTCCATGTGATATCTAAAATCTGTCTTCACACATAACAATAAAATCCAGGGTAGCCCTGTGATGAGGAGAGGCTTGTCCACCAGATGAGAAAATCCTTTCCTGAGCAAAGAATAAGAAATCTTTCTAGACTGAGGTATGTGGATCATCAACATGAATATTAAAGTAACTTAACAGAAACAATGATGGAGACTGAACACTTAACTGAGAGATCAGATCATGTAATTCTTGCATGGATCAATAAGAACCAGTGGAGGAAGGGGGATGTTGATAGATTAATAGAGGCACTGAAGGGTGGCTGGAGTGGAGGAGCAGCCTAGTGGTTAGAACACTGGCTTGGTAACCAAGCAACCAGGCTTCAACTCCCACCAGCACTCCTTGTGGCCTTGGGCAAGTCACTTAACCCTCCACTGCCTCAGAAGAAAGGCCTGGCAATCTACCTCCAGTAGCACTGTCAAGAAAACCCAGGAGCCTCTAGGACACCAGGAGTCAGGACTGACTCAAAGGCACACCTTGTTGTTGTTGAAAGGTGGCTAGAGGCAAGGCAGAAACCCAGGTCTTTGATAAATGAAAGAGGGTTATCAGAGAGGTTTGTACATACCCAAAGTGCATGCACACATTTATACCTACCTAGGAGCAGATATAAATTTGTATGAGACCACCTGGGCACTATTGGAGCTAGATCTGAGAGCTTATTTTATGAAGGCATCTATGTCACCTCTTAACATAGGCATAAAATAGTCACGTTTTGTATTTTCCTTTAAGCACCTTGTTTGAAATTATCTACATCGTCATTTTGCAAATACTTTAAACCTGTGACAAGCAAAGACATTCCTGGGAGGGTGAAGCTGGGCCTGAGTTTGGACTTACATGCATAGGTTGGATTATTAATAGCATGCCCATACAGTAGGGGGCGTTTTCAGTGGCAGACGTCAGCACACCTAATGAGGCTAGTCATAGCCGCTTTAATTTAAACTGATATATTCAATGCCAGGGTCATATCTGGCCACCAGCAGGGAATATCAGGGTTGCCCAGCTAGCCGATTAGCTAATCAATTAGCAATGATACTCAGACACTATCTGGATAGCTAAAGTTGCTAAAATTAGGACAGCCATTCAGCTATCCTAACTTTAGCCATTTGGCCAATTAACAAGCCAGCAGCTGACTATTGCCACTGATTAGCTAACCCCTGGTGCTGCCCCTGCTCTGCCCCCCCCCCTCCCCGAATGGCCCATCACTAGCCAGCTAGCATTGGGGCATACCAACTGAGTAGCAAAGGATATTCAGAGGCACTAAACAGTTTAGTTCCACTGAATATCCCCCTGGCTGATATTTAATGGTTAGCAGGTCTGTTAACCGGTTTAATCACTTTGAATATGCCCCCTCATAAATATTCTTGAAACTTTTGTGCATTTTAAATCATAGATGTAAATGTGTGTCTGTAGTTTGGTGGTGTAAGTTTCAAATACAAATTATGGTGATGTTTAGTAAAGTATGCTAATGATTAGTGCGGGGTTTACTGCACACTAATCACACTGAGCTGTCACTGCATGGCAACACATGAAAACCCCCATATTATAAGAACATAAGAAAACACCTTACTGGGTCAGACCAAGATCCATCAAGCCCAGTATCCTGTTTCAAACAGTGGCCAATCCAGGCCACAAATATTTGGCAAGTTTCCAAAGAGGCACACAGGTTCCACAATGCTTGTCATGGGGCAAGCAGTGGATTTCCAGGTCATCCAAGTCATCAAGGGAGGAGTGGTCTAGTGGTTAGGACAAGGTACTTCAGGCCAGAGGGCTGGGGGTTCAAGTCCCACCTGGGGACAGCAATCTCAGGCCGGAGGGACTGGGATTTCTAGTCCTATAGGCACTCCTTGTGGTCTTGGGCAAGCCACTTGACTCTCCATTGCCAATGTTTCCTGTAAGTATGTGTCTCGTATCCCCCAATTGACCACTTTGACCCAGTATAAAAGCAGGATATAAATACAGCTAAATAAATCTTTAATAATGGTTTATGGACCTTTCCTCCAGGAACTTGTCTAAACCTTTTTTTAAACCCAGCTATACTAACAGCTTTTACTGCACCCTCTGGTAACAAATTCCAGAGTTTGATTACGCGTTTAGTAAAAAAATATTTTCTCTTGTTAGTCTTAAATGGGTTGCATTGTTGTTTCATTGTGTCTTCTAGTCTTTCTACTTTTTGATGGCGTAAACAATTGATCTGTGTTTACCCATTCCATTCATTATTTTATAGACCTCTATCATATCTCGCCTCAGCCGTTTCTTTTCCAAGTTGAAGAGCCCCAACCTTTTAATCTTCTCCTCATAGGGGTATCCTTCCAGTCCCTTTACCATTTTTGTCACTCTTCTTTGTTCCTTTTCTAATTCAGCTATATTCTTTTTAAGATATGGCGACTAGAATTGCACATAATAGTCAAGGTGCGGTTGCACTATGGAACGATACAGAGGCATTATAATATCCTTTGTTTTGTTCTCCATTCCTTTCCTTATGATTCCTAGCATTCTATTTGCATTCTTGGGCTCTGCTGCACACTGGGAGGAGGGTTTCAATGTATTATGCGTATCTGCAATGATGCCTAAATCTGTTTCCTGGGTGATGATTTCTAAGGTGGTACCTGCTTATTATGCAATGGGGTGGTGACTGGATGGACTAAGGGAAGAGTATGGGCACTGACAGCACATTAAGATTAGTATAGGTATCATTGGCATGCATTAAGAAGAATTGTTGCCATTAGAGCAGGTGCAATCCTCTCCTCCTCAATGGGTGGCAACAGGGCCGGATTTACCTATACGCCAGTTACGCCGTGGCGTAGGGCCCACAGCTGGCAAGGGCCCACAAAAATTGAATAGTTTAAAAAAAACGCTGGCTGCTACCGTGGCAGCATGAACTGTCCTGCGGGGCCCCCTCTGTCCGGCTGAATCCCTCCGTGCCGGCTTTTGAATAGTTTTAAAAAAACGCTGGCTGCTGCCGTCCCGCGGGGCCCTGCCAGGCTGAGCCCCTCCGTGCCGGCTTTGAGAGGCGCGAAGGGAGAGTGTCTCCCTCGCGTCTCTGTTAAGCCCGCAGGGGCTGATGGGAAATTTCCCATCTGCCCCTGCAGGCTTAACAGAGACGCTAGGGAGACACTCTCCCTTCGCGCCTCTCAAAGCCGGCACGGAGGGGCTCAGCCGGGCAGAGGGGGCCCCGCGGGACGGCAGCAGCCAGCGTTTTTTTTTTAACTATTCAATTTTACTTGAGCCGATGGGGGATAGGACTGGTAATGGGCTGTGGGGGGGGGGGTTAAGACTGGAGGTGGGCTGATGGGGTTAGGACTGGTAAAGGGCTGTGGGCTGTGTGATCGGGGGTATAGAACTTGTAAAGGGCTATGGGGGGGTTAAGACTGGTAATGGGCTGTGGGCTGATGGGGGCTGTCTGGTAATAGGCTATGGGGGGGCTAGGACTGGAAATGGGCTGGGCGGGTTAAGACTGGAGGTGGGCTGATGGGGTTAGGACTGGTAATGGGCTGTGGGCTGATGGGAGGGGGTTTGGACTGGTAATGGGCTATGGGGGGGCTCGGACTGGAAATGGGCTGATGGGGGGGCTAACACTGGAGGTGGGCTGATGGGGTTAGGACTGGTAATGGGCTGTGGGCTGAGGGGGGTTAGGACTGGTAATTGGCTATGGGTGGGTTAGTACTGATAATGTGCTATGGGGGGGGCTAGGACAGGAAATGGGCTGATGGGGAGGGGTTAGGACTTGAGGTGGGCTGATGGGGTTAGGACTGGTAATGGTCTGTGGGCTGATGGGGGGGTTAGGACTGGCAATGGGCTATGGGGGGCTGACTGGAAATGGGTTGATGGGGTTAGGACTGGAAGTGGGCTGATGGGGGGTTAGGACTGGTAATGGGTTATAGAGGGGGCTTAAACTGAAAATGGGGTGATGGGGGGTTAGGACTGGAAGTGGGTTGATGGGGGGCTAGGACTGGTATTGGGTTGGGGGGTTGCTAGGACTGGAAATGGGCTGATGGGTGGCTAGGACTGGAAATGGGCTGATGCAGGGACTAGAAGGGAATGGATGCTGGGTGAGGCTGGAACTAGAAGGGAGCTGATGTTGGGGGAGGATTACAATGGGATGGGGCTGGAAGAGTAAAATGGAGAAGGGAAAAATATTTTGTGTGGGAGGGATAAAAATCTACAATTGGCCGGGTATTGGGAGAGTAAGTGAGGATGGAGGGGTAAAATTTGAGTGGATGAAATAGGAATGAGGAAAGAGCAAAAGGAGAAAGATTAGTATGTTAAAGCAGATGTAGAGAGAGAATGGAAAAAAACTAGAAGAGAGAAGAAAGGACAAATGGACAGCAGACGATGGAGACTTAGCAGAAGACACAAAGAAACCAGAAGAAAGTGGCTGGAGCAATTGCAGCTGAAAAAAAATGCACAAAAGGTAGAAAAATATCTCTTTATTTTGAATTTATTAATTGGAATATGTCAGCTCTGGTAAATGTGCATCATTAACGTCTGCGCTTTGTTTAGTACAAGAGCAAATTAATGTATAGTTTTATTTCTACAGTGTTGTACATTCCAAGTTTGGCTTTTGGGATTCCCAGTTTAATTATGACGTTAGGGCCAACAGCGCGCAGCTGATCTGGCGTGCTCGTTTTTATCTTTTCTGGGGGCCCACAATTTTTGTTGGCGTAGGGCCTCACTCAAGGTAAATCCGGCCCTGGGTGGCAGTAAGTGCACCTATGTTAACTATGCTTGCAGCTTAACACATCGAGGTGTGTCTCCCTGTGGTAAGTGCAGGTGGAACATACCAGGGGCTTCCATCTAGCGGTTAGCACAGTTCTACTTCACCTCCTTTGCTTTTAGGGCTTAACATGCCCCTTTGCGCCTATGCGCCTTTAAACATATTTGTTTAGCATTTCTGTTTTTTTCTCATCACCACTCACAACTCTACCTCTGTACTTCCTCAATTCATTGACATACCTGAAACAATCTTGTTAACTCATTTTACCATTTTAGCTAGTCTTTCGTCCACTCTCACTTTCATCTTCTGGCTACCTAGCCTGATTCGTTCAGGCTAGGTAGCCAGAACGAATATATTCTTTCCTTTGCTCTTTTCTTTGAGATTCTTTGTACTTTGTTAAAGCTAATATTGCAATCTCTTTTTCAGCCACCTCTTTTAGAAAGCCATGTGTTTCTTCTGATGATTTCTTGCTCATTTTAGTTTACTTCACAAAGAACTCCCCACCCTGACAAATCCTCCTTCAGGTACTCCCTCATGATAATCAAATTTGTGCTCTTATAAAATGATTCCAGCTGATGATCATTGGTGTACAGTTTACTATCTACCTCAGTGTTTCTCAACCCAGTCCTCTGGAATCCCCAGGGCAGTCAGGTTTTCAGGATAACCACAATGAATATGCATAAGATAGATCTTCATACAATGGAAGCAATGCATGCAGATCTATCTCATGCATATTCAATGTGGTTATCCTGAAAACCTGACTGGCCTGGGGGTCCCAGAGGACTGGGTTGAGAACCACTGATCTACCTGAAAATTAGAAACAATTTATCCCAGTGGTTCCCAAACCTGTCCTGAGGGCTCCCCAGGCAGTTAGGTTTTCAGGATATCAACCAGCAATATGCATGAAAGAGATTTGCATACAATGGAGGCCGTGTATGCAAATCTCTCTCATGCACATTCATTGTGAATATCCTGAAAACCAACTGACTGGGGAGACCGCAGAACAGGTTTGGGAACCACTGCCTATCCATCAGAGAACCTCCCTTTTTCTTGGGCTTTGAGACTATTTGGCCTTTGAACTAAATTCAGGATGTCTACCACTTGCTATATTTATATCATTTGGGAGACTGAAATTTCTTATCAGTCACACCTCTTTTTTCATTGTGGCCCTCATTCCGATTCTTGTTTAGCGGGTCTGGATGGCTGATGTGGACGTCCAGACCCACTAAACACCTGGATCAGTCCTACAGCCATAGAGCTCCCTGCATGTCTAGGCGATATGTGTGGGGAGCTTTGTTAGTGGGCGGGAGGGGGTGAGCCAAGGGAGGTAAGAGGGCGGGTGATGGGTGGGGATGCGGCCCTGATCATCTGAACTTAAAAACCAACCTAGCCACAACATGACATGGGGAACATTCAATATTTCAACTATCAAAAAAGTAGCACACACAGTAACATCCTTGAACACAACTTCACCAAACAATCCCTGTCCAATCACATGGATAAAGTCAGCTAAGGACGAACTCACCCCTTTCATACATAACATCCCTCACACAAGAACAAATACCTGCAACCCTTAAACTGGCATCAATCAGACCCATCTTAAAAAGCCAGTAAGCTAACAAGGCAGACCCCACATCATACCAACCAGTATCAATCTTAACTTTTAGGATGAAAATCCTGGAAAAGACAGTACAGCTACAGTTGCAGAACCACATCAACTCACATGCACCACTGGATCCATACCATCATGGATTCAAGCCAAACCATAGGATGGAAACATTACTAACAGTACTCGTTGACAATGACAATGTAAAAAAGGGCATGATTCTAATATTTCTCAACATATCAGCTGCATTTGACTCTGTATCACACGCCATTAAAATAGTTCAAATCATACTTACAAGACAGATGACAGTACGTTAGATGCGGGAGAGACATGTCTTCTCCCTTCACATTTAAAGCAAGAAGTCCCACAAGGTTCAGCTATATTAATCCTGCTATTTAACCTACATATTCAGCCAGTTTATGAGGACATGCGGAAATATAACATCCACTATAAAATTCATGCTGACGACATCATGCTGAGAACACAAGGAGCAAGAGACGTATGATGGTCACAGGAACTTTTTATTAAATAAACCCCAACGCGTTTCGGCAGACACTTCTTCAGGGGGTATGGAGCTGATAAAACAATAAAAAACAATCATAAAACAACATGGAAATATCATAAATAAATCTTCATAAACAATTGAAAACATGTATAATGAAAAATATATTAAAACAATTGAATCATATGACAATGTCAACATGATAAAACAAAAAGCGAATGCAGGGAAGAGGGAGAATTGCTTGTATACCAGAACAAATTTTTTCAGAAAATTTTTTTTAGAAAAAAGTTATTGACTGGACAGAAACAGCTGTATACATACTATTATGTAATAATATATAAAACAATAAATATAACAAATTTTTATATATAAAAGAATTATGTGTGGTAGCCATAGGCAAGACAAACCAAAAAGGCTTGTAGGTAAAAGTTTGACATAAGATAAGACACAATTTTACTCACTGAAGCACCCAGTAATGAATCTCACACAGGGTGGATCCTATATGTGTAAACTCTAGTGAAGCACCCAGTAATGAATCTCACATAGAGTAGTTCCTATATGTGTAAACTCTAGCTGTAAAATAATTAACAAAGCATCATATCTTATCCTCTATTTGAAAAGATATCCAATACTAAATCAATGAGAAACATCTCTATTTCAGTACAATAAATTACTATTCAGACATGCGATTGACATTGAACATGAGGTAATAGATAAGTAACAGAATCTAAATATTACATAAACTATGGAGTATGGTGTCCAGAAACCCCTTAAAATACATACTTATAGAAACATTATAAATAATCATCTACCAATGTTATATTCATGTAATCTCCAAGTTAATAGAACTAAAACAATTATTATTAATTATTATAACATCGCGTAAGTAAAAAAGTAAATTGATAGAACGAATGATAGCTAAAGTTCTTCATCCGCTACTAAAAAAATTGTCACCCTTAAAACACTACAAGATGCCTACAAAAACAAGTAAATAATGCTTGCTAATGGTAAGGAACCCAAAAAAATTTAAAATTAATGACTTCAAAATGTGCGTGTAAAAATGCTTTAAATGAATTAAAAAGGATTTTGCAAGGAATTAGGAAAAGACACGCCCAAAATTTTTTTTTAAAGAGGAAGGCTAAACATGTGTAAATAGTAGTTTAAAACATCAAAAACAAAGTAGTATGAAACTGAGCCTTGAAAAATATATAGTTGTTACTCTATAACAAGGAAAACTAATTTGCTAGCGTCACTTTAAAGTATAGTATTTCATGAAGGTAAAAGAAACTAAAGTAGAACGATGTATCACTTGAAGACACTATAATGTGCTTACTAATAAAAATAAAAATAAACTATTGTACTTAAATTTTTGATGCCATATTGTTCAAAACTTGTAAATGTATTATTGTGAGCAGTATATTGTGAAATTAAAAACTAAATGAAACAAGACTTTTAAAAGCTGATTACTGAAGCCAAAACTGATGCAATTGCACCTAAACCAAACTTGTGCCACGAGATACAGTTACTGGCAAGTAATAGAATATAAAATACTAACCTTAGAGTGTACCTGTAAGAAATATCAATGTCTTCCAAAATAGGGAAGCCTTCTGTAAAAATAGAGATACCGTTATATAGACGCTCAAAAAACCGCGCCAACTATGAAAGTGAGGCTAGATTTAGGGGCGGAGCTAAGTAGCTCGTCGGCTCAATATACATGAGGGAGACATGAGAAAACCTATTAGGAGATAATAGGGCTTCTTGTTTTGCACTACAATGAGAATATGAATCACTCTTATATTAGATGATACTTAAAAAATAGCTCTATAATAAATGCTGAGCTTGTTGTTTCTTTAAAACATCGAAGCCATAAATAACTAGATCTTGCCGATGAAAGATAAGCAATTATTATGTATAAAAATAAAAATAAAATTATACTTACATAACTAAATCAACTATATAGATGAATTGAACTACTATGGCTAATGGATACATGGTTTTAATTTTAAAAAATGAATAACCGGGTAAGGCGGACACGGTGCTCCCATCCCTGCCACACACCCCCCCTTTCACCCCACTCCCCACCACCCCTACCTTACAAATAACCACAAATACAACGATTGGGAATCACAACTGGTCACAGCTTTATTAACCGTATAACATTATCCATCAACAACCTTCAACAGCAATCCTTCATCAACTGAATTCCGGCCGCGGAACGAATCCTCACCAGCCGTGTGAGTAGCAAGGTGAGTTCCGCCCGCTTCCGCCGTGAACCGGCCCCAGGCCATTCCATCCCCCCTCTTCCGGCTCCGCCATATTATTAGCAAGAGCCCCGAGGGTTTCTCCGGGTCGGGGGTACCCCACCCCGCCCTGTATCTCACCACCGGCTCCGGACCCCGGACACCTCTGGGATCCCGCCGTCCCTCTCCAGCTGCAACTCCCTCCCCCCTTCGTGCCCGAACCTAGGGATGGGCAGGTGGGTCGCCAGCCACCTTCATGCCCTCCTCTGGTGACTGACGACCAGCCGGCTTGCTCCGCCCTCGCCCCGCCTCCCCCCCAGACCTGCACGATCCCCAATTGGCTCCTGCACTGCTCACTAACCCGCTGGAGCCAATGGGGTTCAGCTGCATGCACCACCCTACTGCCGGCAGCCTTCAACTCTTCACGTGGGGGCAGCGACACGCACCAGCCGCCCCCCACCCCCCCGGTTATCGGCGGCGAGCGGGCATGTGGGCCCGCGGCCTTTCATATATCCATATAAAAAATGAATTGTAAATGCTAAGATGTATCACTTAGAGGCTCTATAATATGCTTACGAATAAAAATAAACTATTATACTTAAATTTTTATACATAAGAATTACTTATCTTTCATCGGCAAGATCTAGTTATTTTACGGCTTCAATGTTTTAAAGAAACAACAAGCTCAGCATTTATGATAGAGCTATTTTTTAAGTATCATCTAATATAAGAGCGATTCATATTCTCGTTGTAGTGCAAAACAAGAAGCCCTAAAAGTTCCTGTGACCATCATACGTCTCTTGTTCCTTGTGTTCTCTGGATTCTATTGCAAGAGCATCCTGCTCTTCCTTGTGTTTTCTAGACAACATCATGCTGCACACATTCTTTGATACTGAAACCCCAGACTATACAACAATAACCAAATGTATCATTGAAGTCTCAGGATGGCTCAATACCCACAATCTTAGTATAAACTATAACAAAACAGAAGCACTCACAATAACAAGGAACAAGACATTCACTCCTCCTCGCACCATAGCCCTAAACAGACACTTAGCTGTCAAAGGCAAAGTGCAATACCTAGGGGTTATCCTCGATCAGAATCTAAACCTACAAGCACATACCAACAGAACAACACAGAATGCATACCATAAACTAAAAATCATCCAGAAACTAAAGCCCCTCCTAAACCATAACGACTTCAGAACAGTTTACAAGCAATAATCATGCCACTTCTCGACTTTTGCAATTCACTGTACCAAGGCCTACCGGCTACTACTATCTACTCGCTGCATATGGTACAGAACACTGTAGCCTGTATTCTCACAGGAACAAACAAACAAGAAAGTATAACCCCAATATTGGCTCAGCTACACTGGTTTCCAATAAAGAGTCGTAAAAGATTCAAGGCTACAATGGACATATTCAAAATACTGCAAAATGAATCAGCTGAGTCACTTCAACAACTAAGAACAAGATATTCTGAAAGCTGCCCAGCGAGAACAAATACCCTAACTAAAAGCCCCAAAATTAGTGACAATATAGATAACCTCTCCAAAAATCACTAAGTACCCCCAAGGAAACCTTAGCTAATTTTTTTTTTTTTGTCGGATAGTACCGGAAAGGGACATAGACTGTAAACTATGTTCTCCACTCGGTTTTATCCTTTTTAATCATTTTCAAAGCCAGAAAATCATCTACTTAGCTGTAGCAAAGAACATCACTCTTGTACTGTTGAGTATATCAGTCCTGTACTGTTGAGCACGACGTGCACGTTTCGGGTTATTCACCCTGTTTCAAGTGCTATCATCATACCATATAGAAAACCGTCAAGGATTCTCCCAAAACTTTCAATGAGCTTGTCTAAGTATGCTTTTTTTTGTCGGGACCAGACCGACATGAGAGGGGAGAAGGAGACTCCCTCCTCAGCGTCAGACGGGCCCTTTTACTCAACAAGAACAAGCAAAAACAGTGAAGTGAGAATAGTGCAAAAAAAACAGGGAGGCGATTTTTTGGTTCAACTAAGGTGCACTTGATACAGGGCTGTCCATGCCCGAAACATGCATGTCGTGCTGTACTGAACCCTGTAGAGCTACAAGAATTTTTGAAATGGATAAATTCCATTAAATCTAATTTAACCTTCACTGCTGCTATTGCTATTGCTGATCAACATATTGATTTTTTGGACATTACTGTTTTTAAAGAGCCTGACCATTTCCGTACTTCATTATACCACAAATTCGTACAACATAATAGCTTACTTAAGTACCACAGTTTTCATCCTAATTCGTTGAAGAGAGGTCTCCCTTACGGACAATTTTTAAGGATATGCCGTATCTGTTCGACATTGGAAGATTTTAAATTCCATTCATGGGAACTTAGCCAACAGCTTCTGGATAGAGGTTATCCTAAGAAAATAATTTGGTTGGCATACTGACGAGTGTTGTATGCACATCGGGAATGGCTTTTGACCGATAGATCTCCACCATCTGAGGAAACATCAGCATCATCAATAGTGGGGACATTACCTTATATGACATCTAGTACTGCTGTAGCTAAGATCCTTCGGAAACATTGGTCTGTATTGGAGTTACATCCTTGTTTTAAATGAACTTTTATGGTGGCGTTTTCTAGGGGTGCGAATTTGGGGGATATCGTGGCTCGTTCAACATTACCGGTTGATAGACCTCCTGTTCCGTCTCTTCAACCTCAAGGCCATAGTATTTGTCATCAATGTGCTTATTGTGCTTCCTCTTTAACTGGAGTTATGTGGACTCATCCTACGACAGGACAGTCGTACAGGAGAAAATGGGAGACAGATTGTACAACATCTTATGTGGTCTACTTAATTCAATGTCCCTGTCCTCTTGTATATGTGGGGCGCACAATGCGAAAAATTAAAATCTGGATAGGAGAACATGTTTCACGATTGCGGCAACGGGTTGAGACAGCTCCGATGGTGGAACATTGCCAGTTATTTAATCATGGCTATCAGGATTTACGATGGACAGTTCTTGATTATGTGCCTTTGAACCCTAGAGGAGGTGATCATGTTAATCAACTTCAACGATCAGAACAACGTTGGATTTTTCGTCTGAATACGGTACATCCTACTGGATTAAACAAAGAGGTTGAATGGACTAGTATCATCTGACGTCATTCCACTAGGCGCAGGGACTCCCTGTATTGGTGGGTAATCCCTTTGATTCCTATTGGATGACACTGTAGATTGACGGCAAGATTTAGCCAGCCATAAAACCTTTGCCCTTTTAAGAAACAGCTGATCTTCAGCGTTTTTTGACGGTTTTCTATATGGTATGATGATAGCACTTGAAACAGGTTGAATAACCCAAAACGTGCACGTCGTGCTCAACAGTACAAGACTGATATACTCAACAGTACAAGAGTGATGTTCTTTGCTACAGCTAAGTAGATGATTTTTTGGCTTTGAAAATGATTAAAAAGGATAAAACCGAGTGGAGAACATAGTTTACAGTCTATGTCCCTTTCCGGTACTATCCGACAAAAAATAAAAGAAAATTAGATAAGGTTTCCTTGGGGGTACTTAGTGATTTTTGGAGAGGTCAGCGAGAACAAATGGCATAAACACACTAGCTACTCCAGCTGAATTCTTCAAAACAAGGAAACCACCTCTGAAAAGGCATTATCACTGTATGTATAGCTGGGCAGACTAGATGGACCATACTGGTCTTTATCTGCCATCATTTACTATGTTACTATATAACCGGGTAAGGTGGACGTGGTGCTCCCACCCCTCCACAACACCTTCCACCACTCCCCCTCACCCCTGCTCCCGAAATAACCACAACACTACACTTATTGGCATTCAACTGGTCACAGCTTTATTAACCATAAACATTATCCAAACAAACTACCAACAACCGAACCTACGTCATGTCAGGTTCCGGCAGCGGGACGAATCCTCACCAGCCATGTGTGTAGCAAAGTGAGTTCCCTCCCGCCTCCGCCGGGAACCGTCCCCCGGCAATTCCATCCCCCCTCTTCCGGCTTCGCCATATTATTAGCAAAAGCCCTGAGGGGTTCTCCGTGTCGTGAGTACCCCACCCCCGCCCTGCGTATTGCCAAGACTCCGGAACCCGGACACCTCCGGGATCCCGCCACAGGCTCTGGAAGTTCCTGAGCCCCCACAAACACTCCCTCTACTCAGGCACCAGAAAATGAATAAGGAACAATGTCACATAAGCAAAAAGAATCATCCCCAATTGTAAATAATTTATACTTGTAAATACATTAAAAATCAAACTGGTAAAGATTGTTTGAGATGTCCCCCCTATATATATCCCTTCCCAGACTATGTTACAATGTATACAAGTTACAAAGTTGAATGTAAATCATATTGTTACAAAGTAAACAACTGAATTCAATGTAAAGCACTGTGATTCTTAAAAAAATATTACTGATAAATAAATAAATAATAAATTCCACCTTGGAGGTGGAATACGTCCCCCTGAACGTCGAGAACGGCAGCGGCGAGGGACAAGGAGGCGAGGGGGTGCAGGGGGTTCCCCACAGCCTGACCCCAGCCATGGGAGACCCAATTGGGGGATGGGCTGTGGAGAACAGGCTGCATACTGCTGCCACCAGGGATTGTGGCTCCTGCATGGAGTCGTGGTGCCATGGCGATGAGATACTATGGCACTGCAGCTCCATGAAGTAGCCTGGCTGAGCTAGCCGGAGAAGTGGTGGATGTCCAGGGTGCCTGAATCGGAGCACCTCCCAGACGTCCAGCCACTGTGATGTGATTCTAGCCCCATGGGAGCGGAATCGGGTGCATTTCTGGGTCATCCGGATGTCTGCACATCCGGACGGCCCGGAGACGCACACGTCGGAATGGGCCTCTGCACTCTTATATGTGTATCTGAAAAATCTCTATCCAACACTTTTGTCGGTGTCAGAGCTCTGTTGGTCACTTCATTATGGATGAAAGTGCCATCATTTCTTCCCAAGGTAAACCCAATGCCTCTTCTTCTCTTTCTCCTCCTTGTCTCTCTGTCCTGTCTTTACAGAAAATATTATGGAGGTAATTTAATTAAGGATTTCCTTGGTTAAAATTCAGTTTTAGGTGTGAAAATAGGCCCTTTAAATATTGCCTGTGCTATACAATCATAAAAGTCACCTAACAGAACAAATGATGGAGAATCAACACGTAAGTGAGAGATCAGACTATGCAATACTTGCAAGGATCAATAAGAAGATCAAACTTATGCAGTCTTCTGTGCAGTGTTAAAGTGGGCATTCCAAAGGGTGAAGCTGCATTTTCACACATGTACTTTCTATTTTATAAAGTATGCATTTAAAATAAGGAGGCATATATAATTTAGAAGGATGTATACATCTATTTTATAAGGGAGAGTGCTTGTTTTTCTTCCATTATCAAATAGGTACAGTATATTGCAAGCACCTACCCATCCCAGTGCCTTAGGTGAATTGTTATATAAAATTATCCTTAATATATTTACTAGATATCCCAATGGACTCATTGAACCATGTTTCTGAGCCAGCCAGAAAATCTATGTCTGTCATTAGGACTTATTATTCAGGAAATTTATATGCTAGACTACAGTATGAGTATTTATGATCATAGTCTTCCAGATATTTTTTCCTCCATTGTCCTCTTTCTGCATATCCCCATACACGTCTTCTGTATCACTTATAGGTAGTCTTGTACACTTTTGTTTTTCCACCACTAACTTTACATTTACAGAACTGCACTACTGTGCTAGAACACATTAGCATGCATTAATGCACTTTATTCACTGCAGCGTCCACAGCCCTTTTATTTATATGGGCGCAGTGGCACTTAACATGTTAACTTTATTAGCATGCATTAACCTTTAGTAAACATGCCCCTTAACACCATCTAAAAGAGTAAAAATCATTTTCTTATTTAGCAGTTCTGCCCCATTCATGAATTTATAGGCTTCTATCATCTTTCCTCTCAATTGTCTCTTCTCTTAGCTGAAGATCTCTAACCTGTTTTGCCTTCCTTCATAAAAAAGCCATACCATCTCCTTTATTATGCTGGTTGTCCTTCTCTAAATAGGAACATAAGAACTGCCCTACTGGGTCAGAGCAAAGGTCTATCAAGTCCAGTGTCCTGTTTCCAATAGTGGCTGATCCAGGTCACAAGTACCCTGCAGGATCCCATAGATTAGCTAGATTCCAGTGGCTTTCCCCAAGTCTACTTGGCAGATGACAGTTTATGGACTTTTCCTCCAAAAACGTTCCCAAATCTTTCATAAAACCAACTACACTAACTGCTTTTAGCATATTGTCCAGAAACAGATTCTAGAGCTTAGTTGTGCATTGAGGGAAAAAAATGGTCTCTATCTTATTTTAAATGTGCTACTTAGCAATTTCATTGAGTCTAATCTAGTCTTGTGTCTTATGAAAAAGTAAACAACCAATATGCATTTACCTGTTCCATCCAACTTATTATTTTGTAATATCTTTCCTTAGCTATCTCTTCTCCAAGCTGAAAAACCCTAACCTATTTAGCTTTTCCTCATAGGGGAAATGTTTGAGATCCTTTATCCAGAATTTGTGACCCTATTTACTGTAGATAAGAAGCAGCTTATAGTTAGAAACATAGAAACATGACAACAGAAAAAGACCACATGGCCTATCTAGTCTGTCCTTCCATATCAACACTAGAACAGTCCCCTTTTTTCCTTTAGAGATCCTCTGTGTTTGTCCCATGCCCTTTTTGAATTCAGACAGTGTCCTCATCTCTACCACCTCCACGGGGAGATTATTCCACAGATCCATCACTCTTTCCGTAAAGAAATATTTCCACATGCAGTATCACTCCTGAATCGATCCCCTTTCACCCTCATCCCATGTTCCCTCGTAGCAGAGCTTGCTTTCAATTAAAAGAGGCTCTCCCCCTGTGCATTTATGCCATGGAGGTATTTAAACGTCTCAAGCATTTCTTCCCCTCCCCTTAGATTCAGACTTTCTGCCCATGGCAGTCATGTTCTCCTTTTCTCACATTGTTGCTGTTCCCCTGGATGCCACCTGTTTTTGCCAAGGTAGGCTCCATTACATGTTCGCTCCTCGGCAAGGAGGGGGGAATGTATGGAATAAATTGCAGCCTGTGTGCAGCTATGTGCTCAGAAACAAGCAAGCAATGGCTAGAAGCAACAGAAAGAAACCATAAAACAGTCTGGACGATGTGATAAGCAAATGCAGACAGTGAGATGCAAACACTGCGCTTGGTAAATGAGTAAAGAACAAAGTACAAGGATAGTGAGAGAACAGCAACAGCAAATAAGGGAGCACCTGCCATGGAGAAGCTGCTAAGAAATGGGCAATAAGAGAAGTACCTGTGACAAGCATAGCAGGAGAGCAGTGAGACAGAACACGAAGGTGAGCTGTATCAGTCTCTCCGACTCCCTCCTTATCTTTATCTTTTCTTTTCTCTATCTAGCACCTAACTTGCTTCATTCCTATAGTACCTGTGCAGGGCTCTGCAGATATAAGTAATGCAATTAAGTGTGCTGTATGTGAAATTATGATATATGTGGGAATAAAACAAAAAGCATTATTGCTAATGGCGTGTCTGTTCTGTCCTGAGACTGGCAAGGCACAGGAAGTGAGACTGTGTCGGGGAAATGCCACTACAGGAATCTTATAGGGAATTATCAGATAAGGTAGTGTGCTCAGGACCCCTATAGGAAGGTGTGTGTGTGTGGGGGGGGGGGGGGGGACCAACATGCTTTATAATGAAGACCACTAACTATTTTAGTAGCTACCCTCTGTACTGACTCCATTCTGTTTATATTCTTTTGAATGTGCGGTCTCCAGAATTGCACACTATACTCCAAATGAGGTCGCACCAAAGACCTATACAGAGGCACTATCACCTCCTTTCTTCTGCTAGCCATTCCTCTCCGTATGCACCCAAGCATCCTTTTAGCATTTGCCATTGCCTTTTCTACCTGTTTAGCTACTTTAAGATCATCAGACACAACCAGGCCTATCTTCCGCTTTTCTTTAGTGGACAAAAGTACTTTGCCCTCTATACTATATTGCTCCCTTGGATTGCTGCAGCCCAAATGCATGACCTTGCATTTTTTTAACATTAAATCCCAGCTGCCAAATTCTAGACCATTCTTCAAGCTTAGCTAGATCCCTCCTCATGTTATCTACACCTTCATAGGTGTCTACTCTATTGCAGATTTTTGTATCATCCAATTGTGGTTCATGAGCTATTAATTAGTCACTTGGATTACTGAGTAACTCCCTTCATAAAGGTTGGTTGAAGAAACACTTAAAGAGATTTCAGTAGGTACAGAATAGAGCTGCTCATTTATGGTTGAATTTGCATCTGCATGATCACATCTGACTTGGATTTAAGGGACGATATTGACTCCTTATTCAAGTGAAGATTAATTTTAAGGTAGGTGCACGGATTCATTAGATTCTTATGACGTCAAGTCTGCATTATTTATATGAGAAGCTGGGTTTACCATATGCTAAGTGTGCCACAGAAATTTGTGCTAAAACAGCCAGCGCAGCAAAAATCCCATGTTAACTGCTTAACGCATGGCAGGGCAGAGACTAGGTGGGTCAGGGCAGAGAGTGGGTATTGATTCCACACTGTGGTTAGTGCAGGGATCATTGGCACATGCTAATTTTCGATGTTGCAGTTAGCACAGATGCTCTTACCGCCATGTCAATGGATAAGTGCACCTCCATTAAGTGCTGCTGATGGTTTAGCAAGGCAAAGTGTTTTCTCACGGTGGTAACTGCATGCTGACATAGAGAAACATTTCCTTCAGTAAGCACAGGTCATTCACACCATTGGTAAACATGCCTCATAATGGATAAATATAATAAATAATTTTTGCTTGCCTTTCTCTTAACCTTTTCTATATTAGCTTTATCATTGTTGAGAGGGCAATCAGAATTGTATACAGTACTCAAGGTGGAGTAATACAGAGGTATCATAATTTTCTCTGTTTGATTTTCCGTTTCTTTCCAAGAAGCTTCTTCTTGCTAGTCATGGTTACTATTTTCCGGCACTAGCTTGCGTTATGTATGATCCACCTTTCCTTTAAATTTCTTGAATTTTGTATTTTGAATATACATAATTTATATATTTTCCATATGTTTATATAGATCTTTACTTCACTTTTTTAATGTTCTCATTAATGTCATGGCTCTGTTTAGAGAGGCAAAAGCCTATAGTTTAACTGCTGTACTTGAATGTAACTCTCTTTGATCTTCTACTGGTTAGACATGAGTTAAATGCAAATACATAAAAATAATAACTATCTGTTCTACAAACAAATTAAATTTGTATTCTTTCCAACCCTACAGTAGTTGCCCTACCAACCCATCCCCCACCATCAAAATAAATCCCCATACAACTGCATCACCTGCAAACTGTCCCATCCGCAAAAACGATACCAATACAACTGCCCTACTACACTGCAAACGGTCCCCACCCCAAATTAGCAACCTGCTGCAGCTGCCTGCAAACTGCTCCATGCCAAAAAACTGTACCCCTGAAACTGCCCCACCACATCACAGACTGCCCCAGCCCAATAAACAACCTCCTGCAAATGCCCCATCCTTTAAAAATATCCCCATAGAGCTGCCTCACCATCCCACCCTCAAATCCTACCCCTTCAACGCTCCTACCATCCCACAACTTGCTCCCAGCCCTAAACAATACTCCCTGCAATTGCCCCATCATCTCGCAAACTGCCCAACTGCAAAAAGGTAACCTACACAACTGCCTATCACTCTCCAAACTACCCCACCACTAAAAATACACCCCTTCACAATTGTCCTACCACTCTGCAAACTGTTCCACACCTAAAAAATACCTCCACAACAGCCCTACCACCCCATAAATTACCCCAACCCCAATAACTATCCCACAGCTGCCCATGCATGTACACACACACAGAGGAATTAGAACAAATTCCATGAGCTATGATTTACATGCTTGTTGTGATTTCTATAAACAATGATTATTTTTCTCTTTATTGATTTATTCAAAGGAATATTGACTTGAACACAGGGATATGTTTACTAAAGGCTAGCACACGCTAAGTGCCACCATGTTCATAAGAATAAAATGGACCGTGTCAGCATTCCGTGCTTGCTAACATTAGCACATACTAACTTTAGCGATTACTAACCCATCTAGGCAGCAGCAGAAGAATGGGATGGTGTTAGTAGCAGAGGATCACATTTCTGTGACAATGGCAACAACACTAGAATTACCTGTGCGGAAGAAAGGCCTGGCAATCTACTTCCGTATCTTGCCATGAAAACCCAATGGAAAGTTACAACAAAACAAATTGCAGTATAATACTGGAAGATGAGACCACCAGATCAGAAGGCACTCAACTGCCTACTGAGGATGAGCTGAAGACTTTTCAGAGTAAAGGCAGCATTTATGATGTGGTTGGATCAAAGCCCTCAGGACATCTAACTACTGATGTAGCTGTACATGAAATGAGAGCAGATGTCTTACATAGTGAGACATGGAACATATGAAGCATCAACCAAGGGAAGTTGGAGGTAGTTAAGAATGAAATGAAATGTGTACAACTCAATTTGTGGGGTGTTAGCAAACTGAAATGGATTGGCATTGGATACTTTGCATGTGATGATCACATGGTCTACTATGCTGAAAATGAAAGACAAAGAAGAAATGATGTTACATTTTCAAGAAAAACTTGCAAGAACTGTAATGAAATACAATGCAATCAGTGAATGCTTAATTTCTATTTGTTATCAACACAACTATAATTCAGGTATGTGTCCCAACAACAGCTGCAGAAGAGGATAAAATTGATGATTTCTATGAACAAGTGCAAGCTGAAATTGACAAAACATGGAAATTGGATATCCTGATAGTCATGGGTGACTGGAATGCAAAAGTTGGCAACAAAGAAAAAGGCGAAAGTGGTTGGAAAATATGGACTTGGCAACAGAAATTAATCTGGAAAAAGTCTGATAGATTTCTACAAGACCAACAATCTATTCATCTCAAACACCTTCTTCCAGCAACACAAACACTGACTGTATGCATGGACTTCACCCAATGGATTGTACAAAAATCGAATTGACTACATCTGTGGAAGTCAACGATAGAAAATCTCTATAACATCAACAAAGACAAAAACAGGAACTGACTGTGGTACAGATCACCAACTCATGCTAAAGTTGAAAAAGATTGAGGCCACTCATGAATGTAGCAAAATATGACTCTGAGAATATACCACTGAATTTAAAGAATGCCTGCAAAATCAATTTGTTGCTTTCAATACAAATGACAGAGCTCCAGAAAAGTTATGAAGGTTATGTTGAGAGAAAGAAGTCTCT
This sequence comes from Ichthyophis bannanicus, assembly GCA_033557465.1. Lineage (NCBI taxonomy): Eukaryota > Metazoa > Chordata > Amphibia > Gymnophiona > Ichthyophiidae > Ichthyophis > Ichthyophis bannanicus. Next base: position 994,420,632 of record CM066033.1, on the reverse strand, counting down.
AGAAAAGATGAAAAAGAAAAAAATGGCCAAAAAGGATGACTGAAGAAACTCTGAAAATTGCCCAGAAATTCAGGGAAACTACAACCAGAGGAGAAAGAGAGGCAATTACAGAACTCAGAAGAGTAACCGGGGTATCCCAGATGCCCGTCTCCTCATGCTCGGAAGGAACCCCCCCACCCAACGCCCACATAATTAACACCTCCTCCCACCACACTGCCTTACAAAACACGCTGACACAGAATTCTGGAACAACCTTTGGTCACAGCTTTATTAACCAGATTATAACACCGGCCCAACATGGGCCAACAAAACATTCATAATTACCAAACATGACCCACCCCCCACCACCCCACTCCGGATAATGCCCCCCCACCAGCCATTTATTAGCAAGGTGGTGCATCATCCTCCCCCCTGCCCCCTACTGCCCAACTTGCCATATTAGTAGCAAAGGCCGGCTCCACTTGCCTTACACCGGGCAGAGACCCCAACAGAGATGTCTCACCCCACCCTGGGAAGCACTTTGCTCTCCTCAATGCGCCCTCAGCCATGTATGCCCCGCTGTCTCGGTGAGTGCTAGCTCGCTGTCCCGCCACTGGCACAAGGTAGCACACCTAACCTTGTGCTGCCCCCCCCAAAAGAAAGCTGCGACCAATACAACCCCTCTAACACTTCCTGCGAATCATTCAACAACAGGTCTTGACCCACCAGAGAGAGGTGTATGCCATCAGTGCAATATAAGCTCGCACACCTCACATCTGCCCAAGGATGCTGCACCTGAAGCCCGCCAATCTGCTTGACCCAGCGCCCAGTCTGTCCATTAACCTTGACCAGGCCTCGGGACCACCAATGCTGGACCCAGCAGGAAGGGCGTGGAATGATGTCTGACCAAACTATCACGACCCCAGGCAAAAATTCCCATAACAGTCCAATGTCTCTCTGCACCATCCGAATGAGCTGCCTGCAGGACCAGTTTGAGAGGTCATTGCCACCCAGATGAATCACGAGTCCTACTGGCCACTGCCACGGTCCAGCCCTCAGCTGCACGAACGATACCAGCTGCCACCAGCGCATGCCATGCTTGCCCATCCACAATAGCTGAATGCCGGAAGTCGCCAGTCCCAGATGCAATCCAAGAGGGCGTGACATGGCTCTGCGCTCTGCCCAGTACACAAACGAGTGACCAATGATCCACCAATCTCCAGAGTAGGAACCATCTGCAACAAGACAAAGCTGACTGCAACCAGCTGGAAATTCTGCAAAATGAATAAAATTGTTAGTATCCCCCCTTATACCACTGATCCCCCCCACCACCACCATATAAGACTGAGGTCAGATCTACCACGGGCAATTTTTTTTTTTAAATTAAGCCCACCAAACAGCTGCTTCCCTCAAGACTCCTCTGAACAAACATATCACGCATACGCACCCGAGCGCCATCGGCCAATCCGCTGAATCACCTCCCCTTCAAGCCCTGCTGCTGCAGCGCTAGAAGAAGCACCGATCCAAAAAGAATGCAATGCAAATCGCTTTTCATCATAGCCCAGATGCCGCAGAGCCAAACGCAGAACCGCAGTAAACTGGAACTGTGTTACAGGCTTACCATCCTCATACAAAAATAAGTAGCCAGATGAGCCCGGCCAACAGTGCAAATAACGCTGCAAATTCTGCACTGGACACAACTGCCTTTAGTATCACCCAACCCCTCCTTCCACTCTGATCAGTTTTTTATTTCGGGAGAAAAATGCACACCTGTGCTGCCTCCAGAGCCACGTGCTTGCATCCAAGCCCCTAAATGTGCCTCTCCTCCCTGACCTTGGCACAAGCTCACACACGCGGAATGCTCCAAAGAATGCAGTCACAAACAATGCCCGAAACAACACTGACTTGAACTCGGAGACCACAACCTCCGGCATCGCATCACAAATTCGAAGAAGAAGATCATGCGACACTGGGAGTCGCAAATCTTGTAACTTGGGACGCCCCCTGGTCAAAAACGCCATCAAATGCTTCACTAAAAATGACACTCGAGGATTGCCCCATCCCACAGCTTTACTGAAGAAGGAAAACCCTGCTATCACTGAGGTGACTGCTGATCTGGACCAGCCTTCCCCTTTTGCCCACACTACAAACAGGCCCAGCAGCAACTCTGAAACACTTCCGACACACCAACCTTTCACCATCAAAAAGTCACACACCTTAGAGTATCCATACAGATACGTCGACCATGTCCCCTGTGCCACCGATGCACGCAACAATGCCATCACATCAGGGTCCCAATCTGCCAAAGATGATCCGGAACCGTCAAGGCTGCCTCCTCTGTGTCTGGAGCCAATAGACGAAACTGCGACCACTGAAAATGGGATAAAGCATCAGTAATTGAATTCTGGATGTCTGGTACATGACGCGCCCTGGCAGTAATGCTAAGACGTAGGCAAGCCAACATGAAAACTCTCATCAAAGCCGCAACTTGAGGACACTTGGGCGAATGCTGATTGATGGTTTCCACCACTGCCGCATTGTCAGACCAAAACACGACCCTCCTTTTCCGCAAATGCTCTGGCCACACCAAAAACATGACCACAATGGGAAATAGCTCTAGATATGCAATGTTACGCGTCAATCCGAAAACCCACCATTCCGACGGACAAGCCTCCGCACACCACTCTCTTTGACAATATACGCCAAATCCCAAACTGCCTGTCAGCATCAGAAAAGAACTGTAAATCGGCATTCAACACCTCTGGCAACTGCAATACCGTGCAACCATTGAAGTCAAATAAAAACGAATCCCACACCCACAAGTCCTTCCGCATCCCAGAAGATACGCGGATACGATGATACGGATGTTGCACACCCGCCATAGCCATTGACAACCGCCGCACAAAGGGGTGCCCCATCGGAATAACCTGACAAGCAAAATTGAGATGCCCCAACAATGACTGCAAGTCCTTAAGCGTAGTCTTGGTGGACGAACCGACAGACGTCACCAAACCTTTTAGGTGTTCGACGTTTTGCGCCGGTAGGCACACTAACATTGATTTGCGTTAGGATTGAATTCTGCCTCTGAAAGAATTACAGATAAGCGCTTTGCTATGTTTACATCATTGAATTATGAGATTGAATTCTGCCTTTGAAAGAATTGCAGATAAGCGTTATGCTATGTTTTATTAATTGAATCATAAATATCCCATCTGTTTGAACATCATTTTTATCATCATACTACTATTAAGCTTTTGAAGTTAGCTAAGGGAATATGCTGGGTCCTTGATGCAGTTTAGGGGATTGGTAGCTATAGAGGTATTGCACCTCACACGCTCCGTCTCCGATTTAGTCTGAGACCTGCTCCCTAATTCTTCTGTATTTTTTGAAGTTAGTGAGAGAGTGGAGTAAAATTTTGTGTCTATTTAGTTCAATTGCTCCAACAAACCCGTTGACAATTTGTTGTTTAAGACACTAACATTTCCAGCAAATCTATCTCTACCCCAAGAAATGTGAGGCACGTTATGGGTCCCACCATCTTTTCAACAGCTAGAGGTATACCGAAGTTGCTGGCCAACCTTTGAAACACTGCCAACAAGGTGGAACATGTCTCAACCTGTCTGGGGGCCACAAGCAAAAAATCATCCAAATAATGGACAATGGTGGAGAACCCCGTCCGCTGCTCCAAGACCCAATGTAAGAACGTACTAAAGGCCTCAAAATAAGCACAAGATATAGCACAACCAATCGGCATACACTTATTGAAATAAAACTGAGAACCAAACTGAAAACCCAACAACAGAAATGCCGATGGGTGGACAGGCAACAATCGAAATGCGGATTCAAGGGCAAGGTTTGAATTGCCCCACGTCAGCTGTGTGGGGTGATGCGATTGTAGGCATCGGCGGGGTGGGAGCGGAGCAAGCAGGGCGGGAAGGAATCCGTTCAAGCACGGTCTTCCTTCCCCTGCTTGCCCGTGTAGCGGCAGCATTGTTTTGAGATCCCTGCGGCGTCACGCAGCAGCATTGGTTGGGGGCTGCTCCTATTTTGTGCAGCACTGCTGTGGGCCTCGGGCAAGTCACTTAGCCCCACTGGCAGAACCACGTTAAAGGTATGGTGGGAGTGAGAAGGTGTTTGTAAAAGGTGAGGGGGGCTATTTGCAGGGGGGGCTCCTTGCAGCGGGGGGGGGGGGTAAGGCTGAAGGGGGGGCTGTATAGAAGAAAAGCCTTGGTGACTCAGTGGCTGAGTGAGTGGTTAATAACACCAAGGTCGTTGGTTTATATCCCACCAAAGTGAAACCTGTGTAGATTCCAGCTTCGTACAAGCAGTGGTGTTAGTGCTCACTGTGAAGGTAGAGGGGTAGTTTTGGTGTCTGGTTGGGTGGCAGGCTGTTGGGAAAATATATTTAAAAAAAAGAAAAAACCAAACCCAGGAATAAAGGAAGTTTTATTCAGTTTGTGGGAAAGGGGGGGAGTGGTGTTGTGGTGACAATCGATTTGTAGGAGGCTAAAAGGTTGGTGGGGAGAGGAACAGAGTGGTCTGGCATAATTGAGCAGGCTGATTAGTAAGAGGGGTGACCTAGGGGCAAGGGAAAGTTGCCTGTGGTAAGCGGGCCAGGGTTTTTGAATCTCACTGGCAGACTGTCGTTTTCTAGCCTCAAGTGCTTCATTGAGCATGGTGCGGACTCCAGAAGGACAGGGGGCGGAGAAACGTTGTGGAGGCTCCGTGTCACGATCAGCTGAGAGAAAGAGTCATGGGCGGGAGGCAGTGTGGGGCGGATGCACGGAGGCAGCGTCAGTTCGCCCGAGGGGTTCACCCAAGGTAGGGTGTCGTGGTAGGGAAGTGCATAGGCCACAAGGCAGGAGGCCTGGGCGGGGTTTAGGGTCATGTGGTGGAGCTAGGGGCTTGGAGGTGGAGGCCCCAGGTGCTGAGGTGGCAGGTCCAGCACAACGGGAAAAGGTGGGTTCAGGTGTGTCTGAGCTCAATGTGACAGCCACTTCTGTACAGCCATCGGGGGCGGGGGCGTCAGAGTATGAAGAAGGAACGAGGGGGGATTTGAGCATAAAAGCGGAGGGGCATGGCCCGGATATGCAGGGGGGCGACACATCGGGAGTTTCTTTTCCTACTACCTTTCAGGGGTACTATACCCCTTGTCATCCTGGGAGGCATTATCAGCATCCACTTTTCACAGGTGTTCCGGGGCATTGGTCTTTCGGGGCAGGTCAGTATGGTGGAGTGGAGCCATGGGGTTATGGCTGGAGTGATTGGCCAGGAGTGGGGTTTAGTGGTGTGGGGACGCTTCCTGGGAAGGGTATGACCGGGTGGGAGGCTGGGGGTATGGGCTTTTCAGCATGGAGCTGGGGAGGCGGGGGGAGGGTTAGCTAATGCATCTGGGGCTGCTGCTGCTGGTGTTGTCCTTTCTCTTCCTCTTCAGGTTTCAGTGAGAATCGGAGTAAGGTCCAGTATGACTGACCCCAGGTGGGCCAGTGGTGCGGCCTCAACAGTCCAGATACCGGTCCAGTCCATTCTATTGATAGTTCGCAGGCCTCAAGCGAATGAGCGTCATGCAATCCGGAAGTGGGTGAGTATGCAGGCGCAGATGTTAGCCTAGGCGGTGGGGTTCCTCTTCCTGGGGCTGGGGTTGAAGTGGGCCAGAAGGCTAAGGCGAAGCATAGGCATGGTTGCTGTTGTCGGCGCAATTTGTCTTCATCGTCATCGTCGACCTCATCCGTGGCTTCTTCAGTAGGTTCTGCAGCAGCGGCGGCCGAGAAAGGGATGGGAATGGCTCCTAAGGTGGTCCATTGTTCTGAGCTTTGGGAGGGGGTACCACGGAAGTTGAGGCACCGGATCAGAAAGTGTAGGTATATTGATATTTTCCGCCTTTTGGAGGGACGAAAATGCTCCAGCGAGAGCAGAAAGAAGCATAAAGAAGATGAGAAGGCTGGTAGGGTGTGGAAGGTTTCCCATAACACCTTTAATTGGACTGGGCCTTCTTAAGATTAGCAAGTGTCTGGGGGTATTATGTTCCAGACCAATATGGTGCATTGCTAGCTTATGCGGATGCGATATTAGCAGCATCTCAAGTGCACGAAGGCTGGGCTTGCTTAAACTATGATGAAGAATTTAGGGACATGATAGAGGAAAATGCTCAGCTATCATGGGGGACGAAGGACATTAATTTGTGGCTCACTCAAATGTCCTCTAAGAAAGGGTCAGGGGGTGTGGTGAGAGGTGAGTCCCAAGCAGAATCTCAAGTGGCGATTGATGGTCCTCGGTTCTTTCGGGTGCCAGTCAGTCCCACGGTGCCGCCGAAGGGAGGGACAGGAGGGGGAGATCTGTGTTGGCATTTCAACAAGTCTTCCTTCCCCTTCCCGGATTGTAAGTTTTGACATGCATGTTTCCTCTGTGGGGGCGGACATGCAGCCATGAAGTGTAGCCGAAAGGGGGTGGCGGGCGCTCCAGCAGAGAGTAAGTGAGGTATCAAGTAGGGTAGTGGCTCCTACTCCTATAAAGGTAGAAGCTTTGCGTCCATGGTTGCTTTGTTTTAGGGGAAGTCGGCAGGGTAAGGCTTGGAGAGTGATTTTGCAGGGTTTTTCACAGGGCTTTCGTATTCTCTTTCAAAGTGTGGTTGCGGATGTGGTGGCCAAGAATGCCAGTTCAGTAAGGCTTTCTGTTGACTTTGTCCATAAGAAAATTACAATTATTGGGCAGAATAGCTGGTCTGTTTGACGAACCCCCATTTTCGCCTTTTATTGTTTCTCCATTGGGAGTGGTCCCAAAAAAGGAACCGGGTAGATTTAGGTCAATTCATAACTTGTCTTTCCCACCTGGGAATTCTGTTAATGATCATATTCCTCATGAGTTGTGCACTGTTCGTTATGCTTCATTCAACTTGACAGTTGCTTTGGTATGGCAGTGTGGCGCGGGGGCGGTGATGGCGAAGGTAGATATTGAATCCGCGTTTCAGTTGTTGCCGGTCCACCCATCGGCATTTCCGCTGTTGGGTTTTCAGTTCAGTTCTAAGTTTTATTTTTACAAGTGTATGCCAATATCGTGTGCTTACTTTGAAACCTTTAGCACTTTCTTACATTGGGTGTTAGAGCAGCGGACGGGGTTCTCCACCATCGTCCATTATTTGGATGATTTTTTGTTTGTAGGCCCAAGTCAGATTGAGACTTGTTCCACCTTGTTGGCATCACTTCAAAGGTTGGCCAGAGACTTTGGTATCCCTCTAGCAGTTGAAAAGACGGTGGGACCAATGATGTGCCTCACCTTTCTAGGGATAGAGATAGATTCACTGGCAATGTCTGTGTGCTTACCGGCACAAAACATCAAATGCCTTAAAGGTTTAGCTGTGGCTGTGGGGTCGTCCGCCAAGACTACGCTTAAGGACCTGCAGTCTTTGGTGAGGCATCTTAATTTCACCTGTTGGGTTATTCCGATGGGGCGCCCCTTTGCACGGCAGTTGTCGCTGCGATGGCAGGGGTGCAGCGTCCTTATCATCACATTAGGGTATCTGCCAGAATGCGCGAGGATTTGTGGGTATGGGACTCTTTTTTATCTGACTTCAATGGTTGCACGGTATTACAGTTGCCAGAGGTGTCAAATGCAGATTTTCAGTTGTTTTCGGATGCCGCGGGGAGTTCAGGATTTGGTGTATACTGTCAAGGGTTGTGGTGCATGGAGGCATGGCCGTTGGAATGGCGGGTTTCCAGATTGACTCACAGCATTGCCTTCCTAGAGTTATTCCCCATTGTGGTTGTGTTTTGAGTGTGGCCAGAGCGTTTGGAGAATGGGAGGGTGATGTTCTGGTGTGACAATGCGGCGGTAGTGGAAATTATCAATCGGCATTCGCCCAAGTGCCCGCGAGTTGCGGCCTTTTGAGAGTCTTCGTGTTGGCTTGCTTACATTTTAATGTTACTGCTAGGGAGCGTCATGTGCCTGGCATAAAAAATTCAATTGCTGGCGCTTTGTTCCATTTTCAGTGGTCGCAGTTTAGTCTATTGGCTCCAGACGCAGTGGAGACAGCCTCGGCGGCTCCGGATCATCTCTGGCAGATTGGGATCCTGATGTTATGGCTCTGTTACGTGTGTCGGTGGCTCAGGGGACATGGTCAACTTATCTGCATGGATACTCTAAGGTGCGTGATATTTTGCTAGGAAAAGTTTGGTGTGGCGGGAAAGTTTCAGAGGAGCTACTGTGCTTATTTGTAGTGTGGTCAAAAAGGGAAGGCTGGTCCAGATCGGCAGTCACCTCGGTGATTTTTTTTTCAGTAAGGCTGTGGGATGGGGCAATCCTCGGTTGTCGTTTTTTGTGAAGCACCTGATGGCGGGTTGGGCCAGGGGGCGTCCCAAGCTGCAGGATTGGCGTCTTCCAGTATCCCATGAGCTCCTTCTGCAAATTTGTGAGGCAATGCCAGAGGTTGCGGTCTTCGAGTTCGAGGCACTGTTGTTTCGGGCACTGTTTGTGACTGCATTCTTTGGGGCATTCCGTGTATGTGAGCTTGTGCCAAGGTCAGGGAGGAGGGGCGCTTTCGGAGGTTTGGATGTCAAGCATGTGGCTTTGGAGGCAGCGCAGGTGTGCATTTTTCTCCCGCAATCTAAAACTGATCAGGGAGGAAAGGGGGGTTGGGTGATACTAAAGGCAATTTCCCCATTGCAATCGTGTCCAGTGCATAATTTGCAGCTTTATCTGCTTCGTCGACTAGGGGCAACGGGCTATTTATTTCTGCATGAGGCTGGTAGGCCGGTAATGCAGTTTTGGTTCACAGCTGTTCTGCGTATAACTTTGTGGCATCTTGGCTTTGACGAGAAGCGATTTGCATCGTATTCTTTTCGGATTGATGCTGCTACTAGCACTGCGGCAGCTGGGCTTGGTGAGGAGGTGATCCAGCAGATTGGCAGGTGGAGCTCGGGTGCATATGCGGGATATGTTCGCCCAGAGGAGTTGTGATGTAAACTGCTGTTCGGGGGTGAGGTAGTCACCCACGGCTGATTTGACCTCAGTTATGCGATGACAGGTGGTATATAAAAAAAAAAAAAGAAAAAGAAAAAGGGGAGAGGTAGACGTGGGGGGGGGGGGGTTACTAACAATTTTATTCCTTTTGCAGAGTTTCCAGCTGGTTGCAGTCAGCTTTCTGTCATTCCAGACAGCTTGTACGCCAGAGACTGGTGGATCATTGGCCACTCGTTCGTGTACTGGGCGGAGCGCAGGGCCATGTCGCGCCCACTTGGAGTGCATCTGGGACTGGCGACTTCCGACATTCAGTTGTGGATGGTCAAGCATGGCATGCATTGGTGGTAGCTGGTATCATTCATGCAGTTGAGGGCCGGACAGCGGCAGCGGCCGATGGGACTTGTGATTCATCTGAGCGGCAATGATCTATCCAACTGGTCCTGCAGGCAGCTCATTCAGACGGTGCAGAGAAACATCGGACTGTTACAAGAATTGTTGACTGGGGTTGTGATTGTCTGGTCAGACATCATTCCTTGCCCTTCCTGCTGGTTCCAGTGTCTGTGGTCCCGAGGCCTGGTCAAGGTCAATAGACAGATTGGGCGCTGGGTCCTTCAGACTGATGGGCTTCAGGTGCAACTTCCTTGGGCAGAGGTGAAGTGTGCAGGCTTATATCACACTGATGGCATACACCTCTCTCCAGTGGGACAAGATCTGTTATTGATTGATTGGCAGGAGGTGCTGGAAGGGTTGGGTTGGTTGCAGCTTTCTTTGGGGGGGGGGGCGGTACAAGGTTAGGTGTGCTACCTTGTGCCGGTGGCGGGTATTGAGCTAGCACTTGCCGAGATGGTGGGGCATATACGGCTGAGGGCACTTTTAGGGGAGTGAAGTGCTCCCCAGGGTGGGCGAAACATCTCTGTTGGGGTCTCTGCCCGGTGTAAGGCAAGTCGAGCCGGCCTTTGCTACTAATATGGCAAGGCGGACAGTAGGGGAAAGGAGGAGGATGATGCACCACCTTGCTAATAAACGGCTGGTGGGGGGCATTATCCTGAATGGGGTGGTGGGGTGGGATGGGGTCATGTTTGGTAATTATGACTGTTTTGTTGGCTCTGGTTGAACTGGTGTTATAATGTGGTTAATAAAGCTGCGACCAAAGTTGTTCTGTGTGAGCGTGTTTTGTGATGGAGGAGGGGTTGTGATGAAGTGTTGATTGGAAATAGGCATCCGGGGTACCCCGGTTACTTTGAATAATGTTCTCTTTTCTGCAAATTTAATCACCTCACTCATTGCTCCCTTTGTCAGATGATCTATAAATATGTTAAAATGTAACTTTTTCAACACATCCCTGAGGAAATCCACAATTTATTTGTTTTTTTCACTAAGAAAACTCACCATTTAATCTTACTGTTTGTTTCCTATCTTTAGCCAGATCCTAATCCAAAACAGAGCATTGCCTCCAATTTCATGACTTTTTAATTTCTTATTTTATTTAATTTTATTTATTTAACAATTTTTCTATACCACTTTTCTTAAATTCAAAGCAGTTTACATTCAACCATAAACAAGGAACTTTACACAGAACAAGGATATTGAACTTGGATGAAACCGGGGCATAGTCCACGAAGAGGTGTGGATGAGTTCATAATTTATTGTAATGAGTATATTCTGCCTAATGTTTCACTCTCTGCCTATTCCAAAAATAGGTGAGTTTTTAATGTTTTCCAGAAGTCCCATAAATTATTGATTGTTCTTATGTTTTCTGGGAGTGTGTTCCAGAATGATGGTGCATATATTGAGAAGGCTCTGCTGCAAGTTGTTTGTTTTGCTTTGGTTTTGTTTATTGGTATTATTAATCAGTTTTTATTGTTTTTCCTTTTTCTTCTGCTTTCAGAGTCTTTGCTTATGAGAGCTTGTAGTATAGGTAGTGATAAATGGTGAAAGATTTTAAAGATAGTGAGTATAACTTTGTATTTAGTCCTGATAATTATGGGGAGCCAGTGGAGTTGTTTTAGTGTTAGAGTTATGTGACTGGTTCTTGTTCTTAATTTGTGGTAAGTAGCTTTTGTAACCTTTGTTATATGAGTTTGGAAATTTAATTTCTGGTCAGGGTAAATCCCCAGGTATTTATTTTCTGTTTTCACTTCAATGAAGTTATGTGATATTTGTAGAAATTTTGGTGGGACATTCTTTGTTAGAATTCTTTGTTATAAAGATTGCCTCGTTTTCTTGTAGTTTATCAGCAGATTTCGTCCCAATAGCCAGTTTGTCATTTCTTTTATGCATGCTATTATATTTAAGTAGTCAGGGTCATCGATGTTGAATGATGTGTGAATCATAATATCATCTGCATAGATATTGTAGTTTACTTTGTATTTAGTTATTATGCTGCAGAGAGGCTGCAAATATATATTAAACAGCAGAGCAGAAAGTGCTGAACCCTGCGGAACTCCCTGTAACTGGTCTATTAAGATTGATCGGCGTGTTCCAGGTTTTATTTATTTATTTATTATTTATTTAACAGTTATTTATATACCGCTCTTTCCCATGTTTCAAGTGCGGTTTACATGTAACAGTAGGTTAATTGGTATGAGATATACCAGGACATTTTACATAGAACAGATAATTATAAATTACAAGGAAAAATTGTAACATTACAAGTATAACATATTAGAACATATATACATTGCTAGTTAAATTATTAATCATCATGTAAATGAGTGTGTAGTATGGTTAAATTAGTGTATTAGTGTCGTTTATTTTTGAAAATAGGGTATATAATATTAAAAATAAATGTTAGCCTGTATCCCTTTGAGAATTCTGTTTTGGGAGTGTATTATAGTGTAATGTAAATAAGTGAGTTTTTAATTTTTTTTAAATTCTTTTATGTCAGACAGTAGGCGAATGTTGTCAGGTAAATTGTTCCAGAGTATTGGAGCAGAGTGTGAGAAAGCTCTCTTATTGGTTTGTTTTCTGGCTTTTGTAAAATCTTTTGGTATTGTTAAAGTATTTATGTTTCTGCTCCTTTGAGATCGTTTATCAATGTCAATGTTAATCAGTGTATTTAGTGCAGATGGTGCAAGTTTATTTATAAGTTTAAATGTAGTGACAAGAATTTTATATTTTATATTATATTTTTATATTTTATATTTTATATTTGTTTTACCTGTATTTTTCTACAGGTAAGGTATGATGTAAACCATTTTAGTGTTGTTTCTTGAATTCCAGTTTCATTCAGATGCATGATAAGTATGTTGTGGTTTATTGAGTCAAATGTAGTCTTTATATCTAGGAATATCAGTATGCAGCATTGTTTAGCATCACCTAATCTGACAATTAGGCTATTCAAGAGTAAAGTAATGAGTGTTTCAATGCTGTGTTTGGGATTGAACCCATGTTGGTGGGGATCAAGAGGAGCATGCATGTCAAGGTGGTCTTGTAATTGCAGTTGGACTACTTTCTCAATTATCTTAGCTGTAAATGGTAGATTTGAGATGAGTCTGATTGAACTGGGGTCATCAGAATCAAGGCTATTGCTCTTTATAATTGGTCTTACTATTGATTGTTTGAGTATAGAGGGTATAATTCCTCATGAGAGTGAAATTTGTACTATTCTAAGTAAGATGGGGGTTAGTTGTTCAGTTGTCATTTTGAACCAAGATACTGGACAAGGATTAAGAAAGGAGGTTTTGGTATTTTGATTAGTTATGATTTGTTTAATTCTTTTATGGATGGTATGTGAAATGTGTTCCACAGACAGGCTTTCTCAGTTATTGATTAGTTTTCTATTATGGTTTTGATCAGGTTTGAGCTTTGATTGAAGGAAGTTTGCCATGGTCTGAGGTTCTATTAGATTGTGCTCTTCAGGTTGGATTTTTATCAAAGTTCTTATTATATTGAATAGCTCTCACAATTTATTTAATGAACCCATGATTAGATTTGTGTGGTATTCCCTCATACAATCATTTATTACAGACTGGTATTCTTGCATCCTGTTAGTATAGTTGGTTTTATCTTGCACATCCTTCGTTTTTCTCCATTTTTGTACTGCTTTTCGCAGGGCTTGTTTCAAGGTGTTAATCTCACTGGAATACCATGGTGCAATGTTTTTTCTGATGGCACATGCTTTCTTAGGAGGGACAATGGCTGCCTTGTGAATTGCTGATTTCCAGCTGTGTATTATCTCTTCAAGGTTTGCTGAGTCGTAGTTTATTTGTGGTAAGACCTGTTGTAGAAATATTTCTTTGTTGAACTGTTTGAATCTTCTTTGTGTATGTATTACTTCTGTGGTGCATTTAGTACAGAAGTGATTAACTGGAAGGTTATGATGTAGTGGTCTGACCATGGGACGGGCGTCACTGTTGGAAGTTGTATAAGCTTCCTATCTAAGAGCATTATTGGTATAAAGATGAGATCAATCCTCCTCTTTTATGGGTTGGAGTGTTCATTATTTGTTTATACTGTAAGTCTTCAATTGCTTGAGTAAAGGCTTTGCCATATCTTGTAGTTGTAGACTGTATCTTAAGGTCCCCAAGGATGATGAGAGGCTTTTGTGGGTTAGAATTGCAGCAAATTTCTTCAAGCAATAGTGAGAGGTCATCATTATTTGTACCAAGTGCTCTGTATATAAGAGAAAAAGCTATGTATTTGTTTGAAATGGTTGTGATGTTACAGCTCTCTGTGCTTCAAGTTGAAAGGGTTTTGAAACACAGGGATTTTCTTGTGATGATGAGAACTCCTCCTCCCCTTTAATTGATTCTTGGGCAGTTGTGGGTTTCATATGCTTGAGAAGAAATTTGGTTTAATATTACATGATCTGTGTTTGCAAGTCATGTTTCTGTTATACACATTATATCCAATTGTTGTTCATCTATATTACTACTATTACTATTCAGCATTTATATAGAGCCACGCACGCAGCGCTGCACAGCTAACCTACAGGAGGTAGCCAACATATAAGAGACAGTCCCTGCCCGCCAGAGTCAAGCTCATCAGAGCTTACAATCTAGTTAAAAGAACACAGTACAGTCATAAGTTAGATATAAATGCAACGGTGAAGAGATGAGTCTTCAACCTGGATTTGAAGAGGGCCAGGGAGGATGCCTGGTGCACAGATGCAGGTAAGCTGTTCCAGGCTTATGGAGCAGCAAGGAGAAAGGAGAGCAGTGAAAGGAGAGCAGTCGGGAGTTTGCGGTGTGGGTAAAGGGCACTGATAGGAGTAATTTGTTAGCGGAGTGAAGATTACGAACGGGGACGTAGGAGGAGATAAGAGATGAAAGGTATTGAGGGGCCATAGAGTGAATGCATTTATAGGTCAGCAGGAGAAGCTTGAATTGAATGTGGAATTGGATAGGGAGCCAGTGAAGTGACTTGAGAAGAGGAGTAACGTGAGCATGGCAAGACTGGCAGAGGATTAGTCGAGCAGCGTAATTTTGTATGGATTGAAGAGGGAGAAGGTGGCTTACGGGGAGACCAGCGAGGAGGATGTTGCAATAGTCGAGGCGCGAGGCGATCAAGGAGTGGACAAGCATTTTGGTGGTGTGTTCAGAGAGGAAGGGGCGGATTTTGCTGATGTTGTAGAGAAAGAAGCGGCAGGTCTTAGCTACAAGCTGGATATGAGCAGAGAAGGAGAGATAGCTGTCAAAGATAACCCCTAGATTGTGGGCAGAGGGCACAGGAAGGATAATAGATCCATCTACCTGGACTGAGAGAGGGAGAGTTGGGGGAGGAGTTGGGCGGAAAGACTAGGAGTTCAGTCTTGGCCATGTTCAGTTTCAATCGGCGATCAGACATTCAGGCAGCGATGTCTGAAAGACAGGCAGAGATCGTGGAGTGGGTTGCTGGAGAAATATCAGGTGCAGAGAGGTAGATCTGGGAGTCATCGGCATAGAGGTGATACTGAAAGCCATGGGAGGAGATAAGCGCGCCAAGGCCTTCGGTATAGAGAGAGAAGAGGAGGGAGCCCAAGACAGATCCCTGGGGTACACCTACATGTAGCGGGGTAGGGGAGGAGAAGGAGCCACCAGAGCATACTCTGAATGAGCGATGGGAGAGGTAGGAGGAGAACCAGGATAGTATGGAGTCCTTGAATCCAAGTGAGGAGAGGGTGGTGAGGAGAAGGTTGTGATCAACGGTATCAAAAGCAGCAGAAAGTTCAAGAAGGATGAGGATGGAATTGAGGCCCTTAGATTTAGCCAGAAACATGTCATTGGTGACTTTTGTGAGTGCTGTTTCAGTGAAGTGTAGGGGACGGAAGCCAGATTGTAGTGGGTCCAGAAGGGCCTGGGAGGTGAGGAAATTGAGGCAGCAATGGTGAACTGCTCGTTCCAATAGTTTGGATATGAAGGGAAGGAGGGAGATGGGTCGATAGTTAGAAGGGCATGTGGGATCAAGTGAGGGTTTCTTGAGGAGGGGTGTGACAACAGCATGTTTGAAGTCGATGGGGCAGTTGCCGCAGAGAGTGAGAGGTTGAGGATATGAGTGATGGGGGGGACAATGGTGTGGGAGATGGAACGTAGGAGATGGGTGGGGATAGGGTCTGATGAACAGGTAGTGGATTTGGAGGAGGAAAGGAGGAGTGTGGTTTCTTCTTCAGATATCGGAGGAAAGGAGGAGAGGGTGGTAGGGGGAGTATGGATGGGGGAGGAGAAATGGAGGGGAGGGGAGTGGAGGAGTGGCCTAGTGGTTGGGGCAAGGTACTTCAGGCTGGAAGGTCGGGGGTTCAAATCCCACTAGAGGACAGCAACCTTGGGCTGGAAGGACTGGGGTTTCTAGTCCCACAGGTGCTCCTTGTGGTCTTGGGCAAGCCACTTAACCCTCCATAGCCCATGTTCCCTGTAAAATAGTTATCTCCAAGTTATAATGCCCTGTTCAATGTAATTTCAGTTTGTTCAATGTAAACCGCACTGATGCAGAATAGCGCGGTATATAAGAGAATGTAAATAAATAAATGAGGGGGTAGGGAACTGGAGGGTAATCTTGTGGATTTTGTCATGGAAATAGTCGGCTAGGGTTTGGGCAGGAATGGAGGGTGGGTGGGATCAGGGGTGGGGGGACCTTGAGGAGGGAGTTGAGGGTATTAAAGAGACGGTGAGGATCAAAGGCAAGGGAGTTGGTCAGATGGATGTAGTAGTCTTGTTTGGCAAGTGCTAATGCTGAATGGAAGGAGCCAAGCATGAATTTGAAGTGAAGAAGATCTTCCCGGGAGCGGGATTTGGACCAAGCTCATTCGGCAGAATGGGCACAGATGCATAGGTAGCGGATTGTGGGAGAAATCCAGGGTTGGGGAGTAGATCGTTTAACAGGACATGGGGTGGGATGGGCAAGAGTGTCAAGGGCTGAAGATAGTGTAGCATTGTATGAAGATAATGCCTCATCGACGGACTTGGAGGATAAAATGGAAGAGAGAGATGGAGAAATGGTGGAAGAGAGAGCCATGGGATCAATATTATGAAGGTCTCTAAATAGGTCGGAGGAGACAGGATGAGGTTGCGATGGTGGGAGCTGAAGAGTAAATGTTAAGAGGTGATGGTCAGATGAGGGAAGGATTGAATTGCGGAGGTTTGAGGGAGAGGAATTGGAGAAGAGTGTTAGATCAAGGCAGTGGCCGTGTAGATGTGTGGGGGCAGTGGAACAAGGTTTGAGGTCAAACGAGGTGGTAAGGGTGAGGAACTTTAAGGCAAGGAGGTTGGATGGGTTGTCAATGTGAATGTTGAAATCGCCAAGAATAAGAGTAGGGGAGGAGGGGTTCATAAAGGCAGAAAGCCAGGAGTCGAAGTCGGTGAGGAAGGTAGATTTGGATTTGTCAGGTGGGCGATAAATAACAGCTACTTGGAAGGGGAGTAGTGTGAGGAGGTAAATGGAGTGGTCTTCGAAGGAGAGGGGAGAGTGTGAATGGAGTGGAAGGAGGGGTTGGAATTGGCAGGAGGGAGAGAGTAGGAGGCCAACACGACCACCACGACCAGTAGATCGTGGTGTATGGGAGAACTGGTAGCCACCATAGCAGAGAGAGGCAATGGGTGCAGTGTCGTCGGGGGAGAGCCAGGTTTCGGTCAATGTAAGAAGGTGCAGGGCATTAGAAATAAAAGATCGTGAATAAAAGGGTTTTTTTTCATGACAGAGCAAGCGTTCCAAAGGGCGCATGAGAATGGGAGGGCAGAGGGGGGGAGGAGAGGGATATTGATAAGGTTGGATAAATTACGTGTGGATTTCTTATAAGAGTAGCGTGGGGGTCTATTTTTAGGGTAAAAACGAGATTTAGAGGGAGCAGGGTGTGGGTGGGTAAGTCTGGGGGTGTGTGTGCTCTCCAAGCGGGACATGGTGGAGGGGAAATGAGGGGTAAGTTGGTGGTAACGGGAAGGTTATGTGAGGGATTATTTTGGAGGGTAGGGTTGGCGTTAATATCTATGGATGAGTGAATGTGGGATGAATGAGGGAGGGCGGAAGGAGGGAGGAGCGGGATGTAGATGAGATTAGATGGGGTACGTAAGGAATTTGTAATGGTGTGAGAAGGAAGTTGGGGGGGGGGCCAGGGTTGGGGTTGATATTACCTGATGAGAGAAGGAGAATGAGTATTAGAGAGCGGGGTGAAGTGGAGATAGTACGGCGGAAGCGAGGATGGGGTTGCTTTAAAGAGAGGTGGGCTGGTTGAATGAGGGGGGTGGTGTGAAGGCTCAAGGTTGAATGTGAGGGATGGTGTGATGGCTCAAGGGCAGATGTTCAGTTAGGGGGCAGAGTGGAGGGACAAGTGAGGGAGGTAGGGGGAGGGGAGGGGGAAGAGGAGTGAGGGTGTTGGTAGGAGGGGAGGCAGTTGGGGAGGATGAGGAAGAGAAGGACAATAGATGTAGGGCCATGATGGTGGGCAGTGAGGTCAGAGTAAGCAATAGGTAGCAAGTAATAGGCAAGCAAGCAGGTGCTGGGTAGCAATACTATGAGCAGTTCTAAGCAACATCAATGGGTAGCAGTTCTATGCAACAACAGTGGGTAGCAGTTCTATGCAACAACAATGGGGAGCAGTTCTATGCAACAACAGTGGGGAGCGGTTCTAAGCAACAACAGTGGGGAGCAGTTCTATGCAACAACAGTGGGGAGCAGTTCTATGCAACGACAATGGCTACCAGTTCTATACAACAACAATGGGTAGAAGTTCTATGCAACGACAATGGGGAGCAGTTCTATGCAACAACAGTGGGGAGCAGTTCAATGCAACAACAGCGGGGAGCAGTTCTATGCAACGACAATGGATAGCAGTTCTATGCAACAACAGTGGGGGGCGGTTCTAAGCAACAACAGTGGGGAGCAGTTCTATGCAACAACAGTGGGGAGCAGTTCTAAGCAACAACAGTGGGGAGCAGTTTTATGCAACGACAATGGGGAGCGGTTCTATGCAACAACAGTGGGGAGCAGTTCAATGCAACAACAGTGGGGAGCAGTTCTATGCAACGACAATGGGGAGCAGTTCTATGCAACAACAGTGGGAGCAGTTCAATGCAACAACAGTGGGGAGCAGTTCTATGCAATGACAATGGGTAGCAGTTCTATGCAACAACAGTGGGGAGCAGTTCAAGGTAACAGTGGGTAGCAGTTCTATGCAACAACAGTGGGGAGCAGTTCTATGCAATGACAATGGGGAGCAGTTCTATGCAACAACAGTGGGGAGCAGTTCAATGCAACAACAGTGGGGAGCGGTTCTATGCAACGACAATGGGTACCAGTTCTATACAACAACAATGGGTAGCAGTTCTATGCAACGACAATGGGGAGCAGTTCTATGCAACAACAGTGGGGAGCAGTTGAATGCAACAACAGTGGGGAGCAGTTCTAAGCAACAACAGTGGGGAGCAGTTCTATGCAACGACAATGGGGAGCAGTTCTATGCAACAACAGTGGGGAGCAGTTCAATGCAACAACAGTGGGGAGCAGTTCTATGCAACAACAATGGGGAGCAGTTCTATGCAACAACAGTGGGGAGCAGTTCAATGCAACAACAGTGGGTAGCAGTTCTATGCAACGACAATGGGTAGCAGTTCTATGCAACAACAGTGGGGAGCAGTTCAAGGTAACAGTGGGTAGCAGTTCTATGCAACAACAGTGGGGAGCAGTTCTATGCAATGACAATGGGGAGCAGTTCTATGCAACAACAGTGGGGAGAAGTTCAATGCAACAACAGTGGGGAGCAGTTCTATGCAACGACAATGGGTACCAGTTCTATACAACAACAATGGGTAGCAGTTCTATGCAACGACAATGGGGAGCAGTTCTATGCAACAACAGTGGTGAGCAGTTCAATGCAACAACAGTGGGGAGCAGTTCTATGCAACGACAATGGATAGCAGTTCTATGCAACAACAGTGGGGAGCAGTTCAAGACAACAGTGGGTGGCAAGTTCAAGGCCGGTAGTGATCAGAGCTGGCAGTGGGTGGCAAGACAGGGGAGAGTTACTAGGAAGTACTGGGTGAAGCTTGAGAGATGGTACAGTTAGGAGTCAGTGTGTGGAGGGGTGATCGAGCCTGGATGACCCCGACAGTAACGGAGCGCCCCGGACCACGCCTAAGGGCCACACCAAAGTGCCCTCTGGTGAGGCCCTCAGGCGTGGGCCCGCCAGGCATGGGTGTGCCCGATGGTACCCTCCTCTTTTGGGCTGCAGGCTGCTGGGCGGCGGGAAGAGCAGCGTGTAGCCTGCGCCCGATGGTGCCCTCCTCTTATGGGCTGCAGGCTGCTGGGCGGCGGGAAGAGCAGCGTGTGGCCTGCGCCCGATGGTGCCCTCCTCTAATGGGCTGCAGGCTGCTGGGCGGCGGGAAGAGCAGCGTGTATATAATCAGTGATGATGTGGTATTTGTTTCTTATGGAATGTAAATTGATCAGTGCACATTTCAAGGGATGTATGGATAGGTGGTTGATCTTTATTTGATTTCTAGTGCTTGATAAGTTAATTTGAAGTAGCCTATTATGCCTCCTGTATATATTGTTTTGAAATGGGCGATGAAATGAATTGTTTTTGCAAGATTGCAGGATTGGTATATGGCTATGCATGTTTAGTAAATGATTAGCAGTAAACTATTTAGTACAATGGTTATTTCCAAGTATTTCAAATTATATGCAGTCTAATTAATTTACTGTGGTTTGGTAAGGGGCTGTAATAGAATTTATGAGAGGAACAGTGCTATTGTGTTTTATGTACAGATTATGTTTCATGAAAACTTACAGTTTACTTGTGATAGTTCAACACTGCTGTAGGCGTCCAGTGTCATTCTCCCGCCTCCATTCCCCACCTAAGGGTCACGCCAAATGGCCCTCTAGCGAGGCCCTCAGGCACGGGCCCAGCAGGTGTGGGCACACTTTCAGCGCTCCTAAGTTTAACGGCTGAACTGGAGTCGTGATTGGTGGTTCTCTGCAGGGAATGGGAGGAGTCTTCTTTCCTGCTCCTTGTTCAGGAATTCTATCGAGGCTTTAAAATTGCAGTTTGTGCCTTCAGTGCTCCTAATTAAACGGCTGAACTGGAGTCCTGATTGTACCTGATATTGTATTGGGCAGGCTATGCACCGCTAAGGCGCATAGCCCTGCCCGCCAACCCTTAACACCGGAAATTCAATGCCATTTATTTATTTTATTTTATTTATTTAGACAGTTTTGTATACCGCCTTATCCTTCAATCAAAGCGGTCACAACACAATTGGGGGATACATTTAACACATGGGGATATGGCATTGAATATCCAGCATTGCCGCACTTGCCCCGGAGCCGCTAAGGCTAACTGGGTAGTGGCGATATTGCACCGATACCCAGTTAGCATGCACGGCTAAAACTAGGCAAGCCAAAATCTGGCCTAGTTTTAGCTGCAAATCGCTAACCTGGTAGTTAGTGGTGCAATATTGCCGCTTCCCTGGTAGTGGCAGTCTCCATCTCTGCTCCACCCCAGAACACCCCATCATGCCCGGATGCTAACTGCAGAGCATCGGGGCAAGTAGCAGGCTTTGAAGGTTATATTCAAGAGCACTAACCATGTAAGTGCCACTGAATATCCTGAATTAGGGCATTTACATGGTTTACTGGGCTGTAAACCATGTAAATGTCCTTTGAATATTGGGCCCTTTTAGGGGTATGTTTACTAAACCGTCTTAATGTGCGCCCGGCGATAGTGTGCAGGCTGCCATAAAAGGAGTGGGCATTTCAGTCTTAAAGCAGCAAAATGGGAGTATCGCGCGATAACGCGCGCTGCTGCGCACATTATCATGCGAGGCGGCGCTAAGCGCGGTAATCCTAAGTAGGTGCCAAGACATGCAAACATTGAAACAGAGGTGTAGCACAATGGTTAATACACTGACTGATGATACAGGGGTCATGAGTTTGATCCCCCAGTGTGCCTAATACTTAAGGCTGGCTGAGGCATCAGCTTTGACATGTAAGTATTGTTTCCTGTGGCACTTTATTTGTATTTTATTAATTGCTGCCAGCAAACACACCCTCACGTGCCGTAACCTAAGGTGCCGCATAAGGCACTCCATAGGGCACATTATAAAGTGTACTGTCCGTCACGGCACCCTATAATGTCCCCTATAGGGCACCCTATAAGTCGCTCCATAGGATACCGTATAGTGCACCTTATATGGACGGTAACCATAAGGTGCCCTATAAAGCGCCCTCTGAGGTACCTTATGGGTACAGTACGCTGAGGGTGGTTTTGCTGGCAGCACTAATGTACATTAAAAATAGATAATGCTTTGGACAGCCCTATCAAATAACCCCACTGTGGGTTTGAACCCATGACCCCTGGCTCTACAGGCAGTAGAAGTAACCAGTGGGCTACTACTCTATAGCAGCTAGCAAGGCCCTGGCTGGCTGCAGAAGTACTACACGTCACCACACAAACAGTCTGCTGTGGTCACCAGGATAGGTTTAGCTCACCCGTACCCATGATGCACTCCACATGCAAATCAACCGTTTACAGATGAACACAAGATGGGGCATGCACCCCCACAGCACCTCGGCCTGGTAGGGGAAACTGACCATGTGTGTTACTGGCACAGAGTAGCTACACACCGTCACATTGTGCGGGTACTGTGCTCACCCTGAGGGTGCGGCGGGGTGCCCAGCACCAGGTCCACAGCACCTTCCATAGCAGAAATAGGCCATGCTGTTGGTCCCCAGCAGTGCTAGTGTGTGAGACAGGTAGTTCCTGCAGACACACTTTGGATACATCTGTATTTCTCAGTCAGGTTTGACCCTTATGGACCCATAGGCAGATTATGTACCACCACCCAACCCACCCTCTGGGGCTGAGGGTGGGAAACAGGGTCTCCACGTTTTACATCCCTGCAATGGCAGCAGTAGAGGGGACCACCAACCGCAGTCCTGCTGGGGAACAGACATCCTACAGGGCAGTCAATGCAGCTCTGTACACATCTATAAAGCAATAGCAGACAGACATTAGGCCCGGAAATACTCAGCTGCACCCCACCGCAATCTGATATTCTCCTGCAGCTACTGCACCCTGCAAGGTGTTCCAGCAAGACACATACTAGCCACAGACGGTCTGATAGCTAGTCCATAGGACATGTTCCTGGAGAAGATGCATGCACCCAGAACTGGGATGTCAGCATACACACCAAGCAGATAAGTCAGTGATTGGGCCCCAAAAGGGAACCCATAAATATCACATGAGAGAAATACTATATAGCACTATGGGGGAGACTAGCCATGCCATGGTCACTGCTCAGTCAGGGTGAGAGTGATCTCCCAGCAGAACATGCTGTGGCCACCCTGTCAATATCCCAGCCAGTGCCCTATTCCCTGTGCAGATGCATCCTGGCCAGGCCACCCTGTCCGGGCTATACCCATGGTACCTTGCTCCTCATTATGCACATTGGCAGGCCAATACTGGCAACAGTGCTGGCAGTGTGGGCTGTGGAGGGTGTTTGCAGCCACCACACACTGGATAGACAGACACACACACTCCCACACCTATGCCAGCATTGTGCTACTATAGAGGTGTTTAGCAGCCCTGGCCACCACACCAGTCCTGGGCACAGTGCAGGCATGGATATGGTACGCAATACTTGTGGGGGTCACTCCCCAGGGTGGTAAACACTGTCAGAAACCAGACCTGAAGCATACTCTACAGACATCAGAAAGGTTACTATGATGGAGCTCAATCAGCAAACTGTGCTTAACGTAGGAATTGCTATCTGCCAGTAATCATAGCAACCTTTTGATAGCTGTGTACCGCATTCCCAGGTGTAGGGTGGCATTGCTAAGGTATGCAAGTGCTAGTATTGGGAGATGCACGCAGGGCCCAATGTCCTGCCTCTCCAGGGGGCATTGGCTAATAGAGCCTGTGGGTGTGGGTGTGGGTGTGTCTGCCCCTGTTGGCTGCTGCTTTACGGCAGAGGTTCCCAACTCCAGTCCTGGTGTGCCAAACACTGTTCGGGTTTTCATGCTGTCCCTCATGAATATGCATGAGGTACATCTGCATACCATGGGGGTGGTGCATAGATATGCAGCACAGGCATCTTTATTAGAGGCAGCATGGAACCTGAATGGTGTTTGGCCCTCCAGGACTGCATTTGGGAGACTCTGCTGTAGGTAATATGTACACCTTAGAGGAAAGGCGGGATAGAGATGATATGATTGAGATGTTTAAATACCTCCGTGGCATAAATGTTCAGGGAGAGAGCCTCTTTCAATTGAAAGCAAGTTCTGCTACGAGGGGACATGGGATGAGGGTGAAGGGAGATAGATTCAAGAGTGATATGCGGAAATATTTCTTTACGGAAAGAGTAGTGGATCCGTGGAATAGTCTCCCAGTGGAGGTGGTGGAGATGAGGACAATTACTGAATTCAAAAAAGCATGGGACCAACACAGAGGATCTCTAAAGGTAAAAAGTGGACTGTTGTAGTTGTTGTTATGGAAGGACAGACTAGATGGGCCTTGTGGTCTTTTTCTGTCGTCATGTTTCTATGTTTCTATGTTTCTAGGTAATGCGCCTGTTTATGGAGTCTGTGTTCTGTAGGGTAAAATGTAGGTGTTTGGGGCTTGTTTACGTCATCTGCAATAAAGGTTCTGTCTGTATTAGCATGTTGTAGTAGTGGGTAAAATATGGGGACTGGGTTGGCAGGCACCATAGCTGGGACTTGAACCTGTGACTTTCTGTCTCCAAACACACTGGTTGTGTGCACTGCACCACCATGTTGCCACAGAGACAGTGCATTCCCTGGTGATACCATGACTGTTTGTCTGACAGGGCCTGCCTGTTGCAGTGCATGGCACCCACCTACACAGGGCTAGGCCATGGTCTGCTCTGGGCAGCTGCCACTGCCCCCCTCCACCACCAGTACCCCTCTGCCACCATGCTGACATGCCCTTCTGCTGGTGGTGCTGGTGGTGTGCAGTTTCAAGCCATCCAGTGTGCAGGTAGGCGGCTTCCTATGGTGCGGGTTCTGGGGTAGGGGTGCCTGCATAGGCATCCACGCTTCCCCCCAACACCGCCTGCCAATGTTCTGTGCCCTTGGAGGTACCTGCTGGGTACTATCCCCTGTGACACTGTGATAAACACTCTCATGCCCATGTTGGGCCATCATCAGTTGTTGTCTGGCTGGTGTTCAGTTTCAGCATTCCTAAGTGCCACCTAGGCATCTGCCTAGTCCGCACTGTGCCCCAGCTGTACCACAGCATGTGCCGCCTGCAGCCCTCTGTATCCTCTTTCCCAGCATCTGTCCAGTTGCCCATTCCGACATGCCCGCCCTGCTGTTGTGGAACATGTGCATGCCATAGGTAACCTGTCCAATGGAGAGGGAAACCCTGATCAGTGCTATTTCACTGTGGGATCATTCACCTTGTATGGGGATGGAGCGTAGACCCTTCCAAACTTCATATCTTTGTTTTGGGGCTTTCTTGGGAGTGTTTTTTGATGTTTCCCATTGCTATCACTATTGCCCAGCTTGGTTATGTTTTTTTTACATTTACTTCTGTTCATTTTCAATGTTTATTTGCCCTTTTGTTCCGTGCACATGTATCACACTTATCACTTTCTGTAGGTTTCCCTGGTTTTGCTGTACATTGCTGACGGAAATGGTTTCTTTTCCCTTTAAATCAGCTCTAATGCCAGGGTTTCACTGGCATTAGTTTTGAGCCTCGGATTTCACAGCGTTGGTGTGCAGGGAGCCTCTCCCCTCCCACTCTCCACCCATTGACCCCTTCTCTCCGCCCCTGGGGAGCCTTCCTCCGCCCTCCGGGAGCCTTTCCCTGCCTTCAGCGCTCGTTTGCGCCGCAGCGCGCGTTATTGCGCGATATGGTACCTGTGTGCCTTAAAATGCGCCATCATCGCGTGATAAGGTACCTTATCGCACGATAACATCGCAGCGCGCACGTTAAGACGGTTTAGTAAACATACCCCTAAGATTCTCTCACAAGGGAATTGGTCAAATGACTTCTGAAAATCTAGAAAACCTATTGACCAGTTCACTC
Source organism: Ichthyophis bannanicus (assembly GCA_033557465.1). Taxonomy (NCBI): domain Eukaryota; kingdom Metazoa; phylum Chordata; class Amphibia; order Gymnophiona; family Ichthyophiidae; genus Ichthyophis; species Ichthyophis bannanicus. Next base: position 994,395,242 of record CM066033.1, on the reverse strand, counting down.
TTAACCACATGTTCATCAACACCTCATCAAAATTTAAAAGGACTTGCAAACAAATGGGCAAAAAGGTGGCTTATTTTTCTTTTTTACCTCTCAGCTGAGCAGGAAATATTTGTCAGCACTGACCATGGACATGACCTCAGCTTACTGTAATCTATTTCCACTTAAAACAAATCTTTAAGACACAAAAGAGACCCTGAATAGTCTCTTAGAGACCCTTACCAATAGCTTAAAAAGGAGTAGTTTTTCCTCTTTACGTCTCCACAGAACATGAAATAGTACTTGGCATTGGACAGGTTCATGGTTAGAGGCTAACTGATGTTACCACTACTTTAAAAAAATAAAGATATAAAAAAGCCCAGGAATATTTCCCAGAGACCACTGAGTTTACAAAACAAGTATTTAGGAAATAAGTTCTAGAATAAAACAAATCTTGGTAATAAAACTTGAAAAGTAGGAACCGTGGGCCAAAGTGATCCCTCTATTGACTAAAAGCTATGAAGCAAATGCAGATCCTTGTAATATCTACACTGTTTTTCTCATGCATTACCTTGAATTCTTCTACTTTTCCATCAATATCCCAACTAGCCTCCTCATTCGCTGTCAATTTATCTGGCCATGAATTACTCACATGCAAGGTTTATGTGCTACTTGCATTTATTTTGTGTGTGTCTTATCTTCTGCTTTATTGTCCAAAACATTCAAGACTCCAGCAGATAATATGGAGAATACATAGTGAGGACAAAACATTCAAGACACTCTGTACACACTATGCATTCTCTGCATTGTCTGCTGAAGTTCTTTCAAGGTCACATAGGTTAGAAATACTATATGACCTTGAAAAAAATCCAAAACTAACTATGATATCGTCATCAAAGTGTACTGTAGTCCTACAAATCTCATTTCTATTATTTTGTCCAAAGGGTTTGGATCTACTGGGTTATGTAACCTACCACGATTTCCAAGAGAGATGGCTGACTGATAATAAGCATATCCCCAGTTAATTTCTAGAAACCTCTTGTAGCCAAGAAGTGAAAAGATGTCAGGATTTTCACTTCCCCAGGCTATCTATAGGAATGAGCAAGATAGAATTGCAGGTGTTGTTTTACCTGATAACTCTCAGTGAGGCTTACACAGCTAGTACTGGTGTAGGCACAAACTAATCGCTGTGCTTCCAGGTATCTCCACAGTCTCCTTCCAAGTTGAAGATAGAAACATAGAAACATAGAAATATGATGACAGAAAAAGACCACATGGCCTATCTAGTCTGTCCTTCCATAACAACTACAACAGTCCCCTTTTTACCTTTAGAGATCCTCTGTGTTTGTCCCATGCTTTTTTAAATTCAGTTACTGTCCTCATCTCTACCACCTCCACTGGGAGACTATTCCATGGATCCACTACTCTTTCCATAAAGAAATATTTCCACATATCACTCCTGAATCTATCTCCATTCACCCTCATCCCATGTCCCCTCGTAGCAGAACTTGCTTTCAATTGAAAGAGGCTCTCTCCCTGAACATTTATGCCATGGAGGAATTTAAACATCTCAATCATGTCACCTCTATCCCACCTTTCCTCTAAGGTGTACATATTAAAACCCTTCAGTCTGTCCTCATATGCTTTATAATGAAGACCACTAATCATTTTAGTAGCCACCCTCTGCACTGACTCCATTCTGTTCACATCCTTTTGAAGGTGTGGTCTCCAGAATTGCACATTATACTCCAAATGAGGCCGCACCAAAGACTTATACAGAGGCATTATCACCTCCTTTTTTCTGCTAGCCATTCCTCTCCATATGCACCCAAGCATCCTTCTAGCTTTTGCCATCGCCTTTTCTACCTGTTTAGCTACTTTAAGATCATCAGACATAACCACGCCTAGGTCCCGCTCTTTTTTAGTGGACAAAAGTACTTCACCCCCTATACTATATTGCTCCCTTGGATTGCTGCAGCCCAAATGCATGACCTTACATTTTTTAACATTAAATCCCAGCTGCCAATTTCTAGACCATTCTTCAAGCTTAGCTAGATCCCTCCTCATGTTATCTACCCCTTCCTGGGTGTCTAATCTATTGCAGATTTTGGTATCATCCGCAAAGAGGCAAACCTTACCTGAAAGCCCTTCTGCTATATCACTAACAAAGATGTTAAAAAGAATCGGACCAAGGACAAATCCCTGGGGCACACCACTGATAACATCCTTCTCCTCAGAGTGAGCTCCATTTACTTGTACTCTTTGTCACCTTCCACCCAACCAATTTCTAACCCAAGCAGTAACTTTAGGGTCCATCCCTAGGGTGCTCAGTTTGTTTATAACTCACCTGTGAGGAACAGTGTCAAAGGCTTTACTGAAATCTAAATACACCACATCTAGGGCTCTCCCTCGGTCCAACTCCCTGGTTACCCAGTCAAAGAAATCAATCAGATTTGTCTGACAAGACCTGCCTCTGGTGAATCCATGCTGCCTCGGATCCTGTAATCCACTGGACTCCAGAAACCTCACTATTTTCTCTTTCAGCAGCGTTTCCAATAATTTACTCACCACCGAAGTTAAACTAACTGGCCTGTAGTTTTCAACCACATCCTTACTTCTGCTTTTGTGTAAACGCACCACATGAGCCTCTCTCCAGTCCTTTGGCACAACTCCCGACTCCAACGAGGCATTGAAAAGGTCAGTCAGTGGAGCTGCTAGAACGTCCCCAAGTTCCCTCAGTATTCTCGGGTGTATCCCATCCGGTCCCATCGCTTTGTCTACTTTAAGTTGAGATAGTTTCTCACGAACACAGTCTTTTGAAAATTGTTCAAGATGTCCTTTGCTTCTGTTCCTATTTGTGGGTGTTTTCTGAGGTCCTACTCCTGTTTCTTCATCTGTGAACACAGAACAAAAATATGTGTTAAGCAATTCCGCTTTATCCTTATCAGCTTCTACATATTCCTCCCCTGCACCCTTGAGTCTGACAATACCACTCTTGCCCTTCCTCTTCTCACTAATATATCTGAAAAATGTCTTATCCCCCCATTTTATTGCATTGGCTGTTTCCTCCTCCTTTTGAATCTTTGCCTTCTTGACTACTTTGCTAGCTTCTCTAAGTTTTTCCAAATACAGATGCCTGTCTTCCTCTCTCTGTGGTCTCTTGTATTTCATGAAGGCCTCCCTCTTTTTCTTCACTTTTTCAGCTTCTTCTTTCGAAAACCATAGCGGTCTCCTTTTCCTTTTACCTTTATTTACCATTTTAACAAAAAGGTTGGTTGCCCTTAAAATTTCCCCTTTCAGTTTTTCCCACTGTTTTTCTACATCCCTCAGCTGTTCCCATCGAACTAACGACTCCCTGAGGTATTGGCACATCTTCGCAAAGGTAGTCTTCCTAAATTCTAAGATCCTCACTTTTGAATGGATTCTAACAGCCCTAGTCCTAATACTGAACCACACCATCTGGTGATCACTGGATGCAAAATGATCTCCCAGGGCCGGATTTACGTATACGCCATATACGCCATGGCGTAGGGCCCACAGCTGGCAAGGGCCCACAAAAATTAACAAGACAGGCTTTTTTTTTTTAAATAAAATTTTAAAAAAACCTGTTGGCTGCCGCCGCGGGGCCCCCTCTGCTGCCGCGGCAGCATGGACTGACCCGCGGGGGCCCCCTCTGCAATGTCAATTTCGATGTCGATGTCGATGCCTCCCTCCCTCCCTGCCTCCCTCCGTGCAGGCTGTGAGACACGCAAAGGGAGACTGTCTCCCTCGAGTCTCTGTTAAGCCCACAGGGGCTGATGGGAAATTTCCCATCAGCCCCTGCGGGCTTAACAGAGACGCGAGAGAGACAGTCTGCCTTCGCGCCTCTCACAGCCTGCACGGAGGGAGGGAGGGAGAGAGGGACCGAACGATCGACCGACATTGCAGAGGGGGGCCCCCGCGGGTCAGTCCATGCTGCCGCGGCAGCAGAGGGGGTCCCGCGGCGGCAGCCCGCAGGTTTTTTTAAAAATTAAATTTTACATTAGGCCGGGGGGGGTAGGGGTAGGACTGGTAATGGGCTATTGGGGGGGGCTGGACTGGAAATGGGTTGGGGGATTAAGGCTGGAGATGGGCTGATGAGGTTAGGAGTGGTAATGGGCTGTGGGCTGTTGGGGGGGTTAGAACTGGTAATGGGCTTTGGGGGGGGTTAAGACTGGTAATGGGCTGTGGGCTGATGGGAGCTGTCTGGTAATGGGCTATGGGGGGGCTAGGACTGGAAAAGGGGCTGGGGGGGTTAAGACTGGAGGTGGGCTGATGGGGTTAGGACTGGTAATGGGCTGTTGGGGGGGTTTAGAACTGGTAATGGGCTTTGGGGGGGGTTAAGACTGGTAATGGGCTGTGGGCTGATGGGGGCTGTATGGTAATGGGCTATGGGGGAGCTAGGACTGGAAATGGGCTGGGGGGGGTTAAGACGAGGTGGGCTGATGGGGTTAGGACTGGTAATGGGCTGTGGGCTGATGGGGGGGGTTAGGACTGGCAATGGGCTATGGGGGGCTGACTGGAAATGGGTTGATGGGGTTAGGACTGGAAGTGGGCTGATGGGGGGTTAGGACTGGTAATGGGTTATAGGGGGGCTTAAACTGAAAATGGGGTGATGGGGGGTTAGGACTGTAAGTGGGTTGATGGGGGGCTAGGACTGGTATTGGGTTGGGGGGTTGCTAGGACTGGAAATGGGCTGATGCAGGGACTAGAAGGGAATGGATGCTGGGTGAGGCTGGAACTAGAAGGGAGCTGATGTTGGGGGAGGATTAGAATGGGATGGGGCTGGAAGAGTAAAATGGAGAAGGGAAAAATATTTTGTGTGGGAGGGATAAAAAATCTACAATTGGCCGGGTATTGGGAGAGTATGTGGGGATTGAGGATGGAGGGGTAAAATTTGAGTGGATGAAATAGGAATGAGGAAAGAGCAAAAGGAGAAAGATTAGTATGTTAAAGCAGATGTAGAGAGAGAATGGAAAAAAAACTAGGAGAGAAGAAAGGACAAATGGACAGCAGACGATGGAGAGTTAGCAGAAGACACGAAGAAACCAGAAGAAAGTGGCTGGAGCAATTGCAGCTGAAAAAAATGCACAAAAGGTAGAAAAATATCTCTTTATTTTGAATTTATTAATTGGAATATGTCAGCTCTGGTAAATGTGCATCATTAACGTCTGCGCTTTGTTTAGTACAAGAGCAAATTAATGTATAGTTTTATTTCTACAGTGTTGTACATTCCAAGTTTGGCTTTTGGGATTCCCAGTTTAATTATTGTCTTCCTGTTTCTAAATTGTGATTACTTGTTTGGTGATGGTCTATGTTCTGCATGTGTAACTGAGCTGAGGTGTTCTGTTTATATAATTCCTATTTGACATTGCCACTTGTTCTCTTTCCCCAGTAGGTCATGTATTGTTGTTCTCTGAAATGTATTGGTTTAATATTTGCAGTGTTGCCTTTTGATTGGTAGAGTATGGTGCTTTGTGAGTCCTGGTAGTGCTGTTAGGATACGGCGGGTTTGCTATGGGTTCTAAATGGGCAGTGTTTGTAGTAGTTCCTAATGTGTCTGGCAGTTGGCACTGGTTTATAGTAATGTAGAAATTTTTTAGTCTTTCTTTATCCATACACTCATTAAGAGGCACGTTTACTAAAAGTTAGTATATGGTAACATTATGCAAATATTTATGCAAATGAGGTCCCTTATGCAAATGAGGCCCCGCACCCCCCTTGGGCCGCCCCTGCTGGGGGCCCACAATTTCTGTTGGCGTAGGGCCTCACTCAAGGTAAATCCGGCCCTGCCCACTACAACATCAGAAACACTTTCACCATTGGTAAGCACCAAGTCCAGTATGGCTCCTTCACGTGTGGGGTCTGTTACCAATTGCCTGAATAGTTCTCCCTGTAGAGAATCCAGGATCTCCTTACTTCTAGATGATACTGCAGCAGGGACGTGCCAATCAACATCTGGCATATTGAAATCTCCTATCAGTAGCACTTCCCCTTTCCTAGCAATGCTGTGCATGTCTTCAATTAACTCTCTGTCCACCTCTTCCTCTTGTGAGGGAGGTCTGTATATCACACCAATGTAAATAGATTTCTCTTTCCCTCTTTCTAGTTTAACCCACAATGCCTCCCCTCTCCCTTTTAAGCTCTGTAATTCCAAAGCTTTAATAGTAGTTTTTACATATAGTGCCACTCCTCCTCCCCTACTTCTTACCCTGTCCTTTCTGAATAAAGTATAGCCAGGTATAGTTACATCCCAATCATGGTTTTCTGTGACCCATGTTTCTGTAACTGCCACTAAATCCAAGTCAGCCACTCCCACCAAAGCTTCAACATCAGGGATCTTATTTTCCATGCTACGGGCATTTATACACACTGCTTTCCATATGTTACCCCTGTTATCCATTTCCATAAAGTTATTTAATGTATCAACTACCTGGGGGCTTTCACTTACCTGGGGGCTTTCTTCACCCATCCCCAACGAATCTAGTTTAAAGCCCTCGTCAGTAGATTAGCCAGTCTACTACTGAAGATGCATTGACCTTTCTTGGACAGATGAATGCCATCTCTGCTCTGCAACACTTGGAACAGCATCCCATGGTCTAGGAAGATCATCTCATATTTGTGCAAATGCACTAGTGAGAGGTATTCATCAGTAATAGACTTATTCTGTCTAAGGAAAAACCAGGTTGGAACTTGCTGTCACAGATATTTTTACTTTTATAGCTGTCCTTAGCTTGACTCCCATAACCAACTAATCACATTGAAGTGTGTGGGAATGGTTTATGGTTTTATTCAAGCTTGATATACTGCTCTCAGGGCTGGCTTGTCCATTGTGTGAGAATGTTGTTCATACAGGGCCCCGCGTTTCAGGGGGCCCCGTGCCAACTTCATTCTGCACATGGAGGCATATTCCAATGGGTGCGTGCAGGCCCCAGTGCATCCGATCAGAATTGGGATGCACAGAGGCAAACCCAATTCTGATCCCGCTGGGCTAGACATACCCTGCAGGATCAGAATTGGCTCTGGGCCTGTATGTGCAGGCAGGGACCCGATTCAGATCGGCTTGCACATATAGACCCCTGCCCAGCTAACTCAGTCAGGCTCCTGAATGCAGCCACAGGGAGGAGTGGTCTAGTGGTTAGGACAAGGTACTTCAGGCCAGAAGGCCGGGGGTTCAAGTCTGACCTGGGGACAGCAATCTCAGGCCGGAGGGACTGGGATTTCTAGTCCTATAGGCACTCCTTGTGGTCTTGGGCAAGCCACTTAGCCCTCCATTGCCCATGTTCCCTGTAAGTGTTAGCGTATGTGTCTCATATCCCCTCGTGTTAAATTTATCCCCCAATTGACCGCTTTGACCTGGTGAAAAGCGGGATATAAATACAGCTAAGTAAATAAATAAATGGCATCCTGTTGCCATAGCACCGCAGTTCCATTCAGGAGCCGTGATCCCTGACCACCAATCACAATCTTCCTTTCCTGCAGCCTGACCCCTGATTTGGCCTTCCATTGCCAGGGTTGGGCTGTAAGGAGCCTCCTGCATCCCTCGCCTCTTTGCTGCTGCCTGAACCTGCCATTCCCCGATGTCCAGGGGGACATACAGTATTCCCCCTCCGAGGTGGAATAAATCGTCATCTAGATACGAGACTCTGGATGTACAGGACTGACTTCAGAATCGGCCCTGTGCGTCTAGGGCCTCGGACTTTCCACTGCCTGCTCTCACTCTCTTCGCAATGCCCCCCACCTTCATCTAATCCTCCCCATACAAACTCCTTGTTCGTATGGGGAGGCTTTGGCCAGGGACAGAAGGAGGCTAATAGTGGGGCAGGATGTCCATCCACACTATTCACGGTACAGAATAGATCTCATGGTGTTTGGTTTGCAGGGCTGCTTCAGAGGGAGCCGGGGAGGCCCGAGGCCCTGGCTCACCTCTGCACAGCTGCTGGAGTGAAAATTAGCATTTTCCTTCACTCTAGCAGTTGTGTTCTTGTGAAGTGTGCTGAGTTTCAGGAAATAGGAAATGCCCTTTAACCTCCAGTGCACCAATAGGCTTCATGAGAACTCAGCTGCTGGAGTGAAGAAACATATCATTCTTCACTTCGGCAGCTGAGTAGATGTAAGCCAAGGCCTCAGGCCTCCCCGGTTCCCTCTGAAGCCAGTCAGACAGGCGTGGTGATCTTTGGGGGGGGGGGGGGGGGGGTGTGGCTAGGACTGGGAATGGGCCAATGTGGGGTTAGGACAAAATGGCTGATGGGGGGCTTGGAGTGCAAATGGGCCGATGGGGGCTAGGACTGGAAATGGGCTGATGGGGGGGGGGCTTGGACTGGAAATGTGCTGATGGGGGCTAGGAATGGAAATGGGCTGATGGGGGGCTAGGATAGGACTAGAAATGGCTGATGGGGGTCTTGGACTTGAAATGGGCAGATGCAGGGGATGGGAGAATGGAACTAGAAGGAAGTGGATGCTGGATGGGGCTTGAACTAGAAGGGAGATGACATTGGGGGAGGACTAGAAGGGGATGGGGCTAGGGGAGTAAGGATGGAGAGGGGAAAATATATTTTGTGGGGGAGGGAAGAAAAATCTATGATTGGCCGAGTATTGGCCGAGGATGTTGGGGTGAAATTTGAGTGGATGAAAAAGGAATAAAGAAAGAAATGGAGGAAAGAGCAAAAGGTGGAAGATTTTTAAAGCAGATGTGGGAAGAGAATGTTAAAAAAAGAAAAAAACTAGAAGAGGGAAGAAAGTACAAATGGACAGCAGACAATGGAGAGTTAACAGAAGATATGATGAAACCAGAAGAAAGAGACTAGAGCAATTCTAACTTAAAAATAAAATGCCAAAACAGCAAAAGGTAGAAAAATACTTTTTTATTTTGAATTTATTAACTGGAATATGTCAGCTCTGGGTAATGTGCATCGCTAATGTCTTTGGGGTATGTTTACTAAACCGTCTTAACGTGCGCTCTGTAACGTTATCGCGCGAAAAGGTACTTTATCGCGCGATAATGGCACTTTACAAGGTGTACAGGTACCTTATTGCGCGATAACATGCGCTGCGGCGCAAACGAGCGCTGAAGGCGGGGAAAGGCTCCCGGAGTGCGGAGGAAGGCTCCCCAGGAGCAGAGAGAAGGGGTCAATGGGTGGAGAGTGGGAGGGGAGAGGCTTCCTGCACACTAACGCTGTGAAATCCGAGGCTCAAAACGAACGCTAGTGAAACCCTGGCGTTAGAGCAGATTTAAAGGGAAAAGAAACCATTTCCGTCAGCAATCTACAGCAAAACCAGGGAAACCTACAAAAAAGTGATGTGTGATACATGTGCACGGAACAAAAGGGCAAATAAACCTTGAAAATGTACAGAAGAAAATGTAAAAATAAAATAACCAAGCTGGCCAATAGTGATATCAATGGGAAACATCAAAAAACACTCCCAAGAAAGCTACAAAAAAAAGATATGAATTTTGGAAGGGTCTATGCTCCGTCCGCATACAAGATGAATGAGCCCACAGTGTAATTGCGCTGAGCAGGGTTTCCAACTCCATCGGCCAGGTTTCCTATGGTGTGCACATGTTCCACAACAGCAGGGCGGGCATGTCAGAATGGGCAACTGGACAGATGCTGGAAAAGGGGACACAGAGGGCTGCAGGCGGCACATGCTGCGGTGCAGCTGGCCCACAGTGCGGACTAGGGTGATGCCTAGCTGGCCCATAGGAATGCTGAAACAGTAGAGCAGCCAGACAGCAACTTCTGAGGGCCCAACATGGGCACGAGTGTGCTTCCCACAGTGTCACAGGGGATAGTACCCAGCAGGTACCCCAAAGGGCACGGAACATTGGCATGCGGTGCTAGGGGGAAGCGTGGACAGCTATGCAGGCACCCCTACCCCAGAACCCGCACCATAGGCAGCCACCTACCCGCACACTGGATGGCCTGAGACTGCGCTCCACCAGCAGAAGGGCATGTCAGCATGGTGGCAGAGGGATACTGGTGGTGGAGGGGGCAGTTGCAGCTGCCCAGAGCAGACCGTGGTCTAGCCATGTGTAGGTGCGTGCCATGCACTGCAACAGACAGGCCCTGTCTGATGAACAGTCATGGCATCACCAGGGAATGCACTGTCTATGTGGCAACACAGTGGTGCAGTGCACACAGCCAGTGTGTTCAGAAGCAGAAAGTCACAGGTTCAAGTCCCAGCTGTGGTTCCTGCCAACACAGTCCCCATATTTTACCCACTACTAAAACGTGCTAATACAGACAGAACCTTTATTGCAGATGACATAAACATGCCCAAAACACCTACATTTTACCCTACAGAGCACAGACACCATAAACAGGCGCATACCCTAGAGCAGAGTCTCCCAAATGCAGTCCTGGAGGGCCAAACACCATTCAGGTTCCATGCTGCCTCTAATAAAGATGCCTGTGCTGCATTTCTATGCGCCGCCCCCATGATATGCAGATGTATCTCATGCATATTCATGAGGGACAGCATGAAAACCCGAACAGTGTTTGGCACACCAGGACTGGAGTTGGGAACTTCTGCCGTAAAGCAGCAGCCAACAAGGGCAGACACACCCGCACCCACGAGCTCCATTATCCAATGCCTGCTGGAGAGGCAGGACATTGGGCCCTGCGTGCATCTCCCAATACTAGCACTTGCATACCTTAGCAATGCCATCCTAAACCTGGGAATAAGGTACACAGCTATCAAAAGGTTGCTATGATTACTGGCAGATAGCAATTCCTACGTTAAGTACAATTTTCTGATTGAGCTGCATCATGGCAACCTTTCTGATGTCTGTGGAGTGTGCTACAGGTCTTGTGTCTGACAGTGTTTACCAACCTGGGGAGTGACCCCAACAGTATTGCGTACAATAGCCATGCCTGCACTGTGCCCAGGACTGGAGCGGTGGCCAGGGCTGCCAAACACCTCTATAGTTGCACAATGCTGGCATAGGTGTGGGAGTGTGTGTCTGTCTATCCAATGTGTGGTGGCTGCAAACACCTTCCACAGCCCACACTGCCAGCACTGTTGCCAGTATTGGCCTGCCAATGTGCATAATGAGGAGCAAGGTACCATGGGTATAGCCCGGAAAGGGTGGCCTGGCCAGGATGCATCTGTACAGAGCATAGGGCAATGGCTGGGACATTGTAGTGCCCGGCTACCACCTGCACAGACAGGGTGGCCACAGCATGTCCTGCTGGGAGATCACTCTCACCCTGACTGAGCAGTGACCACGGCATGGCTAGGTTCCCCCATAGTGCTATATAGTATTTCTCTCATGTGATATTTCTGGGTTTCCTTTTGAGGACCAGTCACTGATTTATCTGCTTAATGTGTATGCATCTCTTCTAGGGACATGCACTATGGACTAGCTAGCAGATTGTCTGCAGCTAGTATGTGTCTTGCTGGAACACCTTGCAGGGTGCAGTGGCTGGAGGCTTCCTGCAGGAGAATATCAGATAGTGGTGGGGTGCAGCTGGGCATTTCCAGGCCTAATGTCTGTCTGCTATTGCTTTATGGATGTGTACAGAGCTACTTTGACTGTGCTGTAGGGTGTCTGTTCCCCAGCATGACTGGGGTTGATGGTCCCCTCCACTGCCACCATTGCAGGGAAGTAGAATGTGGATCTGTTGGTGGGAGACCCTGTTTCCCACCCTCAGCCCTAGAGGGTGGGGTGGGTTGGGTGGTGGTACATCATCTGCCTATGGGTCCATAAGGGTTAAACCTGACTGAGAAATACAGATGTATCCAAGGTGTGTCTGCAGGAACTACCTATCTCACACACTAGCACTGCTGGCGACCTGCAGCATGGCCTATTTCTGCCATGGAAGGTGCTGTGGACCTGGTGCTGGCACCCCATCTCACCCTCAGGGTGAGCACAGTACCCGCACAATGTGACGGTGTGTAGCTACTCTGTGCTAGTAACACACATGGTCAGTTCCCCCTACCTGGCCGAGGTGCTGTGGGGGTGCATACCCCATCTTGTGATCATCCGTAGACTGCTGATTTGCATGTGCAGTGCATCATGGGTATGGGTGGGTTAACCCTATCCTGGTGATCACAGCAAACTGTCTGTGTGGTGCCGTGCAGTCCTTCTGCAGCCAGCCAGGGGTTTATTAGCATTTCTAGAGCTGTAGCCCACTGGTTACTTCACTGCCTGTGGAGCCAGAGATCATAGGTTCAAACCCACAGTGGGGTTGTTTGATAGGGCTGTCTAGAGCATTGTCTATTTTTAATGTACATTAGTGTTGCCAGCAGAAACACCCTCAGAGTACTGTAACCATAAGGTGCCTCAGAAGGCACTTTATAGGGCACCTTATGGATACAGTCCATATAAGGTGCCTTATAGGGTGTCCTATGGAGCGCCTTATAGGGTGCCCTATAGGAGACATTATAGGGTGCCGTGGCGGACAGTGAACTTTATAATGTGCCCAATGGAGTGTCTTATAGGGTGCCTTATGCAGCACCTTAGATTAAGGCATGTGAGGGTGTGTTTGCTGGCAGCAATAATTAAAATACAAATTAAAATGCCTCAAGAAGCAACACTTATATGTCAAAGCTGATGCCTCAAAGACCAACCAAAACCAGTCAGCCTTATGCATTAGGCACACTGGGGGATTGAACGCGCATGAACCCTGTATTATCAGTCAGTGTATTACCCATTGTGCTACACCTCCGTTTCTATGTTTGCATGTCTGGGTGCCTACTTAGGAGTACCGCACGTTAACGCGCTTAGCGGCGCTTCGCCCGATAATGTGCGCAGCAGCGTGCGTTATCGCGCGATAATCCCATTTTGCTACTTTAAGACTGCAACGCCCACTCCTTTTATGGCAGCCTGCACACTATCGCCGGGCGCACTTTAAGACGGTTTAGTAAACATACCCCTTTGTGTTTTTGTTTAGTACAAGAGGAAATTAATTTATAATTTTATTTCTCTAGTGTTGTTCTACATTCCAAGTTTGGCTTTTGGGGTTCCCAGTTTCAATTATTGTCTTCCTATTTCTAAATTGTGAGCCCTTGTTCTTTGTTTGGTGATGGTCTATGTTCTGCATGTGTAACCGAACTGAGATAGTTTGTTCATGTAGTTTCTATTTGTCAGAACTACTTGTTCTCTTTCCCCATTAGGAGATATATTGGTATTCTTTGAGATGTATTGGTTTAATATTTGCAAAGTTGCCTTTTTGATAGATAGAGTTTAGTGCTTTGAGAGTCCTTGTAGTACTGTTATGAAACAGCGGGTTTGCTATGGGTTCTAAATGGGCAGGGTTTATAGTACTTTCTAATGTGTCTGGCAGTTGGTACTGGAGTATAGTAATGTAGGAATCTGGTAGCATTTCCTTATCCTTACTGCCCATGCAAATGGTATTTAGACATTCATTGAGAGGCATGTTTACTAAATGTTAATGTGCATTAAGTGCAGGAACACCCATTTATTTCTTTTGGCTCAGTGACACTTAACCCACATTAATATTTAGTAAGCATGCTCCTAAGTCCTTGTCAGGAGAAAAAAGAGGTTTGTGAAGGGCTCCTTTGAAAGCCACCTAAAATTTTAGATGGGCAACATATACATTTTAAAATAAAATAAATACAATTTATGCAAATGAGGTACAGTGGATATGAAAATGAGGCCCTGCAATGAGTCTCCGCAGATGGCCCGCATCACCCTTCGGTCACCCCTGACTGCTCTTAACCTGAGGCATTGGAACGGTTAACAAAATAGTTGAAAATAAAGGCATAAAAGTACAAGTTAATAATAATAAAATAATGAAAGCCAGAAAAATAAAAAGGATAGTTGGAAAGATGAAGAGCAGATGATAAACAAGGGTCCAGAAAAAAAATAAAAAGGGGAGGAAAAGAATGTGTTAATTAAATAAGGGTTCCCTAAGGATATCAGCTCATCATCAGTGGAAATTTGAAATACTTTAGAATTTCTTCTGCATTCCTATAGGTTTTATTAAGGGAGAATACTGATACCTGTTAAGACTATTCTGGAAACTTCTCCTTTCCAAACCCAACTACTGAGGTATTTCTTTAAAAGATAGGTAGCTAGGCTTCTTTCCTAATGACTTGTTTTTCTTTTATTTATATCCCTTAATCTTCATTTATTTATTTTTGAGCAAGTAACTACTTTGACTTCGGAACAGATCCTTGGTATGCCAGTCCCTGAGAGTGACCTATAAGGACACTCTACACCAGTGTTATAACTATTGTGATGCCTGAATAATCAAAAACGTTCAGCGGTTGCCTATCTGAGGGTAATTTTATAACAGGTTACCTATTGGTGAAAGCCATGTAGGCACCTATTTTTATCCTATTTTATGAAGGCACAGAGGCACTTATATGTCTTTAAAAAATGCTAGTAGAAATCCAGCAGAAATAGAAACTAACTTGAACACATGGACATTGACATCTGCTCTGCTGCAGGCATAAATATTGGCAAATAGAGTGCACACGTACGTGTATATTTTATTAAAAAATATTCTAAAGGTTGCGTAAAAATGACTCCAACCATGCTTGACCCAAACTCCTTCACTGAGCATGCCTAAAGACACATACAATTATATACATAATTGCATTGCACATACTTTTATAGTAAGGTCATTTTATAAGAAGCCTTCCACATGCATATACTGGCATATATGGCAAATTTCTTTATAAAATTACCTCCTATATGTTTGTACTTGCAAATGAAACTGAATATACTTTCTTTAAAACGTGCACATTTGTATGTACGTATTACTATTCAGCCTATTTTATACATCTGTTTCTAGATGAATCTGTTTTGGTTTTCTTTTTGTTTGTTTTTTTGACATCCTGATTTCCATGGTTGTGATTAGTAGATTTACTATGCAGAAAAATACACTATTGTTTTTTTTTATCACATATCTTTGATACTGTTAATTTGATCTAGTAAAAATGTTCTTTTACTGTTCATATCAACTTTTCACACTTCTATGTGCTGCTAATTTGGGGCTCTTTTACTAAAGTGTGCTATGCAATTAATGTATGATTTGGTATGAACTGTGCACTTAGACAAACAGTAACAGCTACCATGGCGGTATAACAATACATACCAATTTTAATGCAGGGGTATATATCATGTGCTTTCAATGTTGCCATTAGCATGGATTCACTTAACCCCACTGCCATAGCTGGAGGTAAGTGCCCGCACCGTAGTAGTGCCATGTGTTGGGGTATACATCTGTCAGGAATATGTTGGTCACATCCCTGACAATTACCATGGAGACTTTGCACTTAACATGCATTAGTTTTTGTGTTAAATGCACATTAAGCGCAAAACCCTAATGTGCTTTAATAAAAGGGTCTCTTAATGTTGCCCTAGAAGAGCTGTATCTACACCACCAAAGGCGCACGCTAGTGCACGCACATATACACACAGTTCCATTAATCTGAAGCAAGAAGAAGACATAAGGAAAAAAAACCATCTAGGAGAAATAAATAATTCAAGATGCAAAAGAAAGAAGTCCTAAAAGTTGGCAGAGGATTGAAAAGTTCAGATGTTTGGGAAAATTCAAATTAAGCAAGAGGTCAGGAAAGGATCAAGGTAGCAAACAAGCCATCACCCATGGGTATATGCAGAGCAATGGTTCCTAAGCTTGTCCTAAGGGAACCCCGGCCAGCCATTTTTTTCAGGATTGGGAGCAGGCCTAAATGTTAGCATGTAAAGTGCACATGGATATGCATATTTCATAAATCACCCAGATTCCTCCCCTAAACATGTCTTCTCAAAAGTTGCATGCAAGTACTCACCTAACTGAACCACACCTGCTTGACCAAATTTTATAAGGTCCTTTACATGCATAAATCAGCTGTTATACATGCAGAAAAGGTTTATAAAATGATCTTCTTTGGGACAATTTCTCCAAACAGATTAGTTTTGCACATACCATGAGTCATGAACCTCACTCCTAAGTGTGCGGATGTAGATAAATTATCAAGGTGTGCTTGGAAATCCCTCTTAATCAAGCCTGTAGTGCCCAGCATGGTGGGATATACACTGGTTTCTTTCTGCCCTATTTGCTTGGTCTCTGACTGCATATCTAGGCACTCAAAGGTCTTCTCCCTCTCAACACAATTCACAGAATAGTTTCTGAGGACTCCTCATTGTGGATATCTTGAAAACATGACTGGCTGTGGCGGTTCTATGGAAATTTGGAACAGTAAAGTACATTTGAAGGAGTCTAAGGAATGTCTATGAAGGACATGCCTCCTAACTGAAATATTTTCCTTGGGACCTGTCAAATATCTTGAAGCAATGAAAATATCCAGGTGGTGTTATTGTTGTTGTTTTAAGGTGAATACATTTGCAGAACATAGGGAGTCTTTTACTAAAGGGAGCTAAGGTGTTGTACCTAACAAGCCAGCAACTCTAAAACCATGGTATACTGTATTAGGTGCAGCGCCAATGCATTAACTGTCAGGGGTGTGGGCAGCATTTTCCCGGCAGTTAACGCAGAGCCCTGTCCATGAATGCGTGCCACATTTGCATGGGTGCACTTAACTCCACCTATTGTAAGGGCCAGTTAGTGCACAGTATTTACCCCCATGCTAATTGTGCCTTACTCACCATACCCACTCTCTGGCCCCTAACCCACCCCCTTACCACCCCAACACGTCACTCACAATTAGTGCAGAAATCAGCCTGTGCTGACATGGCGCCACAGTACCTGTGAACACGTATCCCTGCATGCCTTCAGCATGCACCAAAACACACGCTGACAGCTAACGCCCTGTAGTAAAAGGCCCCCTTAGACTCTAGTGTTATGTGTGTTTCTAATGAAAATTTTGAAAACAAATGTTGAGATGCCTATGAACTTTTTGTAATCGATGGACTAATTGCCTAAATGTGTATTTATAATTTTAGATACTAAATTTAATTGACCACTTTATTATATCACAAAATATTGTGTAAAACAATGTCTACTGAAGTGCAAAGCAGACTGGCATTAAATAAGTAACTCAAACTCCACTGATTATTTTTTAAACTCCAGTTCACATCTAACAAAATTCATTTTCCAGCTTCTCCTCATACACATGCAGTATTGCTCTCACAACATCTTGAAAGAAGAAATAAGCACTCCATATTCGATTAAACTGTTCTCTCTCATGTAACCTTGTGACATATTCCAGTGAATTAAACTGAATGTACAAGTATTTAATGACTAATCCTTTTAAGTATTTTAATGTCCAAATGAAGTTTTATTGAAGAGAAAACAAAGCATATGCAGTTTCCGTTAGAGCTTGCCTGCAGGCGGAGGATTGAGCAGATTGGCCTAGTTTAATTAATATTTCAATTCTTTGTATTTGGCGCGCAGCTTACACGCGGCTGCCGGGTCCTAAATGAACAGCTCCTTTCAGCAGAGATCAAGCATTAATATGAAAAAGAGAGCTTCAGTGCCTACTTAGTCCTCCCTCTACTTCTGTCCTACAGCTATCAGCTTTGCTGCTCTAGAAATTAACCTTTAGAGCCTTCAGGGGGGAAAAAAAAGGGAAATTAAGATGTGCAAAGACTATTAGTTCTGATAGAAAGGGAAAAAATAAATAAATGAAGGAAATATAGTTCCTATCTCCAATTGAGTTCAGGTGTCTTTACAGAAATCCATATCAACTTCTACAGGTTCTGATCAGTGAGGATGTCTCAGTTAATCTCTGTTAGCACAATATATTTTAGGAAAAAGCTAATGCCCTGCTATTGCTCTGGATTTTATATGCCTTCAATTCTGTACAAAAAGGAAAGTACAGAATAGTCTGATAGTTTAAAAAAAAAGATCGTGTTGGCTAAGTCATAAATATCTACAAAACAGAGCGTTGCTATTTAATTTCATGTTTTTATGCTCAGACTTTGCCATTGCTGAAGAGCAGAAACAAATTTAGTTGCATTATTTTTTTTTGAAAGTTATTTGACTTTGCAATATTACTATTCTTTTATTTTTGCAAACTGTGAGTTTGCCTATAATCCTCTCCTTTGAGGCTGCCTTGTCGATTTCCTAGTTGTCTGTTCCCTCCGTGAGAAAACAGCTCTTTCCCCATCTTGCTCTAACCATAACATGGGTGTTAGATCTAGCTGTTTCTAAATGTCAAATGTCTCATGAATTGCTCTGTCAATCATTGAAGCTTTTTCTAATCAAAGGTTAGCCCAGTACTAAGACTAACACCAGTGTTAGCTTTAATTAATCCATTCACTAAGAAGTATTAAATCCACTTAACATCTGGATTAGCAGCGGATTTAGCAACTGTTCTAAACAGTCTTCAAGTTGCAGCAGATTTCTTAGGTCTTAATTTTGATATTAAAATCACAGTGAGAGCAATTGGCAGATCTAAGTTAATAATTTAAAAGGAGTGTCATACCCTTTAGATCCACCATCTGTACAAAAATGTCTCATTTCAAATATTGGGCGGGAAGAAGGTGACACAAAGCAGAGGTGCATTTTGGGAGCAATTTCTGCAGATGGATTGGAGAAGGTGTGTGTTTTGCTGTGAGACGGTGACTGTGCTGATTTACCTGTTGTCAGTTCTCTCTTTAGAACAGGTACGACACAAGTAGCATAGTGCAGGCTTTCCCCATAATACTGCCCTAGCATCATGTCTTTGCCATACACTCTGGAAGGTCAGGGAGTTCTTCAAGCCTAGCCTCTCTGCCTAGACTATCAGCAAGGGTGCCAATGGTGTGGATGCTGGACAGAGAAAATCTACTTATTTCACACAAGCCACAAGGCAGCATTCAGATTATTATGACTTTTAGTCACAACTAGACTTGAATCCATGAGTTAGAAGTGAAGGGTACTAGAACACTGTGCTCATTCACTGAACCAAGCCAGTCCTTTGAAGGACCAGCACTTTTAAGCAGCTGCAAGATGGCACCAAGGGTGAGTGAAGAATTAACCTGTGCCATGATTCTGTTCAGAATCGCGACCAGGCCTGCACGTGCGGGCCGGGACTCTGATTCAGTCTGGACTGCTCATACAGGCCTTGCCCGGATAGCTTAGTCAAGGCTGTTCAATAGAGCTGTGACATCGTGGTGTCCAGTTGCTATGGTAATGCGGGTCCATTGAAAAGCCGCGATCCCCAGCCACCGGCATCAAAGGTGCATCCCCCACAGCCTAACCCCCAATCTGGCCTCCTAAGGCCAGGGTCGGGCTACGGGGAATGTCCTCTGCCCCCCCCCCCCTGCCCTTTCTGTGCTCTGGGCCCACCATCCCCCTCTGACTAGGGAAACTTAATCCACCTCGAAGGTGGAATAAGTTTCCCCATTCAAGCAGCTGGCCCCGGATGTGCAGGGTCGACATTGGAATCGGCCCTGTACATCTGGGCTGATGATCATCCACTGTCTGCCCTAATTCTGTCCCCGATCCGCCCCTTTCCAGCTCCGTCTACCTTCCCCGTACAATGTGCGGGGAAGGTAGACGGGATAAGGAAAGGGCCCAAATAGCGGGGATGGACGTCGCAATGGGACGTCCATCTCCGCTATTTGTGCCTCCGAATGACCCCGCTAGTGTTTAGAGAAGTGGGCTAGAAGAAGGGAAGAGAGGGTTCAAATCCCATTACTGCCCCTTGTGCTCTTGGGCAAGTCACATATGTCCTATAGCTTCAGCTACAGAGTGCCTGAAAGCCCTCTGGGGACAGGAAAATATAATTGCCATGAATTCCTGCTGGAAAGGCATGAGCTAAATACAGAAAATAATACCTTGGAACAGACACAAAAGTGTTTCTAATTTGATTTATTAGAGTAAATGGCATGCAGTGAGGGAGAATAAGTATTAAAAATATTGGGCCCAATTTTCATTTAGGCAGGCTATGTGCCGCATCAGCACATAGCCTGCCCACCAACCCCCTTAACCCGGATCTTCACTTCCGCAATGATGGAAGTGAAAATCTGGGTTTGATTGGGTACCCTGGCAGCCGCCGAGGCTAAGTGGATAGCACTGATTTTCAATGCGACCTTCGCCTATCTTTAAGGCACCGAGGGCTAATCGGTAGCATTGAAAATCGCTGCTACCTGCTTCGCCCTTTCCTCTGACCCCACTCCACCCCGGAATGCTCCCAGCATGCCCCAATGCTAACCGCATAGCATCTAGGCATAAAAGGGACTTAACCAGGATTTTCCAAAGGCGTACCTGTGCAGGTGCCTTTGGAAAATCCCTGTTAATGCATTTACACTGGTAACATGGGCAGTTACCCATGTAAATGCCTTTGAAAATCAGGCCTATTATTGATAACCTCCCCCCCCAAAAAAAAAAAATAAAACTAAGGCAAATAGTTCATAACAACATATTCCTTTACTAACAAATTAAAAAAAAATAAAAAATATATATATAAATCCATCATTCTGAGTGTATGGGAAAAATGTGTAGCAAATAGGGCTTAATTTCCTTTTCACTAATGGATTCAATAAACACACCTTGTTCTACTTACCATTAAATGTCAGTCTGTACAGACGGCCTGCTTCATTCAGACTCTGTGTAGTAAAATATTATTTATTTATATATAAGTATACTTTTATATTGCAAACTATAAAAAGATGCACAATGTGGTCTACAATAAAAATAAGTGATGCCCATAATTACTTGGCATATAAATACATACATGGTCGCAGTGGGGCATGCTTACTTAAGTCTGCTTCCTTGGCACACATTAAAACCCAAAACATAGTGCAGAGGCCCATGCCAACTGTTGGGGATAAGCCCACATGTCTTCCTGCAGTTGCCTGGTTGGAAGCACATCTTACTACACTAAATGACAAGCGCACTTTGGGATATGTGTAGTAAAGTGGGGTTTAGCATGTGGTTTGAACATGCACTAAAATGTAGCTTGGGACCTAGCATCAGAAATCCCATACTACATGGGTTGCACATGATGGGGCAGGGATTGGACAGAACAGGGGCAGAACAAAGGCACTGCCAACATGTCACGACTAGTGCAGTTATTAGAAGCCCATGCTAACCGCGTTCACTGCCTTTAAGGCCACCTCAATAGGTGGTGTTAAGTGCAGTCCATCAATGTAGTTTGACTGCTTTTTGGGGGGAACAAAGGATGTGTTGATGTAGTTGCATATTCATTTGCACATTTGCATATTCATTATGGTTATCTTGAAAAAAACACCAATTTATCAAACAGACGAAGGATGAGCTGGCACCCCCAAGATACTCGAAGAGGGAGCAGAGGTTCTCACTCAGTGGCTTTGCCAAAAAAAACAGGAAAGCAACAAATTCCCAGGCTATATAATTAAAATGCAAGAAAAAAATAGTAGCTATTTAATTATTTAGCCTGGCACTCTAAGATAAAAAATACTGACACCTGAAACTGCACAAGGGCTGGCATGGTATTTAATGTAAATATATATTCTGCAATAATACAAAGGAGATGTAGGGTGCTCACACACCAAGGGGGCAAAAAGAAAAAGAGACTCACAACAGTTTCTAACACCAAAATGAATTATAACTAATTTTATTTTGTTGTTAGAAACTGCACTTTCTTTCTTTTTGAACATCTATTTTGTGTCCAACAAAACCCCTCCTCTAATAGTAAGTGCAGGGAAGGACTAGGACATTTCAACATAGAACCCAACGTACAATAACGGGAAGGCCGCGGGACCACGTCCACACAGCCGCCATTAACCGGGAGGGTGACATGGTGCATGGTCCGAGCTCGGCGGCCGTCTGGGTGCCCGGCAGCGAGACGCAGACCACATCTTATGAATTCATTGGCTCCCACAGGCTGAGTGAGGGGCCCGGGAGCCAATGAGAAGAGGAAAGGCAGCAGGGGGTGGGTAAGGAGGGCGAAAGGCCAGCGGAGGTTTCATTATTCACTGGGAAGGAGCCAAAGAGGTTGCTGGTGTTGCGGGGAGAAGTGCTGCAGTGCAGGACGTGAGATCGGAGGTTGGAGAGTCAGTGGTGGCTGTTTTGTGGGGCGTGTGGTGGAGTCGGGAGAAGCAAGTCGTCTGGAGATTGCTGTGTGGGACTGACAGAGGGCATGCAGAGGAACAGCGGTATCAGAGAAGGAGCGCCAGCAGGAGGGAGTGAGGTGGTTCAGGCCATGTGGTGAGGTCTGAACGGCATACAATTAAAGTTTAACAGGCAAGTTATTTCGTGGTATAAGGGGCTAAATAAATAAAAAAAAAAAAGAGGGGGAGAGGTTTAAAAAAAAACAAAGGGGGAAGTTTTAATAGGGGAGGAATTTGTGAATTGAGGAATGCCTTCTCGTAGGGGCCGGGGGAGGGGGGCAGGACGGGGGTTAGGTGCAGATGGTCGGGAGGCTGCAGCAGCACGAGGGGAGAAGTTGGAAACTGGGCGCACGGCTCGGGGGGCAAGGAACCGGGGAGGGACAAAAAGGGGAGAAGGGATCAAGGCGGGGGGGGGGGGTACGGCGGGTAGGAGAACAGGGGCAGTGGGGAGAAACAGGCAGGGAGGAGGGACATCACGGGGGCAGATGGGGGTTGGGGGGGAGCGGGCTCCAGGGGGCCAGGAGTCAGGTGAGGAAGTTCTGTCTAGAGGTGTTCAGGGGTGCAGGACACAGGGTGGGGTGCAGGGAAGTGGTGGCCTCCCTAGTGTAGGATGGGATGGCCTGGAACTGCCAGGGCAAGGGCCTATCCCTCGGGGGTTGGAGGGCAGCACCAGGGGTGAGCAGGCCAGTTTAGAGGGGCAGGGCCTAGCTGGTCCGGCGAGTTGGCCAGTGCTCCCGGGCAGCTATTATCTGGCGGCCTGGGAGCATTGGCGCAGAGAGGGACAAGGCTCCTCTGGGGCAGAGTGGCTGGGAGTGTGGCAATCTCCTTCGGCCATGGCAGGTTCCCCATAGCCTTTTGCTGTGTTACCTTCACAGATACCCCCTGTATGACAACACCCAGAGGGACCAGGCATGAGCGGTCCTGGGCGACAGGAGAACATGGTGGAGATAGTAGCACAAAGTCATCCGGCAGAAGGGACGACAGTCGTACAGGAAGCAGCGTCACAGATGGAGGCGGTTCGGTGGGAGCCAGGACGGAATGCAGAGGCAGCAGGTCCCAGGATGGGAGTAGCAGGTGAGTTAACAGCAGGACAAGGGGAAGGGGTGGATAACGGAAAGGGGCCGTCCGGTGGTGTGGGGTTCAAGGCCAAGAAACAATGAAAGCATTCTTGTTGGCGGCTTCGTAGGTCGGGGTCATCCTCATCGTCGACAACAGATTCTTCGTCAATGTCGTCGGAGGCTGCGGGGGGAGTGCGTAAAGGGGCGGAGTCGGGTGGGGTGACATCTACGCTGGCAGCTTTTTCAGAATTATGGGAAGGGATGCCAAGGAATTTGCATTGGAAAATATGGAAGAGACGGTATATAGACATTTTCAGGCTATTGGATGGTAGAAATCGATCGGGGGATAGTAAGAAGAAGAGGAAGGAAGATGAGAAGGCTGGGAGTGTCCGGAAGGTTGCGCGGAATGTATTAAACTGGACAAGAGCCTTCTTGTGTCTAGCTAGCGTATGGGGGGCATCAGTATCCTGAACAATATGGGATGTTGTTAGCTTATTCAGACTCTATTTTGGAGGCAGCACAGATACATGAAGGTTGGGCTTGGCTCAACTATAATGAGAAGTTCCGAGATAAGATGGAGGAAAAACAGCTATTGTCCTGGGGGACACAAGATATTAATTTATGGTTGACGCAGATGGTGGCCAGGCCGGGGGGTGGGGTGTTAAGCGTTGCAAGAGGTGGACTAGCAGCTACGCCAGGGGTGGGGCGGTCCTTTCAGGCGGGAGGGACTCCCACGTTCCAGAGAACGGTCGGTGGCGGAGCAGGAGATATTTGTTGGTGATTCAACAAGTCTTCGTGCCCATTTCCAGATTGCAAGTTCCGACATGCTTGTTCCGTATGTAATGGGAGGCATTCCGCCATCAAATGTGTCAAGAAAGGGGAGGCCGGTAGCACCATGCCAGTCCCCAAGCAGTAGGGACTTATTGGGCTTAGCTTTGATGCCAATTCGGATCAAGGCTTTAAGGCCATGGATTAGGAAGTACTACAAGCGCAGGGACAGGGAGGTGCTTGAGGGGGGTTTCAGTATGTGTTCAGGATTCCGATAGTGGGAAAGATGGTTTCGAGAAAAGCTAGGAATTTTCCCTCAATTAAGCATTTTGCCCACATTGTGAGGGATAAATTGACAGTTGAGTTAGAATTGGGTAGGGTAGCTGGCCCATTTTTGGAACATCCATTTGCGGACTTTGTGGTTTCCCCACTAGGAATTATATTAAAAAAAGAACCGTGGCATTATCAGTTAATTCATAACTTGTCCTCCCCAATGGGATCCTCAGTAAATGACCATATCCCAAAAGAGTTGTGCACGGTACGCTATGCATCCTTTGATGAAGCAGTGGACTTGGTGAGCAGATGCAGTCCCGGGTGTTTGATGGCGAATGTGGACATCAAATCGGTGTTTCGTTTGTTGCCGGTGCACCCGTCCGCATTTCATTTGTTAGGGTTTAGTTTTGAAGGTAACAGTTATTTTGATAAATGCATGCCAATGAGTTGTTCTATTTCCTGTGCTTATTTTGAGAAGTTTAGTACGTTTATGCATTGGACTTTTGTGGAGCAGGTGGGCTGTGTGAATGTGGTACATTACCTGGATGACTTCCTGTTTGTAGGGGAGGCACGGTCTGGGTGGTGCCTTGAGCTACTGGACGTATTTGTGCAATTGTCCTGAGCATGGGGCGTTCCGTTGGCAGCAGGAAAAACGGAGAGCCCAGTGACGTGCATCATGTTTTTAGGGGTGGAGTTGGATACTGTGGATATGGTGGCGCGCTTGCCGATGGATAAGGTATGGCGGTTGCGCGTATTAGTGGCAAACCGGATGGGATCGCGTACGATTACCCTGAGAGAAATGCAGGCCTTGATTGGCTCCCTCAATTTTGCGTGTAGGTCAATTCCGATGGGACGGGTGTTTCTACGTAGATTTTCGGCAGCTACAGCTGGGGTGACCAAACCTCATCACAGTATTAGGGTGTCGAGGAGCTTATGGGCTGATTTGGGGGTCTGGGACGAGTTTTTGAAAGACTTCAACGGCACCACGGTCTGGAGGGAGGCCGAGATTTCCAGTTTTGACTTGCAGCTATTTACAGATGCAGCAGGGGGTCTGGCCTTGGGTATCTATTTTCGTGGTTCCTAGTGTGCGGCAGGCTGGCCGCCGGCATGGCGTAAGGCAGGTCTAACCAGCAGTATAGCCTTCTTGGAGTTGTTTCCGATATTGGTAGTCTTAGAATTGTGGCGGGACAGGCTTCGTAATTGTAAAGTAGTTTGGTGGTGCGACAATGCGGCTGTGGTCGGTGTGATTAACCGTTATGTTCCGCGCTGCATGCTCATAGTGGCATTATTTAGCTGTATTTATTTATTTAATAATGCGTGAGGTGGTCCTAGCTTGCTTGCGATTGTGGTAGTGAAGGCTCGTCACATTCCTGGGAGTACTAACAAGATTGCTGATGCTCTTTCCCGTTTCAAGTGGGATCTGTTTCGGACTTTGGCGCCAGAGGCAGAAGCAGTGGGAGCGTCGGTCTGGAGCACTTATGGCAGATTGGCCTCCGGAAATGATAGACCTGCTGCAGAGTTCAGTGTCATCGGCAGCGTGGGTGGCGCATCAACTAGGTTGCAGCAGCGTGGCGGATTTCTTGGTGGCTCGGGGATGGCAGTGGGGACCGGTGTCAGATCAGATCATGGGTCAGTGTGTCATTGGGGCGAAGACTGCGGGATTGTCGAGGGCAACAGTGTGTATGCATTTGGTGGGGTTTTCCTTTTTCTCAAAAGCAGTGAGTTAGGGTGCACCGGGCAGGGTATTTTTGACTCGCAGACTGCTACAAGGGTGGGAAACAGTCCCTTCCCGTGTGGGGCGACAGTAGGCGGCCTATTATGCATGACCTGGTGGTGAGGTTGTGTTCAGTGTTGCCTCAGGTTGCAGCGTCCCCGTACAAAGGCTTGCTTTTTCAAGCAGTCTTTGTGTGGCCTTTTTTGGTGCTTTCCGAGTGGGGGAGCTAGTAGCTGAGTCCAGTCCAGCCGGGCCAGAGTCACCAGTGGCTTGCAAATGCAGCAGGTAAAAGCGGATACCAAATTTTGCATACCTGGGTCGAGGTGGGGTGTGCTGGTTTATATAGTCTGGATGGAGTACACTTATCCCTGGTAGGAGTGGATTTGCTCCTGAATGATTGGCAAGAGGCCTTGGAATATGTTCTGCAGGGGAGGTTAGCTGGTCACAGCTTGGTATTGGGGGGTGGCACAGGAATGTGCATCGCCTGAGCCAGTGATGGGATCCTGGAGGTTTCTGGGGTCTGGAGCCATAGGCAATGCTTAGGGCAGGAGTGGGGTAACCCCAACTCGGACAATCCCTTGGGGCTTTTATTTATATTCTCTTATATACCACGCTATTCTGCATCAGTGTGGTTTACATTGAATAAACTGAAATTAAATTGAACAGGGCATTATAACTTGGAGATAACTATTTTACAGGGAACATGGGCTATGGAGGGTTAAGTGGCTTGTCCAAGACCACAAGGAGCACCTGTGGGACTAGAAACCCCAGTCCTTCCGGCCCAAGGTTGCTGTCCTCTAGTGGGATTTGAACCCCCAACCTTCCGGCCTGAAGTACCTTGCCCCAAGCACTAGGCCACTTCTCCACTCCACGTTTGCTATTGACATGGCAAAGCTAGAAGAGGGGGGGTATGCAGGTGCTCCTTGTGGTCTTGGGCAAGCCACTTAACCCTCCATAGCCCATGTTCCCTGTAAAATAGTTATCTCCAACTTATAATGCCCTGTTCAATATAATTTCAGTTTATTCAATGTAAGCCGCACTGATGCAGAATAGCGCGGTATATAAGAGAATGTAAATAAATAAATAAATATGCAAATAGCCATGGGCCAGGACACGGCGGAAGCAGAAATGTCATCACCATGCTACTCACATGGCTGGTGAGGACTTGTTCCGCAGTTAGGATGTTTATGATGTTGGTTTTGGAAATGTTTTTGGCTATTGTTAAAAGGTTAATAAAGCTGCGACCAGTGTAATTCCCAAATCTGTAGCAGTGTTATTATTGTAATGCGGGGGTGGGAGAAAAAGGGGAAGGGGAAGGAGGGGGTGGGGGTGGTAATGGGAGCTCCACATCTGCCGTACCTCAGTTACGGGAAGGCCGCGGGGCCACGTCCACGCGACTGCCGTTAACCGAGGGGGCGGCGTGGTGTGTGGTCCCAGCGCAGCAGCGGTCTAGGTGCCCGGCAGTGAGATGCAGACCATGTCTTATGAATTCATTGGCTCCCACGGGCTGAGTGAGGGGCGCGGGAGCCAATGAGAAGAGGAGAGGCAGCAGGGGGTTGGTAAAAAGGGCGAAAGGCCGGTGGGGGGTTTCATTATTCACGGGGATGGAGCCAAAGAGATTGCTGGTATCCCACCCTCCCACTCTTTTTTTTGGGGTGGTGTTGGGGAGGGGTTAAGGATATTGGGGTTGCAGCTGGAGGGGGCAGGCGGGATCCCCGAGGTTTCTGGAGTCCGGAGCCATAGGCAATGCTTAGGGCGGGGGTGGGGTGCCCCCGATCCAGACAATCCCTCGGGGCTTTTGCTAATAATATGGCAAAGCCGGAAGAGGGGGGGTATGCAAATAGCCGTGGGCCAGGACACGGCGGAAGCGGACATGACATCACCTTGCTACTCACGTGGCTGGTGAGGACTCGTTCTGTGGTTAGTATGTTTATGATGTTGGTTTTGGAAATGTTTTTGGCTATTGTTTAAAGGTTAATAAAACTGCAACCAGTTTAATTCCCAAATTTGTAGTAGTGTTATTATTGGAATGCAGGGGTGGGGGAAAAAGGGGAAGGGGAAGGAGGGGGGTGGGGATGGTAATGGGAGCTCCATGTCCGCCGTACCTCGGTTACAAAAACACTCTGATTCCGCTGCCGTCTCATTAACAACAATATAATGCCTCTCCAGTACCAGACAGATTGTGAGCTAACACAAAACCCTATAAAAAATCACTGGAGATCTATAATGCAAATCCACCCCCCCCCCCACCCCTTTGTGCATGAGGAGTAGCCTAATGGTTAGAGTACAAGCTTGGGGCCAAAGTAGACCAGGGTTTGATTCCCACTAACACTCCTTGGGGCCTTAGACAAGTCATTTAACCCTGCATTGCCTCAGAAAATTCCAAGTTATCAATGTCTCTGTTTAATGTACATTACCAAGTTTAAGTTACAATGCATCCCCATAGATATTGCAATGGGCCTTAGAACATCCTTACATCTATTCAGAAATCTGAACAAACCAGATTACTACAGATCCTACATATAAATTCCATGCTAACAGACCACTTGGTCTTAGTCACACAGGCAGAACACATTTAGACTGTCACCAGGTACAGAATAAATTATAACAAACTCAAAGTAGAAATATATAGACAAAATTAAATTGAAACATCAACAAGCCAGGCTCTGCATGCAGTGCAACACAAGAACTAGAAACAGTGATGTATTTCCCCCATATTGTGCAAAATATGAATGACATATATAAAATCCAAAAACTGACATATTCCAGTTATTCTTTACCTTTGTTATCTTACTATTTTATTTTTCTATTTGCCTTGATCCCAGTGTCTGGCTTCTGCATCCTCTGTCTTCTCTTAACTCTCTTTTCCAGAGTCTGCAATCCATCTGCCACTTCTCTCCACTCCTGTTTTCTTCACTTGCTCCCTTACATACATCTCTCTCTGACATTGATATTTTCCTATCAGCTTTCTTCCATTTATTTTCCCTTCTTACATTGCCCTCTTTTTACTGTGTCTATCTACACTTTTTAGTCTTTCATACTGCCTCCTCCCTTCTTGGCTAGGAGTAGTCTAGTGGTTAGAGCACTGGCTTAAGAACCAAAAAGACAGCATTTGATTCCCACTAGAACTCCTTGTGGCTTTGGGTGAGACTCTTAACCCTCCATTGCCTCATAAGAATCCACATTATGGATGTCCCTGTTTAATGCAGATTACCAAGTTTAATCTATAATGTAAACTGTTTGACTAAAATGATAAAGCATATAAAAAAACCTGTTAAATCTCTCTAGCTTTACAGAGCCGTTTATTCCCCAGTCTTTAATTAACCCTCTCCTTTAAGAACATAAGAACATAATATATACCATACCGGGTCAGACCAAGGTCCATCAAGCCCAGTATCCTGTTTCCAACAGTGGCCAATCTAGGTCATACGTACCTAGCAGTTTCCCCAAAAGACACAGATTCCACAATGCTTGTATTGGGTCAAGCAGTGATATCCAGGGTCCCTTTTAATAATGGTTTATGGACCTTTCCTTCAGGAACTTGTCCAAACCTTTTCTAAACCCAGCTACACTAACAGCCATTACTAAATCCTCCGGTAACAAATTCCAGAGTTTGATTACACGTTGAGTAAAAAATATTTTCTTTTATTAGTCTTAAATAGGTTACCCTGTAGCTCCATTGCATGTCCTCTAGTCTTTCTATATTCTGATGACGTAAACAATTGATCCACGTTTACCTGCTCCACTCCATTCATTAATTTATAGACCTCTATCATATCTCCCCTCAGCCGTCTCTTTTCCAGGCTGAAGAGCCCTAACCTTTTTAGCCTCTCTTTCTCTCTCTCTCTCTCTCTTCCACACTCCCTGTGGTCAACATCTACCCCATCCCTCCTGCCCTGTATTGTGTCTCCCCTTCTCCCCAATATCATGCCTTACCCCTTTTTCTTATCCTATCACCCCCATTTACAGCATCCCCCCTCTCTCCCTCACCCCATGTCGAGCATCTCCCAATCTCATCCCACCCCATATTCAGCATCCCTCTCTCCCCACTCCGAGTCCAGCATCTCCTTTACCTCATGCTCAGCATCTCCTCTCTCTCTCATCCCATATCCAGCATCTTCTCTACCCCATCACTTTGTTCCCAGCATCTGCCCTGCACTCCTACCCAGTGTCTAGCCTTCATCCTGAATGCCTTTATACCCTGCTTCATGTCAGCTATTTATCCCCCTGTGATCCCTACCCTGAGTCCAGCATTTCCTCTTCTTCTCCCTATGCCCCCTACCTTGTAGCCAGCATGCATTCTCCACCCATGACCCCTATCCCATGTTCAGAATCTGTCTTCCACTACTTATTCACTATTTGCTCTCAATCCCCTCATGCCCCCACACAGTGCCCAGCCTATGTTCTCCACCCCATATCCAGCATCTGCCCTCCATCTTTCTATACCCCTACCCCATATCTGGCATCTAACTCCCACTCCATATCACCACCTGCCCTCTCTCCCTACATCCCAACTCTTTGTCTGTTCTCTATCCCTCCAGCATCTGCCCTCCAGCCCCCCATTTGTGTCTAGCATCTGCTCTTTGTCCTTCCCATTTCCTATCCACACACTAATGGTGGTATTAATGGCTAGTGTACACCAATGCCAACTGTGCTAACTGTGATGTACCGTCAACTTTCACATTCCGCCCTGAACCTGTGCCATCACACATTATGCAGATGATTTCACCACACTGCTCCACACTAACGGTGAAGTGTGATCAGCACCAGTAAACCCAACTGTTGGCACACTTTAGTAATCATGCCCCATTATGAATTAGACTTGAGACCTATGTGAATATTATAGGTTGTTGCAGCTAATGTGCTATTATCATACAAATAGTACTGCATTAGCTGAAAACCTGATGCACTGTACAGTAACCGGGTAGCCGGACCCGGCGCCCCCTCTCTTCTTGCCCCCCAGCCTTTATTCTACCCCCCCCCTTTCAGCATCGAATAACAACACAGACATCAATTCTTGGTGAAAACTGGTCGCAGCTTTATTTGAAACAACTCATTAACATTAAACAGATATATTGATCCAACCAACCCCGCGGATTGATGGACCGCCAGCCATGCAACTTGCAAGGCGGCCACGCTTCCGCTCAAGCCGTGGTCCCCACCAATGGCCAAGTTCTGCCACCCCTATCCGACTTTGCCATGTTACTAGCAAAAGTCTTCCAGGGGTTGTCCGGGTCGAGGGCACCCCGCCCCCTCCCCAAGTCGCCTAAGGCTCCGGACCCCGGACCTCCGGGATCCCACCCACACGAACCCCCCCCCCCCAGCTGCGACACCCCGACTAACTTCCCCCCCACCCAGCAAAAGTGGGTGGGCGGGTGGGCTGCCTGTTGGGCACCCGCTCACATGTGCTCCGGGCAAGCCACGAGCCCCGGAGCACATGCCCCACGCTCCGACCTGATTGGCTCCGCTCGTTAAGCCTCGAGCGGAGCCAATCAATTTAAATGATGCGCACAGCGTCTTGACGCAGACATGCGCCGCCGACCACTTCCTGGATGAGCAGGGTCCCGCGCCGGGCCGAGCACCCGGTTACAGGCGGGCCCCGGGACCCTGCCCGCGCCCTGAAACCACTGCATGCATTTTGTAGCGCTAAAGAAATTATTATTATTATTAGTAGGGGTGTGTACAACATGTCCCCAGCAGACAGCCACTGAAATTGCAAAGAGTACAGCCTGGCAGCATGGTGGATGCAAATAATGTCACCCATTGAGATGGTGTTAACTGCCCCTGTGCTGTCTATAGCTTTTACGGTGACCACATACTGTTGATGCCCACTGGAACTGTGTATTGCAGACGTGCCTACTCTCTGCCCATATCCCACCCACCCTTGTGGATTCCACGGGCTCTGAGGATAGCAGAGTGATTTTCTGCTCTGTCTGCTTTTTCCTTGCTCTGTTACAGTCCAGTAGTACATGCTCTCTTCAGCTGTAACAGATAGTGCAGCTTAGTAAACATGCCCCTTACTCTCTTTGTAAAAAGAAGCAACTCATATAGGCTAACATCTGCAGAGTATACCAGTCTAGGCGTCCTCATTTTTTGAACCTTACTTGTAAGAACATTTTTGAGGGAATTGTTTTTATAATCATCTTTTTAATTACTTTTCTAAATGAATGTATAGACTTTTCTAACAAGAGTTCCTAGCCCTCCTCTTATTTATTGAGCTTTCAGGGTGGAGCATGTAAGAGTTCTGCCCATACTCCAGTGGATATTAGGGAAGTCGATAAAAGTAATTAATTTTTCATATAGAACACACAGAAAAGTATTTATTTTCAATTAACACACTTCTATGAGGTTTATATCGTGTGCATCAAATGGAAGCATACAGCAGATGGATCCCCGATCACTTAAATATTTTTTAAATAAACAAATTCAGTTTATTAATGGAAAGGTACGTAGACTTGCAAAATATTGGAAAGACCAACTTTAACTAATAAGATTTACTGCAGTCTACCTCTTTTCCTATTCAGCTACTACCCTGACACAATGCCATACTTTGCACTGCGATTTCCCTGTACTTCTGTCATTAGTAGGTGCCAATGATTTTCATGGATGCTACTCATGCAGGACCAAATAAGCTAGAATGGAAACTGAAGCCCTTTATTTCACGGTCAGAATGCAAATACATAACATTCAGGCTCAAGCGCAACGCGAAGGAAGTTTAGTCCCCACTTATTACTGGCATGAGCAGAGTTCCGTCTTTTAAATTATCGAGAGGGAGAGAGAGAGAGAGATGGATTTTAAAATAACGTTGACTTTATTTGTTAAACTGTTTTAAGACATGGCAGATACACAACTCTGACTAAGAATATCATTCAGTTTTGTGTTATAGCCTCAACCAAGTACAACTCTAAGGAAGTAAAAAACAAAAAAGGTTACAGCAGTGGCACATTTAGTATATTTCAAGACTTGATGTACCTGAATAGTTTTTACTGGTGTGATTGGGTTTTTTAGTTGTGTACTGCACAAAATAAATAAATAAATGTTGTGTTCTCCTATGAGGAGTTAGATTCATGAGGTTTGCTTAGCTGAAATTACGTTCGGGCATGTCCTGATGGTTCTATGTGATAAACCTGATGTCCCACGTTCACAATATATAGGAGGCCGCGGGCCCACGTGCCCGGCGGCCGGCAGTAACCGGGGGGGCGGGGTGGCGCGGCCCCCTCTGCGGCGGCATGAGGCGCGCTCCCGAGCGGGAGTTTTGATTTAAATCTATTGGCTCCCGCGTGCCCAGGTGGCTGCGGGAGCCAATGAGGGGATCGGAGGACCCAAGGGGAGCGAGCGGTCAGACGCCAGTCCTCCGGAAGCAGGGAGAAAGGACGGGCGTACCCCCCCTCCCTCCCTTTGGTGGAGCTTGGGGCTGGGGAGACGGGGGGGTTGCAGCTGGAGGGGGGGCGGGATCCCGGAGGTGTCCGGGGTCCGGAGGCATGGCAATATGCAGGGCGGGGGTGGGGGTACCCCCGACCCGGAGAAGCCCTCGGCTTTTGCTAGTAATATGGTGAAGCCGGAAGAGGGGGATGGAATTGCCAGGGACGGTTCTCGGCGGAGGCGGGAAGGAACTCACTTTGCTACCCATATGGCTGGTGAGGGATTGTCCCGCTGCCGGAACCGTAAGTTAACAGTTATGGTTGTAATGTTATGTTGTGCTTGTTTAATAAAGCTGCGACCAGTTAATTTGCCAATAAGTGATTATGTGGTGGTTATTTGAAGGGAAAAGCGGGAGGGGGGGATGTTGGGGTTGAAGCGGGCGAGGGCCACGTCCGCCTTACCTGGTTACTTTCAAAATTATGTATGAATTCATACAGCTGCAGTAATGTGCATTTTCTACCACCGGAGAGAAGTTTCAAATTGTAGTCGTTTAAAAAAAAAAAAGTCAAAATCAAATATTGATGTAACCATTGAAGATGATATGGCCGACGATCACCTGAGCTTATATCATCATTAGACTGATGTAAGTCCAGTGACATACAAAGTCGAATTGTTCTGAGCTGTATATGAACTGGAAGCACATAGCGGCCTCCAAACTCAATGATAGTGGATCAATGAAGAAAGTGTGTATCCTATTTCTTTTCCCCTTCCAGTATAGATTTCTTTCTTGTCGCACCCCCACCCAGCTTTGTGCAGACTAGCCTTTCATGCCTTATAGATTATTGGATCTTCTTCAGAAAGTGAGACACTATAGGTTAGGTTCATTGCATAAACAGAAGCTAATTCCAGGTATAAACAATGGGAAGTTAATGTAGCATTTATGAACCTTAAATGAACATTTGTTAACTGTGTGTCATTAAGCATACTCCAGTGGTTAAAACTGTTTTGTTCCACTTTTCAAAGGTTTACTTTTTCTGTGTTCATAGTAAAAGAGTAAAGGTTAATTAATGTCCCAACCAGCAATATGAATTTAATTAATGGACTTTATTAACCTCCTTTATAAAAAGATTCAGCCAAGGGAGTGTACCACAGATATGCAGAATATACACAAAATTAAGAAAATTTGAAATAGAGAATGCTACAGATTTGTATTGAGGATAAATGTCTGTTTTATTATGATGATGAGATGTTTCTGTATCAATGTATGGATTTTCTTAACCATAGATCCCAGACTTATTTAACACTAGAAGCCCCAAAAGGAATTTTACCTAGAAACCCCAAAGTGTGTCAATTGCCGCATTATCATGACAACTGCATTTAGCATTGAAATGCAGATGTGAATTAATGTGAAGTTACTTATTTGTTAAATACGTGCAGTATGTGATGTCATTATATGACGTCATCGTGTGTTTATTGCTTATAATGTTGGAGTAAAACTGTAAACAGTGATTGAGATGCGCCACCTAGTGAGAACATGAATTTATGCCTAGAAGCCCCAAAGTACGTCAATTGACGCATCCAAGACAATTGAGTGCGTCAATTTACGTACTTTGGGGCTTCTAGGCATAAATTCATTTTCCCGCTAGGTGGTGAATCTGTCATTAATTTTTGATGCACATATTTGAACATCTTGACCTTGCTAACAAAGTCATGGAACATGACTGACATGGTTCTAGCAGTGGCGCTGGTATACAACTTCGAAGATGCATTTGCGTCAATTGACACACTTTGGGGCTTCTAGTGTTAACCAGTGCTTAGAGAGGAATATTTGAGTCATTGATCTTTAGTTCCAAAATCACGATAAAAGAATCCCATCTGTTATCAGTCACAAAGCCTACTTATTCTTCATGGCAATGGTTAAAATGTTTAGATGTCTTATCAGTTCCCAAATGCATCTTCTGCTGGACTGATGATGTTTGTTGAAGTGGAACACAAAGGTACATGGCAGGTTAAGCTCCCGGAACGCTCCTGTCCAGTAAGCATTCAGTTTTATTAAATTCCTTGGATATTCAAAAGGAGTTGGAATGACTAAAACCTCATGCTCCAATTTTAACCTTAACTATTAGAATCAGGCTATTAAATAGATGAGGGGGTTTCAACCTGCTCCTCTGGACAGACCTAGCAGATCAGGTTTTAAGAATAACCACAAGGAATGTGCATGAGAGAGATTTGCATACAATGGAGGCAGTGCATGCAAATCTCTCTCATGCATATTGGTTGCGGTTATCCTGAAAACCGCACTGGCTAAGTGTGTCCCCAGGAAAGGGTTGAGCACCCCTGCATTAGACACACTATAACAGTGACTGGGTATATTATTAGACTCCCTATAGCAGTGACTGGGTGTAAATAACATCATGTTCACCAACAGTATTTTTCCTCTAGGGATAATTGCACCAGTCCAAGAAACAGGACCCATTCTTTAAATTGGGAGGCAAGGAGAAGTTGTATTATCATGGTATCCAAAAACATACAGGTAGATAGGCATGCAGCTGTGAAATTATATGATTTTGTTAGAAAGAAAGGAAGAAAGAAAGCTAAAAATCGGAAACTTTCATTTTATGCTTGGAATGCTCTCCCAATGGAAGTGGTGAGGGCAAACACAGTGACAGAATTCAAAATGGTATGGGACAGACACAGGGGATCCCTTTATAGAAACAGGATAACATCAAAACAAACATAACTATCTCTTATATCTGAACAAATAGGGGTGACCTACAAGCAGCTGTGGGTACACTCCTAAACAAAAGCATGGGGAGGGGTGACCTGCACGGAGCGGCACGTGAACCTGCTCATGTCGCCTTGCTAGGCAGACTAGATGGACCATACTGTTCTTTATCTGCCGTCATTTACTATGTTACTATATATTAGCACATATTTGGGTAAAGCACATCTAGCAAAATTGGCCAAGATGACTTCTAGAAAATATGATGACCAATAATTCTCAGTTTTAAAATACAGACTCTCCAAAGTAGTCTTCTAAAACTGTATGAGGTCCAGCTAAAAGTAAGATTTACGGCTATTGTTCTCCATAATTTTCTTGTAAATCTACCAAAAGTCATGATTTATATAGCAAGGAAAGAAGAAACCAGAAGTAAGAAATGTTTTATATAGGAAAACTTATGTATTTAGTGCAAGTGTAATTTAGCTGTCAGGACTGCATTTGCACAATCTTCCCTGTTATTTATGAAAACTGTGTACACCATAATACCTAATGTCTGTCTTCGATATTGGCATTTCAAGAGCCAATGTTATTTCAAAAGGTGCTCCCCTTGTGGTGTCACCTTTATTCACATACTTATCTAGAGAAAAACAGGCTGGGGTGGGCCTGATAAGACTCTGGCCTTGTATGAAATAAAAGGAAACTGTACAGAGATCTTTCGGTCCTTCGGAACTGAAGAGTGCCCGTAGCTTTCTTTTTTTTTTTTAAACTTTTATTTTCATTTTGCAACAAACAAAAGAAACAACACACCAAAAGAGACAAAACAAGTATACAATAAGGAAAAGTAAACCCATTACCCCCCACCCCGATGCTTCTTCTCTACCCGATTATATCAGCATGTGAGCGCTTCCAATTAACAGTGATTATACATCAAACGATCAAAAGAGTATCTACAATACAGCATGATCATGGGACAGAGATATATACAAAGTTAGACAGTCAGATGAGAGCATTTAGCAAAATGTACATAGTCATTGAGCATCTTCCATTGAGACCAATGAGAAGGAGTCTGAACGGAGGAAGCGAACAGACGAGGTATTTGTTCATATTTACTGTAAAGACAGGCATGATTCCACCATTCATTGGGGCTCAAATGGGAGCTAATTTTCCAGCATTACTTAATTAGGGAAATAGCAATGCCAAGCATAAAGTTCGAAAGGAGATAAGCCATTTTTTGGGAGAAAGGGGATCCCCGCAACTGGGCGAAGTCCCACTATCCTCCAAGAAAGGGGCTCCTGAGAGTGCGAGATAGACTAAATACGACCCCAGACCCGACGCCAGTAATACTGTAGTGCGGGATATTCATGCATAACATGAGGCAATGAACCAATGGCCGCAGGAGGTGTCCAGCAACCATTGCCCTGAGTAGTGTTCCATTTGTCTAATCTGTGAGAAGTGTAAAAACACCGGTGGGCTAGAAAGAAGAGGGTCTGAGTGAGTGAGGCGGATCGGGAACCTGTGTCCCTCTACTCCAGATAAGGCTCCATTACTCCGAGGTCAAAGTCACATGCAATTCTCTCTCCCATACTTTCTGCGTTATAGGGGTATCTCTAGTTATAGCATTACATAAGGTTTAGGAAAATTGGATGCTACACCCGGTGAACTACCGAGAGATCGGAAAGTCTCCAATCAACCTTATGTAGAGAATGCCGATGGCGGGAGTACTCTAGTGCTCCGAAGGCGATGCTGAAGTTACACTGACCAGAGTCGGGAGTCTATAGATTGCATAAGAGTATTAAAGGCACCTAAAGTGTCTAAAAGCATTGGTGGATAGTGGGAGTCTGATGGGAGAGTCATACCAGGGAGAAAGGTAAGAGGAATCGGTTTGCAAAGGCCCGCTTCTATATCTAGCCACACAGGTCTACTCGGTACTGGATCTTCCAACCAACGAGCACCTTGTTTG
The DNA here is from genome assembly GCA_033557465.1 of Ichthyophis bannanicus. Classification (NCBI taxonomy): domain Eukaryota; kingdom Metazoa; phylum Chordata; class Amphibia; order Gymnophiona; family Ichthyophiidae; genus Ichthyophis; species Ichthyophis bannanicus. Next base: position 994,357,436 of record CM066033.1, on the reverse strand, counting down.
AGAAGAAAAGATTGAGGGAACACTTGAGTAAAATCACCACCAAGTATTAATGGAGCATTGGCAGAGGCCAAGGCCAACTGCGCAATACTTGCATAGTAAGCAGGGTTGTCCACATTCGGGGCATAATGCAAATACACGTAAATTCACTATCTCCAACCTCAAGGTGTACACGGGCCCATCTACCCTCCTTGTCAGCGCTAATATCAGGTACAGTAGCGTGCAAAGACTTCTTAACCAGAATGGCTATCCCGTACCATTTGGAAACGGTGGGAGAATAGGCAGCTACCATGTGAGGCTTAGCATTGAGTTTCAGTGTTTCAGCAGAGTTTAAATGCGTTTCCTGAAGAAACACTAAATCAACATGCTCATGGCTAAGATAGCTAAGGATTTTCTTTCCTTTGAGTGGACCATTAATGCCTTTGACGGTGAATGATAAGATTTTACATAAGGCCATTCAGAAAAGTTAAAAATTCTGAGCATGATAGCACACATAATTTCACTATGTCCCTCAAACTGACTGTATCTGGCTGTACACATGACATAGGAAAAATAAGCTAATATAATACAATGAAGCGCCCCACATTAACAAAGAAAACCGCAGTACGGTAGAGGAGAAGCAAAACCCCAAAATTACTGGCGACCATGTGTCTGCGGGGAGAAACCCCAGAGAAGGCCGAAATTGAAAAAACACATAACCTGTAGGACTGTGCGTGCTCCGAATCCGACCGAGGCACACATCATGAAGGGATTGGAGACCAAAAAACAAAAGTCATATAGAGAAAGAAAGAAAGTCCAGGCTATTTCTGTGCTTGGCTATAACCGCCGCATCGGGCCCTTCAAAATGGCGGATAGAGCCGGCAAATAAGAGTCCAAGATTTGGGATTAGCGCAGCTGCTCTGCTTCTTTGGAGTCTAAAAATGTTGATAGTAGATCAGGATCTTCGAACGTCCTGGTTTGGTTGTGGAGAGTCACTCGGAGCTTCGCTGGATACAACAGGCCAAAGCGAGCCTGTAGTTGTTGAAGTCGAGGGCGAAAAGCAAGGAGTTTCTTCCGACGGTCAACGGTAGGCTTTGCCAAATCAGGAAAGAAGGAGACCTTACGACCTTCAAATTCCAAATGATGATTCGCTCGGGCAGCATGTAAAATTTGTTCCACTTGTTGATATCGTAGCAAGCTAAAGACAATAGGCCGGGGGGTCGTGCGGTTGAGCGCCATGTGGGCAGGAACACGGTGTGCTCGATCGATTTCCAGTTCTCTGTGAAAAGTGATCTTTAGCAAGGAGGGAAGAGTTTTGAGCAAGAATTCTCTTATATCTCCTGCTTCCACCCCCTCCGGCATTCCGAGGAGCCTCACATTGTTGCGACGGGCTCGATTATTGCTATCTTCTAACTCCTTTTGAAGATTCTGTATCTGGCGCTCAGCCTTGTCCAGTTTGCCCAAGCGCACCTCGTGCGAGTCGAGGACCCCCGCCATGTTGTCCTGCCGTAATGAAAGACTTTCAAGTCGGTCCTGGAGCACTCCAAAGTCTTCTCGCATGGCTCGAAGCGCTTCTCCATTGGACTGCACCAATTCCTTCACGCCGCGTATTTCCTCCAAAATCTCCAGGTGCATTTCGGGGTTTTCACGAAATGGAACCATCTTCTGTGGGGAGGACACCTCTGTTTTGGAGCGTTTTCCGTGAGAAGAAGAAGGAGACCCGAAGTCCAAGCGCGCTGGTTTATGGGCCGCCATCCCCCCCGAGGTGCCCCGGTCAGCTCGGAGCGAAATAGTAAATTTGTATAGGTAATAAGTCAGGATTCTAAGTAGGCCTCTCGGGAGCTTCAACGCAAAGCGTCCTACCCGCTGGACATCAGGCTCCGCCCCCGTGCCCGTAGCTTTCTGTTTCGTTACAAGAACAGAGACTTAGCCCCCTTCCCCCCCCCTCTTACTGCACGATGACTGAAGAGATAGAGAATGCAACTACAACTTTAGCAATGGCAAATGAAACGAAATGATTCCTAAGGTTGTCGATGCCCTCTAACGACACAAAATAACCATACTTAACTGAAAGTTTCAGTACTTGAACTTTGGGACTTCCAGTAGTGTTGGTTTGCTTTGGGCTAATAATTTGGGAAAGTGAGGAAGAAAGAGAGACATATGACCGGGGCATAAGTGTATAGGGATGAACTGAGAGAAGATGTATGCTGAAGGGGCAAAAGAGGTTATGCAGCATAGCAAAGAAGAACGTCTGGGCCGGATTTAAGATGTTGATGCCCATTGATAAGACCAGGGAGTGGCGGGGAGCGGTTTCTTCTCCAAAGAACATAGACATGGTCGTAAAACAAGTGGAATCAGGTGCGTTGCTTATGCCGCTTATGTCTAAATCGTGGGTCTAAAGATCTGTAAAGTAATGCGAGACTATCGCGCACAGAGAAGCCTCTCCCTGTGCATGTGCGCAGTAGTTCTGATCAGGAGCCTAAGATAGGCAGATGAGCAGAAAAAATGTTACAGTGAATCTCTTTCATTGAAACCAGAGCATTGTCTTCTTTCTTGGAAACGTTCTAACCCACCCCCAAAAGCGTGTGTTCACTCTATGACGAAAACATTGGATAAACAGAGCATTTCTCTTGAAATGGACAATAAACTATTGGGCGCTCTCCACAATTTATGAAGTATGCGATCTTGTTTGTTTGATTTTTCTACATCAAAATCTATTTTAAAGTGTCAGCTCCTTTCAACTATTATATAGATGCATAATAACAGAAAGCCTCTGGGGGCGAGGAGGGGGGAGAGTTTCTCGGCTAGTCATTAACACACCTAATAGTATACCTAAAACAACAACAACGACAGAAGAAAAGACAAAACTAAAACAATAAAATATAACTTTTATAAATTTGTGCTGTATACGATCTTTTCTTTTCAAAATTATTAGACTGTCAAAAAGGAATTGCAAAAAACAACAGCAAAAAAACCCCTCAAGGGTCATCAATTTTCAAGTACTCGGAATGTTTCTTACTGGAAATAATATCTAATCATCAACAACTTCATAGTAGACAGTGGATATCAGTATCTGCCTATATAGTTGTGAAAAATTTGCATCCATGACCTGGTTTTGTTAAGCGTCAGGATTTTATTCTCTTATAATAATAGCGTCTTTAGGATTTTTAAATATTAAACTAAAAAAAAAAAAAATAGAACTAGTCAGGGAAGTTAATGGTAACCTGATTCGACACTGGAAAGTTGTATTAATAATAATCTGGAGGGTCCTGCACCTGAGTAGCCGCTATCATCTTCATCTTCCGCTGATTGGCTGCTTCCCTGTTTATATAAGTGTCGGAAGGAGAAGATATGAAAAACGTTTCCTTTCTATAGGAAAAGGCTTGTTCATAAATGGCTTTCTTCTACAAAAAGCTAGGGGGATTTTATGTGCATCGTCACCGAAAATATAATGCACGATGTAACTTTTTATTTCTTGGGAATGCAAAAAGAGTTCATTATTCAAGTTTTCAATTGTTCCTTATTTATGTTGCTATTCGTAATTGGCTAAATGAAACTACCCCACTGCTTTGGAAACGCTTCTAGGAGAGGGTCAAAAGCAATTTGCCTTAAGTATGAAAAAAGTACAATGCAAGTGCTGCTTGACACCTCTTACGCTTTTTTTCTGTCTCCCATCCTACCTGTTTCGTTCTCTTCTATTTAGATAAAGCGCACAAGTGTCTGTCACCATCACGCCACTAACGGAGCTCTCAAGACGTATGTGGCGTTTGTTTGCCGTTGCGCTCTATGCACGTCTGGCTAATCTCACTTTTCCAGCCCAGACAATGTACTCGGATTTAGTCGTGTGCCTTTGTCCATTTTTACAAAGAAAAGAGGGCTGAATGACAGGATCTGTTAGCCTGCATGAACAGCTACCAATAAACCCCCTCGAAAACCCGGACATCTTCACCAAAGATTAACAAAAAAAAAAACAAAACCTCTTGCCTGTATGCCTGCGGCTGCTATTAAGACACTTCCCTATCTCCAGCACTTAAAAGCATAACAAAAAATTAAGCTGTAATTAAAAAGAAGTTGAACCCTTTCATATCTGGAGGCAATATATGTGCCCATGGAAGAAATTCTGTCTCAATGTTCATCAAATGGAAAGGCGAATGAGTAGATTATTATAACCTTTCCTCCTTACTATAATTCGATGTACACATACTCGATACTATACTATTTTACAATGCATATTGTTGCTCAGAGGAGTTACATTGAATTCTAATGATACTTTGAAATGTATCATTAGAATTCTTCGGTAGCTTCCTTCTGGAAGGAAATATAAAAGTTAGCAACTAGCTACTACTTACCATCCCTTTGGCTACCCTAGACTGCTTTAAAAAAATTCGGGTTTTGTTTGTTTGTTTATTTGTTTATTCTAAATCTTTAAATGCTCAGAACTGTGTATTAACTCCTTTACTGTGTAACAAGAAATGAATCTGAAACTCTGAGACACAGTAGCTATTGTCTGAGAGTGAAGCGAAACTGCATTTAAACAAATGAAAACACCGATCTTTTTTATTCAGAAATATGTTTTGCAATGTGTTAAAAAACATTGCAAAACATATTTCCCTATGTATCTAGCTAGGAAATGCATACAGAACACGAGTGGACAATAGGTCCCAGGCTTGTGCAGAATAAAGCATTGTAAGGTTGGAAAATGGATAAAAATGTTGAAAGAATCCACAGTTCCTTATTAGGCGAAGATACAATATTTATTCCTTGTCTCCAGGGATGAAGCTCTTCTATCTATTGTCCTCCCAGTTCTCGGTGCTGATGCTTAATTTTCAAAACTTCTATATTACCAAGGGACCTACGACATCAGCTAAAGAAATACCCAGCAAGTACAAAATCTGATCCAGGGAGCGCCTCTTGTGCAGAGGGAAATTTTTTTCCTGCAGGTTTTTAAGGAGTGCAAATCGACGCGATTATATCTTTATGTGCTCCTCCATGTATTTTTGGGAAAATACAAGAAGTGTGGATTTTGGGCGACTATCCTGTTAAGAGAAGTAAATACCGCATTCTCGAGAAACAGACAAAAAAATGTCAACTTCCTTTCCGGGACTCGTCCATGATGCAGAGGTATTTCTCTATTTAATCCTTAGAACCGTTAGATCTAATTAAAATCTGCTTCAGATAACTTAGAGAACCGGAGACAGAGATCGTTATTACATCTGTCACCAAGACTAGTATTCTGTACCTTACAACAGTTGCTCTAACGAAAAAAGTATGTCCGGAGAACAGAAAAATCGAAAAAGATTAAATGCGTGAATTGTTATGCAACGCCCATCTTATTTATTGGATCTGATGGCCGAAGTGTGAAGACATATAAAGAAAATATAAATGTGTAAAAGGAAGGGCTTTCTAAGCCGATGGTATAACGTTATGGCACTTGTAACTGAACGTGATATTTTACTATTTATTTGAACAGTGGAGTCCTTACATTAAAGGTGTAGCTTTCTTTCTTAATCACAACATCTTATGATAAAATATGTGCTTAGCATTCCGAACCAAAAATATGGTTAGTATAGCCCCCTTGAATTGGCTTCAATGTGTCCTTAAGATTTACTGTATTGATCCCAATTGCTTTAGTATTTGAGTTCAGATATGACTTTGAGAAGGGCTCAAGGCTGTTTTTCTGGAATTACAAATGTCTTGGAGTGCTGCTTTACACTTTATCTTGGGTAATTTTAAAGACTGCCGGATATCAGGCATGAGATAATAGTGCATTGTTTTAAATGACAAACCTAAGAGGGTTTTGCCTGCTTTTTCCCCCCTTCCTTTCAGATACGTCATGATGGATCAAACAGTTATCGTTTGATGCAGCTCGGATGTCTGGAGTCTGTGGCCAACTCAACTGTCGCCTATTCTTCCTCGTCGCCTTTAGCATATTCCACAACTGGTACTGACTTTACTTCTCCTTATTTCTCCTCCAATCACCAGTACACACCACTTCATCACCAGTCCTTCCACTACGAGTTCCAGCACAGTCACCCAGCTGTAAATCCAGACGCCTACTCCTTGAATTCTCTCCATCATTCGCAACAATATTATCAACAAATCCATCATGGCGAGCCAACAGATTTTATTAATCTCCATAATGCCCGGGCACTCAAATCTTCTTGTTTGGATGAACAGAGGCGAGATTTTGGGTGTCTAGATGCTTACCGTCGGCATGATCTATCTCTTATGAGCCATGGGTCCCAGTATGGGATGCATCCAGATCAAAGACTCCTGTCAGGACCAAGCCTGGGGCTTGCAGCCTCGGGAGCAGACGATTTGCAGGTAAATAAAAGGAATATCTTTTCCCTGTAGTACATTTTCAATAGATTTTTCCTTTAGTTGAAGACAAGGAATAGCGTAATAAAACTAGCCTTATTAACAATAAGGACAAAGCAGGAATAACCTCAGCGATCGAATAAAATCTTACCTGGATTTGATGCTTAAACTAACAGGGGTCCTCTTCAAATTTTTTCCTTTTCAGGGGGAATGGCGTTGTGGTATTTCAGAATTCAGTTTTCATCAACCTTAAAACAAACGAACAAGCAAACGAAAAATGCTGTTGTTTTCTTTTTTTAAATTTAGTGAGATACATTTTTTTTTCCTTTTTAGCAGTTCAATTTGGAAATCTTGTATGCTACTACCAAATAAGATCCTTTTGCCATACATTCGTCTGTCTTTAAGCTTTCTGTACCAACTTAATCACTTTTTAAACCATAAATACCTCATCACAATACATACGCAAGAAGAAACTTTTTAAAGAACGGAATATTAGAAAATGCAGGCAATGTAAGTTTATTTTTTTTTTCTGTGACTACTTACATTACAGAGTTTTTCCTTATGCCCAGAGCTGAACGTATGCTAAGTTACATAATTCTAAGTGTCAAACGCTCTAAAATTCACCTGCGATTTTATAATTTCTAGGATACTACTTAGTGATCGACTGAACCTTTCCGCCTTTACTTTGAAAATAACGTTAAGCTCTCAACAATCCCCCCCCCCCCCCTTATCTTTTGGGTTAATGCGGGCATAAACATGATTTGGCTTTGTACAAGTTGAATCTCAACACTCGGATTTAGTAAATCATTTTCTACTGTCAGCCAGGGTGTTCTTTACTAGCCCCTTTTTCCACTCGGATCCCTTATGTCTCTGTTCCCACCTTCACCCCACCGCAACACACAGACAAGACTGACTATTCAATGAACAGCTCGACTAAAACCTATTTATTCTGTCTCTTTTTTTTTTCTTTTAATACGTCTGCTGCTGATTTTTTTGTATCTGTACACATTTTTTTTCATTGGTGGGCACAAAGCCTACTCTTTTTCAAAAGAGGGGATTAGGCCATTTGCAATATCTACACAAAGACTAAATCCTGTGCGAAAGAGCACCGTAGTTTATCCAATTTTCGACTTAATCCCATTCAACTGGTCATTTATGCAATGTCATCCGACTAAACAACACGCTCCATGTAAAAGAAATGAGTAAAACTGCAGTCAAACCCTGCAACTTATTTGAAAACACAAAAGTTCAGAGAAAATTCAATCAACCTTCCAAAGCTGTTTTACTTATTTTATTAATGCAATTCAATAAAGTTTGGATCTTACAATTTAACCCTTATCGGCAAAAAAATAAATAGTATATTTCATTTTTATATGACAAATGGCAAAGTAAAAAATATTTTTCTTGGAATTCAAGTAATTCTCAATCATGTCGTTTTTAAACTATATCTTTATGTAGCTTCGTCCAGAATAATTGGTAAAATAGCCACCCACTTTCTCCTTTTCTATACAAAAGCCTGCCAACATATTGCCTCCTTTTAGTTGCAGCAAATGTAAGTATTTTTTTCCTGAGCTGAATTTTAAGTGAAAACCCAATAGTAGGGAGAACACTTAAGTCACTAGAACAGATGCAAACAGTCTTGAGGCTGCAGTTACATCTTTGAGGCTCCTAAAAAGATTTTCCATGCCCAACAAAAGAAACTGTCACACCTTTTCCCGTCACCGGCCTAATTTATGCTAGTTCTTACACTTTTTCTGTATTGATTTGATAATCACTTTAAAGCAGAACGTAGGAAAAGAACTCGCGAGTTTATGTAAAAAGAGATTCGATAAGCTTAGCTATAGAGAAGGAAAATAGAAAGGAAAGCAGAGCTCTAAGGTTATTTTCGAAACCTGCGTTTAATATTCTCGAATTGTCTTCTGTCTTACTAAACTGTTCACGAGCTAGTAGATACACTAACACTCTTAAAGACTATTCTAGGTAGAATTCTTAAAGACAGAACCTAGTTATATCATTCTACTTAACAAGTGCATTTTTATTTAATTTGGGGATGTAACACCAATTACCAATACGATATTTCATTTTTTTCTCATTGTCAATGTCAAATGCACGTACTTCTAGAGCACATGTACTAAAACAACAACAACAACAAGCCGTTTTGATAGAGACAGGCCTATAGAAAATAGGCCTGCAAGACTGGAAATGTTTCGTATAAGAACAAACGCCTTTTAAAAATTGAGTCATAGAGTCTATTTCAATGAAGATGGTTCCATATTTATAATTTACAGAAAGCGATATGTGCATGGGACGTTTATTAGATGCTCCTTGTCTGTGTCTTCATCTTTGATGTATTTGCTGATAGGTTATTTCAGAATAGCATGGACTTCTTTTATAACTTGCACAAGATATACAAACATATCTTGTCATATATTGCCATTAATGGGCAAAAGATAGAGTAAGACAGCCATACAAGTGCAAAGGTCCTATTTAGGCAATATTTAAAATATTGGGGACCTTGTACTGGAGTGGAGGAGTGGCCTAGTGGTTGGGGCAAGGTACTTCAGGCCAGAAGGTTGGGGGTTCAAATCCCACTAGAGGACAGCAACCTTGGGCCAGAAGGACTGGGGGTTTTAGTCCCACAGGTGCTCCTTGTGGTCTTGGGCAAGCCGCTTAAATCTCCATAGCCCATGTTCCCTGCAAAATGGTTATCACCAAGTTATAATGCCTGTTCAATGTAATTTCAGTTTGTTCAATGTAAACCACACTGATGCAGAATAGCACGGTATATAAGAGAATGTAAGTAAAATATATATATAGAATGTTTGGCGAAATGCAGGTGACTGTTATGTAATTAGCATCGTAATGACCATGAAAAGAATTTTAAGATAGTACAATGATGTCGACACAATGCTATATCAGTAGTTTTCGCTCAATGCTTCTTTACGTATGGGCATAAGAGCATGTATTTTATCCATGTATGTACTGTAAATATATTTGCGCATCTGCTTTGTATTAAAGGGATCAGTGGAGGCGCAGTGTGGTTTAGTACTGAACGGTCAAGGTGGGGTGATAAGGAGAGGTAAGAAAGCTTTATTTATTCTTTGCTACGCTCACTTAAACAGGAAAATGACACATTTTAATTTCATTTGAATATACGCAGATTTGAAAATAAGATATATTTATTGCTAGCTTATCCGTGTGGTAAAAGAAAGATCACATTTGAAGCTGAAGTAATACACCGGATAATTTCAAATCTAATAAAATTCTAAGAAACATTTTTATTTTTATTTTTACAGATAGATTTCTAACTATTTTTTAGTAAAACCAGTGTCCAGGACTTCCCCTTTCCGCTTTCCTATCGTTTACATCTCCTGCAATTGTGGTGGGAAATTGAAAAAAACACAACCTTAGAATTAATATAATGGGGATATTTATTATGCAAAGCAATAGCTTCAGAGCTTGACAACTACACACACGCAGTAAGTTAAATATTCCTCTTTAGTAAAAGTATCTGGGCAAATTTGTCAGTTCCTAAAAAACCTGTAGATAAAATATGGATTTTATTCAGCACATGCACTCTTTTCACAGAGATCTGTTGGAAGGCTCTTCCTAAACATGTCTTATCTTCAAATGTACTTCTTATAGAAAAGAGCTGAATTTTTAAAGAAACCTTTATAATCTTTTTCCAGAAGAAATAATAAAAAAGTGAAAAGACCTAGAATAATAGCAAACATGTGAGTGTCATGGCTATTTTTGTAACACAAAGGGTCTTTATAGAATAAAAAAAATACCTTTTGAAATTTTGTCTTGAGGTTGTAGTATTTTCTTATTTCTGAAAATTCCTAATTTACACTAATATTGTAGGTATTATTACAGACTGATCTTTTTTTTTTTATTCTACAACTCTACATGTGAAATAATATTGTCCATTTCAGCATTTAAAGCACAATACAATTCAATCAAAATATTTCAAAATATTGGGAGAAGTTTCACTATTTTGCAAAATTGTATCCCATCGGGCACACAGATATTTTCTTATTCTCGAAAGAACATTCCAACAATATACAGGTTGTAGGTATTATCAAACGATGTCTTTCTCTATGACAAAGATTACTGAACGATTAAAAAATAGCTTAGCATTATGGAAAAGTTGGATATTAAGGTTTTAATATCTTAGCTTAGACCTTAGCATTAAAAAGAGAAATTTATAGACTAGAATGTTGCCATAAAAACTAAAATATAAATCGCTTTTCACAGGATTTCTTAATATTTTTTATTATGTATTGTTTGATTTTTTTTTTTCTTGCCAATAGATTGGCAAGCTCTGCCAGTCTACTGGGGACAATGTCAACCCCGCAAAAAGAAGGTATATGAACGGTAAATAATCATGTTGGCCTTATTAACATTAGATACTAAAATAGATGATAAAGAATCTAAAGAAAGGCTATGCTGTGCCCGAGCAGATGTGAAGTTGTTATTTAAACACTTTCGACTGTACTATTCAAAGCAAAGCAGACATTAATTATGGAGCGTGGCGAAGGTACAGATGGTGCTGAAAGGACAGCTCCGTCTATTATAATCCCTACCCGGCCAAGACGCTCCTACTATGCTAATATCCTTAGTGGATCGCAATCAATTTTATTTCTAAACTATTGTTTCGAGTATGTCTATTTAGCTCTTTTATAATACTTAGAGGCTTCTAGCTAAGTTATGGCATTATATATTCCAAATCTGAGGGTTTATGAGAAAGGAATTTGCAATTTTACTAGTGTTACGCTCAAAAGATATTTAATATTTAACTTACAAAAATACATGACAAGAAGTATAATAGTCTTTGGACGTTTTTGATTTAGAATGCTTTTCTAGAGCTAATTCGATTTAAAGAAATGGGTCATAACTAATTTTCCTACTTTTGGAACATTTTGCATAGCTTTAGTTCCCCCATTTCTGCTGCATCTAAAATATTTATGTTATTCTACAGATTTCTGTTCTCATTAATTAGATACATCAGAAGTTAGTTTAGTTTTTGAACTATTATCTAACCTTTCGGAGCCTAAGTTTCCTTGGACATAATAGCACAGATTTCAAGTAAATTTGGACCTAAGATTGAGCTGGCTGCTTGAATTATAAATACCAAAACAATACAGCATTTTAATCTCGCTTCGGTCAAAGTTTATTGTATGGTAGCATCTTCCAGTAAAGATCTTCCGTTTCCGATATGCTGGACTAAATCCTGAGGTTGTCAAGGTGCTGAAAGACATAATGCAATCCAAAAGAATAAGTTTGCATATAGCGCAACAGATATTACGGAACAGTAAATACTACTGCAGGGAGAGGGGGGTATCTCATACCAATACTGAAACAAAATGGAATTCATTCCAAATTAAAATGGTCTGCTTGGTAGTTCATATTAATAAAGCTGTTTTCTTTTTATAAAATATCATGAACATAGAAAAATCTTAATGTAAACTGGTTTTACGTTTAATATTTTTACCTGTTCTATGATTTTTTTATCATAGTCATATTTTGCAAAAACAAATCTATTTTTATTGTTTTTTTTTTCAAAAACAAAGAGGTTTATATTGACGGGTAAGAAGTGGCGAAATTGCAAATATAAAAATTAATTACGTACTGGGGATTTCATCATAAACTTCGGCACTAATAATGTGGGGTACCACGTAAGGATATTTAGGAATCAGAATATTTATAGCGAAGAACAAGTTCATTATATGGATCACAATTCAGGCAACTTCCAAAAATAGCGAGTGTGCTACCAACGCTATGGGACAATGGCTTCACTCTTGTCACTCTTGCAGGTCAGAAACTGGCTGAAAATTGATCCTCGACACCACCACCAATACCACCTTCATTAGCCATACAGAATCTGCACAACTGCTCCAATGTGGGGAGCTTTGTATGACAATTCTCAGAGGTTGAACAATTCCTTCAAACTTAAAAAACATTGTTTTCTTTTTTTTTCTTTTTTCTTTTTTAACAACAACGGTCTTTGCCCCTGCTTTTAAGTAACAAATTTGGAGTGCAATGCAGTCCCTGTGTTTGGAGGGTGAGAAAGCTTCTTTTCTCTAAATGTCCTCAGATTGCTTGGGGACATTTACCTTCCTCTCACAATTGTTTTCGTACCTTGAGAACATTATATGGAAATCTGGGCATCTAGATCAGGGACCTATGTTCCTTTTTTATTTTTTTTTAGTTGTTATAATCTGGGTTGGATCTCCATAATATACTCAGTAGACTTGCTTTGGATGGTCATGGTTAGCTATACTATTTGCTACAGTGTAACTTTTTTTCCTTCAAATTTATGCTCATTTGGTTCCCAACTCATTCCTCGGGATACACTTTTAGGGGCTTGTTTACAAAGCCGCGTTAGCGGTTTCTGCCTGATATCGGAGCCGCGGCCCTATTGAATTCAATGGGGCCGCGGCTCCGATATCGGGCGGAAGCTGCTACCGCAGCTTTGTAAACAAGCCCCTTAGTCTGGATTTCAGGATATTGCAATGAATATGCATGAGATGAATGTGCATGTAGCACTTCCATTGTATGCATATCTCTCACAGCCGTATTGACTGGGTATGTCCCCAGGACTGATCTACAAACCTCTTTTCAGTGCTGACAGTGCCGATGCTGGCAGCAGAACAAACACACTCTCACACTTTTGAGATATGCGTATGGTAACTATGCTTTATATCACCAAAGACTTTTCCTGGAAAAACTATATATTAAAATGAACTTGCATTTTCCTTTGATGGGCATTGTAAAGCGAAAACATTTACAGTCCTCTATAGTGGAGGTAGTTATCATCCAGATAAAATATTTGCTACTGAATCTGTCTATAGAGCCCCATCCTGTGGTTCTCATTTAATCGTGTGCAGGATTTAGCATGAAGCTCAGAACCAATAATCTTTATTTTACCTAGTGTTCCCGTATCGATAGCTTTTCTAGCCTGGGGGCATGTGCTTTTGATATGTTAATATATCTGAGTGTGAAATTCTGCAGAGATCATATTAATGTTGTTCGAGGAGAGTGGAGCTTTACCTTAGTTGAATATTCAGATATTCTGTTTCAAAAGAAATTACTAAAGAAACGAAACTCCTATTTACAGGCATCTTCTGTGCTTTAAATTTTTGTAATCACTTTCACTTTTCAAGAATTGGCACAGTCTTCCTCAAGACTATTAATTTGTATCTATCTGTAACAAAGAACCTTTTGATTCACTGAAAAAGAACATATATAGATTTCTGCATATGTGGTACAAAAAGCTAGGTGATCTCCCCTCAAAATATTTGGCTAAAGAGACAAAACGATGACATTTGGCCCTTGTCGTTTTATGAAATCTAAATGGCAAACTCCAAATAAAGCTCTCGTTTCACTTTGTGATCATCTAGCCTTGCTGCCCCAGGCACATTTCAGAAGCTTAAATACTGTTATAGCCTCTGGGCCATGAAGAGAGGACCAGACTATTGGCAATAGCTTTTTTCAATTGCCCGTGGCAACATAAAATACAAACTACAGTACTTTGAATCAAAACATTTTTGGGGAATTAATATGAACCCTACACATTTTAGGAGATCTTGAGTTTGTCAAATGCTTAAAGGTGACTGGCATCCAAAAGCAGAGTCATTAATGCCTTTCTAGATATGTTGTCAAATTGTATTTACGTTGAAATATTTATTCTGATCTTTTCATAAATTATCTAGGGGCATCAGTGTAGTCATCCAAACAATTTCATTGTCTACCTTTTATTCATTTAATCGTAATTCACAAAAGTTTAAAGTCTACACAGGGTGTTTTAAATTTCTAATTTTGATGCCATGACTTCATCATATAATATTTTTAACTCCACAAAGACAGAAAGGCAGAACACACACACACACACACACACACACACACACACACACACACACACATGTCAAATTAAGTGATCACCCACATTGTTTTAATTTCTTCAGGATGTTTAATTATTTAGGTTTCTTTGCTAGATAGTGAACATCAATATATCAATGATAGGAACTTCACATGGAAGACATGTTTGATTCATTTTTGGATTTTTGTTTTTACACTGTAACTTTTGGATAAGAATATAAGAACATATGAAATACCATACTGGGTCAAACCAAGTTCCATCAAGCCCAGTATTCTGTTTCCTACAGTGGCCAATCCAGGTCACAAGTACCTGGCACTTTCCCAAAAAGGTATACAAGTTCCTCAATGCTTGTTCCAGGGTAAGCAGTGGATTTCCAAGTCCTCTTTAATAATGGTTTATGGATCTTTCCTCCAGGAACGTGTGTATACTAAAAAAAACAAACAAACAAACAAAAAAAAAACAGCTACACTAACAGCTTTTACTACATCCCCCAGTAACAAATTCCGGAGTTTGATTACACATTGAGTGAAAAAATATTTTCTCTTATTAGTCTTAAATGGGTTACATTGTAGCTTCATTGTGTGTCCCCTAGTCTTTCTACTTTTGATGGCATAAATATCCAATCTATGTTTAACCATTACACTCCATTCATTCATTTATAGACCTCTATCCAGGGCTGGCCCATTCACTAGGTGAGTTAGGCGACCACCTAGTGCAGCAGATCTCTTTGGGTGACAGGCCATGTGCTCCAGCACACATGGCCTGCCCCCCCCCCCCCCATGCTGCACAAAGCCATGCCGCCCTTCCCCTCCATGCTGAGCCACACTGCCACGCACCTGGCAGCAGAGGGGGGGGGGGGTGGTGTTTCGGCAGCAGGCCATGTGCTTCACTATACGTGGAATGCCACTTCTGAACCCCCAAAGTTAAGTCAGAAGTGGCAGGCCATGTGTGCTGAAGCACATGATCTGCCACTGAGCCGAGCTGATTCAACCCCTCATCCAGAATCATCAGTAGTGCAGATCAGCACGGGGGAGGGGGTGCAGCTTGGCATGGATCAGCATGGGGGAGGGGTGCATGGGGTGGGGGGTGCGGTACAACCGGGTCTTCTGTCTAGGGCAGCAGAAACCTTGGACTGGCCCTGCCTCTATCATATCTCCCCTCAGTTGTCTCTTTTGCAATTTGGAAGTTGAAGAGCTCTAACTTTTTAAGCCTTTCCTCATAGAAGTATCCTTCCATCCTCTTTAGCATTTTGGTGACTGTTCTCTGTAACTTTTCTAATTCTATTATATCCTTTTTAAGATATGAAAACCAGACTTGCATACAGTATTTAAGGTGCAGTTGCTCCATGGAATGATACAGAGGCATTATAATATCCTTGGTTTTATTCTCCGTTCCTTTCCTTATGATTCCTAGATTTCTATTTGCTTTCTTGGCTGCTGCTGCACACTAGGTGGAGGGTGTTTTATTTGATTTGTTTCACATATTTGTATGAATACAATTTTTTTCAAATATGCATTAGAACATTTTAGTACACACACATCTTTTTTAAAGCATATCAATTCATAGGCTAATGTGTCAAATCCATTTTGCATACACAAGGGAATCCTTTTACGAAGGTGTTCTAAATGTTTGCACCTAATGTGTGTTTAGTGCAAAAAATAATGTGTGACAAGTTCAAAGCCTCCATGGTAACTATCAGGGGCATGAGCTGCATGTTCCCAACAGCTAAGTACTCTAACACATAACGTTTTTACTATAGGAGCACTTAACTCCATCTATCGAAGTGGTGTTAGGTGCAACCACACTAATGGCAACATTGACAGTTAGTGAGCGATATGTTCCCCTGTGCTAACTGCAATGTGCTCACCGTACCCTCTCTCCACTCCTACCTTGCTCATTCAGCACCCCAATGTTCAAGTGGCAGTTAGTGCACCAATCACAGTGTACAGTTATAGTTTATTACATTACAACTACTACTACTACTACTACTACTACTATTAATCATTTAATGTACATAGTTCCCCCAGTTGAAACCAAGTTTTCTTCCTGTTCTTTGTAAGAGCCTAATAGGATCCTATTCGGCACAGATCCGTTTTATGTAAACCGTGCTGATTTTTAAGAGTGCGGTATATAAGAACAATAAATAAATAAAAATAACTAAATAAATATTTATATAGTGCTACAAGACATACACAGAGCTATAGAAACATATAAAGAAGACCGTCCCTGCTCGTAAAGATAAAGGAAGTTTGTTCCATGCATAAGGAGCAGCAAGTCTGGAGTTTGCAGAAGAAGAAAAGGGCATAGAGAGAAGAAAGACAGAGGAGGGGTGTAGGGAGGAAGAGGAGAGGAAAGGTAATGATAGGCAGTAAAGTGAATGCATTTATATGTTAGAAGAAGTCTGAATTGGATACGGAAATGAAAGGGAAGCCAGTGAAGTGATCTTAGATCTTAGGGAAGCCAGTGAAGTGATCTTAGTTATATGAGCGTATTGGGGATGGCAGGAAATTAGGCAGCCAAATCCGTTTGGTGGGGGGGGGGGGGGAGCAGCAGTATTTCTAGTACTGCTGCTTCTGCTGCTTGCTTCCCCCTCCTGAGACAGAATCGGTGGCAGCTGGGGGTGGTGGCGGCAGCTGAGGTGGGTGGCATCAGCTGGGGAGGTGGCATCAGAGGGTGGGGGGACAAGGCTGGGGTTCTGCCTAGGGTGTCAGAAACCCTTGAGCCAGTCCTGTCTTCCACTGCCAATTCCAGATCCGTTTACCTTGCTGCTCCTTATGGCTAGAACAAACTACCTGAGTCTGTGCGTCAGGCTTCATCTCTTGCCCTTTTCAAATCCAGGCTGCAAACTCACCTCTTCAAGGCTGCTTTTGGATCCTTATCCACTTAGACCCCTATGTGTTTCCTTACCATACCGCTAGATGTATCCTCATCTTCAGCTGTTGTGTTGTCTGTCTTAACTAGATTGTAAGCTCTGATGATCAGAGACCATCTTCTACATGTGCCTGTGCAGTGCTGCGTATGCCTTGGAGCACTATAGAAATGACCATAGTAGAAGGAAGAGGAAGAAGAGGAGGAGACATTCTGGGGAAATTTAGGGGCATGGCCTGGGTAGGGTAACAACAACACAAGTATCTCCCATTTCATATAGTGGGTAAAAATGCATGAACAGAATTACACGTCTGCAGTTATACCTGCCGTCGGACATTAATGGGTTATGCAAACTTGTTCCTTTTGTCCATCCCTTAATAGAAGGTCTTAAGGGGATATCCCACTTAAACTCCTGGTGTTTATTTCCTTCTCAAATTCAAAAGGAAGTGAGTTCTCTGCCCTCCATTAGGGGCACTTAGACATTCAGGTTTCTAAAAAGGCCATGATGCATGTGTACAGTGTGTTTACATGTGCACATTCTTTTTTTTTTTTTTTTAATTCTTTATTTTCGTTTTATAACAACAAAGGAAAAGGAAGACATACAGCTAAAAGACAGATACATAAAGTGTAATACATACACCAAAGTAAACCCCTGCCACCCCCCTCCCCCCTGCTTCTTCTCTAGAAAACTAATCATTCCCGAAGCGGGCGTGTACTTACATTATTGTGTTACAAAACCTAACGGTGATCTGAAACATGATGAGTGCACATTATACAGGCATGTTGGAACAATGAGCAGATTGTACATAATCATTAAGCATCTGCCATTTAGACAAGCGAGAGTGAGTTTGGGCATGGGGAAAAGCTCTCCGAGGTATCTGCTCATATTTACTATATAAGCAGACGAGGTTCCACCATTCATTGACAGTAAGTCGAGAGCTATCCTTCCAATTCCTCGTGATTAAGCATATGGCTATACCCAGCATGAAATCAAGGAGAAAGCGACCCTTCTTAGGCAGAGAGGGGACCTCCGCCACAGAGCGGAGTCCCACGATCTTCCAAGAGAGAGGTTTGTGAAGGTGTAAGATAAATTGAATACAACCCCAAACCCGCCCCCAATAAACCTGTAGTTGAGGACATTCATAAATAACATGAGCGAAGGTTCCCACAGCAGTATGGCAAGACCAACACTGGTCCCTAGCAGTTGTGTTCCATTTGGCTATTTTTTCTGGGGTGTAAAAGCATCTGTGTGCAAAAAAGAAGAGAGTTTGGGTAACAGAGGCAGACCGGGAAACCCGCACTACTTTGCTCCAGAAAATGCTCCATTGCACAGGGGTTAAAGTGGTTTGCAGTTCGCGCTCCCAGGCTTGTTGGGCTCTAAAAGTGGCCATGTCTGTACCCTGACATAATATTTTATAAAAGTTAGAGGCTACCCCATGTGTACTACTAATAGAGTGAACTATCTCTAATAGCCCGTCCTCAGTAGGGGCTGAGGGCGGCATGATTCGAGCACTTTTGAGGCAGTGTTGAAGCTGCATCAATTGAAAGTAGTGTTTCGCTGGTAACGCAAATTCCTTTTGTAAATCAGAAAAGGTTTTCCAACGAGCTGCAGAGAAAAGCTGTTGGTGTGTCCAGATCCCCCTTGAGTACCAGGGTTTCCATGCTATCGTTCTATTTAGGACTTGAATTCTGGGGTTATTCCATAGCGGGAGTCCGTCCTGAGGACATACGTTCGGGCCTAGTGATAGAATGAGAGTGTTAAAGGCCGCAAGAGTATCGACAATCATTGGTGGATGGCGGGTGTCTACTTGATAGGACATACCGGGGAGATGGGTCAACGGAATTGGGCTACTAAGCTCCTCTTCTATGTCAAGCCAAACTGGTCTGCTGTCTGTTGAGGCATCTAGCCATCGGGCACCTTGCTTAAGTAGGAAGGCTTGATGATATCTAAGAAAATCAGGAAATCTGGTACCCCCTCTTTCCTTTGCAGACTGTAGTTTTTGTTTAGCTATCCTTGGTGGCTTGCCCTGCCAGAGATAACGGACGAGAAGGCCCTCAATATCTTTATAAGTATGTGGCGGGAGTAAGCATGGCAGCATTTCTAAAATGTAGTTCACTTTGGGGACTATCATCATTTTCACAGTTTCTAGGCGGCCCCACCATGTAAGAGATAAGGGAGACCAACGATTTGTGAGCTCACGGACTTTGGAGACTACCTCTTTGGCATTAAAACTGATAGTGTCTTCTAAAGGAGAACAGTAATGGACCCCGAGATACTTCACCATGCGGGATTGCCAAAGGAAGGGAAAGGCCTGCATGTCAGACTCGTGTACCCAGCGGTTCAGTGGGAATGCTACAGATTTGGTCCAGTTAATTTTATAGCCCGATAATTGTGAGTATCCGTCAATCAGATCCAAGACAGCTGGAACCGAATCGAGGGATACGAAAAGCATAAGGTCATCTGCATATGCAGAGAGTTTAATCTCCCTATGACTGAAGGGGACACCTCGAATACGTGCGGACTGTCTAATAAGGAGGGCTAGGGGTTCAAGAGCTAGATCAAAGAGCATTGGTGATAGGGGGCAACCTTGACGCGTGCCTCTTTGGAGATTAAATGGCTGAGACTTGATGGCATTTACACAAATACTGGCGACGGGTTGAGTATACATGACTTGGAGATATCGGAGGAAGCCCTCCCCAAAGCCATACCATCGGAGAACTGCAAATAAGAAGGGCCATTCTAGGCGATCAAAGGCTTTTTCGGCATCCAGGGAAAGACCCACCCATGGATGATCTAGATTGGCAGCACTGGATAGCACATGGCACAAGGTCCGATCATTGTCAGCAGTTGATCTGCCGGGTATAAAACCGCATTGGTCGGGGTGAATTAGGGTGGCCATCCTGTCAGATAGCCGGGTGGCCAAGATCGTTGCGAAGATCTTATAATCGGCATTAAGTAGGGAGATTGGACGGTAGTTGGCGGTTAGTAGCGGGTCTCTGCCTTCTTTCTCAAATACTACCACATTAGCTGCAGAAAAGGATCCCAAAGAGGATGTATCTACCGCAAGGGCAGTAAAATATAGTTTTAAATAGGGAACTAAATCTGCACTGAACGTTCTGTAGAATTCGGTCGGGAGACCATCGGGTCCTGCGGCACGGCCCGAGGCTGTTCGTTTTAGGGCAGATTGGATCTCTGAAGTAGAGAAGGGTTCATCCATCGCATCCCTATCATCTTCAGAGAGGGTCGGCCGCTGAATGCCAGAAAGCAATCGCTCGAATGTCTCTGACGAGAACTCACATTCAGATTGATATAGGCGGGTATAGAAATCCCGAAAGAGCTCTACAATGTCAGAGTCTGTGGTCACTATGCCCCTTCCCTGTGGAGCTCGAAGGGCCGCTACGCGTTTGGCTTCTTTTTGACCTTTCAAGGCGTTGGCTAAGAATCGACCGGCTCGGTTATTTTCACGATAATATGTCCCTCGCTGAAGCTCAATACTCTTAGAAGCTGCAGTTGAGAGGATTGAATTATATTGAAAACGGAGACGCTGTAATCGAATTAATACACATGGATCAGTACGTGAAGTTAGGACTCGTTCGCCTGCTTTTATTTGTTGGTCTAGTATGAGTAGCTGCTGTTTGCGTTGTTTCCGCAGGCGGATTTGATAGCTAGTGATCGTTGCTCGAATGGCCGCTTTGAAGCCCTCCCACCAAGCCCAATTCGCAGTATCCTGGGGTAGATTAAAATGGAAGTAATCCTGTATGGCTGCTCGAATTTCTAACTGGAACTCTGGCTGAGTTAACAGGGCTCTATCAAAGAACCAGGCCCCCGAATTCCCTTGGGGTGCAGTAGTGTGTAATTGAAAGGAAATAGCAGCATGATCTGAAATATGTTGGGAGTGAATCTTTGCGGTGTCCACCTGAGGAACTAACAGTTTTGATATTAGAAAGAAGTCTATGCGAGACTGGGATTTGTGAGGGGAAGAGAAGAAGGTGAAGTCAAGCTCATTGGGGTGTAGTAACCTCCATAGATCAACTAAAGCAAGATCTTTGATCAGGGAGGTAAGCGTGGTGTGACTCTTGGGGGGACCACTTGTCCTAGGCGGCTGTTTGTCAATCAGGGGATCAAGGACTAGATTGAAATCCCCCCCAATTATCAATGAAGTATTAGCAGAGGCCTGCGCAACCTGAGCAATGGTAGCAAAAAAGGCAGGGTCATCCACATTAGGAGCGTAAAGGCATATACATGTAACTTCAAGGCTACCTATCTTGAGGTGAACTCTGGACCATCTACCTTCTGTATCTGAGCTAGTCGCAATAATAGTAGCATGCAAAGATTTCCTAACCAGTATGGCAACCCCACACTTCTTAGAAACGGCTGGGGAATAGGCGGCCACCATGTAAGGTTTAATATTGAGTTTAAGAGTTTCCTTCGAGTTTAAATGCGTTTCTTGGAGAAAAATCAGATCCGCAGCTTCCTGACTTAGGTAGCTTAGGATTTTCTTCCGTTTTATCGGATTATTGATTCCTTTTACGTTCAATGAGAAAATCTTACATGGTGCCATCAATCGGTAATAGACATTTTAGGTAAGGGCGCTTGAAAACATACAACATAATCAGAATCTGTGCAACAATGACATAATCACCGAGTATGCTGGCTAATACACCCCATATTGAAAAGTATGTACCAAAGTATCTTAGAGAAGAAGCAAAACCCCCAAGGAATATGGCGACCATGTGTCTGCGGGAGGAGGCCCTAGAGAGGAAATAGAAAGACATGAAAAAAAAGAAAAGAAACACCAGAGTCCATAATTAACACTGTCTCTGATACTCATCGAGGCTACTGTGGGTAGATGGAGTCGGGTCACAGATATCATCAAAAGTAAGGCAAACAAACTGCCCTCGCCAGACTCTTTGCTGGGCTGCGGCAGATCCAATATGGCAGGTACAGCGGATATGAGAATACTTGCAGGAATATTCTGGAAGTCAGCGCATCAAGTCGGCTTCTTTGGAATCCAAAAACTCCGCTAGTAGATCAGGGTCCTGGAATGTTCTTGTCTGATTGTGAAGCGTGACTCGGAGCTTGGCCGGGTACATCAGGCCATAGCGTGCTTGTAGTTGTTGAAGCCTCGGCCGGAATTCCAGAAAGCGCTTTCGGCGGTCGACCGTGGGTTTAGCCAAGTCAGGATAGAAGGAGATCTTGTGGCTCTCAAACTCCATATGGCCCTTTGCCCGAGAGGCACTTAGAATTTGCTCCACGTGTTGATATCTCAAAAGTCGAAAAATGATAGGCCGCGGGGTCTTCCTGTTGAGCGTTATGTTTGTGGGTACACGATGAGCGCGATCGATCTCCAAATCTTTGGTAAAGGTGATTTGGAGCAGGGAAGGGAGGATTTTGCATAAAAACTCTTTCATGTCTCCCGATTCCGCTCCCTCCGGTATGCCCACGAGTCGTATGTTGTTGCGGCGCGCTCTATTATTGCCATCTTCCACTTCTTTCTGCAAGGCCCGCACCTGACGTTCAACTTTGTCGAGTTTGGACAACCGGGCCGCATGGGAGTCCAATATGCTCTCCATTTTGTCCTGACGCGAAGAAAGCCCTTCTAGCTTGCTTTGCAGCACACCAAGATCTTCCCGCAGCGCTCGGAGTGCTTCACCGTTTGACTGCACGAGGTTTTTGACCCCTCTAATCTCTGCGAGGATTTCCTGCTGCATTTCGGGGCCCTCGCGCAAGGCCAGCCCCTTCTGCGGGGACGGGGGTTCAGTTTTGGAACGTTTGCCGTGAGAAGCCGCTGGAGATCCAAATTCCAGGCGCGTGGGTTTGGTCCCCGCCATCTCACCAATGTGCCCCGGCAAGATCAGAGTAGAAGTTCCAAGTATGTACGGTGTTAATTCAGGATTCTGAGTAGGCCTCTCGGGAGCCTCAGCGTTATGCGACCATCCCGCTGGACATCAGGCTCCGCCCCCTACATGTGCACATTCTGAAATGCTGGAACTCACCCATGTAAGCTGCCAGGGTTCTTCCATCCATGTTTCCCATGTGCAAGTTTGCAAAATCACTACTCCTGGTGCACATGGATCGGTATTTTGGACAAGCTACACTTTCAGTAGAATCATTTGTAAAATACCATCAGAACTGTAGGTCACGTGGCAATCATGTCTCAAGTCTGCATTGCATGTTTTTCTAAAATATGCCTTCACATGTATTTATTATTTACTTCATTTATCTCCCTCTAAGAGGAGCACTTACTAAGATATAGTAAAATCAAACATTTTTTCCTACAGTTGAGTTTATCATGGGGTCAATAACCTGTGATAACTCAATATTGAAGGTTAGTGACTCCTGCAGTAAAGGAATAATCCAGCTTGTGACAATCATGCATCTCAATACGGCAGGCTGAAAAATTAAAGGGGACATAGCAGAAAAAAATCAAATGATAGTCCAGGGATCCCCTTTCACGGGCACCACTAATGACCCTACAAATACTCCTCTTCCAGTGCCCTTCCAAGTTCCAGGGCACTCCCCTCAGGATCCCCACCTCCTGATTGCAAAAGAGTGCCCCCCCAAAAAACCTCCACAACTCCCAAAGGGCACCAGGGCTACCCCTTAAAGTCCTTGGTAGTCTAGTGGGATAGGCCAGCAGGAGAGATCCCCTCTTGCACCTCCTGGTGGCAACTCTGGGTGTAAAATGGCACCTGGGATCTCCTAAGTTTTCTAGTACTACTGCTAGGGGGCAACCCTACTGGGAGTACCACAGAATTACTGCTAGGGGATTCCAGGTCCCATTTAGCATCAAGAGCTGGCACTGGCAAGAACAAGAGGGGATTATTTTTACCAGCCTACTCCACTAGACTATCAGGACCTTAAAGGTATGCCCTGTTGGCCTTCGGGAAATGGAGGGGAGTCTTTGGAGGACCATCTTTCATAATCATGGTAGCGGTAGCCCTGGGAAGGCTGCGGGGCTTGGAGAGAAATGTCGGATAGGGGTATTTGCAGGGGGTGAGCCATTCATGGTGTCAGTGGAAAGAGTCCCCGCCATTTAAATTGTTCTACCACAGGTCCTTTAATTTTTCAGTATGGAACATTAGGCTGCGTAAGGTTGCGTATTAGTAGCTGAATGGTCCCAACAGAAAAATAAGGCCAGCTTTGAGCTGGTTATTTTCCTAGGAATTTGACTGATTGATTCATTTGAATAGCAATGAGGTGCTTTGAATTCATTTGCATGCTTTGTATCTCATTGTTATTCATAAGGTGTGCAAAAGTATGCATTATGGTAAAAAAAAAGAACATTTTTGCCCTAGACCATATGGTAAAGGGAAAAAATTGTGCATTATTCCAAAAACACACTTAACTATCCCATAAATCATAAAATGATGCTCCAACAACATAGACAGTAGGGATTTGCAAGCAAAAAATGTTTCTGCATGTTTTCTGATAAAAATGATAAAATTGTTGTTTCTTTTAATCTTCAGTTTTTTTCATCACTTTCCAGTTTTCATTAATAGTGCACACTATTGAGCCATAGTGTGCACTATTACACAATAGAGTGCACTATATTTGCATGTGTGAATAGAGCACCCTTTTACATAATGCTGTGCACTATTACTCAACAGAGTGCATTATTGATGAAAACCTGGAAGTGATGAAATTTCATTATTACCTCTTTCATTTTCATTTGAAAATGATGCAAGCCAAAATGGGAAATATTGTTGTTATTTCCTACTTTGTTTCAAATGACTGCAGATCTCTAAATGACAACAATTATTTTTTTAAAAAATGACAAAACAAAACATAAAAAATTTAACTTATATCATTGACATGGCCAGTCATGTTATCAAGTCAGCATTAACTAAATAAAATAAGTATTTTAACTTTTCTGAAACCTTAAAAGATGCTGGACCTGTTATTTAAAACATTTAAAGCAAATAGCAAACTTGATAACTATGTTTATTGTGATGAACGGGATAAAACATTGTTAGTGACCCTGAATATTTGTGGGTGCCACCACTAGGCACCCCTATGCCAACTGGCTAGTGTTGGGGCGTTCCAGGGGCAGAGCGGGGGCACCCAGGGATAACTGATCAGTGGCAATATTCAGCGGCTGCCTGGTTATCCCCTGGAAGCAAATGTCCAGTGCAGTAAAGGCTGACCTTACTTTCATCACTGAAGATAACCGGGCAGTGGCTGAATATGCCACTGCCAGTTAGCTTCCTGGCTATCCATAAGAACATAAGATATGCCATACTGGGTCAGACCAAGGTCCATCAAGCCCAGGATCCTGTTTCCAACAGTGGCCAATCTAGGTCATACATACCTAGCAAATTCCCCAATAGACACAGGTTCCACAATGCTTGTACTGGGTCAAGCATTGATATCCTGGGTCCCTTCTTAATAATGGTTCCTCCAGGAACTTGTCGAAACCTTTTTTAAACCCAGCTACACTAACAGCCTTTACTACATCCTCCGGTAACAAATTTGAGAGTTTGATTACACGTTGAGTGAAAAAATATTTTATTTTATTAGTCTTAAATAGTTTACCCTGTAGCTTCATTGCATGTCCTCTAGTCTTTCTATATTCTGATAACGTAAACAATCGATCTACGTTTACCCGTTCAACTACTTTCATTAATTTATAGACTTCTATCATATCTCCCCTCAGCCATCTCTTTTCCAGGTTAAAGAGCCCTAACCTTTTTAGCCTTTCTTCATAGGAGTATCCTTCCATCCCCTTTACCATTTTGGTGGCTCTTCTCTGAACCCTTTCTAATAATGCTATATCCTTTTTAAGATACAGCGGCCAGAATTGCACACAATATTCAAGGTGCAGTCTCAACATGGAACGATATAGAGGCATTATAATATCTTTTGTTTTATTTTCCATTCCTTTTCTTATGATACCTAGCATTCTATTTGCTCTCTTGGCCGACGCTGCACACTGGGCTGAGGGTTTCAACATGTTATCCACAATGACGCCTAAATCGTTTTCCTGGGTGGTGGTTCCTAATGTGGAACCTTGCATCATGTAACCATAGTTTGGGTTGTTCTTTCCTAGGTGTATAACTTTGCACTTGTCCACATTAAATTTCATCTGCCATTTTGATACCCACTCTTCCAATTTATCAAGATCCTCTTGCAATTTTCCACAATCCTCTTGGGTTTTAACAACTTTAAATAGTTCTGTATCATCTGAAAATCTGATAACCTCACTCGATATTCCACTTTCCAGGTCATTTATGAAAATGTCAAAAATCAGCGGACCCAGCACAGATCCCTGGGGTACACCACTATTCGCTTTTTTCCATTGGGGAAAATTGGCCATTTAGCCCTACCCTATGCTTTCTATCTTTTAACCAGTTCCTGATCCACAGTAGTATACTGCCTCCTATCCCATGACTCTTTAGTTTTGCCAAATGTCTCTGATGAGGGACCTTGTCAAAGGCTTTCTGAAAGTCCAGATACACTATATCAACCGACTCACCTTTGTCCACCTATTTATTCACACCTTCAAGAAAACATTACAGATTAGTAAGACGAGATCTTCCTTGTCAAAACCCATGTTGACTGTCTCCCATTAGGCCATGACTATCTACATGTTGAGTAAATCTATTTTTCCCTCACTGTTCTGTAGTTTCCTGGATCACCCCTGGAACCCTTTTTAAAAATTGGTGTTACATTGGCGATCCTCCAATCTTCAGGTATTAGAGATGATTTTAATGATAGTTCACAGATTACTAATAGCAGGTCTGCAATCTCATATTTGAGTTCTTTCAACACCCTTGGATGTATACCATCCAGCCCAGGTGATTTGCTACTCTTCAGTTTAACTAATAGTTGTAATACATCTTCCCGATGTATTCATATTTCCTTCATTTCTTTTGCACCTTAAATTACCACTTCAGTCATGGGTAACATCCCTACATCTTCCTTAGTAGAGACTGAAGCAAATAATTCATTCAGTTTCTCCGCTATTGCCTTGTCGCCTCTTAGTGCCCCTTTAACCCCTCTATCATCTAACGACTCGCTCACAGTTTTTTTGCTACAAATGTACTTGAAAAAGTCTTTATTTTGCGTTTTTGATTCTGCAGCAAGCTTCTTCTCAAATTTTCTCTTTGCCTGCCTTATCAATGCCTTGCATTTGACTTGCCAGTGCTTGTGCTGTTTCCAGGTTTCGTTGTTTGGCTCTTTTTTCCATTTCCTGAAAGATGCTTTTTTGGCAGCAACAGCCTCTTTGACCTCACCTTTAAACCATGCTGGCAGTTTTTTTTATTTCCATCCACTTTTCTTAAAGCATGGAATATAGCTGGTCTGGACTTCCAACATAGTATTTTTCAACAACACCCAAGCTTGATCTAAGTCTTTAAACTTTGCAACTACTCCTTTTAGTTTTATCTTAACTATTTTCCTCATTTTATCATAGTCTCCCTTTCGAAAGTTAAAAGGTAGTAGTGTGGATGTCCTTACTATCCCTCCTCCACTAATTAAATCAAAGGCGATCATGCTATGATCACTATTGCCAAGTGGCCTCAACACCCTTATCTCTTGCACTAGATCTGGTGTTCCACTAAGGACTATGTCTAATATGGCTTCCCCTCTGGTTGGTTCATGAACCAGCTGCTCCAAGAAGGAACTTTATCTCCCTCGCATGTCCTGCCGTGACACTGACCCAGTCGATTCCGTGATAATTGAAATCACCCATTATTATTACTGCGCTGTAACTTTTGTTAGCTTCCTTGATTTCTTTGAGCATTTCATCATCCATTTGTTCATTCTGGCAAGGCGGTCGATAGTACACCCCCACTGCCATCGCCTTCCCCTTTTTTACATGGAATTTCAATCCATAGAGATTCTACAGCAAATTTTGTTTCCTGGAAAACTTTAATCCTTTCTGACTCAGTGCCCTCTCTAACATAGAGTGCAACCCCTCCACCAATTTAATCAGCTCTATCATTACGATATAGTTTGTACCCAGGTATCACACTGTCCCACTGGTTGTCCTCCTTCCACCATGTCTCTGATATTCCAATCATATCTAACCTCTCATTTAGTGTTATATATTCTAACTCTCCCATCTTATTTTTTAGACTTCTAGCATTTGCATACAAGCATTTTAAAGACTGTATTTTATTCATATTAATTTGGCTATTGGTAGACATGGGTAATTTGGGATCTTTAATCTCTGTCTGCTCCATACTCGAGGGCATTTGGGCTACTTTACTCTTTTTTGGAACCTCTCTGCTTTTGGTAGTATCCTTCAATGATACATTCTTCCGAACCATCTGCTCTTGGGCGACTGTCAGCTTTCCCCCTATTATCTAGTTTTAAAGCTGCTCTATCTCCTTTTTAAAGGTTAATGCCAGCAGCCTGGTTCCATCCCGGTTAAGGTGAAGCCCATCTCTTTGGAAGAGCACCGCCTTTCCCCAGAATGTTCCCCAGTTCCTAACAAATCCAAAACCCTCATCTCTGCACTATTGTCTCAACCACGCATTGAGACTCTGGAGCTCTGCCTGTCTTTTGGGTCCTGTGTGTGGAACGGGAAGCATTTTGGAGAAAGCTATCCTGGAAGTTCTGGATTTCAACTTCCTACCTAAAAGCCTAAATTTATCCTCCAGAACCTCCCTACCACATTTTCCTATGTCATTGGTACCGACATGTACCAAGACAGCAGACTTTATCTAGGTGGCGCATGAAGTCCGCTTCCTTTGCCCCGGGCAGGCATGTTACCAGACGATCCTCACGTCCACCAGCCACCCAGCTATCTACATGCCTAATGATCGAATCACCTACTATAATGGCTGTCCTAACCCTTCCCTCATAGGCACATGGCCCTGGAGAAACCTCCTTGGTGCGAGAGGGTTTTACATCACCTGGAGGACAGGTCCTAGTTACAGGATCACTTCCTGCCACACCAGGGTAATCTCCTGTCACGTGACCTCTCTCCTCCATGGCAACAGAGATGCTGCCAGACTGGAGGTGGGACTTCAGGATTATATCACTGTAGGTCTCATCGATTTACCTCTCTGTCTTTCTTATGTTTTCCAAGTCTGCTACTCTAGCCTTTAGAGAATGGACTTGGTCCCTGAGAGCAAAGAGCTCCTTGCACCTAGTGCACACGTAAGACCTCTCACCAACTGGGAGAAAATCATGCATGTGACACTCAATGCAAAAGACTGGAAAGCCCTCATCTCGCTGCTGGACTGCTGTCTGCATCTTAGTTTTAAGTTTTTGTTTAGATCTTTATGTTCTTTACTTACTAAGGGTTGCTATGGATATTTATACTAATAAAACTGTACCTAATACGTTTAATACACCTTGTTCACCTGAAGCTTAATTAATCTCAGGTCCTTAGTGTATGACTGATTTGGGTAACATGCTTCACCTGAGAGCACCTCCTGTCTTTTAAGATGTGTAAGTACCTATAAAGCTATGATTATCCCAGGGGTGGGTGGTTGTTGGGGAGGGAGGGAGGGAAATAACACTTATTAAAAAAGGGCTGCTACACAGTACCCTGTCCTGTGCTGCTGAGGTTAAGTGCAAAACACAAATGTAAATTAAAGAAGGAATAAATCCAAAATCTTAGTTTAAGTTGAATGATCTTCGCTGATCAACGTGAACGTTTCTGATAAGAATCCTGTTAAATTCAATCAAGCAGTCCAGCTGCAATCCAACAACCAGCAGCACCAATCCAGCCCAGTCCAGCAACACAGCACTGTGTTTTGAGCGCTATCTACAGTAGGAGCTTTGTTTCATGTGGTATGTTGCTTCACCATAAGGAAGATGCACTCACAGAACCTATAAAAACAACACACAGGAGAGCAGAGCTCCTGCAGAGGTAGGAAGAGTACACAAGGAGCAGAAGCAGTGGACGACCCAATTGCTTGATGTTAAATCAAAACTACTTTATTGAAGATCCCCGACGCGTTTCGGCTTGCGCCTTTCTCAAGGGGAGAGTTGTGAATCATGCACGAAGTGCCGTTTAGAAACTGAGGGACATTAGGTGCTTAAGCCTGTCAAGCGAGCACGGGGGTGTCAACACCCTGTGCTTGGTAGTTTCATGATGGCACTTTTGAGAATGTGAAGACTCAAAAGCAAAATACGGAAATTCAGCTGTAGAACAAAACTCTGGCAGAGCAACACGTCAAGCATGCTCGCTTGACAGGCTTAAGCACCTAATGTCCCTCAGTTTCTAAACGGCACTTCGTGCATGATTCACAACTCTCCCCTTGAGAAAGGCGCAAGCCGAAACGCGTCGGGGATCTTCAATAAAGTAGTTTTGATTTAACATCAAGCAATTGGGTCGTCCACTGCTTCTGCTCCTTGTGTACTCTACTCACAGAACCTATAGCCATTTGAGGTTTTCTGAGTTCATCATCCTTATAGTGAAACAACATACCACTTGAAATAGATACAGTGCTGTGTCGCTGGACTGGGCTGGATTGGAGCTGCTGGTTGTTGAATACGGGGAAGTTAGTCAGTTGCAGGGAAGGGATGGATTGTGGCAGAGTTAGGGCAGACGGTGGGCGGTCATCAGCCCTGGACATACAGGCCAATTCTAATGTCAGCCCTGTATGTTCGGGTCTGGTGACCGGTATGGGGAACTTATTCCACCTCTGAGGATTAAAGTTATTCCACTGTCGGGGATCGGCAGCCTGGAGCGCGAATGAGACAGGGAGGTCTGAGGACATTTCCCACAGCCCGACTCTGGCCTTAGGAGGCCATATTAGGGGTTGGGCTGCAGGGAAATCAATTCAATTTCCGGCAGCTGAGGATTGTGGCTCTTCAATGGAGCCACAGTGCCATGGCACCTGGATGCCATGGTGCTGCGGCTCCATTGAGCTGCCCTCACTAAATTAGTCGGGCAGGGCCTGCATGTGCAGGCTGGGCTGAATCACAGTTGTGATTCTGATTCTGTGGGGCTAGACGTGCCCCACAGAAACAGAATCGTGATGCCCTCTGTACGTCTGGTTCAGACCGGGCATACAGAGGGCATGCACGTCCAGGACAGAATTGGGTCTTATGTGTATGTACTCTACCTGTGTTTCTGCATACTTTATGAAATGCACTCATACATTACAGTACTACTTCTGCTGCATCCAAGCTACACCTCCTGAAACCCCTATGCATGGTGTGCATATATGGTAAGTATGTGACATCTTGACGATGTGCATATAAATATTCACAGAAATGGCCACAATTTTCTAAGAGGACTCTCCAATGCATAACATTGGTTTTATGTACAGGAAAACCTTTATAAAATTACTGCTCACCTAAAGCATTCAGAAAAGGGATTTTAGAAAACTGAGTGGCCAAATATATGCACATAAATGTGAATGTCAACAAGGTCATATGTGCACCATGGAGAGGTGTTTCCAGGAGTGGAGAGTAAGTGGAGTTGGGTCAGAACTGCAATGTATGTGCATATTTTATACATTCACACCATCTTTGGAGCAGATGCAAATATCTTTGTGGAATTTGTGCACTAGGAGGGTTGGTTCTGTGTACTTATATTATTAAGCACACCTACCGTATGTATGAAATAGGCACATTTTCGGAAATTTGACATAGGGATTTTTTAAAATAAAATTATCCATCAAATGGAGCAATTTCATAAATGGAGAAGACCGCTGGGCCTAGATCCCAGTGGTTGGATAATAACTGGGTGCCTGGGATCTTGGGATCATGCTCTGTTTGTGTCTGCATTTTAGTTATAGAGTTAGCAGCATGACAAGTAGGCTGTAGGGAAAGGTTGGGGGGGGGGGATTATGAGGTGATGGTTAGAAATATTATTGGGTGGGGGAGGAGGAGTGAGTTTCAGGTAATTTTTGAAGTGCTAGCTTGAACTGGTAGGAGAGCAGTCATTGTAGGGACAGGATCCTGATGTAGGAAAAGAGGAAGGGGTAGGGCAAGTAGTTAAGTAGTTATGTGACAGCAGGCTGGGGCTCATCAGTTTCACTGCTTTTGGACCGCGGGATAGAGTCTATTTTTTACCCAATCTTCTCGCCCTTGTTTCAGTCCCTAGTGAGGGGGAAGGGTGTTGCTTGGAGTTGTGTGGTTGTTTTTGTTGCAGTTAGGTAGGGAAGGTGGTGGTTACCCGAGCCACTAGATGATGTGATTTGTTCTGGGTGCTCAACTTGGTTGGACTGGTAGCAGGTGTGCTCATCCTGGAAGCAGTTGGATATAGAAATGTCTAGTAGTTGGGGTCATTATCTCTGAGATGCCAGACCTTTGCTAGTAATATGGTAAGGCTGGCAGAAAGTGCAGAAGGACTGACATTGGGGGTGCAGCAGCCTAGATTGGGATCCACCTTGCTAGTAGGATTGTGGGTGAGAATCCTTATCTGAGGCTTATCAAAGGGTGATACAAAATGGCTATTTGTTTGTCATTGGCTTGGGTGGTGTTTTGTGTTTCCAATGATTGTTGTTTTCCAAATAAATGATTCTTGCCTGACTTCTTGGCATGGGGGGGGGGGGGGGGGAAGGGAGGGTAACATGGTGTTGGAGGTATGAAGCAAGGTGTTAAAGTTGGGTGTTTTAAAGGGAAGGGCCCCATCGATGTATAGGCTACCCCTGTTAAGCTTTTTATGCATGTAAATCATGTTTCATATGTGAAAAGGGATCTTATAATATCATACAGATGAATAGATATGTGCAAGTATGTGCACTGAGATCACTCATACTTATAAGTAACCATGCATAGGTATCCCTGAAGTTGGATAGTAGGCAGAGTCGGGGTGGGGTTGCAATGTACATATAGATTTTGTAAAATATTTGTGTCCATGCTTAGGACACATGCACACATTTACTCCTTCTTCAAAACAGATGTAAATTTATATGTGAGGATTTGTCAACTACTGAGGCTTATTCTGAATGTCCATTTTATGAAAACACTTAAGTGCTATAACTGCACTTAGGGGCATGTTTACTAAAGTATAGTAAGATTTTGTACTTACCGCATGTTAAGTGCAAAGGTCAAGTGCAAACAGGGTCATTCTGACCCACGAATAGTGGGGATGGATGTCCCAATGGGACGTTCATCCCTGCTATTTGTGCCCCTTCCAACCAGCAGCTAAATTCCCCACCAGTTGTATGGGGAAGTTAGTCGGGGGCAGATCGCGGTGGAGTTAGGGCAGGCTGTGGGCGGTCATGTACAGGGCTGATTCTAATGTTGGCCCTGTACGTCCAGGGCCGGTGACCTGTACGGGGAAGTTATTTCACCTCCTTAGGAGGCCAAATTGGGGGTTGGGCTGCGGGGAAGTCAATGCCAGTGCCGTCAGCTGGGGATCGCGGCTCTTCCATGGGGCCGCTGTGCCATGGCAACTGGATAAGAACATAAGAACATAAGATATGCCATACTGGGTCAGACCAAGGTCCATCAAGCCCAGTATCCTGTTTCCAACAGTGGCCAATCTAGGTCATACGTACCTAGCAGTTTCCCCAAAAGACACAGGTTCCACAATGCTTGTACTGGGTCAAGCATTGATATCCTGGGTCCCTTCTTAATAATGGTTTATGGACCTTTCCTCCAGGAACTTGTCCAAACCTTTTTTAAACCCAGCTACACTAACAGCCTTTACTACATCCTCCGGTAACAAATTCCAGAGTTTGATTACACGTTTGATTACATGGCTCCACTGAACTGCCCTGACTGAGTTACTTGGGCAGGGCCTGTATGTGCAGGCTGGGCTGAATTGCAGTCCCGGCCTGCACGTACAAGCCTGATCGTGATTCTGATCCCGCGGGGCTAGACGTGCCCCACGGGATCAGAATTGCGACATCCTCTGTACGTCTGGTTCAGACTGGGTGTACAAAGGGCATGTACATGTGGGATGGAATCAGGCCTAAACTGTCTGGGGGTGAGGGGCATGACCAACATGTCCCCTACAGTTACCGAATCTAAATTACCTTTCCGTGCATTTACTTCATTTGCAATTAGAGTGGATGCACCTGTCGCTATTTGAGGAGGAATAAAAGCACCCATGTTAACTGTAATGCTGACAGCATATGATAACTGCCAGCATGCTAACCACAATGTGCAGAATACGTACACGCTCTCTCTACACAGACCCACCCAGTTCCCGCCCCATCGTGCGCTAGGCAATTAGCATGCCACTTTTACCACACTGACTACTTTTAAAACACAGTAAAAGTTAATGCATAAACCATGTATTAACTATTACCATACTTTAGTAAACATGCCCCTTATAGAAGAAGCATAAAATAGATACCCTCTCTGACTCTCCACATAAAATTATTCCCTATGAGGATAACTTTGTAGATAATCAAATGAAAGTGTTAAAGTAGGCAAGTGTTAAATCAAGTTTCATATGGTGAGTGCTAAACCTTTTATAAAATGGCTCCATACACCAAAGGAAGGTCCCTTTTAGAAATGCAAATGATCAAAAAGAGAGCTGCATCTCTGTGGGAACAGACATGCATTTATGTGGTGCTACAGACATGCTTATGCTGCAGGTTTACAAGCACTTGAGATAGATGTGTGCGTGCAGTGCTGCTTCTGTGAGGGATGTGCACAGGGCCAACAATTTCTGTTCATTCTGAGTTCATTTGGGCTTTTTTCACTGCTTTCAGGCTCTTTTTGGTTTGTTTCACACAGAGATTTAAAAAAAATTAATGTTCAATCAAACCTTTTAATGTGTGCTAAGTGACCTAAGATGCCTTGATACGCAGGTAAATGTCTGTTAAAACGATTTAGCATGCATTATATTTGTTAAAGCTCACTAACAAACTGAGGGTCATCTTTACTAAAGTGTGTTAACTGTTAGTGTGGAGTCTAGCGCATGGCTAACGATTAGTATGTGACCGCGGTAACTGTTACTGCATGCTCAAAATGCCACAAAGGTAAAACCTCCAGGCTAACTGCTTAGCATGCAATTGAAAGGGGACAGAGCAGGTTTGGAGGGTCAGTGGGCAGTGTCTGCACATTGCGATTAGCATGACCATCATCAGTGTGTGTTAATCATCAGTGCTGTAGTTGGCATGGGTGCACTTACTGCCACCTCAATGAATGCACCTGCGTTAATCGTGTTTACAGGTTTGCTGTGATGAATTGCTTGGAGACTTTCAAGGAATCCACCCAACAGTTAATTTTTGGCACTAAATGTGTGCTGATTCCTAATGTTGTTTAATAAACATACTCCTGAATGCACAATTATTAATGCACAACTCTAGCTTGTGTGTATAAGTGGTGAATTTTGTGAACGTGCATGCAAAGGAGTGATGATTAAGCAGTCTTCTTTGAAAAGTCATTCTTTGCCCCAGGGGTGGCAGAGTGCCCCCTTAGTTAGTGATTTAATAAGCCCTGCATTAGAACAGTGAGCTGAGCTTCAGTGCACAGTGTTTACACATGCTTTGAAAAGAACCTTTTGCTCTACATGTAGTAAACAAGTGGCATGCAAATTACTGCAGCGTTAACAAATATGTGCTAACAGAAGAAACAGTGAATACCACCACAGTAACATTTATATTTATTAACATTTTTTATATACCGCACTATTCGTTATCAGCGCGGTTTACATGGAACAAAGGACCTCAGACAACATACAAATATCTGGGTTTTACAGTTAACAGAAAAATCAACTTGGATAACAGGATAACAGGATTACCTATGTACAAGACAACTATTTACATCAAAGAATCAGGGTATGAGAAGTTTCATGTAAATCTGTTGAACTAGATTGATGTGCTGATGAACATGCCAGAGTTTACACCATTGGGTGTAGGGTGTTTCCCTTTCTCTGAATGCATGATTGAAAATTAGCTCATAGACTGACAATAAAGGAGATTTAAAAAAAAAACCTTGTAATAATCAATGACCGTCCCCTGCCCCCCTCCCCTCAAGCATTACCCTGGTGGGACAGTAGCCCCTGTACTCCCAACCCCCCTTCCCAACCACCTCAATAACCTTTGCTTTTGAGAAACATGTTTGATCCCACTTGCCCTGCTTCAAGTTCTGTCATTTTTCAAGATGGAAGGGCTAGAGAAAGGAACAAGTGGGCATCACTTAGCTCTTAGCAGGGCAGTTTAACTTACACGGAGAGTAAGATTTTCATGGGAAAACCGGGAGTAAGATTAGCATGGGAAAACCAGGAGTAAGATTATCATGGGAAAACCAGGAGTAAGATTAGCATGGGAAAACTGGGAGTAAATTACTAAACTAAAGGATAGCAC
This sequence comes from Ichthyophis bannanicus, assembly GCA_033557465.1. Lineage (NCBI taxonomy): Eukaryota > Metazoa > Chordata > Amphibia > Gymnophiona > Ichthyophiidae > Ichthyophis > Ichthyophis bannanicus. The sequence goes on along the minus strand of CM066033.1, from coordinate 994,321,213 downwards.
ATCTTACTATATCGGCCTTTCAGAGAGGTGTGCAAATCACCACTTTCAAGCAGTCTTCCAGATCCAAAGTCTAAAAACAAGCTTTATAATGGTTATGAGTAATTTGAGCAAGCATAAATACCAATTAGGAATTGCATTTGTGAGCATATGTTGGGTTCTTTTCAGCATCTACAAGCACATACAAACTACTTGTATGAGTATATAGCAGAAAATGAATACACGCAGAATTGATTGCATGCACATTTAAGTTCCTCTGCACATACATTGAGGTCAAACACAAAAAAATGGCATGAAAATCAGGAAAAGTTCATTTTAAATGAACACAAGCCAAACTTTTATTTGGCCACGCTCTCACCTCTAATACCGATGGGTAAAACTTGCAAGGTACATATATATATGGTGGTTCTAAAATAGAGAATATATACCTAGAAGGTTGCCTTTATAAAATAGGTTTAAACGAGGTGCCTTTTTCAAATTCTGACATAGGTGTCTAGTTAAAAAACGTGCCCCAATGAGGGCGATTTCCAAGAGCCATTTACCCTGCTAAATGGCTGTCTGAAAATGGCCTACCCTTCCTATGGGTATAAATATATGCTAATGATTCTTTGTGTTTGTGTGGCTGTGAGAATCTGTCATTTCTGTCGACTACAGCAACCCTCTGCCACTTGAGAGAAGCTGTCACCCTAGGCAACTGTCCAGTCTTCTTAATAGTCAAACCACAGTTTAATGGGCACATTCTGACTAATTGTTGGTCAGTATTAATTTTAATATTAGGTTTCAAATTACAGCCTCTGATGCACAGCCCTTTTAAATGCTTTGCACATTTTAACCTGGTATTATGCTTTTTAATAACAAGTTCAAACAAACAAAACTGAGCTCCCATGTGTGCAGATATTTATAAAGAGGGTCATTCTGAAAGGTTTAGTTGCAGTTTGGACACGTGGATGTCGAAATCACGAATACATCTTAGTAAACGTTATCTCCCTAGCATGTCCTGCTGTGACACTGACCCAGTCAATACCGGGGTAATTGAAATCACCCAGTATTATTACTGTGCTGTAACTTTTGTTAGCTTCCTTGATTTCTTTGAGCATTTCATCACCCATTTGTTCGTTCTGGCCAGGCGGTCTATAGTACACCCCCACTGCCATTGTCTTCCCCTTTTTACGTGAAATTTCAATCCATAGAGGTTCTACAGCAAATTTTCTTTCCTGCAAAACTTTAATCCTTTCTGACTCAATGCCCTCTCTAACATAGATCGCAACCCCTCCACCAATTTGATCAGCTCTATCATTACGATATAGTTTGTACCCAGGCATCACAGTGTCCCACTGGCTGTCCTCCTTCCACCATGTCTCTGAGATACCAATCATATCTAACCTCTCATTTAGTGCTATATATTCTAACTCTCCCATCTTATTTTTTAGACTTCTAATATTTGCATACAAGCATTTTAGAGACTGTATTTTATTCATATTAATTTGGCTATTGGTAGTCATAGGTAATTTTGAATCTTTAAGCTTTGTCTGCTCCATACTCATAAGCTCTGTCTGCTCCATACTCAAGGGAATTTGGGCTACTTTACTCTTTTTTGGAACCTCTCTACTTTTGGTAGTATCTTTCAAGGATACATTCTTCCGAACCATGCGCTCTTGTGCGACTGTCGGCTTTCCTCTATTATCTAGTATAAAAGCTGCTCTATCTCCTTTTTAAAGGTTAATGCCAGCAGCCTGATTCCATCCCGGTTAAGGTGAAACCCATCCCTTCAGAAGAGCCCCTCCTTTCCCCAGAATGTTCCCCAGTTGCTAACAAATTCAAAACCCTCATCCTTGCACCATCGTCTCATCCACACATTGAGACTCCGGAGCTCTGCCTGACTTTTAGGTCCTGCGCATGGAACAGGAAGCATTTCGGAGAATACTACCCTGGAAGTTCTGGATTTCAACTTCCTACCTAAAAGTCTAAATTTAGCCTCCAGAACCTCCCTACCACATTTTCCTACGTCATTGATACTGACATGTACCAAGACAGCAGACTCCTCTCCAGCACTATCTAAGATCTTATCTAGATGGCACATGAGGTCCGCTTCCTTCGCACCAGGCAGGCATGTTACCAGGTGATCCTCACGTCCATTCTTCATTAGAAGAACATAACTTCCGCAAACATAAAAACTGTTCAACTGGTATGTTACCCGTATATGATGCAGATGAAAACTAGCATAGTCTGTTGACTATTTTGATCGGAAGGTTTTGAAAAAATAGACATTTGGAAGCCACGACTGTCCAGTATAATCTTAATGTCTAAAAAATGGACCTCTGTTCTTGATATCTCTGGAGTGAATTGCAGATGTGAATCTTGGTTATTCAACCAATGTAAAAACTCTTGTAAATAACCACCAGAACCTTGCCATATAAAAACAATGTCATCAATAAATCATACCCATTTAACCACAGAAGACCAATACTGGGATTTTGATACAATTTCTTCTTCAAAGTATTATACATATAATCCAGCCACTGATGGGGCCACTGCTGCACCCATAGGAACCCTTCTATTTGATGATAATGACTACCTTGAAATTCAAAGTAGTTTCTATACAAAATTCATGTTAACAATTTATGAAAAAAAGATTTCCGACTAATTGATATTCCTAAGCCCGGCAAATAATGCATTGCAATCCCTAATCCTTGATCTTGAGGGATATTTGTATATAATGCCGAAATATCCATAGTGACCAATGAATATGGCCCCCCTTCCTGTTGCCATGTATCCAAATATATCAACAAATACTCAGAATCCTTAATATATGAGGATGCCTGTCGTACCAATGGATTTAAAAATGAATCCATATATTGGGATAATGGCTCTAAAACGGATCCTATCCCTGATACTATCGGACGACCAGGTGGGTTGATCAATGATTTGTGATTCTTTGGAACAATATAAAACGAAGGTATGTGGGGATCCTTTACATATAAAAATTTCATTAAACGTTCCAATATCAAACCTTGTTGTAATGCCTCCTCCAAAACCTCTAAAACTTCAGTTTGTATCGCCTAAGTAGGATCTTCCTCTAACAATCGATAAAACTGAACATTATTCAACTGAGACAGAACCTCTTTATTATATGCATCACTGTCCAATATCACTATACCTCCTCTTTTATCAGTGGGTTTAATGACTACTGATGTATCATGTTGTAATGATCTCATAGCCACCCATTCACTCCTAGTTAAATTATGTTTTACTTTAGGGGATGACAATGTTTTTAAACCCTCCAGAATGACTCGTTCAAATGCTACAATGCTAGGATCTATTACTCCTGGAGGAACCAAGTCGACTTAGGATGAAAGGGTGTGGGTTACCTAGTGGTCAATTGTGTTGTGGTAGATTGCATTGAAAAAAATAAGGCAATCCGTAATTTACTTTAAAAAATCTGTAAACTCACTTGGATAGTAAACGCATCCATAGGAGTAGTAGGAACAAAAGATAAACCATGGTTTAATACCGCTATCTCTTCTAAGGAGGGGGTAGAGAACTTTTTTATGTCCGGTAAGTTTTTGAGTTTTGCAATGTGGTCATATAGACGTGATGACTTGGTTGTGAGAGATTGAGGCAGATCGATATTTTATGTGGATTGTGTATATATTTTTCCCATCAGTGCACCTTTTGGACTACAAGGGAATGCATTCAGCATTTTATTATAGTGCTTAAAAAGAGAGCTTTTTGTCACTTATATTAAGAAACTTGCGGCGGAGATATGATTGTATTAGTGTTTCCCTCAGAGTGACAGAAGCATGTAGATGACGACTGGAGGATTCAGCGATTGTGCAATATCATTGGATCAGTTACGATCGGAAGATTTAGCGATGTGATATACCATGAGCATTAGTTATATAAATATAATTAATAAATTAAGTACATTATTTTAATAATAATTTTATATTGGTTATTTAATAGAGTAAACTTATCACACACTGATAAATGGATTATTATTTAGTCTGTAAATGTATGAATATTTGTGAAATTTAAATTTATATTTTATTTATTTTTGCATTGTGTATTTGGATATATGTAGGTTATTTGCAAGTTTAGTGGATATTCCTTATACGCAGATGATGTAATGCTATTCCTCCCCTTTGATATAGCACAACCTAATTTTACCAACATCACCTCATGCTTTACCAAAGTTTCACAATGGTTAAATGATCATAACTTCAAAATCAATTATTAAAAAACTGAGATCCTATTTATAACAAGAAACCAAAATTTTACCCCACCTTCAAACTTAAACCTTGAGGACATTACACTAACGATAAAGAATGAGGTAAAATATCTTGATGTTATCCTTGATAGGTCTCTAAACAGCTCATTTAAAAACAGCTAGTCTAATCTATAATAAATTAATGCTTATTAAACACTTGAGACCCCTATTACCACACCATGATTTCAGATCCGTACTCCAAGCTATGGTATTCCTACATATTGACTTCTGTAATAGCATCCTCCAAGGACTCTCACGACAAGCTCTAAATCCCCTTAGCATACCTCAACATGTTGCTGCTAGGATTATTATCAAAGAAAACCCCACAGAACACATTACACTCATTCTATACAAGCTGCATTGGCTGCCAATTCATAGCAGGGTCAAATATAAAATTCTAATAACCACATTCAAACTAATAAAGGACCTCTCACCTTTATACCTAACCGATATCATAAAGAACCTCTCAAATGACAGAATAAGAAGGGAATGTAGTCAAAATACGCTATACATACCATCATCTTACCAAAAATTCATCAGGGCAACGACCAACAGAGCCTTTAGTTTAACAGAACAAATGATATGGAACGCCCTCCAAGATAAACTTAGATCCACATCTGACCTAATAACATTCAGGAAAATGCTTAAGACACATCTGTTCATAGAACATTTTGGCACAGATGAACCAATGCAAGACCTCATTCCCACATAACACCAACTTACCAATTCATCAAATGCACAAAACTGATTCCCTCCCCTCCCCCACATAACACCAATTTACTAATCCACCACATGCACGATACTGGTTCCCTCCCCTCCCTCTAAACTCCCCCTTCACTCCTCCAGTCTTTCTGAATACAACCATGGTACGATATCAAAACTGAGGTCACCTCTTCAGTGCTAATAGATCTACCTTTATAGGGCTCATTCCATCCCAAACATCCAGCCCCTCTGTACATCCGGTGTGAGCCAGACATACAGATGGACTCGCGATTCTGATCCCATGGGGCTAGATGTGCCCTGCGGGATCATAATCACAATCAGTCATGTATGTGCAGGCCGGGACTGTGATTCAGTCTGGCCTGCACATACATGACAAGCCCGACTAACTCAGTCAGGACTTTTAAATGGAGCTACGGTGCTATGGTGTCTGCTTGCCATGGCTCCATTTAAAAGCCACAATGCCGGCTGCTGGAAAAAAAGGCTTATACCCCGCAGCCCAACCCCCAATCTGGCCTCCTAAGACCAGGGTCAAGCTGCGGGGAATGTGCTCTGGTCCCCCTGCCCCATCTGTGCCCCGGCTGTCCCAAAAACAAATGTCCAGGGAAGTTATTCCACATTGGAGATGGAATAACTTCCCCACATGTCGCTGGCCCTGGACGTAGATTGCCGATATTAGAATTGGCCCTGTACATCCAGGGCCGGCGACTGCCCGCTGCCTGCCCAGACTCCACTCCCGAGCCGCCCCTTCCCCGTCCCTTCCCCGTCCCTGTCTAATTTCCCCACACAATCAGCAGGGAGGTTAGACACCAGCGGGGGAAGGCATGAATAATGGGGATGGACGTCCCATTGGGATGTCCATCCCCGCTATTCGTGGCACAGAATAACCACCTATATGTACATATGTTCATACTTGTAAATATGTTTTATTGCCACATTGTACAGTCCAGTTGTAATCCTTGTAATGTATGCTCTCTATTCTTTGCTGTAACCTGTTTGAAATTTGTTAAAGTGTAATGGTTTGCTGGTTATTTGTAAATCACTTTGATTTTGCTGAAAGCCATTATATAAAACCCTTAAATAAATAAACAAGCTGTATGTGCATACTTTTTCCCATATACAGTATTAAATGGTCAATTTCCTAAAGCTCATTTACCACAGCAATGGCTTTGAAAAATACCTTTGCTGGAGATAATCCTTTAGTGGGAGTACACACATACTTTTCACTATGTGGCATCTGCTGGATTTTCAAAGCAAAATGCATATGCTTTTATTTTGAATATTATCCCCAGGAAACCTGTGCACACACAGTTGCTCTTGCTATTTGGGATGTACCATTTTTCTAAAGTAAAAAGCTGACATATTTTTGAAAGTGACTCCAGGAAAATTATGTTTGCATGTCATCTGTTTTTGGGGTATGTGTGTAAGTGCTAATCTCTCCCCAACCCCAGGAGTACCTCCCAAAATTATGAGTAAAATTATGCTCATACAGGCTGAATGCATGCAAGTTTACACATGCTTAGGATTGACAGTTTCATGGAAGTCCATTTCCACTAATAAATCAAATTTTTGCTCCTAGAATTGACTTTGAAACTTCCTTTCTGTAAATAATATTTGTTAATATATTCATGATGTGTACTTGAAGTGCAATTCATGGATGGGGATGTCCGGGCAGTCCCGACATCCCCGATGAAGACGGGGCTGTGTGGACCCAATTCTGGTCCGTGGGAACAAAACGTTCCCGTGGTAGCCAGAATCAGGCCCGAGGATGGCCTGGCATGCCCCTTCCACCTGCAGAGACATCCTCCCTGCAGGCACCCCTAACATCTGTGGCTCTGGCCCCCCATTTCCCCACTGCCCAGCCCATAGAGTGGGGGGGAGGGGGCGGGGGCTCTCTTGCACCCGGCTCCAAAGCAGCCAAAGTGCTCCTTCTACCACCTTTGAGGACCTGTTTATGCTCTGTGGAGGGTCTCCTCATGTTGTGTTTTTCTGTGAATGGCCAATGTAATGCCAACTTTTAAAAAGGGTTCCAGAAGTGTCCCGGGAAACTACAGACTAGTGAGCTTGATGTTGGTACTGGGGAAAATGGTAGAAACCATCATAAAGAATAAAATTACTGAATATGTAGCTAGTCATGGTTTAATGGGAGAAAGCCAACATGGATTTTAGTCAAGGAAAGTCATGTCTTTCTAATCTATTATATTTTTTGAAGGTGTGACTAAACTGGTAGAATAAGATGAGCCGGTTTATATAGTCTATCTAGATTTTCAGAAAGCCTTTGACAAAGTCCCTCATGAGAGACTCTTGGCAAACTTAAAAAGTCATGGGACATGAGGCAGTGTAGCATTGTAGATCTGGTTAAAAGACAGAAAGCAGTGTAGCATTGTGGAACTGGTTAAAAGATAGAAAGCAGAGAGTAGGACTAAATGGCCAATTTTCTGAATGGAGAAATGTGAATAATGCAGTACCCCAGGGATCTGAGCTGGGCCTGCTGCTTTATAACATATTCATAAATGATCTGGAAATGGGAATAGTGAATGAGGTGATCAAATTTGCAGATGACATAAAATTCTTTAAAGTTGTTAAAACATAAGAAGATTGTGAAAAATTGCAAGAGAACCTTGATAATTTGGAAGATAGGGCATCCAAATGGCAGATGAAATTTAATGTGGGCAAGTGAAAAGTTATGCACTTATGGAAGAACAACCCAAACTACAGTTACATGATGCAAGGTTCCACCTTAGGAACTTCCTACCAAGAAAAGGATTTAGGTGTCAAGATGGATAAAAGATTGAAACCCTCTGCTCAGTGTGCATTGACAGTCCAGAAAGCAAACAACATGTTAGGAATCATAAGGAAAGGACTGGAGAATAAAACCAAGGATATTATAATGCATCTGTATTGCTTCATGGTGCGACTGCACCTTGAATATTGTGTGCAATTCTAGGTGCCATGTCTTAAAAAGGATACAGCAGAATTAGAAAAGGACAGAGAAGAGCCACCAAAATGGTAAAGGGAATGGAAGAATGAGGAAAGGCTTAAAAGTTTAGGGCTCTTCAACATGGAAAAGAGACAGCTAAGAAGAGAACATAAGAACATAAGAAATGCCATACTGGGTCAGACCAAGGTCCATCAAGCCCAGTATCCTTTTTCTAACAGCAGCCAATCCAGGTCACAAGTACGTGGCAGGTACCAAAGTCTACAGCTTCCACAATGCTCGTCCAGGGGTAAGCAGCAGATTTCCTGGCTCCTCTTTAATAATGGTTTATGGACTTTTTCTCCAAGAACTTGTCCAAACCTTTTTAAACCCAGCTACACTTTTACTACATCCTCCAGTAATGAATTCCAGAGTTTGATTACACGTTGAGTGAAAAAATATTGTAGCTTCTGCGAAGCTCCTGCCCGGGCCCAAGAGTTTACAGGCAGGAGTGGCCTTGTAATGTCCCTGAGGAATAAAGCTTGTACTGGTCCCTAGGAATTCTGGGACTTGTAGTATGCTTGTGTTTCCCTTCTTCTCTCTCGCCTTCTTCCTTCCCTTTTCTCTCTCTGCTTGGGGATTTAAAAGGGCTTCATTTCCCGGCACTCCATGACCTTCCCCTGGGCGTGCCCAATCAGTGCAGAAGCCTGTCTCCTCCTCTGAGCTGGGGCGTGTCCTGAGCTCAGCAGAGAGCTGTGGTTTTTTCAACTCTGTGTTGGAAATCCTGTGTGCTATTGCTGTTTCATTACTTCTACCAGGATTTTCCCCTATCTCCATCTCTTCTGGAGGGCGTTCCTCACCACACTTCATTGCATGTCCTCAGATCTTTCTACTTTTTGATGGTGTAAACAACCAGACTACTTTAATCCGTTCCACTCCATTCATTAATTTATACACTTCTAACATATCTAAGAACTTAAGAATATAAGATATGCCATACTGGGTCAGACCAGGGTCCATCAAGTGCAGTATCCTGTTTCCAACAGTGGCCAATCTAGGTCATATGTACCTAGCAGTATCTCCAAAAGACACAGGTTCCACAATGCTTGTATTGGGTCAAGCATTGATATCCTGGGTCCCTTTTTAATAATGGTTTATGGACCTTTCCTCCAGGAGTTTGTCCAAACCTTTTTTTAAACCCAGCTACACTAACAGTTCTTACTACATCCTCTGGTAACAAATTCCAGAGTTTAATTACATGTTGAGTGAAAAAATATTTTCTCTTATTTGTCTTAAATAGTTTACCCTGTGGCTTCATTGCATGTCCCCTAGTCTTTCTATATTCTGATAGCGTAAACAATCGATTTACGTTTACCCGTTCCACTCCATTCATTAATTTATAGACCTCTATCATATCTCCCCTCAGCCGTCTCTTTTCCAGGTTGAAGAGCCGTAACCTTTGTAGCCTCTCTTCATAGGAGTAGCCTTCCATCCCCTTTACCATTTTGGTGGCTCTTCTCTGAACCTTTTCTTTCTTTCTTTCTTTTTTTTAAATTATTTATTTATGAAAACATTTTACAGCTTATAGAGTAAAATTTAAAATTTAAAGCAAACAACACATACCAGTAAATAATTTGCAATAAGATAAGCATTGAAAAGAAAGCAGCCCACATCTCGGGGAGACATACATACAATTAATGTAGAATAATAATAATGAAAGAAAACAAGGCTAGAAAAACGCTCCACTGGAGAGAAATCCATAGCCTATAAACAGCCTGTTGAGATACCTCCCTTCCCTAGGACAAAACTTTAAAGAAAACAAAACATAAGATAGGAAGTCAATGAGTCCCTTCCTTAGCCAGGATCCACTTCTCCAAATCTGGAGGAGACAAGAAGACAAACCTTTCATAACCAATAGTGATACAACATTTACAAGGATATCTTAGAAAAAAGGTTGCCCCCAGAGCAAGAATTCTAGCCTTAAACACAAGAAAAGCTTTACTATGCAATTGTGTAGAGCGTGAAACATCAGGAAAAATAGACACCTTGTCCCCACAAAATTTTGTATCTTTTTTCCTAAAATAGGCTTTAAGAATGGTGGCCTTGTCTTCCTCAGAGGACAGATTCACCAATAATGTAGCCATAGAGGAAACATCATCTTGTGTTTCCTCTAAAAAAGCTGTCAAATTAAATTTATCTAAGTTCAAAGGAGAAGCCACTTCTTCTTCCACCGTGGTAGACAAAACTTTAGTAGAAAGATAATAACACTTAGCAATAGGAAACAATTCAGCTTGTGAGAGAAGAAGGGCGTCCTTCAAGAACTTTCTAAACAAAATTAAAGGGGACAATAAAGGACAAACAGGAAATTAAGCAACCTTAAATTCTTATTCCGAGAAAGATTCACCAGATTCTCAAGTTTCTGATGTAGAAGAGCACTATCTTTCACATTAGAAACATGAAAATCAGAACAGGACTTAATCTGAGATTCCATGTTAGAAACCATAGAGCTCAAAGCCCCAACCTGAGAAACCTTTTCTAATAACGCTATATCCTTTTTAAGATATGGTGACCAGAATTGCACACAATATTCAAGGTGCGGTCGTACCATGGAATGATATAGAGGCATTATAATATCCTTTGTTTTATTTTCCATTCCTTTCCTTATGATACCTAGCATTCTATTTGCTTTCTTGGCCGCCGCTGCACACTGGGCGGAGGGTTTTAACATGTTATCCACGATGACTCCAAAATCTTTTTCCTGGGTGGTGGTTCCCAATGTGGAACCTTGTATCGTGTAACCATAGTGTGGGTTGTTCTTTCCTAGGTGCATAACATTGCACTTGTCCACATTAAATTTCATCTGCCATTTGGATGCCCAGTCTTACAATTTATCCAGATCCTCCTGCAGTTTTCTACTGTTCTCTTGGGTTTTAACAACTTTAAACAGTTTTGTGTCATCTGCAAATTTGATAACCTCACTAGTTATTCCCTTTTCCAGGTCATTTATGAATATGTCAAAACGTAGCGCACCCAGTACAGATCCCTGGGGTACTCCACTATTCACCTTTTTCTGTTGGGAAAATTGGCCATTTAGCCCTACCCTCTGCTTTCTATCTTTAACCAGTTCCCGATCCACAATAGTACATTGCCTCCTATCCCATGACTTTTTAGTTTTGCCAAAACTCTCTGATGAGGGACCTTGTCAAAGGCTTTCTGAAAGTCCAGATACACTATATCAGCGATGGCGAACCTATGGCACGCGTGCCAGCTGTGGCACGCGAAGGCCTTGCAGCTGGCACGCGGGTAGGTCCGCAAAAAAGAAAAAGCTGGCTCTGGCTGCTGCCGCGGACGCGGCAGCGTGCAGTGTCCCGCGGGGCCCCCTCCGCCCGCTAAGCCCCTCTGCAAGGGCTTTCAGATTCGCGAGGGAGAGCGTCTCCCTCGCGTCTCTGTTAAGCCCGCAGGGGCTAATGGGAAATTTCCCATCAGCCCCTTTAGACGCGAGGGACTGATGGGAAATTTCCCATTAGCCCCTGCGGGCTTAACAGAGACGCGAGGGAGAAGCTCTCCCTCGCGAATCTGAAAGCCCTTGCAGAGGGGCTTAGCGGGCGGAGGGGGCCCCGCGGGACATTGCATTCTGCCGCTGCCGTGGCAGCGGCAGCAGCCAAAGCCAGCTTTTTTTTTTTTTTATATGCCATGGGGGGGGGGGGGGTTAGGACTGCTAATGGGCTAGGGGGGTAGGACTGCTAATGGGCTAGGGGGGGGTGTAGGACTGCTAATGGGCTAGGGGGGGGGTAGCGGGTAGGACTGCTAATGGGCTGGGGGGGTAGGACTGCTAATGGGCTAAGGGGGGTAGGACTGCTAATGGGCTGTGGGCTGATGGGGGCTGTCTGGAAATGGGGTGATGGGGGGTTAGGACTGGTAATGGGCTATGGGGGGGTTAAGACTGCTAATGGGCTTTGGGCTGATGGGGGCTGTCTGGAAATGGGGTGATGGGGGTTAGGACTGATAATGGGCTATGGGGGGGGGCTAGGACAGGAAATGGGCTGTTGGGGAGGGGTTAGGACTGGATGGGCTGTGGGCTGTTGGGGGGCTTAGGACTAGTAATGGGCTATGGGGGGGTTAAGACTGGTAATGGGCTGTGGGCTGATGGGGGGCTGTCTGGAAATGAGGTGATGGGGGGTTAGAACTGCTAATGGGGTATAGGGGGGGGTTAGGACTGATAATGGGCTAAGGGGGGGCTAGGACAGGAAATGGACTGATGGGGAGGGGTTAGGACTTGAGGTGGGCTGATGTGGTTAGGACTGGTAATGGGCTGTGGGCTGATGGGGGGGGTTTAGGACTGGCAATGGGCTGTGGGGGGCTGACTGGAAATGGGCTGATGGGGTTAAGACTGGAAGTGGGCTGATGGGGGGTTAGGACTGGTAATGGGCTATGGGGGGTTAGGACTGATAACGGGCTATGGGGGGGTTAAGACTGGTAATGGGCTTTGGGCTGATGGGGGATGTCTGGAAATGGGGTGATGGGGGGTTAGGACTGGTAATGGGTTATAGGGGGGCTTAAACTGAAAATGGGGTGATGGGGGTTTAGGACTGGAAGTGGGTTGGTGGGGGGCTAGGACTGGTAATGGGTTGGGGGGTTGCTATGACTGGAAATGGGCTGAGTGGAAGGGGAGGCTTGAACTGCAAATAGCTGATGGGGAGGGAGCTTGGAATGGAAATGGGCTGTGAGGGAAGGGAGCTAGGACTGAAAATGGGCTGATGGAGCAGCTAGGATAGGACTGGAAATGGGCTGTTGGGGGGAGCTAAGATTGGAAATGGGCTGTGGTGGGGGCTTGAATTGAAATGGACTCATGGAGGGGCTAGAACTGGAAGTAGGCTCATGGGGGGGGGCTTGGACTGGAATTGTACTGAGTGGAGGGGAGCTATGATTTGACATGGGCTGATGATGGGGCTAGGAAATGACTAGAAATGGGCTGATGGGGGGCTAGGATTGGAAATGAGCTGATGAAGGGACTCAGACTGAAAATGGATGGGGGAGCTAGGACTGGAAATGGGTTGATGGGGGGCTAGGACTGGAAATGGGCTGATGCAGGGACTAGAAAGGAATGGATGCTGGGTGAGACTGGAACTAGAAGGGAGCTGATGTTGGGGGAGGATTAGAATGGGATGGGGCTGGGAGAGTAAAATGGAGAGGGGAAAAATATTTTGTGTGGGAGGAATGAAAAATCTACAATTGGCCGGGTATTGGGAGAGTAAGTGGGGATTGAGGATGGAGCGGTAAAATTTGTGTGGATGAAATAGGAATGAAGAAAGAGCAAAAGGAGAAAGATTAGTATGTTAAAGCAGATGTAGAGAGAGAGAATGGAAAAAAAGACTAGAAGAGAGAAGAAAGAACAAATGGACAGCAGACGATGGAGAGTTAGCAGAAAACATGAAGAAACCAGAAGAAAGTGGCTGGAGCAATTGCAACTGAAAAAAAATGCACAAAAGGTAGAAAGATATCTCTTTATTTTGAATTTATTAACTGGAATATGAAACCTCTGGGAAATGTGCATCATTAACGTCTGTGCATTGTTTGGTACAAGAGGAAATTAATTTATAGTTTTATTTCTACAGTGTTGTACATTCCAAGTTTGGCTTTTGGGGTTCCCAGTTTAATTATTGCCTTCCTGTTTCTAAATTGTGATTCCTTGTTTGGTGATGGTCTATGTTCTGCATGTGTAACTGAGCTGAGGTTTAATTGACGTGCTGGCACTTTGAGGAAATTCTTTGGTTTTGTGCGGCAGTTTGGGCACTCGGGCTCAAAAAGGTTAGCCATCACTGCACTATATCAACTGACTCACCAAAGTCCACCTGTTTATTCACACCTTCAAAAAAACATATCAGATTAGTAAGACAAGATCTTCCTTGAATAAAGCCATGTTGGCTGTCTCCCATTAAGCCATGACTATCTACATGCTGTGTAATTTTGTTCCTTATGATGGTTTCTACCATCTTCCCTGGTACTGACGTCAGGCTCACCGGTCTGTAATTTCCCGGATCACCCCTGGAACCCTTTTTAAAAATTGGCGTTACATTGGCGACCCTCCAATCTTCAGGTATTACAGATGATTTTAATGAAAGTTCACAGATTACTAATAGCAGGTCTGCAATCTCATATTTCAGTTCTTTCAACACTCTTGGATGTATACCTTCTGGTCCAGGTGATTTGCTACTATTCAGTTTATCAAATAGTTGTAATACATCTTCCCGGTGTAGCGATATTTCTCTCAATTCACCTTTAAATACCACTTCAGTCTTGGGTAACATCGCTACATCTTCCTCAGTAAAGACCGAAGCAAAGAATTCATTCAGTCTCTCCGCTATAGCCTTGTCTCCTCTTACTGCACCTTTTACCCCTCTATCATCTAATGGTCCAACTGACTCTCTCACAGGTCTTTTGCTACGAATGTACTTGAAAAAGTCTTTATTTCGTGTTTTTGCTTCTGTAGCAAGTTCTTTCTCAAATTCTCGCTTTGCCTGCCTTATCAATGCTTTGCATTTAACTTGCCAGTGCTTGTGCTGTTTCCAGTTTTCATCGTTTGGCTCTTTTTTCCATTTCCTGAAAGATGCTTTTTTGGCAGCAACAGCCTCTCTGACCTCACCTTTAAACCATGCTGGCAGTTTTTTGGACTTTCCTCCACCTTTCTTAATGCGTGGAATACAGCTGATCTGGGCTTCCAGGATAGTATTTTTAAACAACACCCAAGCTTGATATCTCCCCTCAGTCTTCTCTTTTTTTAAGTCTAGAGCCCTAACCGTTTAAGCCTTTCCTCATAGGGGTATCCTTCCATCCCATTTACCATTTTGTTGGCTCTTCTTTGTACCTTTTCTAATTCCGCTATATCCTTTTTAAGATAGGGCGACCAGAATTGCACACAATATTCAAGGTGTGGTCGAACCATGGAACAATACAGAGGCATTATAATATCCTTGGATTTATTCTCAATTCCTTTCCTTATGAATATTAACATTCTATTTGCTTTCTTGGCCGCCGCTGTACACTGGGCAGAGGATCTCAATGTATTATCCATGATTATGCCTAAATCTTTTTCCTATATGGTGGTTTCTAAGGTGGTACCTTGCATCATGTAACCAACGTTTGGCTTGTTCTTTCCTAGATACAGAGCTTTGCACTTATCCACATTAAATTCCATCTGCCTTTTGGATGCCCAATCTTCCAATTTATCAAGGTCCTCTTGAAATTTTTGACAATCCGCTTGAGGTTTTTTTTTTTTTTTTTTTTTTTATTTATAGCCATTTAACATATAGATCAAGAAAGTTCACAGAACAATCTTGAAAGAAAAAGTACAGATACAATCAGGAACAATCATAGCAGAATAATTATAACAAGAAAACCAAAAATCAATGCATCTGTTCACCCTAGCCCACAATATAAGAGGGGAGAATTTCCAAAATTCCAAATATATAATATACTAACAAAGTAGAGAGGAAAAAGCAGTAAACTAACTCCAGTACTTATTTTATGAGAGCACAGGTGAGGCTCCAATAGAAGTCTCCAAGCGCCTGGCAGCAATGAAAGCCGTTAACTGGGAAGGTTCATAGAAAATATAAGAAATAGCTCTATATTTAACCAAGCATTTGCATGGATGTTTGAGAAAAAAGAGCCCTCCCAGTTGAAGAACACCAGGGCGTCACGTTGGAATCTATCTGGCAGGCCATTCTTTCATTGGGGGAAGTGCTGGTGCCCCAGATCGCATTGTTGTAACGGAAGCTACAGAACTCTGTGACGGCTGTAGAAGAGCTGGATCAGAAGGTTTTGGCAATGCAAACAGATGTGGATGAGTTTTGGAGGACAGTAACAACTTTGGAAGAACGTGCAGATGCGTTTCAAAAGGACCTTTCCAATATTCAAGCTAAGTTGGAGCGTTTAGATAATGTTTCTAGATGTCATAACCTCTGTTTAATTAATTTCCCTAGATTAATTTCTGTATCTCCCAGAGAAATGTTTAAGCAGGACTTACTGGAGACGTTGGGGGTGGCCTCTGAATTAATGCCTCCTTTGGTGAGAATTTACTATCTTCCTAAGGCTAAAATTGTTGACAATCCGCTTGAGTTTTAACAACTTTGAACAATACTGTGTCATCTAAAAATTTGATCACCTCACTCATTATTCCCATTTCCAGGTCATTCATGAATATATTAAAAAGCAGCAGGCACAGCGCAGATCCCTGGGATACTCCACTATTTACTTTTCTTCATTGAGAAAATTGGCCATTTAGCTCTACTCTCTGTCTTCTATCTTTTAACCAGTTTCTGATCCACAATACTTCACTGCCTCCAATCCCATAACTTTTTAATTTCGCCAAGAGCCTCTCATGAGGGACCTTATTAAAGGCTATCTGAAAATCCAGATGCACTATATCAACCAACTCACTTTTGTCTATCTGCTTAGTCACACCTTCAAAAAATATAATATTGCAGATGAGTAAGAAAAGACTTTCCTTGGCTAAATCCATGTTAGCTTTCTCCCATATATACACAATCAGTAATTTTATTCTTTATAATAGTTTCTACCATTTTGTCTGTACTGATGTCAGACTCACAGGTCTGTAGTTTCCCGGATCACCTCTGGAATCCTTTTTAAATATTGATGTTACATTGGCCATTCTTCAGGTACTACAGTAGATTTTAATGATAGTACCCAGATTACTAATAGTAGGTCTGCAATCTCATATTTCAGTTCTTGAATACCTCTGGATGTATACCATCCGGTCCAGGTGATTTAGTACTCTACCATTTTTCAAATAGTTGTAATATATCTTCCCGGTTTATCCATATTTCTTTCAATTCTTCCGATACATCACCTTTATATACCATTTCAGGCATGGGTAAATTCCCTACATCTTCTTCAGTAAATACCGAAACAAGGAAGTCTTTACGCTATGGCCTTATCCTCACTTAGGGCACCTTTACTTCTCTATCATCCAATGGTCCAACTGACTGTCTCAAAGTTTTTTTGCTATGAATGTAGTTGAAAAAGTTTTTATAATGCATTTTTGCTTCCACAACAAGTTTTTTTTTAAAATTCTCTCTTTGCCTACCTTATCATTGCCTTGCATTTAACTTGGTAATGCTTATGTTGTTTCCAGTTTTCATCATTCAGCTCCTTTTTCTATGCCCTGAAAGATGCTTTTTTGGCTGCAACCTCAACTCTCAACCATACTGGCAGTTTTTTGGCCTTTCTTCCACTTTTCTTAAAGCGTGGAATATATCTGTTCTGAGCTTCCAAGAGAGTATTTTTAAAGAATGCCCACAATTTATGCAAATCTTTAACTTTTGCAACTACTCCTTTTAGTCTTTTCTTAACTATTTTCCTCATTTTATCATAGTCTTCATTTTGAAAGTTAAATGGGAGTACTATGGATTTCTTTGCTGTCCTTCTTTCATTTATTAAATCAAATGCGATCGTGCTATGATCACTATTGCCAAGTGGCCCCAACACCTTATGTCTTGCACCAGATCCTGTGTTCCACTAAGGACTAGGTCCAAAATAGCTTCCCCTCTTGTTGGTTCCTGAACCAGCTGCTCCAAGAAGCAGTCATTTATTTCATCTAGAAACTTTATCTCCCTAGCATTTCCTGCTGTGACACTGACCCTGTTAATACCCAGATAATTGAAATCACCCATTATTACTGTGTTGAAACTTTTGTTAGCTTTCCTGATTTCTTTCAGTATTTCATTATCCATCTGTTCATTTTGCTTGTTTGAAGTTTGCTTGTTTGCAGTTTGAAGTACACCCCCACTGCCACTTCCACTGCCTTTCCCTTTTT
Source organism: Ichthyophis bannanicus (assembly GCA_033557465.1). Classification (NCBI taxonomy): domain Eukaryota; kingdom Metazoa; phylum Chordata; class Amphibia; order Gymnophiona; family Ichthyophiidae; genus Ichthyophis; species Ichthyophis bannanicus. Next base: position 994,303,480 of record CM066033.1, on the reverse strand, counting down.
ACATGGAATTTCTATCCATAGAGATTCTACAGCATATTTCATTTCCTGCAAAACTTTAATCCTATGTGATTCAATGACTTCTCTAACATAGGGGCTTCTTTACAAAGCCGCGGTAGCGGTTCGCGATTGTTATCGTTATCGTTATGTAAGCAAGCCCCATAGAGTGCAACCCCACCACCAATTTGATCTACTCTATCATTGCAATATAGTTTGTACTCAGTTATCACAGTGTCCCATTGGTTGTCCTCCTTCCACCATGTCTCTGAGATACCAATCATATCTAACCACTCATTTAGAGTTGTATATTCTAACTCTACCATCTTATTTTTTAGACTTCTAGCATTTGCATACAGGCATTTTAGAGGTTATATTTCTATCCTATAAGTCTGGTTATCAGTTGATAGGGGTAATTTTGAATCTTTCAGCTATGTACTTAAGGGCATCTGGAGCCACTCTGTTTGGATATCCTAACCTCCCTGTTTTGTGAGTATCCTTCAAGGATACATTCTTCCGAACCATGCGCTCTTGGACGACTGTCAGCTTTCCCCTATTATCTAGTTTAAAAGTGCTCTATATCCTTTTTAAATGTTAATGCCAGCAGCCTGGTTCCATCCTGGTTAATGTGGGAAGATATTATAGAGGTCTATAAATTAATATATGGAATGGAATGGGTAAAGGTAGATCAGTTGTTCATTCCTTCAAAAAGTAGAAAGTCTAGGGGACACACAATGAAGCTACAATGCAGCCCATTTAAAACTAATAAGAGAAAATATTTTTTCACTCACCGAGTAATCAAACTCTGTAATTCATTACTAGAGGATGTACGAGGGTTGCTCTGAAAGTAATGGCCCACATGTTTTTTCCCAGTCCAGAAGAGGTGTGAAATTGAAAGGGTAGTAACTTGTAATGTCAAAGGACACTTGTGTGTAATCTTACATTTGTCCGACAAATAGCTAGGCGGTAGTGATCCTTCAAATGGCGTCTGTGAGTGACACACGGTACAAACAACGAGCTGTAATTTAATTCTTGGTGGAGGAGAAAGAAAGTGTGAGAAACATTCACAAATGGTTGTGTGCTGTGTATGGAAGTTCTGCGGTAGATAGGAACACCGTTGGATGATGGGAGAAGAGAGTAAAGGCTTCAGGAAGTGGTAAAACGAAACTGGAAGATCAGCCACGGTCTGGTCGTCCTGCCTCAGCCACCAGTCCAGACAAGTTGCAGCGCGCTGATGACATTATTCATGCGGATCAGAGCTTCACGAGTCAGGAATTTTCCATACAGCTTTCCGTCAGTAGAGGTAGTGCAATGATAATTATTGACTCTTTGGGATATTCAAAGGTTTGTGCAAGATGGGTTCCGTGAAGTCTCACAACCGAACACAAACGCCAAAGTGCTGCAACTTGTCTGGACTGGTGGCTGAGGCAGGACGCCCAGACCGCGGCTGATCTTCCAGTTCTGTTTTACCACTTCCTGAAGCCTTTACTCTCTTCACCCATCATCTAGCGGTGCTCCTATCTACCGCAGATCTTCCATACACAGCACACAATCGTTTGTGAATGTTTCTCACACTTTCTTTCTCCTCCACCAAGAATTCAATTACAGCTCATTGTTTGTACCATGTGTCACTAACAGACACCATTTGAAGGATCAATACCGCCTCGCTATTTGTCGGACAACTGTAAAATTACACACGTGTCCTTTGACGTTCCAAGTTACTACCCTTTCAATTTCACAACTTTATCTTCATTCTGGACTGGGGAAAAACATGTGGGGCATTACTTTCTGAACAACCGTCGTAGTAGAAGCTGTTGGTATAGTTGGGTTTAAAAAAGGTTTGGACATGTTCCTGGAGGAAAAGTTCATAAATCATTATTAAAGAGGAACAGGGAAATCCACTGCTTACTCTGGGGTAAGCATTGTGGAATCTGTGTCCCTTTTTGGGAATCTGACAGGTTCTTGTGACCTAGATTGGTCACTGTTGGAACCAAGGTACTGGGCTTGATGGACTATGGTCTGATCCAGTATGGCATTTCTTATGTTTTTATCTTTTCACATTTATACCATATCCAGAACAGGTGTGAATGTCTTCAGCTTCAATCTAGCCATGATTTCTGCCAGTTTACCCCTAGTATTTCACAAATTTATATCTGTGGTGTGGCTGTCCTCCTCCCTTGTGGACTTCATTACATTGGCCATTCTCCAATCTTCAGGTACTACAGACAATTTTAATGATAGTTTATAGATTACTAATAGTAGATCTGCAATCTCATATTTTAGTTCTTTCAACACCTTCAGATGTATATCATCCGGTCCAGGTGATTTGCTACTCTCGAGCTTATCAAATAGTTGTAATACATCGTCCTGGTTTATCAATATTTTTTTCAGTTCTTCGAATACTTCACCTTTAAACACCATTTCAAGTCTTGGTAACTTCCCTACATCTTCTTCAGTAAAGACCAAAGCAAAGAATTCATTCAGTCTCTCTGCTATGGTCTTGTCCTCTCTTAGTGCTGCTTTTATCCCTCTACACATACAGTCTGTGTGTCTGGGCATATTTTATCAAGAATTAGCTTACTTTGTGACTCCATCCACGGTCCACCCAGACTTCTCCCAAGAACACACCTACTTGTGCTTTTCATAAAAGAGCATGCTGTTTTGTTACTGTAGATATTTTTACATATGTATCATATGGGGTACTTTTATAAAAACCCTTTTTCACACGAAAAAAGTTTATAAATTTACCTTCCACATGACTATTAAAACACAAAGTAACATGTTGAAGGCTGGTCAGGCATGGCTGTGGTGATTTCAAAAGTTAACCACCAGGCCAGGCCAGCAATAATTTCCAGCTGCAATAGGACAAATAAAGCTACCGTAAAACCTCTAATTGACCGCCATGGCGCTCTATTTTTCAACCCCTCTGCCAAGGTGGTGGTCTATTAGAGGTGGCGTTCAAATAGAGGGTGGCGGTTTATTTTTCAACTATCTGGCCAAACGTTTAAGTGGACAAACTTTACACACAGCCGACTATTGTAACGTGCAGAAAATGCATCTGTGAACTATCACTTTTTGACAGCCAAATCAAGCTAGAACGTTAGCGGTGAGCACTGCTTTTACATTGCGCAATACAGCATAGTACGGTAGAAAACACATGAATTATTGCATCAGAAAAAGGCGCCAACAAGACGTCTACATTAACATTCATAAACTACAAATCTTTTTATCGTTTCGAACAAAGAAAGAAACTCTATGAGAAAATCTTTGTTTCTTTTACACATGAATGTTAAATGCAGTAAATTTACACAAGGTGAGAGTGGCGCTCTATTAGAGGTGGCGCTCTATTAGAGGGTGGCGCTCTATTTTTCAACCTCTCTGCCGGAGTGGCGGTCTATTAGAGGTGGCGTTCTATTAGAGGTGGCGGTCTATTAGAGGTTTTACGGTAGTTTTTTAAATTTTGAGGTCCAGAAACTGGCATGACATGGCAGGAAATCTCTACTGGTCGTTTAACAGATATAATGTGGTCCGCTTCTAATAATATATCTATCAGAAAGGGATTCAAATAATGTAATTTTAAATTACCCCCATTAACCCAGGCTATAATTTAGAGATTTCCAAGTAGTCAGAGTTATTAGAATGTGATTGGTATCCAGATTATCCTGGCTTTCTTTTCTTCAGTAATTAACAAGCAAAGTGACAAGCTAAATGTTTGTGCTTTTTTGTGGTTGTTTTATTTATGCCTAAAACCTACATCTGGGCACTAGGGGTATGTTTATGTTTACTAAAGTGAGTTAAGCTTTTGCAGCTAATGCAGAAAAACAGTGCAGATAGTGCAGCGTTAGCTGCAAAAGCTGTGTGTTATCTGTCAGGGCATGCACAGAATTTTCCCAGCAGATAATGCACTGAAAATGCAGAGAGAATGGGCAGACAGACGGCTGGATCCAGCTATCACTACCCATTGAGGCCCACAGTAACCATGTATTGAAGACATACCTACTCTGCACCCTAATGTACCAGTCTGGAGCCAGTGTTTTCTCCAAGAATAAAAGGCTGGCACCAACCTTTCATTGAAGAACCCCATCATGTGACCTTAAAATTCCTTTAGGATGATTGTCTGGATATGTTTTTTAAAGAGAGGTATGATATCATGGTTTAGCGCCATCTTCACCATTCACTGCATGATTTGGAACGTGCCATTATTTTTCCCTCTGCTCAAAGCATACTTTGTAAGTTCTTCAGGGTAGTGCCCTTTAAACAAATGAATTATCTTAAGAAATGTAGTCTGTGATGATTATGATAGCCTACATACATATTTTTATTATTGCTGTTGTTATTTTTAGGTGGTACTTGTGTGGTGAATCCTACAGACCTATTCTGTTCAGTTCCCGGTCGCCTTTCTCTACTTAGCTCCACTTCAAAATATAAGGTAACCATTGCAGAAGTGAAGAGGAGACTTTCCCCACCAGAATGCCTCAACGCATCCCTTTTAGGAGGCATTTTAAGAAGGTAGGTTCATTCTACAGGAAAGCACTTGAAACTTATGGCCAAAATTCAATTTGATTTTTACTCATATCTGCATGTGAGAAAATAGACTAGTGCAGGTGCTATTCACTGCAGAAATCGGCACTCTTTTCCAAATGAAATGAAAAATAGAATGGAACAGACTGCTCTAGTTCATTTTTTAAAAGAACGAAATAAAGGTATTAAGGAAGTATTGCTCTGTTTTGTTATCCATTTTCATTGTCATTTGAGTCTACAGTCACAAAGAAACAATGCATGTTGTTTTTCAACCCAGCAAAACCCAAAAGTCCACTGTCTCCAGAATATAATATTTCAAAATTATAATATCTGGTGGTCCATCATTGGAAGAAATGGTTTAAAAAGTAAAAAGAAATTATTTATGCAAATGAAAAGACCTCAGTCTGAACAACTGGCCGTATCCAAGGCTCTTAAAACGTTTACAACACCAAACAAAAACCTTGCACCAGCAAGTCTTTTTTCTTATAAAATTCATTCCAGTGGTCTTTTTTAATCTTTTTTTTTTTTTGTTAAATCTACCTTGCTTCTTTCATCTGTCGGATGCTGGCAGTGTTTCACAAGAGCTGCATCAGGAAGCATTCTCTTAAAGAGATATACAACACCATTAAAACAAATTCTCCACCCAAACATCTTGAAGCTAGTAGGGAAGGGGGTAGGGGCCAGACCAATCCCTTGTTAGAAGGATTCCAAACAGACCATCCCAGATTGTCTCAAACTGAGACTATAACAGAGGCTACCACAGACATCATTTTCCAGTCAGTCAGTTTTGTGAGAGCTTTCTAATAGTGAAGGCACAGGCTGAGAGAAGTTCCTTGCTTCTCAGAGTTCAGAAACAAAGTTTAAAAGAAGAAATGTAGAAAAAAGATGCACTCTGTCGCTCTACTAATGCATTCACACAGTTGTGCTGCTGCTTAATAGGCACCGTGTCCTGTACATCCTGTGCTACTAGACGCTGCAGATGTTGACCTCAAATCTTAACTTTCAGCTTTGCTACTTTAGACTGATACTATACTTATATTAGCAAAGCAGCTGAGAGATGTTTCCAACACGTGTCTTTGTAAAAGTCATAACGGAGGTTATGTCTGCTTTTAGTATAACCTGTAAAAGCTTTCTCTCTCTCTGTCTCTTTCTCTCTAGGTATGTAATAAAGCTTGCTTTTAGATTTGTGGGCCTTTAGCTCTGAAATGCAGTACCTAATGCAACCTGTAGCGAAGACACTATGGAGGAGGGTTAATAAAGGGTGTTAGCTGCTTCCATGGGGCTAACACAGATATATCCTGTGCTGGTAGCAGCTAGCCCGGGAGGAATGCAGATATCACAGGTACTTTTCTGTGATACCTTCAATTTGTGTGGGGGGAGGTACTCACAAATATGGATGTGATCTTGCGGTGCTGCCTCCTAGTGTCAAGAAGCCAGAGGGCAGTACCTCGTGACTGTGGCCATTTTGTACTGGGACCATGGTGGGGGAAGGAATGGGGAGAACCGCTTCTGCCCTCCATTGATCACTGGACCACCAGGAATGGTTTAAGGCAACTGACTAGTCAGGAGTTCTAGTTTTCAATTTGGGGGGGGGGGGGAGATGGGACGAAGGTCAGGACCCTAACTGGCTAACTGTTTGTTTGTTTTTTTTATTGGGTGGAGGGGGTCCTTTGGGACCTGGCTGCATAGCCTGGCTAGCTTGGTTTGCCTGGGGTGCACTGATCCTCCCAAGACATTTCCTGATGGGAGCTGTCTGGGGAGATCAGTGCTGAAGAGGCGGTAATGCACTTTTTTTATTGTTGGCATCTTGGATCTTTACACATCTGTGGCACCAACAATATTCTCGGATTGGGAGGCCCAGTAGCGATCAGGGCATAGAGCTAGTGAGATCTCTGTGCACCCAATCGCTACCCATCTTCCTCTTGGATTTATCACGGAGACCCACAATACCTGCATCGCTGGAACCTCAGGACTTTCCTCACTACCTGCCGATGCAGGTATCACAGGTCTGCACAGTAAATCCAAAATTTCCATGGTATCTGCAAGGGGAAAGCTGGAAATGTCACCTGCACATACTGTGGAGGGTTTTGACTTAATCTGGGCATTTTGCAGCAATCGTGGTGCGATAGCTGCAAAAGGCTACCGCGGATTAGTAAACATGTCCCTGTGTTGAGATTTCATCAATTACTGAAAAACCTGACTATTTAACAGAACTTTCTTTCTATTAAAGAGTTTTAGACTGTACAAAGAAAATGAAATTAGAGTGTTTATGTGACGGCATGCTATTTTAATAATGTATGTAGGGATGATTTGTTGTATAATTATGATGGGAGGTACTTCATTTATATGCTCTGCCTTGTTCTTCTATGATAAGTAAATATTATAGTGTGGTACACAGTACAGGACAGTAGGCAACAATTAAAGTGTTCTGAGTTAAATTAAAATGAATATGTAGTCAGCAGTGCGCTACTATTTTTCTGCCAAAAGTGATGGCTTGTATGCGCTTTCCATCTCTACTGTATGTACACTGAACGCCATAATCCTTCCCTTTCTCCATGGTGATCTGTTTCTTCCAAAGCCATCATGGTAAGAAAGAGATGAGGGAATGGGAGAGCCCAGAGGGTTTTAGAAAGGTTGTACCAGCAAGAGCTGTAGTGGCCAGTAACAGCAGCACTGGTGAAGGTGAGGATAGCCTTGGCTTAGCACCAGCAGTCCCATGGCTAAAATCCAGCATGATTTTAGCAGTTAAACAAGCAGGGTTGTATGAAAAGTAAGAAAAGCATAGTCTGCCTCTGACTCACCTGTTGTTACAGTGCAGAGCCGGGGGGAGGCACACTAATGGATGATATCAGCAGTGGGGGAGAGAAGAGAAGAAGTAGGGAAACAGCTTCCTCTTTCTTTATGACCAGCAACTAGATCAGATCATCCAAGAACCTACTGATTCTCAGAAAACAAATTTCAGATTTGAAGTTTAGAGGAATGGGCTATTGAAAATCTGGCAACATGAGAGCTGTCATTGGTCTTTTGATTTCTCTTCTACCTCAACTGCAATGCCAGCAGCAGCAGCAGAAACAACCAAGAATTCAGAGAAAGGATCTATCAAAAAAGTGGGGGTGTGGAGGTACTTTAGTGCCTTTAAGGATCACCATTTTACAGAAAGCCTTCATTCTCAGAAAGCCACTGGGTTCAAACAATGTCATGCAACATCGTTTGCTACAAACTTAGCAGAATTTTTACTAAAGCGTACTAATAGGGTAGCTCGGGCATAGCATGCGGTATCGGTGCCATGATAAAATGTTGTGTGGGGCTCCACTCTAAAAACCTCATTCTACGTTTACAGTGTGTGTAGGATGAGGACATTTCCACCATTGTGCAGGTAGCGTGAGCATTTCAAGACCACACTACATGCACTTAGTTAATACACTGTGGGATCAACTAATGCCACCTCAATGAGTGTCATTAGTTGCTACCATAGATGTTTTACTGGAGTGTGCCACAATAGATACAGGGGGAATAGATCCCTGCATCTTTCTAGGGCAAAGCCCCACATTGTTAAGGCAGCCCACATTTGTGAACCGGTGTGGGGCTTAGTAAATATTATCTTAGATTCCAAGCCCTTCTGAAATAGGGAACTAACTACTATTCCTGAAAGTGTCTTACCTTGAACTGTTACTGGCAAGGTGTGAGTTAAATATCATTCAATAGTTTGTGAAAATAGTATCCATTCATGTTCATTCCTGGGGAGGTTGGTCAAGCAATCTCATCCTTCATTCAAAGCAGCAGTAGCAGCCGGTAAGCTATGGAAAAGAAGAAGTCCTTCTCTAAGTTGAACCCCCCCCCCCCCCCCCAGTCCTTCACCTAGTGAGGTGACAGGCCAGAAACTCCTACCTTAACATCACCAGTGGCAAGCCACTGTATCACTGCCCAGAAAAAGAAGCAAATAAAATAAAAAATAGTGATATGGTACATTAGTGAAACTGTTGCGCTGAATGATCAGATGGTGGAAAATGTATGATTTAAGTGGCTTCTGCCGCTGTTATCCCCTAAATAGAAAGCACCCTCCAAACTAAATTTTAATAGACATGAGGTCGCCACCCTGTTTACTCAGTGTTGTGACCAGGTACAGACACAGATAGCTAAGGCAAAGAGGAGTAGCATCCTTTTTTATGAGTGACATCAACCAAAATGCCACACATGCCTATTTTACTTGATGACACATTGTTGGCAGCTAGACAAGGAAGGTGCAAGCAACAGCTGTAGAATATTCACAGCAGCTAGATACAGATAGGTCATGCTGTATATCCAGATTATGAACTAGAGTCATAACCTTGACCAACATCTCAGGGGCTATCAGGGGGATTATGGAATTCTGCCTAGGTGGAAATACAGGAATATTTCTGGATTTGTCATTACAGATGATAGTAACAACATGATCATGACAGTGGATGATGAAAGCTAGAATTTAGGACTGCACCTGGCAAAACAACATACATAACAACATAAGAACATGGGTCAGACCAAGGTCCATCAAGCCCAGTATCCTGTTTCCAACAGTGGCCAATTTAGGTCAGAAATACCAAGCAGTTTCCCCAAAAGACACAGGTTCCACAATCCTTGTATTGGCGCAAGAAGTAGATTTCCCGTGTCCCCTTTAATAATGGTTTATGGACCTTTACTCCAGGAACTTGTCCAAATCTTTTTTTTAAACCCGGCTACACTAACAACTTTTACTACATCCTCCAGTAACGAATTCCAGAGTTTGATTGCATGTTGAGTGAAGAAAAGGTTTTTCTTATTAGTCTTAAATAGATTGCCCTGTAGCTTCATTCATGTCCCCTAGTCTTTCTAAATTTTGATGGCATAAACAATTGATCTAGGTTTACCTGTTGCACTCCATTCATTAATTTATAGACTTCTAACATATCTCCCCTCAGCCGTCTTTTTTCCAGGTGAAGAGCCCTGACCTTTTTAGCCTGTCTTCATAGGAGTAGCCTTCCATCCCCTTTACCATTTTGATGGCTCTTCTCTGTACCTTTTCTAATAACGCTATATACTTTTTGAGATACGGCGACCAGAACTGCACACGATAATCAAGGTGCGGTTGCACCATGGAACGATACAGAGGCATTATAACATCCTTTGTTTTATTCTTCATTACTTTCCTTATGATTCCTAGCATTCTATTTGCTTTATTGGCTGCCACTGCATACTGGGCAGAGGGTTTCAACATGTTATCCATGAGGACTCCTAAATCTTTTTCCTGGGTGGTGGTTCATAATGTGGAACCTTGTATCGTGTAACCATAGTTTGGGTTGCTCTTTCCTAGGTGCATAACTTTGCACTTGTCCAAATTAAATTTCATCTGCCTTTTGGATGCCCAGTCTTCCAATTTATCAAGATCCTCTTGCAATTTTTCACAATTGTCATGGGTTTTAATAACTTTGAATAATTTTGTGTCATGTGCAAATTCGATTACCTCACTAATTATTCCCATTTCCAGGTCATTTACAAATATGTTAAAAAGCAGCGGACCCAGCACAGATCCCTGGGATACTTCACTATTCACTTTTCTCCATTGGAAAAATTGCCCAATTAGCCCTACCCTCTACTTTCTATCTTTTAACCACTTCCTGATCCACAGTAGTACACTGCCTCCTATCCGATGCCTTTTTAATTTTGCACAGAGTTTCTCATGATGGACCTTGTCAACAGCTTTCTGAAAATCCAGATACACTATATCAACCGAGTCACCTTTGTCTACCTGTTTATTCATAGTTTCAAAAAAACGCAACAGATTAGTAAGACAAGATCTTCCTTGGCTAAAACCATTTTGACTAAGCTGTAACTATCTACATGTTCAGCAATTTTGTTCTTTATAATGGTTTATACCATTTTTCCCTATACTGACATCAGGTTCTCTGGTCTGTAATTTCCCAGATCACCCCGGGAACCCTTTTTAAAAATTAGCATTACATTGGCCATCCTCCAGTCTTCAGGTATTACAGATGATTTTAATGATAGTTCACAGATTACTAATAGTAGGTCTGCAATCTCATATTTAAGTTCTTTCAACACCCTTGGATGTATACCATCTGGTCCAGGTGATTTGCTACTCTTTAGTTTATCAAATAGTTCTAATACATCTTCCCAGTGTATCAATATTTCTTTCAATTCTTCTGTGGTATCGCCTTTAAATCCCATTTCAGTCATGGGTAACATCCCTACATTTTCCTCAGTAAAGACCGAAGCAAAGAATTCAAAATAAAGGGGATACCTTTGGGTTGGAGAACCAGAAGGGTAGCAGCTTCATCCATAAGGCATAAATAGAGAAGCAGGAAACAGTGGGGGGGGGGGGGGACACCTCTGACCCACTTTGTTTATGATTTTGGGCATCAGAAGTGTTTTTACCTACCATATAATGTAGAACATAATGGAACAGCAGAAACTCTTTTATGAGTTATAGCTGGAGGCCCACATCAGTTTGGCTCATTCCTGTGAATGTCATGTTTGGTTATACATAGCACAAATAGAACATATCCAGAAGCCTTGCAAGAAGGCCATGGAGGCCTTGAATTTCACCTTGGCTAACCAGTATGAGGCTATCCCAGTAGTCAAGCTCCTGGTGGAAGTTATAGGGTTTATGCAGGAGGGGGGAATGGCACCAACCAAATTGCTGCTGGTAGAAAGTTCCGGCTGAGAATCATCTTGGCCGGGCACAGGCAGGCGCCCGGGAGCCGAAGGGTTAACCTTAGGGCCGAGGGAGGGAGGGGCTGGGGGGGGGGGGGCGGGCGGCTACACCGGCCCGAATATAGAGCAGGGCCGGGCCGCGGCTCGCCCTCTTTCCTCTCCCAGCAGAGCGGTTGAAGACGCAGAGCAAACACAAGAGCAAAAAAGCCTTTGGGCCTACCTGTTTTTCCCAGGTCGTGGCATTGATCGCTGTTGTTTTATTGTGCTTGCCTGCTGTTCTTCCCGGTCGGGGCCGCGGGACGGCGGATTGAGGGGCATCAGCAGTGTTGTTTTCGCGACGGCAGTCATAAGGTACGAACAATTTTTCCAGACGCGGTAATTTGTACTGGCTTGGCCCGGGGGGGGGGGGGGAGAAAGAGAAGAGAAGGCTCCCGCCGACAGCGGCCGGTGCGGCCGCCGTAAGCCCCACTCCAGGCCATGCGGTACGCCGCCGCCGCGGTCTGCAGCACGCCCCACGCCGTGCCATCTATAGCGCCTCCGGCGGCACACTACGCGCCCCATGTCGTAGCCATGCGGTGTGCCGCCGGTAGATTGGCCCCCGTCGGCCGCCGCCAGTAAGGTCTGCTGCATGCCCCACTCCAGGCCATTTGGTATGCCGCCGGTCCAGGCCATGTGGTACGCCGCCGGCGCGGCCCGCAGCACGCCCCACGCCGTGCCAGGTATGGAACCGCCGGTGCAATTCACAACACGCCACACGCGGTGGCCATGTGGTGTTTCCGCCGGTGCGGCCCGCATCGCGCCCCACGCTGTGCCTGGTGAGCGGGGTGGAAAAGAAAGAGCACACTTGAGAATGAATGCTGCGATCAGGCCCCGGTTTGCGATCAGGCCCTGGTGGTCCGTTAAGGGCAGCTGGCCGGCACTGCCACACAAATAATTGCAGAAGGCACCTTTCAGCAGCAGGGGTGAATGATGTTGGTTTAAAAAAAAAAAAAAAAAAAAAAAAAAAAAAGGTTAAACTCTCCTTTAAGGCCTTCTTTATAAATTTGGTTTTGGGCTATGGTGAATGCAGAATCTGAATCAATGCTGCCATCTGCTGGTTGGCAGTGGCAAGACATACTACACAATTTCCCAAAATATGTACCACACTTGTTACATCCACAATGCATCTAAGGCATGCTGAAGTGCATCGCATAACTGCAAAAAAAAAAAAAAAAAAAAAGAGAAATTGTGTATTTTATATATATATATATATATATATATATATACACACACACACACACACATTATATATACCTATATAGCTATATTATGGAAATTAAGCAAACAATAATGGGGCGGAAAAAGTGGAGCCCAGGCACGGGACACGTGCGGAAGGGCATGATAACCTTGCTTTTATCTCTCCCCCATTGTTTTCGCATAGTAATATTTCCTGATACAGCTATGCCGCGAAAGAACAGCGCCGAGAACAGAACATCACGCGGGGCGGTGAGAGCATCACGCGCAGCGTCTACGAAAAGAAAGCAAAAGGGCGGTGACGCATCTCGCAATAAGGAGATGCCCAGGACGATGCGACGAAGTACACGCGCTGCGTCTCAACAACTGCCTCAGCCGCCCGCATCGACAACAGCCAATCAAGAACTTGAGGAATTGATTTCGGAGATTCGGCAGCAAGTGAATCAACATGGCTTAAGTGCCTTTCGCCAGCAACTAAGGGTAGCCAGTGACAGATTGGACGGACCACAACCGGGGAGCGCCGTCATGGCACCGCAACCCTCGAGCTCCGCCACAGACATCGCCAGCACGGCCAGTGGTAAGTCCAGGGGCGAGAAAAGGACACTTGGGTCTCTATCCTCATCATCCGAAGACTCCTCATCGGACACGGAGGGGGAGGTATCACTAGCGTCCGCAATGCATACTATTTTAAAAACATTTAACAAAAAGAAAAAGACAGGCACAAAATCTAACCAGCTAGCGCGAGTGTGGGGGGCTCACAAGGAGGCACCCGCACAGGGAGCCAACCTGGGAACAGATGGGTCAGTCAGTCAGACGACCTCACCCGCACTGGGGACATTGGGCCCGGCTGCAGTTAGTGGGGATCCGCGCTGCGGGGTGAGCTCCCTGGCCAGCACTGTTCAGCGGAGAATCAAAAAGCGCATATGGCGCAGGGAATATATCGATATATTTTCCCTATTGATCAAAGATCATGAAGGCGAGGCAAAAGTAGCCAAGGAGAAAGATAAGTACGGGGAGCGGAGACCAAAGATCACGAAGTCCATAAACAATTGGGTTTCTGCCTTTCATATTTATATGAGCGTAGTTCTTGAACGGGAGCCCGAGCTGCACCAGTACCTTATCAAGTATCTGGACACCATCACCCAGGTGCATAAGCGGCTAGGGGGTTGGGCCTGGCTCAATTATGATATTAAATTCAGAGAAAGCCTAGCGGAAGATCCGACCATGACATGGCAACACCGGATAGTGGACATGTGGCTTGAAGAGATGGCTCCCAACCGTCCGTTGTGCTTGGAAGGGACATCCCAGTCCTTTCAAGCACCACAATGGCGACAAAACCAGCAGATGCCGGTTCGCAGAGCATGCCGGCAATACAACGCAGGGAGTTGTACTTGGCGCCCGTGCAAATTCCGTCACGTATGCTCCAGCTGTGGAGGTGGACACACGTCGATCACCTGCAGGTCCGGTAGGGATAACAAACCATTTCGCACAATGCAGCCACGTGGGAGTGACAGCCAAGGCCAGAACTCCCATCAGGCTTGATCAAATGCGGCCGTGGCTGAGAGCCTACCCGTTGCGGGGAAAAGCCGTGGACATTGAGAACGGTTTTGCACAGGGTTTCCGCATCCCGGCTGCGGTGCCAACACGGCACCGGATAATAAACAACCCCCCTTCAGTTAAAAAGTTCCATGCAGTAGTCCAACAAAAAATAGCAAAAGAAGTCGAACTAGGCAGGGTGGCAGGTCCCTTCAGGGAACTGCCTAACCCTGACCTGGTAATATCCCCGTTGGGAATTGTGCCCAAGAAGGAGCCCGGAAAATTCCGACTCATCCATAACCTGTCATACCCAGAAGGAAAATCGGTCAATGATAGTATCGATCCATCCTTATGCACCGTGAAGTATGCGACAATCGACCATGCTATTGATATTATTCGGAGGCATGGAGGGCAGTCGCAACTAGCAAAAGCAGACATCGAGTCCGCTTTCCGACTACTTCCAGTGCATCCGGACTCTTTCAAACTATTGGGCTTCTACTTCAATGGGGAATATTATTATGATATGTGTTTGCCCATGGGTTGCTCAATCTCATGCGCTTATTTTGAGCAATTCAGCGCATTCATACACTGGGTGGTGGAAGACATAGCAGGTGCTAACACAGTCATTCATTACCTGGACGATTTTTTATTCATAGGGAAGGATAGGAGGGATTGCCAAAGAATACTGAACGTATTCCAGCAAGTGGCCATGTGCTTCGGCATCCCCTTGGCGGGTGACAAGACATGTGGACCCACTCAGGTGATCACCTTCTTAGGCATAGAACTCAATGTGCAGGGACAGCTGTCTCGCCTACCTGAGGAGAAAATCATTAAACTAGAGACTGCAATGCGAGGCATGCAGGAACGCAAAAAAGCAACATTGGAGCAATTCCAATCGTTGCTAGGACTGTTATGCTTCGCTTGTAGAATCATGCCAATGGGGCGGGTATTCTGTCGCCGTATAGCAATGGCAACGAAAGGGGCCAAGAAGAGGCAGCACAGAATTCGGGTCACAAAATGGATAAAGGAAGACCTCTGCATGTGGGTGCAATTTCTGCAATCCTTCAATGGTCTCGCATTTTGGCAAAAACAACCGGTCCCGAATGAGGAGCTTGACTTGTTCACAGATGCTGCAGGTGGGACTGGTTTTGGCATATATTTCAGAGGGGCATGGTGCGCGGAAGAATGGCCTCCCAAGTGGCACTCCACGGGCACCACGAATGACATCACGTTCCTTGAACTGTTCCCGATCTTAGTTGCCCTAGCCATCTGGGCTACTCACTTGAAGGACAGAGCGATCACGTTCCACACTGACAACGTGGCGGTAGTATACGCGATAAATGGAATGCGGGCCCACACGCAAGGTGTGGTATCCCTGTTAAGACAAATTGTTATGTTGTGCCTCACTTACAATATAACCATCAGGGCAGAGCATATTCCAGGGCGGTGTAATAACCTTGCCGACGCTCTCTCTCGCTTTCAGATTTCGCTTTTCCAGTCGTTAGCACCAAGTGCCGACATGTCCAAGACGACTGTCCCAAACAGAATATGGGACTGTGGTCCGCCGAAGTATGGGACCTTGTACTAAAATCATTATCAGTGAAAACCAGGCGAAGATACCTGAAGGCGTGGCAGGACTTCCAGGTGTTCTGCCAGAGGCGCAGGTCAGCAAATAACGAGCCCACGACGGAAGCCATCCTAGAATGGATTCTATGGGCCAAGAATAACGGAGTTAGGAAATCAGCTGTCAAGGCAAAACTCGCAGCGATCTCGTTCTTTGCAAAAGCAAGCGGCAGAAACAGCCCAGCGTCAGATTTCGTCATCACGAGAGTGTTAAAGGGCTGGGTGACGGAGCGGCCGCGCATGCTGGAAAAAAGGCGTCCGATAACGCATTCAATACTGCAGAAGTTAATATCTGCTACGGGTCGGATTTGTTTTAACGACTTTGAGGCCAAGCTTTTCAGATGCGCATTTTCATGGGCTTTCTACGGAGCATTCCGAATAAGTGAGCTAGTGGCCCCGGCAAGCCGGGCGCACGAAGAAGGGGGCATTATGAAACGTGATGTTGCCTGTCAGGACGGAACACTGGCATTATACGTCCAGAAATCCAAAACGGATCCGGAAGCGAAAGGGACACAAATTGTGCTTCACCCGTTACCAGGAGATCCGTCTTGCCCAATTAGAACCTTCGCGGATTATAGTCAACTACGCCCGGGAAACACAGAGCAATGGTTGATACATGAGAACGGGGCCCCGCTTTCGCGCTTCCAATTTGCCAGGGTACTCAAGCTATCCTTGGTGGCAGCTGGCTTGGAGTCGTCCTGGTACGGGACACACTCATTCAGGATTGGGGCCGCTTCAACGGCGGCCAGCTTAGGTATGTCAAGCGCGCAGATCATGAACCTCGGAAGATGGCGATCCAGTAGGTACAAGCTGTATGTACGCCCGGTTTAACGCCGGCCGTGCAAAGAACGCAGTATTGTGCCAAAGCATATAGACGTGTGTATATATATATATATCGATATATAGATAGATGTGTCGGTATGTAGATATATACATATACAATAAATGAAAAAAAAAAAAATTTCTTAGCCTCTCGTAGTCTCCGCATGTCATATGTAGAAATATCATGGGTTAAAATGGGAACATTGTCGAGCGGATTTGCACAGCGACAATGATGTATGTGATTGTTGCTATGTCTCAGTGCTTATATGTCATGGATAATAGGTGACAACGCACGTCGGGAGGCATGGATATGCGGCCACTCATTCATCCATTGGGCAGAGAGGAGGGCAAGAAACAGACCGCAGGGAAGCAATCTGGGTCTCCCGAACGACAGCATAAACGTTACCTGGCTGGGTAAGAGAGGGATGGTGTGGGACCAGCTACTGCCCCTCCTTTTACAAAGGAAAGGGGATGGAGGATGACCTTGGGCAATAATTGTGCATCTGGGAGGGAATGACCTTACGGGTACACACAGTGTGGAATTGACAAAAAAAATGCAGAGCGACATGTTAACACTGCGCGATGCCTTCCCGACAGCGGCCCTTGCCTGGTCCCATATTATACCCAGACGGGTGTGGAAAGGGGAACGGTCCCATAAGGCAATTGAGAGGACACGGCGAAAAGTCAATAAGTGGATGGCCCGTTTTATGGAAGCAATGAGCGGCAGCAATATCATTCACGACCTAATAGACGAGACGTGCCCCGGTTTGTATCGGGCAGACGGGGTACATTTATCAGATATTGGATTGGATATATTCACTTGTGCTTTACAAGAAACGCTCGAGCAGTTATGGCAGAGAGTCAAGTTGGCCACAGCAGCGGGAAAGGGTGGGGACCCTCTCAGCACGCGAGGAGTCGCAGCTGCGAGGGGTGGCGGAAAAGATAGGGACCACCCTTAGGAGAGAGCGCACAGCCCAGCCATGGAAGAGGGGGGAGCGGGCATACTAGAATTCAATTGTCCCCCAACAGCACGCAAATGAAAACAGGAACAGTGTCCAGAGGGCCTTCCCAAGCTTGCACGGCACGGGAGGGGGAAGGGACAAGCAACGTAGCCCTGCTCATGCCTTTGACGGGCTGTGGGTGGTGGCAAAGCAGGACACTGCGGCGAATGGGAGGGGAACAGAAAAGGCCTGTTGCGGCAGGCGCCCCTTCATAGGGTATGCCCCATAGGAACCGGGGGGCAGTGGGAAAAGGCTTAGACGGCTAAATTTTTCCAGACATCACTGCCGGGCCTCGTAGAAATGAAAAGGGCGGGCTGTGCCTCTTAGCAGGTGTAAGATTATGCATTAATGTTTTTAATGTTTTTAATGTTGATAATGTGTAGTTTTCATGCTGTGGCCAACAGTTTTCTTTGTGTATGCTGTAATCCCAAAAAGTATGTGAAAAAATTAATAAAAGTATTGTTGAGTGAAGAAAATGGCAAGAGTGTAATATGTGGGTAAGGAAGGAGGGAGGGGGAGGGATGGGGAGGGAAGGGGTGGGGGGGGGGGTAGTGGCTACTGACCTGAGGCGGACATACGGGTCGCCAGGCTGAGTTCTGGCTGAGAATCATCTTGGCCGGGCACAGGCAGGCGCCCGGGAGCCGAAGGGTTAACCTTAGGGCCGAGGGAGGGAGGGGCTGGGGGGGGGGGCGGGCGGCTACACCGGCCCGAATATAGAGCAGGGCCGGGCCGCGGCTCGCCCTCTTTCCTCTCCCAGCAGAGCGGTTGAAGACGCACCCTCCCAACCCACCCCGAGCATTAGGCACCGTCACAGCATGGCGGAAAAGATAGGAACCACCCTTAGGAGAGAGCGCACAGCCCAGCCATGGAAGAGGGGGGAGCGGGCATACTAGAATTCAATTGTCCCCCAACAGCACGCAAATGAAAACAGGAACAGTGTCCAGAGGGCCTTCCCAAGCTTGCACGGCACGGGAGGGGGAAGGGACGAGCAACGTAGCCCTGCTCATGCCTTTGACGGGCCGTGGGTGGTGGCAAAGCAGGACACTGCGGCGAATGGGAGGGGAACAGAAAAGGCCTGTTGCGGCAGGCGCCCCTTCATAGGGTATGCCCCATAGGAACCGGGGGGCAGTGGGAAAAGGCTTAGACGGCTAAATTTTTCCAGACATCACTGCCGGGCCTCGTAGAAATGAAAAGGGCGGGCTGTGCCTCTTAGCAGGTGTAAGATTATGCATTAATGTTTTTAATGTTTTTAATGTTGATAATGTGTAGTTTTCATGCTGTGGCCAACAGTTTTCTTTGTGTATGCTGTAATCCCAAAAAGTATGTGAAAAAATTAATAAAAGTATTGTTGAGTGAAGAAAATGGCAAGAGTGTAATATGTGGGTAAGGAAGGAGGGAGGGGGAGGGATGGGGAGGGAAGGGGTGGGGGGGGGGGGTAGTGGCTACTGACCTGAGGCGGACATACGGGTCGCCAGGCTGAGTTCCGGCTGAGAATCATCTTGGCCGGGCACAGGCAGGCGCCCGGGAGCCGAAGGGTTAACCTTAGGGCCGAGGGAGGGAGGGGCTGGGGGGGGGGGCGGGCGGCTACACCGGCCCGAATATAGAGCAGGGCCGGGCCGCGGCTCGCCCTCTTTCCTCTCCCAGCAGAGCGGTTGAAGACGCACCCTCCCAACCCACCCCGAGCATTAGGCACCGTCACAGCATGGCGGAAAAGATAGGAACCACCCTTAGGAGAGAGCGCACAGCCCAGCCATGGAAGAGGGGGGAGCGGGCATACTAGAATTCAATTGTCCCCCAACAGCACGCAAATGAAAACAGGAACAGTGTCCAGAGGGCCTTCCCAAGCTTGCACGGCACGGGAGGGGGAAGGGACGAGCAACGTAGCCCTGCTCATGCCTTTGACGGGCCGTGGGTGGTGGCAAAGCAGGACACTGCGGCGAATGGGAGGGGAACAGAAAAGACCTGTTGCGGCAGGCGCCCCTTCATAGGGTATGCCCCATAGGAACCGGGGGGCAGTGGGAAAAGGCTTAGACGGCTAAATTTTTCCAGACATCACTGCCGGGCCTCGTAGAAATGAAAAGGGCGGGCTGTGCCTCTTAGCAGGTGTAAGATTATGCATTAATGTTTTTAATGTTTTTAATGTTGATAATGTGTAGTTTTCATGCTGTGGCCAACAGTTTTCTTTGTGTATGCTGTAATCCCAAAAAGTATGTGAAAAAATTAATAAAAGTATTGTTGAGTGAAGAAAATGGCAAGAGTGTAATATGTGGGTAAGGAAGGAGGGAGGGGGAGGGATGGGGAGGGAAGGGGTGGGGGGGGGGTAGTGGCTACTGACCTGAGGCGGACATACGGGTCGCCAGGCTGTGCTTGCAGCTCCAACTTCAAAATCACTTCAATGCTTACACCCAAAAGATGAGCACTGATAGAAAGGATTAGCACCCCCAATCCAGTGTTCTGAACTAGTAGGCAATTTCTCCCAATAGGTTAGTTTTGTGCATACCATGACAGTCATGAACCACACTCCTATGTGGAGTATGATCTCCATCTCTCAAATTTACTGCTAATGCTCATAATGATACTTGTTAAAGTATGATTGGAAATTCTTTTTTTTAAATCAGGCTCATGGCCTCCAATACACCAGGAAATATTTCTGTATCTTTCATGGTCTCTGACTTCATTGCTTGGTATTTCAATATCTTCTATATGATTCACTGAACTGACATCTCCATTATCAATGCTGCTCTGGTATTTTTCTCCTTTACCAAAGAGATTATCTAAATAAGATCATTCAGAAAGATATTCAGTGGCACTATCCAGATAGTGATTGTCCAGTTAATGATGATCAATCAGAATCTGGATTAGGCATGTTAAAATTCTCCAATAGTATACCTAGATATGGTTTTACAGAATTTCTGGCACAAGAACATAGCAAAAGAAAAATCTTTGGAGTAAACTAATATAGCAGGAGTCAATTGATTCAAAAGACAAAATCTCCTGTTAGCATTTTCCATAGAACTCCAGACCAAACAAGCTTTGGGTCAATGAGGAAATAGAAAGGAAGATCACCAGCAATACAAGAGTAGAGAGCAGACTAGCTAGAATCTCCCCCTATGGAGACATGATTGATCTTCTGCAAGATGCTGCATTCCAACACAAAAAGTTACCAGTTTGAGGTCAGTCTGTGATGAAACTGGAGGGGGAAAACCAAATTTTGGATTTTTCAGCATAAATATTTAATGAAAGGAGACATTTCAAATGAATGTACATCCCCAGCACTTGCTTGTCTCTCTCATTGACTTTAATGGAAACAAAATAAATGAAATAACCTGGTAACTGAAATGAAAGAAAAGGGCAAATGAAACAAAGTGAAATTTCTTTTCCATGAATATCCCTAATTCTTTTTTGCAATTTACATTAGATTATTTTAATAACCAAGGAGTAGAAAATGTACTGCTATTGAATAAATGTCTAATACCAAAACTCACAAATCTGAAATCCAGGAATATATCTTGGACCTTTGGCCTATTTACTAACGCACTTGCTCATAAAAATCCATTCATATATCCTGAAGAGTTTATGGGACAGACAGACAAATAGGAATTATTCTTAATATATTTAGAAGAGACTAGAAATTAACAAATTTCTTACAAAGACTATTTGTTTCTGCCAATTGTAATTTGCTGCAACCAAAACACAAGATTCTCTATAGGCATTGACTCCCATTCATTATCAACAACATGAAACAGAATCACTTCCTTTTTAGAGTGTTGCAAGAAGTACATAGTCCTAGTTGTCCCTGTCATTCAGACCATTTTGTTTGCTTTTTGTCTTCACAGAGCAAAGTCCAAGAATGGGGGTCGCTGTTTGCGGGAAAAGTTGGATAGACTTGGCTTGAATTTGCCTGCAGGGAGAAGGAAAGCAGCAAATGTAACGCTCCTAACATCCTTAGTGGAAGGTATATCACCTCTTCCCAATTTAAATAGCCAGAATTATTTTTATCCATGCCAGCATGAAAATAAAAGGACTTTAAATATAGTAAGTAACCAAAAAATAAAATAAAATAGTAGACATACTGGGGGGGGGGGGCTGTCAAAGTCAAATAAAAGATCCATTTCTTGTGGGAAATTCTACGGGAAGCCGGAGCGTTGTTATCAATACATTATTAGTAGCTTTACTTTTTGGACATACTGAATATCATTTTTTCAGCTGGTGACATATATATATATATTTTTTTTTTTTTCAATATCTCCCAAATATCTGCTTTTATGAGTCGCTATTAAAGCCTATTCCACTATTTTCCCTTGAGATTCCAAAGGACCGATGTGAATTAACTCCACTGTGGGTTGAGGATTAGCGTTTAATATGGGGGTAATTTAATAAAAGGATGCCAATGTCGATTTTTCCGTAAGTTACCTATTTTGTGCCCATTTTATAAAGGCAATAAAAACTCCTATGTGTCTTTCTAAAATAGGCACCCAGAACCAGCTCCAGTACAACACACATCCTCAGGCATGAATTCACACCTTTTGAACAGAAGATGTAAACATATGGGTCTATTCAAATGTGTATTCATGTATTTTATAAAATGCATGAGTACATTGCAACACCAGCCTTATTCAAACTCTGCTCTCAGGAACATATGTACTCGTATATGGTGAAAAAGTAATTATATACCATCTTGTCAGCATGAATGCTTATACATACCTATTCAGTTGTGCAATTTTATTAAAGCAATTTTTTGCAGGTAAAACATGCTTTACACATAGGAAATAGTTTATAAAATTACTTCTTGTAGTCCCTATAGCATTATAAAAATGAAAATCATTTCAAAAAGTAGTTTTATAGTAATGTCCTTTTCAGCTTGGCATGGACATTTGCCTTGTAACTGGAGTCTTCCATAGGTATACATTAAAAAATTTCTGGCTACTGTCACGCCCATAGCCCCTTACAGCAGTGTGGAGGGGCATGCTTGTTATAGCAGATTCCACCACTTCAGCAATGTGCCTGACTGACTGACTTTGAAGTGCACCATGGGAAAGGTAGTCCAGTCAGGTTACACTTGACTTTTAGGCAGAAAAACACTCTTTTGTAGTTGGTCGAGAGTTAAGGCATTGACAGAATTTATTTATGAGGTAAACGCAAATAAGGTTCACAAATTGTCACCTATTGGATTTCTTCTCCAGGATTATATTTAGTACAACAGGATATAACTGAACTTAAGCACAAACAGCTTGTAATGTCTTTCAATACAAAGCAGAAAGTCCTTTACACAGCCACTGCTAGCAAACATGCCTAGCAGTTCTGTTTAAAACAAAACCAAAAATATCAGCTTCACATAAACAGCTCTCTTTTCTGTTCCAAAAGAAACTTCTTAAAACCACCGTGAGTACGGCATAAGCTCTGCACTGCACTGACTTCAGCTGGTCAATGAGCAAACAATTAAGCATCTGCAGACATTCTCAGCACAATTATTTTACTTTTCAAAGAACGCTTTCTTTTCACACACAGGCTCTCTAGGGTACTGGACTCTTTAAGGTTCCCTTATGATGTATTCCCTCTCAGGACTTCTTTGTGCTTGGCAGTTTGGCATAAAGAACAGTCCATGTAAGAATCATCCTCTTCCAGAACTAATTCCTGTTCTCCTAGCTGCATGGGTTCTACTTCTGGCTCAGAAGGCTTAGCTGACTGCCTCCCATCAGGACAAGTGCTGTCTCGAGCAAATCTATAATGTTCCCCATCAGACAGGCTTCCAAAACTCATACCTGGGTCAAGACTTGGTTCAGTGGTTCCTCCCTCATATTCTGGCCAGCATGTATCTGAGCTTCCCTGTCTTGTCCTCCAGCATGAGCTCTTGGTTCTCAGGGCTTCAGCTCCATTTCTCCTCCAGTAGGCATTCCTACTCCTTCTCCTCTCTCCTCCTGAATATTCTGTCCTAGCTTTAAACCTCCCAGGCTCTAACCCTGCCCTTTCTCCTCTCAGGTATTGTAAATCAGGCTGCCTCTTGGCAGCTGAGTAATTTGGAAAGTCAGTGACTTAAGGGTTCCTTACTCTGAACTTGCTTTCCCCCTCCTTCTCACCACTAGGGACACTCTGCAACCTATTGCAGCCTGGTACAATCTGGTTTCTAGGTACAACTGAGGTTTTGTATCTCTGACCTGGCAATACAGGTCCTTTGATAAGGGTAAATTGCCCCTCTTTATCCTTGTTTCCTGGGCCCTGATAAGCTTCCTTATCACACTACATAAACAACATACTGTACAAAAGGAAGACTGGCTGCAGTGCAGAATATGATTGAACTATGCCTTAATATTAAAATTTGAAAGATGGCTATTTACAAACTGGTTACAAATGAATAACATATAGAATATTTTCAGAGCTACTTGCACACAGCAGAATTTGAGGCCTGCACTATTTGCTGTTTAACTATATATTTACGCTGGACTGGCCTAAAGGTATCTGATGTACTGGGTGAACCTTCAACCATGTGCTCCCTCACAATAGATCAGCATCTCACCCTTCCCTTCCCCCATACTCCTCCCTCCCAGTGCAGCAATTCTTCTCTACTTGCTTACCCCACTCAATGTCCAGCATTCTAGCATCTCTTCTTCCCTAACCCCCATAATCCCCTCTGCCCTTCCTATAATCCAATATTTTTTCTTCCATTCCTGCTTCCCACAGTCTAGTATCTCTCCTGCTTTTTCAGCTCCACGCCCATGTCCAGTATCTCTCTTTCCCTTTCTTACCCCCAAAGTCCAGCATATCTCCTTCTCTTCCCTATCTTTTCTTTTCTTCTCTTCTCTTCCCTTCCCCCTCCCTCATTGTATCCAGCATCTCTCCTTCCCTTCCCCATCCCCCATAGCCTGGTACCTCTATATCCCCACTTGCCATGTCCAACATCTCTCCTTCCTTCTCTCTGCCACTGTCACTGTCCCTGCTGCTGCCGCCAGCCCACACAAATCAGTGTGGTGGTAGGCATCTGAGTACCAGCATGGCCATGCTCAAGTCCTGCTGAGTCCCACACCCTCCACACACACTTCCTGTTGGAGGGGGCAGAATGCATCAGGCCTAAAGTACAGCTGCACAGGTTCTCACAGGTGCACCACCGTGCTGATAGGTACCTCCAAATACTATTGTCAGCCATGCCACACACCCCTAAATTCTGCCACCCTTGGTGGAGCGCAAGGCCAATTAGTGGATGGCACCATGTGGATTAGAGATGGAGAAAAAAGGTTTTATTCAACCACTTTCTGAAAAAATAGGAAGTCTGCAAAACTGCTCCAAAGGGAAAGTTTTCTAGGTTAAACTTCCAAGTTTAGCAAACCATTTTTTTGTCTTTAATGATGAACAGTTTTAAACCTATGTACTAACCAGATAAATGTTTGTGGATTAATACTCATTTCCAGAAAATTTAGCTATGAGATGCAAATGAGCACTTGGTTCATTTACATCCTCAGCTAAACTTTCATATTCTGGAACCGTTTGCCGGGTTGTGGCAACATCTAAGAAACTCCAAAAAAAGTGCTCTTTTCACAGCAGTACAAAAAAAAAAAAAAATAATGGGCCAACTGGCTTGAACTGGAAGTCCCTAAGATATCATCCATGGTGGGACCTCAATTCTCTAGTGGTTCAATGGGCCAATGCCCTTCTACCAAGCCTTGATAGGAGGCTAAAATGATTTCAAATCATCTACTTTCCCAAAGCCATGCCTCTTACCAAAGTAAAAGGGCTATCCATACAGTTCTTTCCCTATCCCCTGGCGCCCCCCCCCCCCCCCGGGATACTTCAGCTTACTCCAAGTGACCTGCACATATCCCTATTTGGCAATAAGTTTGTATGTACCCTTATTTAGCAGTCTGATTCCCAGTGGATAAGATGTTCAATTGCTTATATGAGTCCCATGGTCTTATTTACTGTAGGTCCTTTTTCCTAAATCAGGGAGTAGTATACCCTGGGCCCAAAATTCAGTTGGCGCATAGCCCTTCCACCTCCCGCCCACCTCCCGCCTAACCTGGAATTTCCATGCTGGAGTCATATGCGGCCCTGGCATCAAAAATCCAGGTGTCACTGTCAAGTAGCTGCAGGAACTACCTGTGTAGCACTGATTTTCGATGCTACATGGTTAGCCCCTGCGCCTTAAAGAGAGGTGAGGTTTTCACATGCCTATCTTTAAGGCACAGAGCGCTAACCGTATAGCATCAAAAATCAGTGCTACTTGGATAGCACCATAGCCCACCTCAGTCCACCCTAGAACGCCCCCAACACACCCGGATGCTATACGGACAGGATCTGGGCTCGTTAGGGACATATCCGGGATTTTCGAAGAGCACTACTCTTGTAGGTGCCCTTTGAAAATCCCGAATAAGCCTTTACACGGGTAAATGGGGAAGTTACCCGTGTAAAGGCCTTCGAAAATTAGGCCCCCTGTTTCTAAAATAGGGTAGGTAATGATAGAAACATGTGTACCCCTTTGAATGTGCAGAAAGAGATTTCATTCAGCAGAGGAGATGCAAAGATTTGTGGGATAGTTGCTAGATTTTCCCCTCATGAGAGAAGGAAAAGAGGCAGATCTTTCTCAGAGCCGAAAAAGAAAGAAAGTACAGGATTCCTCCTGTGAGCTGAGAGTGGAAGTACAATGGCTGAAGGAGATGGTGGTACCCAAACCTATCTGACAACAGAGGAACAAAATCTTATCACATCCTAGCACAGGAAATGTGAATAAGATCCATGTAGGAAAATAACTAGAAATCCTTGTTTTAATATATCTAGGGATGGAAAGAAAAATTCCCAAGATCTCCAGTGTTTGCAAAAAAGCATTTCTGGTACAGATAAGTCTTTAGATAGGACATGGTTGGAGCTTGCTTGTTTAATGCTTGCTGTCTGACTTTAAAGAAATCGGACAGTCTGTCGTCAAAAGCAGAGTAACAATGCAAGATGAGTGATTATTCTTTAATGTGACTTGATTCAAATCAATGTATATAGATCGTTACCAGTATTTGGGAACAACAATCACTTGTGTTGCAATTTATAAAATATCTTAAAAAGCTTTATTGTAATGCACTTTAAGGGTAAGGGAAAGTGAACAATTGAATACATTTTATAAAACAGGGCTGGTAAATAAAGTATGTTTATTGATTCAGGAATAGTAGTAGTCAATATTTTTATACACAGGAAGGTTACAAGCTGAGAAGGTCTGGATCACTGAACTTAAAAATGTTAGCCAATGGTGTTCACTCCTACTCTTCAAGGGCCACAAGCAGGTCAAGTTCTCAGTTTATCCCTAATGAATATGCTTGAATAGATTTGCATACAATGAAAGTAGTAAGAAGTAACACACGTAGTATATGACGGCAGATAAAGACCATCATGGTCCATTAAGTCTGCCCAGCAAGGCGGCAAGAGTACTGTAGGTGCACCTGCCACTCCTTGCAGGTCACCCCTCCCCATGCTTCTTTCTCATGCATTTTTATTGGGGATAGCCTGAAATCTGAGCCATTTGCAGCCCTTGGGAATTGAGATTGAATACCACTGATATATGTAATCCATGCCAGACTAAGTTAGACTGCATAGGCTATATTTACTATTAGGCCAATATTCAGCAACAGCAGCCGCCACATTAAATTAAATGCAGGTACCAGACAGTGGCACTTATATGTGGAATGTGCCACCACTATACATTTGGTTTAGGCGTTCTATTCAATAAGCTTAAACTAAATGGATAGAGTATCCAGATAGTGACTGAATATCGTCCATATCTGGCAAATTTCCTCAACCTGCCCCACTCCACCCCAAACACAGCCCCTCACTATATATATTTAACTCAATTAAATATGTGCACACTATGGAAGCCCAAACGTACTTTTAGCTGCAATGGGTGAGTGTTATTTTCAGACAGATGAATGTAGCCATGGTAAAAGGTTTTGAAAATTGTGCTTGCAAAGCAGCATTTTAGAAAAGGCATCTAGGAAGAATTTGAGATGTCCATGTCACAACATCTAAAATACCGGGGAGTGGCTGTAGTGAAGGGGACATGTGTAAGTGCTATCTGAAATTGCTTTGTTTTGTTTATTTTACTACAATGTTTTTATTTTTTTATTATTTTATTTTAGTTTTGTTTTATTGTTAACTTATTATGTATCTTACCTTGGAATCCGCCTAGGTATTATATTGCAGAGTATACAACTTTTAAAATAAGTAAATAATAATAAATAAACCTGTTCTGCAGATGGGCCTCTGCAAATGGCATGGACAGTTACAAGCATGTTTTCAGGCCAGTTTAGAAATGTGGACATTGCCGAAATGCATGATCACAGAAACAGGTACATTGCCGGTCAAGGTATTTCAGAAAGGAGCATCTCTATTTATTTATTTATTTATGTGTTATTTTATACCGCTTTATCCAATATCAAAATGGTGTACAGGGAACAAGTAACAATTTACAACTAACAACGAACATGTGAAGTAACTTGGGGTGTACAGAGAACATGTCAACATTAAGGGGCTTGTTTACAAAGCCACGGTAGCGGTTTCTACCCGATATCGGAGCCGCAGCCCCATTGAATTCAATGGGGCAGCGGCTCCAATATCGAGTGGAAGCCGCTACCGCAGCTTTGTAAACAAGCCCCTAAGAATAAATAGAACCAAACTTACATAGAGATTGTAACAGGAGTTTGTAGCATAGTTGTCATAGGGTTCAGGGATATGATGAGGCCAAAGTGATGGTGTCGTCTAGAGTGTATGCCTGTGAGGCAGGAGGTGGGGTAACTTGGAAGGTATATTGGGATAGATATTAACTGGGCAGGTATTTGGTCAAGTTATTGTCCCTTCAAAGCATTTTGTGAATAAATGTTTTGAGGTGCTTGTGAAGTGATGATACATGAATGTCCTAGCCTGCCATTTTAGATCTGCAGACGTGCGGCAGTGGAATGTTGAAAATGAAACATAAGAACATAAGAACATAAGATATGCCATACTGGGTCAGACCAAGGTCCATCAAGCCCAGTATCCTGTTTCCAACAGTGGCCAATATAGGTCATACGTACCTAGCAGTTTCCCCAAAAGATACAGGTTCCACAATGGTTGTACCGGGTCAAGCATTGATATCCTGGGTCCCTTCTTAATAATGGTTTATGGACCTTTCCTCCAGGAACTTGTCCAAACCTTTTTTTAAACCCAGCTACACTAACAGCCTTTACTACATCCTCCGGTAACAAATTCCAGAGTTTGATTACACGTTGAGTGAAAAAATATTTTCTTTTATTAGTCTTAAATAGTTTACCCTGTAGCTTCATTGCATGTCCCCTAGTCTTTCTATATTCTGATAATGTAAACAATTGATCTACGTTTACCCGTTCCACTCAGTTAATTAATTTATAGACTTCTATCATATCTCCCCTCAGCTGTCTCTTTTCCAGATTAAAGAGCCCTAACCTTTATAGCCTTTCTTCATAGGAGTATCCTTCCATCCCCTTTACCATTTTGGTGGCTCTTCTCTGAACCTTTTCTAATAACGCTATATCCTTTTTAAGATATGGCGACCAGAATTGCACACAATATTCAAGGTGTGGTCTCACCATGGAACCATTAATTAATATACAGGGGTTTTTTTGATGCAGCGAAATTTAGTGCTTTGGTGATAGTACATTTCTATTCTTACCCCTTAATAGTTGTTGTCATGAAATAAGCACTTTATGCAACATATTCATGGTCAAAAGCAGGTATAGGCATGGACACATCAGAAGCCAGGGCCAGACATGTACAGGTCCTTCTGAAATCATGCAGCACTCCACTTCTTCGTAGGATTTCCCAGGACATGCCTCCGCCACACCTTTGTGTGACATGAATGTGATTGTACCAAGGATGTCTATATACTCGGCTTTCTAAAATAGCTCTGTGGACGTCTTTGTGATTTGTACAGCTGAATGCCCATTTTCAGACATTCAAATCACAAATAGAGCTTCTAAAGTGAACCCCATGGTGTATATCTATCCAGCACATCTGGTATTCTATAGCCATGCTTGAATTTTTAAATGAAAAACTATACAAATGTGAGAATGCAGTTTATGCTATATTTTTATTTTTTTATTTCGCCCCTCATTTCTTCCGCATTGGAGCAGCAACCAGTGCGACGGCAGCTGGATTGGCCAATCACGTGATACGGCACATTGGCAGATGGCATTCCCAGGCTTTTTTGGGCAATGTGTGGTTATGAGTTTTGGGCGTCTCTGAATGTTCCTAATTGTATTCTCCTTTTGTAGATGGGTGTCTGAGTCATCGGTGCTATTGGCTGATTGGTCATTCTTTCATGCATTGGGCTGGCCAGCGAGCAGCAGTGCAACTGTTAGGGCATAATCTGGGCCTCGATCCAGTGGTGGTATATTTTCTATGGCTGGGAGAGCGTGGCTTGCATTGGACTCAGCTACTGCCTTTGCTTCGGCACCACGATCAGGTGCGGAGTAGTCCATCAGCATTACTGCTCCATTTGGGGGGCAATGACCTTGTCTCATGGACATGCAAGCAGATTATAAGAGCGGTGAAGAGGGATTTGGTGGAAGTTCTGCAAATGTTCCATAATGTTGTGTTGTTGTGGTCCGACATCATTCTAAGGCCTTCATGCAGGGATCAGCGGCGTTGGTCACGGGGGTTATCGAAGATCAATCACCAGATTGGGCGCTGGGTATGTGAGCAAGAGGGTTATCAGATTATGCATCCTGGGTGGAGATCAACTGTGCAGGTTTGTATCGGCAGGATGGAGTGCATTTATCCCCAGATGGGCTGGATTTGTTGCTTAATGACTGGCAGGAGGCCTTGGAATGGATGGTTTGACAGGATATTCACTGGTAGCAGCTTTTGGGGATGGCGCAGGATCGTTGTCGTCACCTGGCGGGATCTCGGAAGTTTCCGGGGTCCAGAGACTTTGGGCAATACTTTGGGCAGGGGTTGGGTGCCCCTGACCCAGACAACCCCTGGCTGGCCTTTGCTAATTATATGGCGAGATCGGATGCAAGGGGGTAGGTAATCTTGTCCGTGTGGAAGCAGAGCCAATTTCACCTTGCTAATAGCATGGCTGGTGAGGTATTGGATCTGCTAGTTGGGTTGTTATGAGGATTATTCTTGGATTCTAATTTGGTTGGAAAAGTTATTGATGTTAATAAAGCTACAACCAGTTTATTCCCAATTTGCCTGTCTGGAGTTTTTTGATGGAAGAAGGGGAAGCTATGGAAAAGGGGGTGGGCAGGATCGGGGGGCACCGTGGGGGTGGGGGAAGGGGAGAGCACCGGGTCCGGGTTGCCTAGGTTAATAAACAAAATCCCCAATCAAAGCTAAATAAGATTTTTGTTTTGCCAAAGGCTTCATCAGGGGCTACAGAGTATCTGGTCAAACTCCAGGATCTTTGTAGGGCAAGTGCTGAAGGCTTCGTCTGTGGATTACTGAAGATTTCATGATAACTGAAGCTATTGACAGTAGCTATGGTATTGTAAACTTGATACTCCAGCAAAGTATGTTTTTGTGTTTCACCCGTACAGGAGTTGTGTCTCCTGTGTAATAATATAAGCCTTGCTAATCATTGAAAATCTTCAGTATTAAATAGAACTAAATTTAAAGATTGACTGTAAACCGTGTAAATTCCTTTTGAATATCAGACTCCATATCATTACCATGACTAAAAACAGTTGATAATTGTAATTAAATTGTAATGAAATAATTTAAACAGCACAAAGCATCAAAATTGATTGTAGTGTTATGTCATATACTGGTATTGTGCTGTATACTGTATCAATGCAAACAGATCCCTCCTACCCTCCCAAGATACTAACCAATGCTCAAAAAAATACAGAAAAATCAATAGATGAATTCAGACTATCAGGGTGCAAAGTACATAAAGTAAAAATCCACTTAACCTCCAGTTGAAACAAGTAACAATTTCTGTCACCACCTCGAACGGAGAAGGGAACATGGTCAATTCCCATAATCTGCAAAGATGAAAACAAATGAGAACATTCTAAACAATGCTGAACTAGTGGTTCCAATTCCTTTTTGTGATGAAGACTATACTTGTGTTTTTTTATTCTGACCTTTAAAGGTCTAGTGCTCTTGCCAATGTATAACTAAGCACAGGGACATTGGATATGATAGATTATGTGATCAGTGAAAACGTTTTTAAAACATATTTGCAACCCGACTGAGGGTTCAAGAAAAAATCCAATTCATCCATATTTTCACTAGACTTACATTTCCCACATTTGAAATGTCCAACAGTTTTCCCAGACTTGAAACTAATGTCTGTAGGACTAAGTAACTCTTTCAAATTTTATTTCAAATATAAGCAAAGCACAAATATTCTGGAAAACAATCAAGTAGTTGCAAAAGAGACAAGTTCTTCTTAATGATGGATGAAATTTTGCTAGACAAAGATGAATGACGAAGAACCCAATTGATTGTTTCTTCTAGGTCAAGATGACCATTCTTCCCACCTAACAAAACGTCTCTGTTATTATAAAGAGCTCTTTTATAGGCTTTTTTGACTATCAAGAGGGATAACCTCTTTGGAAAAGCTTATCATTTGAACATTTGCCTTGCTTTTTAAATTCTGAAACCTAAGAACAAATGCATGTATAACAACATTTGTGAGAACGGTAAACTATTTACAGTATTTATGTAGTTAGGCTTATCTACCACTTTTCACCAGGTCAAAGCAATTTACATTGAACAAGAAATCTCAATTACATAAAACATATTACAGTGAACTATGTACAAATAGTACAGGTTAACTATTTACAAGTAACAGCTCTTATGTAATTAACATATCTACAGTATGAGTTGGGTGGGAGTGGGTTAGTTGGTGGGGCCATAGTGTTATGAAAATAGGAGGGTCTTCAGGTGCTTGCAGAAGGAGTGTAGATCAGTGATATTTTTTATAGTGATTGGTAGAGTGTTCTAGAAGAATGGTGCATATAATTCAAAGGCTCTGTGTCAGGTTTGCTGATTAGTCTTTGTCTTGGGGTAGGGTATGGCAAGTTTGTTGATTGCAGTGGATCTTCGAGGTCTGTTTAGGTTGAGTGCTTGTAGGAAAGATTAGAGGTGGGTGGCTGGGTTGGAGTGCAGTGCTTTGTGGGT
The DNA here is from genome assembly GCA_033557465.1 of Ichthyophis bannanicus. Taxonomy (NCBI): domain Eukaryota; kingdom Metazoa; phylum Chordata; class Amphibia; order Gymnophiona; family Ichthyophiidae; genus Ichthyophis; species Ichthyophis bannanicus. The sequence goes on along the minus strand of CM066033.1, from coordinate 994,270,949 downwards.
TAGCAGTAAGGATTTGTATTTGATTCTACTGGGGAGTGGTAGCCAGTGGAGCTGTTTAAGGATGGGGGTGATGTTGTCAATTATTGTATCTTTGAGGTGTTTAGGATGACTACTGTGGTACTTGAGCAATGAGTTTCTATCTGTAGGTTTTGTAAAAATGGTAGTTTGAAAACCCTCCTCAGTTTGAATCACAGCAGCATCCAAAAATGTATTTCCTTTGCATACACAGCCATCTCAAATTGTAGATTAGAATTACAGCTATTTAGCTAAAGATGACATGCTTGTAAATGTTCAAGTGGACCAGACCACAAAACAAAGATTGTTGTTGTTAACTGCCATCGAGTCAGTGTCGACTCATGGTGACCCTCTGGATAGTTGTTCTAAACTGTATCCGATCTTCAGTCAGGCAGCTCATTGTTGATAGAGTGGCACCCATAGCTGCTGTTATTGTATGGATCCATCTCATTGCTGGCCTTCCTCTTTTGTGTTGACCTTCAACCTTGCCAAGCATTATGTCTTTCTCTAATGATCTCGTTCTTTGCATGGTGTGTCCAACATATAAAAGTCAGAGTCTTGTCATCTGAGCTTCTAAAGAAAGTTTTGGTTTGATCTCCTCTAGTACTGACTGTTTTGTTCTTTAGGCAGTCCATGGTAAACATAATATTCTTCACTAGCACCATAATTCAAGGGCATCAATTTTCTTCCTGTCTATCTATTTCACTGTCCAACTTTCACATCCATAAGATATTATTGAAAAAACTATGGCTTGGAGATGTCAAATCTTTATATGGAGAGTATGCGTTCAATGCTGGTGAAACAGCTGTTAGTCCACTCGTTCTTTATGGTATAATGACTCTGGGAGTCATTTCGATTAGCTTTTAGCGAGGATGTACTTCCGGTTTGGATGTACATCCCCGCCAAACGCTTGGGCCCGATTCCGTGCCCAAAGCTCTCTGCATGTACAAAGGAGATGTGTAGGGTGCTCTGGATTGGGGCAGAAGAGGGAGGACTGGAGGAGGAGCGTGGGTTGGGCAGAGGTGGGACCATGATCCCAGACATACAGGGCCAATTCCGGTCACAGTCCTGGATGTCCGGGGTATCATGGCTGGCTGGGTAACTTATTCCACCTTGGAGGTGGAATAAGTCATCTTCTGGGAGGCAATCGGCGATGGTGTATCCTCCAAAATGGTATGGATGGCCAAGTGGTTCCCCACAGCTCAATCCCAGTCTTGGCAGGCTTTATCAGTGGTTGGGCAGTAGTGAAAGCATGTCTACACCAAAGGCAGCACACTGCCACGCAGATAACACAGCAACACAGTACAAGAACGTAGGCAGGTGTGGGTTCTCACCAAACTTTATTGGTCCATATATTTAAAAGGGAGACCTGACCCGACACAGGCCGTGTTTCGATTAATTCTTCTTCAGGGGTTGGCTCCCCTTATACTGAACAACCGTATTAGGATTAGTACTAACACAGCTGATATGTTGCACTAAACTTGAAAACACCTTTATAAATCTTCAGGTTATCAGCACTTAGCACCATAAAGGCAGTAGCGGTCACTCAGCAGCACCCGCTGGATTCCCACACCTGCCTACGTTCTTGTACTGTGTTGCTGTGAAAGCATGTCTAGGCAGTTACAGGGTTTTGGGCCTTCTGCATGGCATCCCAGTACCATGGCGATGGGCTGTCACGGCACAGGGGCTTTATACAGGTGCCCTGGTTGTGTTAGATGGAGTGGGAGGCGTACATCCAGCTACAGTGAATCAGGGCAGGTCCTGCCTGTCCAGGCCCTTTGCATCCAATTCTGCTCCTGAGGGAGCTCCCATGGGTGCAGAATCAGGTACAAATCCGTCTCTTCCAGATTTTGGACGTCACGACCGGCGTTATCTTCAAGACAAAGATAACATTTATATATCTCTTCTATAAAAAGACTTGTGGCTTATACTCCTACTACTTTTAATAATAATAATCATTTGATTACATTACAAGGTGTATGCAGCACTGTACACATAGATGTAAGACACAGTCCCTGCTCATCAGAGCTTATAATCTAATCAAGACAAAACACACGAAGACCAATTCCATAACATGCATGTCCAGACCACAGGCATGACTAAATTGAAAATGGACCTTGTTTGAACCCAATTCTGCATCCATGGATCTAGATGTGCCTATGAGTCCAGAATCAGGGAGATAGATGTGTCCGGCACTGCACAGTCAAAGTGCTATGCAGCCAGCCCATGCACGCATCCGGCCCGCATCTCGCAAATGGGTGCAGGCACGGGCTATGCGATATTGTGGAGAAACATGCCTCTGTAATGTTATGGAACATAGGTAATGGTTTTTGACGTCCCTGTGCCCGCTGTATTCTGAAAAGTTGCATGTTTAAGATCCTGCCCATCTCCAGGATGTTCGCACAGATGCCATGCTTCCTCAGTAAAATGTGCATCTCCTAAGTTGCTCTTCACACTGACAGTAGTTTGCTGATGCAAACTAGACATAAATGCCAATGATAAATTACTACTGCTGCAACCTAGACCATATACCAGTCACCCTCAGGCCCTTTAAAGTGCTAGGTAATCCCAGTGCACCCTAATATGGTATAAGAGAATGTAAATATGAAGATGTATGTCAGGACATACCTTGCATCAAATGGTACTAAGCATTACAAAATGGCCCCAGTGATCCCTGCCATGGTCATCTCTACAAGTATGCTTTAAACTGCTGAAGATGGACCCTTACCGAGTGTACAAAATCCAAAACTAAACTTGCATTTCCCCAAAGGATGCATAATATTGCTGAGCAACAAATGTATGCCCTTTTCGTGCCTCTGGCCTATAAATGCACTCATTCTGCTGCTCTGCACTACTGTTCCTCTCTTATTTCTCCCTACACTCCTCCTCAGGAACTATGCTCTTTTGGCAGATCGCTTCTATCTGTGCCCTTCTCTTCTACTGCCAACTCCAGACTTCGCTCCTTTCCTCTTGCTGCTCCCTAGGCCTGGCACAAAATTCTTCTCTGCCCTTTACAAATCCAGGATGAGCATTCAACTTTTCGTTGCCACTTTTGGATCTGATTTGCCTAATCTCCCCTTTATTTCCTTACCATTCCCCCTAAATTATCTTGTCCATAGCTGCTGTGTTGTCTGTCTTGACTAAATTTTTAGCTCTGCTAATTAGAAACCATCTTTTGTGTATGTCTCTGCAGTGTTGTGTATGCTTGTAGCACTATACAAATGATCAGTAGTAGTAGTAGTAGTAGTATGGCCTTCTGGCTATGGCATCAAATTGCAACCTATCTGGGTGCTGGTATTTCTCACAGTAGCTACACCAGTCTCATTGTGGCATATATTGGTATATATACATCCGCTATCTGTGGGGCAACCCTGTCTGCCTTTCCACAGTCTGCTTTGTGGCACTGCTCCCCTGGTCAGGTCTGTGTGGGCATGGGAGAGGAGTAGCCAGTCTCCAGATATATCAACACTCTTGCAGCTCTCATAGATCCTGGACTGGGTAGGGATGTAGGCCTCATGGAACAATTTAGCACAACATCAGTCATTTCTCCCAGTGCCTGGCACAGCGGATGTATGGTTGCCCTAACAAACTGAAAACAATATATGACCTTATTGGAGTACCCAAAGAAAAATATTCCAGAAGGAATCTGAATAAGTTCCCTATAGCTAAAATTCAAAACATATTCTTGTCAATAATAAGGAACCCTCATGTGCCCATGAGGAAAGGGTTAGGACAGCCATTATAGTTTGTGATTTGATCATGTGGCAGGGAGGTTCTGGAAGCTAAATTTAGGCTTTTAGGTAGGAAGTTGAAATCCAGAACTTCCAGGGTAGAGTTCTCCGAAATGCTTCCCATTCCACGCACAGGACCCAAAAGGCAGGAAGAGCTCTGGAGTCTCAATGTGTGGATGAGATGATGGTGCAAGGATGAGGGTTTTGGATTTGTTAGGAAAAGAGGACCATTCTGGGGAAAGGAGGGGCTCTTCTGAAGGGATGGGCTTCACCTTAACTGGGATGGAACCAGGATGCTGGCATTAACCTTTAAAAAGGAGATAGAGCAGCTTTTAAACTAGATAATAGGGGAAAGCCGACAGTCACCCAAGAGCACATGGTTCGGAAGAATGTATCCTTGAAGAATACTACCAAAAGCAGAGAGGTTCCAAAAAAGAGTAAAGTAGCCCAAATGCCCTTGAGTACGGAGCAGACAGAGCTTAAAGATTCAAAATTATCCATGCCTACCACTAGCCAGACTAATATGAATAAAATACAGTCTCTAAAAGGCTTGTATGCAAATGCTAGAAGTCTGAAAAATAAGATGGGAGATTTAGAATATATAGCACTAAATGAGAGGTTAGATATGATTGGAATCTCAGAGACATGGTGGAAGGAGGACAGCCAGTGGGACACTGTGATACCTGGATACAAACTATATCGTAATTACAGAGCTAATCAAATTGGTGGAGGGGTTGCGCTCTATGTTAGAGAGGGCATTGAGTCAAAAAGGATTAAAGTTTCGCAGGAAACAACATTTGCTGTATAATCTCTTTGGATTGAAATTCCATGTAAAAAGGGGAAGGCGATGGCAGTGGGGTGTACTATTGACCGCCTGGCCAGAATGAACAAATGGATGATGAAATGCTCAAAGAAATCAAGGAAGCTAACAATAGTTACAGCACAGTAATAATAATGGGTGATTTCAATTACCCTGGTATCGAATGGGTCAGTGTCATGCCAGGTCATGCTAGAGAGATAAACTTCCTAGATGAAATAAATGACTGCTTCTTGGAGCAGCTGGTCCATGAATCAACCAGAGGGGAAGCCATATTGGACCTAGTCCTTATTGGAACATGAGATCTGGTGCAAGAGATAAGGGTGTTGGGGCCACTTGGCAATATTGATCATAGCATGATCGCCTTTGATTTAATTAGTGGAGGAGGAATGGCAAGAAAATCCACAGTACTACCTTTTAACTTTCAAAAGGGAGACTATGATAAAATGAGGAAAATAGTTAAGAAAAAACTAAAAGGAGCAGTTGCAAATGTTAAAGACTTACATCAAGCTTGGGTGTTGTTGAAAAATACTATCTTGGAAGCCCAGACCAGCTGTATTCCACGCTTTAAGAAAAGTGGAAGGAAGTCCAAAACACTACCAACATGGTTTAAAGGTGAGGTCAGAGAGGCTGTCGTTGCCAAAAAAGCATCTTTCAGGAAATGGAAAAAAGAGCCAAATGACGAAAACTGGAAACAGCGCAAGCACTGGCAAGTTAAATGCAAGGCATTGATAAGGCCGGCAAAGGGAGAATTTGAGAAGAAGTTTGCTGCGGAAGCAAAAACGCATAATAAAGACTTTTTCAAGTACGTTTATAGCAAAAAACCTGTGAGAGAGTCAGTTGGTCCATTAGATAATAGAGGGGTTAAAGGGGCACTAAGAAGCAACAAGGCGATAGCGGAGAGACTGAATGAATTCTTTGCTTCAGTCTTTACTGAGGAAGATGTAGGGATGTTACCCATGACTGAAGTGGTATTTAAAGCTGCGGAAGAATTGAAGGAAATATCGATACATCGGGAAGATGTATTACAACTATTTGATAAACTGAAGAGTAACAAATCATCTGGACCGGATGATATACATCCAAGGGTATTGAAAGAACTGAAATATGAGATTGCAGAACTGCTATTAGTAATCTGTGAACTATCATTAAAATCATTTGTAATACCTGAAGATTGGAGGATGGCCAGTGTAACGCCAATTTTTAAAAAGTGTTCCAGGGGTGATCCGGGAAACTACAGACCGGTGAGCTTCACGTCAGTACTGGGAAAAATGTTAGACACCATCATAAAGAACAAAATTGCTGAACATGTAGATAGTCATGGCTTAATGGGAGACAGCCAACATGGGTTTTGACAAGGAAGATCTTGTCTTACTAATCTGTTATGTTTTTGAAGGTGTGAATAAACAGGTAGATAAAGATGAGTCGGTTGATATAGTGTATTTGGACTTTCAGAAAGCCTGTGACAAGGTCCCTCAGAGACTTTTGGCAAAACTAAAGAGTCATTGGATAGGAGGCAGTGTACTATTGTGGATCAGGAACTGGTTAAAAGATAGAAAGCAGATGGTAGGGCTAAATGGCCAATTTTCCAAACGGAGAAAGGTGAATAGTGGTGTACCCCAGGGATCTGTGCTGTGTCTGCTGCTTTTTGACATATTCATAAATGACCTGGAAAAGGGAATAACGAGTGAGGTTATCAAGTTTGCAGATGACACAAAACTATTTAAAGTTGTTAAAAACCATGAGGATTGTGGAAAATTGCAAGAGGATCTTGATAAATTGGAAGACTGGGCATCAAAATGGCAGATGAAATTTAATGTGGACAAGTGCAAAGTTAGGCACTTAGGGAAGAACAACCCAAACTATGGTAACACGATGCAAGGTTCCACCTTAGAAACCACCACCCAGGAAAAAGATTTAGGCCTCATTGTGGATAACATGTTAAAACCCTCCACCCAGTGTGCAGCGGCAGCCAAGAGAGCAAATAGAATGCTAGGTATCATAAGGAAAGGATTGGAAAATAAAGCTCTCATATAATGCCTCTGTATCATTCCATGGTGCGACCGCACCTTGAATATTGTGTGCAATTCTGGCTGCCGTATCTTAAAAAGGATATAGCATTATTAGAAAAGGTTTAGAGAAGAGCCACCAAAATGGTAAAGGAGATGGAAGGATACCGCTATGAAGAAAGGCTAAAAAGGTTAGGTCTCTTTAACTTGGAAAAGAGATGGCTGAGGGGAGATATGATAGAAGTCTTTAAATTAATGAACGGAGTGGAATGGGTAAATTAGATCAATTGTTTACGTTATCAGAATATAGAAAGACTAGGGGACATGCACTGAAGCTACAGGGCAAACTATTTAAGACAAATAAGAGAAAATATTTTTTCACTCAAAGTGTAATCAAACTCTGGAATTCGTTACTGGAGGATGTAGTAAAGGCTTTTAGTGTAGCTGGGTTTAAAAAAGGTTTGGACAAGTTCCTGGAGGAAAGATCCATAAACCATTATTAAAAAGGGACCCAGGATATCAATGCTTGACCCAATACAAGCGTTGTGGAACTTATGTCTTTTGGGGAAACTGCTAGGTATGTATGACCTAGATTGGCCATTGTTGGAAACAGGATACTGGGCTTGATGTACCTTGGTCTGACCCAGTATGGCATATCTTATGTTCTTATAATATGAGCATTCAGCAGTGAAAATAGCACTAATACATGCTCAACAGCAACATCATTGGTCTCTAAAAATGTGCATTATAGGCCTGTATTAGTGTTGTTTTCACTATTGAATTACTCAGGTAGTTTGTTCCAGGCATATGAAGCAGCAAAATGGAATGAATGAAGTCTGGAGTTGGCAGTGGCAGAGAAGGGCATAGTCAAAAGGGATGTGCCAGAGGAGCAGAATTCTTGAGAGGGGTGCAGAGTGAAATATGAGAGGAAAGGTAGTAAGTGGCCTCAGAATAAATGCACTTGTAGGTCAGTAGAAGAAGTTTGAACTTAATGCGGAAATGGATAGGAAGCCAGTGAAGAGACTTGAGAAGAGGGGTTAGATGAGAATAGCGACAATGGCAGAAGATAATATGTGCTGCCGAGTTTTGAACAGACTGAAGAGGAGAGAGATGATTCAAAGGGAGACCAGCAAGGAGCAGGTTACAATTGTCAAGGCAGGAGGTGACCATTAAGTGGATAAAGGGCTTAGTAGTGTAAGTAAAAAGAAAGACAATGTTGCTGATGTTATAGAGAAAGAAGCGGAAAGTTTAGCCATCTGTTGGATGTGTGCAGAGAAAGAGAGAGTAGAATCAAAGATGACCCCAAGGTTGTGAGCTGAGAAAACAGGGAGGAGTGTAGTGTCATCCACAGAAATAGAGAAGGGAGGAGGTGTATTTAGGGGGAAATATAAGTAGCTCAGTTTTGGCCATGTTCCATTTCAAACAGTGGTGATATATCCAGGGAGCAATGTTGGTTAAGCAGGCAGAGATCCAGGACTGGATTTCTGGAGACATTTCAGGCACAGAGTGGTAGATCTGAGAGTCACCATCATAAATATGGTACTGAAAATCATGGGAGGAAATAAGTGCACCAAGGGGCTGAGTGTAGTGAGAGAAAAGAAGAGATCCCAAGACAGAGCCCTGAGGTACACCAACTGAAAGTGGGATGACAGTGGGAGGAAGATCCACCAGAACATACACTAAAAGTGTGCTGGGAGAGATAAGAGAAAACCAGGACAAAACAGAGTCCCTAAATCCAAGCGAGGGCAGGATATCAAGAAGAAGGTGGTAATCAACAGTATCAAATGCATCAGAAAGGTCAAGAAGGATGAGGATTGAGTAAACACCCTTGGATTTGGTGAGGAACAAGTCACTGGAGACTTTGGCAAGAAACATTTCTGTGGAATATAGAGGACGAAAACCAGACTGCAGTGGATCCAGAAGGGCTTGAGAGGAAAGAAAGTTAAGACATTGGCAGTGAATTGCTCATTCAAGTAGTTTTGAAGCAAAAGGGAGATGAGAGATAGATTGATAGTTTGAAGGACAGGCAGGGTATAGTGAAGGCTTTTAGAAGAGAGGTGTAACCAGAGCATGCTTGAAGGCCACAGGAGCAGTTGCAGTGGAAAGCAATATGTTAAGGATATGACAGATGGAAGGGGTAACAGTGGAAGAGATAGAGCTTAGTAGACAGGTTGGAATGTGATCAGAGGAACAAGGAGTCAATTTGGAGGAGCAGAGAAGATTTGCAGTTTCCTCCTCAGTGATTTCAGAAAAGGAAGAAAGGGTGACAGAAGGTGAGGGAAGGATTTGGGATTGAAGAGGGGGAGGAGGAGGTGAAGATGGACCTGTGGAGAATTCAAGGTTAAGCTTTTGGACTTTGTTATGGAAATAGCCAAGGTATGGGCAGAAAGTGAAGGAGGGACTGGAGGGAGGAGGGACCTTGAGGAGAGAGTTATACATGGAAGATTGTAAATATTGTTCTTCAAATGCTTCCATATATAAATTTGCAAGTGATGGGACAAAGGCTGTTCCCATAGGAATTTCCAAAATCTAAAGGTAGAACTCATTCCAGAAGACAAAATAATTGTTCTTCAACAAAATTTCAATTAGTTGTTTCAAAAATAGTGAAGGGACCAGATGTAAACGTGGACGTCTTTCCAATGCATCAAACAAGATAGAGATAGCATGGTCTTGAGGAATCACAGTATACCATCAGTTTGTTAGCATGCCTTAAAATAATTAGTTTGTGCAATGTCAGTTTAATGCACCTCATCCACCAAAGTAGCCTAGTGTTAAGAATGCTGGCTTGGCAATCAAGAGGCCAGCACTACATTCCCACTAGTACTCTTTGTGGCCTTGGGCAAGTCACTTAACCCTCCATTGCCTCAGAAGAAAGGCCTGGCAATCTACTTCTGATCACGCGGCCAAGTCAGCATTGACTTCAAGGCATGCATTGAATGTATTGCATGACATGCTTATATCTGATTTGTACTAGTTAAAAAAGTTTGAAAGTGTTAAGAATTTTTTATCATAACAAATGTTGGAAGCAAACAAAAAAAACAACTGAAAATTTGGAAAAAAGTTGGATGAGTTTGAAAATGAACTAAAAATGTTTGCCTTTTCACATCTTTATTAAATGTGCCTGCACGGCATGTAAAACTAAAAACCCTACCACATCATCCCCAAGTAAAATCTCTGGTAGCCTGGTAGTGAGAGGCATGCAACCTCTCTCCATATCCCACTCAGTCCTAAAAATGTTTTCCTAAAATCCCACCTCAGGCCCCAGCCCTTTAAATAAAAAAAAGTCACTGCGCCAGTCTCCCCTAGCCCAGACACCTAACTAGACATCTTTGGGTGTCCATTAGGGAAGAAGGGCAATATCCAGGGGCTCCTGCCCCCAATGTCATCATTTTCCTAAATGATTCTGCCTAAATGATGCAGTACTACCATTGAGGTCAAGCAGTGAGCAGTGCGAAGGAGGTATGATATTTTAAAAGGCCTTTGTATTTGAGGGCAATTTTTGGGTTAACTGCTTTGAGACCAGATGGGGATGCAGGGAGGAGGAGGGCAAGTTTCTCATTATTAGGTCACTATGGATTTTGCAGCTTGTCATGCTGTGAGGGATTGTGTGCATCAGTGATGCTGAGAGCTAAACTATCGGTAGTTTAACTACTGGCAGGGTCTCCCAATATGGACAGGTCTCAGCTGAGGTGCCAGACCAAGACAAACCACCCATCTGGGCAGCAGCAGAATGGGATAGTGTTGACGGTGGAGGATCACATTTCTGTGACAACGGCAACAACACCAAACTTAAACTGCGCGGAAGAAAGGCCCGGCAGTCTACTTCTGTATCTTGCCATGAAAACCCAATGGATAGTTACAACAAAGCAAATTGTGCTATAGTGCTGGAAGATGAGACCCCCAGGTTGGAAGGCACTCAACTAGCTACTGGGGAAGAGCTGAAGACTTTTCAGAGTAAAGCCAGCATTTATGATGTGGTTGGATCAAAGCCCTTGGGACGTCTGACTGCTGATGTAGCTGCGCATGAAATGACAGTCAGAAGCTGTAAAGATGTCTTACACATTGGAACATGGAACGTACGAAGCATGAACCAAGGGAAGTTGGAGGTGGTCAAGAATGAAATGGAACGTGTAAAACTTGATCTGTTGGGTGTCAGCGAACTGAAATGGACTGGCATCAGGCACTTTGCATCAGATGATCACATGGTCTACTATGCTGGAAATGAAAGACAAAGAAGAAATGGTGTTGCATTTATAATAAAGAAGAAACTTGCAAGAACTGTAATGAAATACAATGCAGTCAGTGAAAGGTTAATCTGTATTCATCTACGAGGAATGCCTATCAACACAACTATAATTCAAGTATATGCCCTAACAACAGCTGCAGAGGAGAATGAAATTGAAGAGTTCTATGAACAAGTACAAGTTGAAATTGACAGAACATGCAAACAGGATATCCTGATAGTCATGGGTGACTGGAACGCAAAAGTTGGTAACAAAGAAGAAGGCAAAGTAGTTGGAAAACATGGACTTGGCAACAGAAATGAAGCTGGAGAAAGACTTATAGAATTCTGCAAGACCAATGATCTATTCATCTCACAAACACCTTCTTCCAGCAACACAAGCGGCGACTGTACACATGGACTTCACCCAATGGATTGTATAAAAATCAAATTGACTATATCTGTGGAAGTCAATGATGGAAAAGCTCTGTAACATCAACAAAGACAAAACCTGGAGCTGACTGTGGTACAGATCATGCAAACTCAAGCTAAAGTTGAAAAAGAGCAAACCACTCATGAATGCAGCAAAATATGACCTTGAGAATATACCACTGGAATTTAAAGACTGCCTGCAAAATCAATTTCCTGCTTTAGATACAAATGACAGAGCTCCAGAAGAGTTATGGAATGACATCAAGAAGGTTGTGCTGGAAGAAAGCGAGAAGTCTCTACAAAAGGTGAAAAAGCAAAACCAGCCAAAATGGATGATGGAAGAAACTCAGAAAATTGTCCAGAAATGCAGAAAAGCTAAAGCCAGAGGAGAAAGAGAGACAAATCGCAGAACTCAGCAGAGATTTCCAACATGCAGCAAGAAAGGACAAGGAAAAGTACTACAATGATGCATGCAAGGAAATAGAAGCAGAAACTATTAGAGGAAGAACAAGATTGGCTTTCCTAAAGCTATGAGAGTTAAAGAAAAAGTTCCAGCCTCGAATTGGAATGTTACAAGAGGCTCAAGGTTCTATGTTGAATGATGCTGAGAAGATCAAGAAAGGTGGAAGGAATATACAGAGTTTTTATATGATAAAGATCAAGTGGACCAACAGCCATTTCAACCTGTACCTTATGATTGGGAACCATTGGTGATAAAAGAAGAAGTTGAAGCAGCATTGAAATCCTTATCAAAGAACAAAGCTCCAGGCATTGATAGCATTCCCATAGAAGTATTACAGCAATCTGATGCAGCTGTTACCGTAATTACAAGGCTCTGCCGAGAAATATGGAAGACAACATCATGGCCAACTGACTGGAAAAGATCTGTGTTTATACCAATACTAAAGAAAGGTGATCCAACTGACTGTGGAAATTATTGCACAATTGCTCTTATCCCACATGACAGCAAGATTCTACTGAATATTATTTAAAAGAGACTACAACCATACCTGTAGCAAGAACTACCTGAAGTACAAGCAGGGTTCAGGAAAGGGCAAGGAATGAGAGACATCATTGTGGATGTGAGATGGATCATTGAAAGGACTAAAGAATACCAAAAGGATATCTATTTGTGCTTTATTGAGTATAGCAAGGCTTTTGACTGTGTAAACCATGAAAAACTCTGGGCCACATTAAGCAGCATGGGTATACCAGAACACCTGATCGTTCTTTTGCACAATTTGTACATTGATCAAGAAGCAACAGTTTGAATGGAACAAGGAGAAACAGAATGGTTTAAAATAAGCAAAGGTGTAAGACAAGGCTGCATACTTTCCCCCTACCTGTTTAATTTATATGCAGAACAAATCATCAGAGAAGCAGGATTGTATGAAGACAACAGAGGTATGAAGATTGGTGGAAGACTCAACAACCTTCGCTATGCTGATGATACCACATTACTGGCTGAAAGTGAAGATGATCTGAAACATTTGCTTCTCACAATCAAAGAACATAGTCTCAAAATGGGCCTGCACCTTAATGTAAAGAAGACAAAGATCATGACAACTGGCATAATCAACAGGTTCATCGTTGAAGGAAAATAAATTGAAATCGTGAACAACTTTAACCTACTTGGATCAACTATCAATAAAGAAGCAACAAGCAGTCAAGAAATCAGATGACGCATTGCTCTTGGCAGAATGGCTATGAAAGACCTAGATAAGATTCTCAAGAGCAGAGATGTCTCTCTCTATACAAAGATTCAACTTGTTCAAGCTATGGTATTTTCAACAACATCATATGAATGTGAAAACTGGACAGTAAAAAAGATAGACAGGAAGAAAATTGATGCCTTTGAATTATGGTGCTGGTGGCGAATACTATGTATACCATGGACTGCCCGAAGAAGAAACCAGTTGGTACTAGAGGAGATCAAACCTAAGCTTTCTTTAGAAGCTCAGATGAGAAGACTTTGACTTTCATACATTGGACACATCATGCGAAGAGAGAGATCATTAGAGAAAGACATCATGTTTGGCAAGATAGAAGGTCAACGTAAGAGAGGAAGTCCAGCAAAGAGATGGATCAATACAATTACAGCAGCTACGGGTACCAGTCTGTCAACAATGAGCCGCCTGACTGAAGACCGAACACAATTTAGGATAGCTAACCAGAGGGTCGCCATGAGTCGCCTCCGACTCGACGGCACTTAACAACAACATGGTGGTAGGGGGGAGAATTTATTTTTGCATGCCAGGCTGATATCACAAGCCTGAGTTGGAGTACACTATCCTGTGGTATTTCAGGCACGAACTTGCAAGATTTCCAGTCGCAGTCCATGGGATTCAGTAATCTGAAGTTCCTCGGTACTGGTGGTTAGTGAGTTCTATGGTAATGTTTGTGTGTTCAAACATGCAAATGCACTATTTTACCACAGTTAAGTAAATTAGCCCCTTAGATTGTAAGGCCTTTGGAGGTGGTTCCTACCAACTGTAGCTGAATTTCTAAGTTGCCTTGCGTTTGGATTTGGCAACGCGAACGATTAAATCTAAAATCAAAATTCAAAGAGCATCAGGTTTAATGAAGTTAATATGGTACTAAGTACTGTCACACGGTGTCGTGGACACAAAGATTGTGCGCCACTAGGTAGCGCTATGAAAGAACAATGAGTCCGAGTGCAGGGTAATAAAGGCTTTTATTCCCCGTTTTAAAGCAAGGTTCAAAATAAGAGACAGTTTGATAATAGAAACAGTCCTTTGTTTCAAAAGGTACCAAAGTTCATTGGCTAATCAACTGTTACTTCACAGTTCAAAGCAGGCTTCTTCAAAGTAATATGCAGAATAGTTAAACAATCAAAATATATTGCATTTATTCTTCTTTGTAACATGCACAGTTTTGAGCACAGGCAGTGCACCAATTACACTCCATGTCTTCAGGTAAAGGTAAGGGAATAGTGCTTGGAAAATCCACTTCCATTAAATCATCTGCCCCATACAGATCCAATGTGCTTTCACTATCCCTGTCTATTCCAGTATGGCAATCTTCAGCTTAGGAGTTTTGCTCCACATAAGCAGGGGCTCTCAAAGCTGGCGGTAAACTGGTGAACCAGTCTTTAATCTGGCTTCTTTTAAAAGGAACGTTTCTTTTAGGATGGCTTCTAGCAGTGCAATCATTACAGTTAAACTTTACTGTCTCATACCTTGGCTCCCTGGGTAAAAACTTCAGTTGTTTGTACAACTGCTTCTCCCTCCGAGTAGGTAAAACTGGGTAGTGATCTTCTAGAGCTCTCTGGTTCTTTGCTTTCTTCTCTCTATATCACAAACAGGTAGAGTATAGGAACTAGGCGTGGCAGGGCCTCTTACCTTGGAGTAACTTCCACCAAACTCGCCTTGCACAACGGGTTTAGTTTGGGTTTTATGGCTTCCCACCTTGTAAGGTCTATTTCTGTTCCAGCTTCCAGCTTGGCTTCTTCTACAGCAATCAGGTTTGTGTCCTTGATAGCTTCCAGGCTTTACTGCTGTTTCACCTCTAACTCCAGTTCCTTCTTCCTCTTTCTCTTCCTTCCTCAGCTCCTGCTGTTGTTTCCACTGCTTATTCCTCCATTGCTCTCTTTGCAACTGCTGCCATCTCCTCTTCTCCTGCCGTTTCTGACCAGAAGCATTCTGCTCTGGTTTATAAAGAGATCCGTGGCTGCTGACTTCCTGGTTCTCTTTCAGCTGCAGGTCATCAGTGAGATTAGGTTCTTTAGGATCAGTGTGCCTGTTCCTGCTCCCTCTAGCTGTGCCAGGAGGTAACTGCACATCTAGTTCTTCTAAAACAGGATTTCTTTTCTTAAAACCAACTTTATTAGTGTCCGCATCATGACAGTACATACAAAAACATTATTAAAGAAGTAGCTAGTAGCTCCTCAACCCATTCTGATCTTGCTATGTTGTTAACGTAAGGATGTATTCTCTAACTTGCAAGGAACTGGGAAGCTTCAGATGTATACAGTGTTGAAAATAAAATGCATATACAGTATGTCTAAATGAAGTGGCATGATATGCCAATCTGTATATCTATAACATATTGCCTTATCTCTTGTTATGAAGTGACACTGCACAGCAAAGTGATCAGAGCAGTAGGAATATAGGACATACTTTAAGAATTTCATATTAATCTCTGCCTCGCTCATTATATTTTAACATTTTTGATCCGCTGCATCTGTGTTAAGAAAACTGAGCACGTTGTAGAGAAAAGAGACTTTAAAATGAGCTGCTGGAAATATTTTGCAAGGACCTCTATTATCAAACACATCTCTTTTTCAATTGCCAGTCAGAAAGCATGAAGTAAAGCCGGCACTATTATTGTATATCTAAAGAACCGACAAAAATACAGTATGTGCTTGCGGAATAGTTGACTACAGTGAAACCTGTCAATTTGGACTTCCAGTTAGCTGCTTTTTTGGGGGACCATCTGCTAATTTTCATTAATGCCACTGCACACACTAAAGTGAATGTAAGATGAATTTTAGAATAAATTTCCTTATTTTTATGAGTATCTAGTAGATGAGAATAACTGTTTAAAATATTCATATGATTGTATCTGACTACAGGAGAAGCATTACATTTGGCAAGAGATTTTGGCTACACCTGTGAAACAGAGTTTCCGGCCAAAGCGGTAGGAGAGCATCTTGCCAGACAACATATGGAACAGAAAGAACAGATAGCAAGGAAAAAAATGATCCTAGCGACAAAGTAAGCAGAATTTCATTCTAATATGATCTTCCTCATGTCTATGAGTGTGTGAACAGGATGCTGAAATGAGGTCTCCAAATTGTTTGACAAGCAACCCATTCATATAAAAAATTGAATTGAAATGATAAACTGTAGGTATATGAATTGTTAGATATCAATCTAAAAGTTGAAGAGATAGCTAAAACGATGATTATAGACAAAAAAGATTGAGAGTATTGCAAAGGAGTTGGAACATACTGTTAAACAGAGTATTCATTAACAACATGTAATTCTCCTTATAAGCATTTAGGTTCTGCTCTTTGCATTTCACATTTCATTATATAAAAATATTCTCAAACTGTTTTAGCATTGAAGGCACTGAGTAAGATGTTGCTTTAGATCTGCATTGCATGGTCGGGGTGGAGGTAATTAATATATGACAAAATGTTTTAGGGTCCTCCAGCCATTCAAGTTATTCAGGTGAGATTTGATTCTTCAGGCAAGTGGAAGATCTGGTCTTGATTCTAGAGAAAAGTATAATATTGCTGAATACAAAGGAGGCTAATAATATTCTACAGATAAAAATAATTATGTGGAATTGTTAACCTTGAATCTCCCATGGCCAATAATTTTAAATCAAGCCTCAGTTTCATAACCTGGGACAACCATGACAACCCATACTCACTGATGTCCCCCATTACAATGGCAGAATATGCAATACACAGACACTGCTTGAGGAAGTGGAAATATCCACATATAGATATATGTAGCAGGAGCCCTAGGCAAAACCCTGTTTGAAGGTGGTTTCTGAGGCTACAGAGATGTATCTGTTTTTGGTCTTGAGGGGCTGGGAGAAGAATGAAGCTTCAAAGTCCTGTTTTGGAGCTGTATGCTTTTGACCTCTTCTTTCTTTTATACTTCCTCCATCTACTTATCAACTACATGCCGAGGCACTGTTAAAGATTGAATTTACTGAGTAGAACAAAATTATACATACACATTCATCTGTTAGCATAGTTCCAGGAAAATGGCAAACAAAAAGGAAGCAACATTCTCAGAATCCATTTCTAATGGAATTCTCAGGATTTGGATAAAAGTCTTCTCTTGTGATTCTACTCTTTTCAAGTGTTTCTTCTCTCTTGAATCTTCTCTTAACCTCTCTGAAGCTCCATATATCCTCTGGATCTCTGAAATGAATGAGTTCCCCTCATGCACACACTCTGATTCAGTTAGGGGCAAGATCCTCTCCTCTCTGCTCTTTTTGTAATTCCTTTGTACTGGCACAGGTATTCTCTGAACACACTTCCAGACTTTATGCTTCTCAGAGTGGTTTGTACACTACTCACATCCATGTTCTCAGGGTCATGGTCTTCTCTGGGTGGCTTATCGGGTGCACAATGTATGCTATTTCCTGTTTTCTTACAGCAGGAATCTCCCTTCAATCTCTTGCACCCTCTTACAGGTCTCTCGGCTGTCTCCATCATACTCAATCTGCATCCCCAGGAACAGCACCTCTCTCTTTCTTACTTGCCCTTGATGTCTCCACTCCTGTATTTTTTAGGGCTAGAGTAGCATCTAAAAATCCCCTCTTTACTTTGGTATGGACCTTGACCAGCACCCCAACCCCACTGACATTAGAGCTCTGCCTCTCAACCATCAGCTTGGCAGAGAGAGGAAGGGAAAAGAAAAACACTTTTTCTCCAGAACTTCTCTCCTATATACCTTCTGGAACCCCCTCTAGCTCCTCCCCTGGATTTCCAGAGAATACAGCTAGAAAATGTATAGGCTCCAGGCTGATGTAAGGACCGTTGCTTTTTGCAGTTTTTCTTGTGGCAATTTTCCTCTTTCTTCCAGTTTTTGGTGGATTCTCTTTGTATACCCTCTTGATCTAAATATAGGGTTTGCAGCATAAAACTAGCAGTACATTACCTCCTCTTTATCTGCAGAAGTCACTTAAACGTAGTTAATCCTCTTTCATTTATCTCCTGCCACAGTGGGTCCATGAACATGCTCACCATGGCCTTTATCCATGGCAGGGATGTTACCCACATCTGCAGTGTCTGCACTATCACTACTACCATCGTTAACCCTAATGAGGAGGCTACAGGTGGGTACCTTTTTACCCTCGGTGATGTGCGGCTAGTAGGTATGTTTCTTTGTCTTTCTTACCATACTTCAATTGTAGTGTCACCTGGCTGGGATTTAGTATAGAGTTTATATAACGAAGTCACCACGTGAAGATACCCAGCAAGCCTTGGGAAGGGAACTACATATTCTCTCCCCCTAAGAAATGCATAGCAATGCACCAACCACAGCTAGTGAATTTTATGCTGTACTTTCCTTTGACCCCCTGCACAGTCCAGTGGAACTCAGAAGCTGTGCCAATGGCCAAATGGCAATTCCAGGGCATGGTGTGTGGGAGAAAGTTTACCCAGGGCACTAGCACCTCAGGTATTTTCTGCTTATCTCAAGGATATTATGCTTTTTAGCACACAGCAGCTGCATGGAGCTGTGGTAACTGTTCCCATGCTAGCATGACAGCTACCATGCACTAATTCCTGCATTAACTGAACATTATACAATGAGATACGTACTGGGCAGGTTATGGGTGCAGAGTGGGCGTGGATTACGCATTACAGTTAGCACAAGATACTTATTATGGGTTGTCAATGTTGCAATTAGTGCAGGTGTACTTAATGTCCCCTCAACAGGTGGTGTTAAATGCATGCATGGTAATTGTGTGTGACATTGATGTGCGGTAAGGGACCTTTCAGTGTGCTAATTGCAGGGAACATGCTAGACATGTCCCTGACAGCTTTCACATGACTTTTGCACTTACTGGGCATTAAATTTACTCAAAAAGCAAGGTAAGTGCAAAACCTTACCACACTTTAGTAAAAGGGCTGCTTTAAATATTGTCCTCTCCATCCGTAGTTATAAAGTTGGAATAAAGAAGATGATCCCTCATAGAGATTGATAGTATTAAGCAATCTCAAGGTCCAAGAAGTTATTTTAATTGGGATAGAAATTACAAAACTGAGTAAGAATGTACAGAAAAGGACTTGGTGATTTATATGTATGAACTGAAGGGTGAAAATCAATCATCTCTCTTTCTTTAACCCAGGGTCTACTAGGAAGTCAAGATTGTCTTATAAGGTTTAAAGTTTATTAATTTGATATGAAGAAAACTCGCTTTTTTATGGGCCTTATCTTTTCATAAGAATAAAATAAAAAATAAAATAAACCACCAAGAAGATACAGAACATCATGGAAAATAAAAAAGAATAAAAAGCATGTTGCTACAAAAAATGCAAATTGTAGAGTATAAAGTGACATGAATACATAACAAAATTGTAATAAAGTGCATGTACCCCTCCCCCCAGCACAGTATGACATCTTGCCTTTGATCCCTGGATACAGATGTTATTCATTTATCTAAGATGGAGCCCCATGCAGACAGGGGCCTGTCCGGCCCGTCCTGGCATCCAAAATCTGGACAGGCCGGATTTGCACCCGATTCTGATCCCACGGGGACTCGACGGCCCCGTGGGATCAGAATTGGGTGCAAAGGGCTTGGATTGGCAGGACGAACCCCAATTCAGGCCCCTTCAATGCCCCTGCTCCCTCCTCGTCCAACCTTGCTATGGCTCCTGCATGGAGCCTGGTGCTGTGGCGTTCTGTAGCCATGGCACTGGGACACTATGAAGTACTGTGTTCACCGCCAGACCCAGAATATCTTGCTTTCCCCACTGCCTGACCCCTGAATGGACCTGCCAAGGCCAGGTTCAGGCTGCAGGGAATCTCCTGTACCTTCTCTACCTTTTGGGTGGGTCCGCCACCACAGATTGCCTCACTCAGGGTGACCTATTCCACCCCTGAGGTGGACTAAGTCACCCATCCATTTCATCCAGCCTGGATGTTCAGGGCTGTGACCAGAATCGGCCCTATATGTCCGGGGTCTGGGTCCCACCTCTGGGCTGCCTTGTCTCCTCCCCTTGCCCACCCCCTCCCGCCCCCATCTAGAGCTCCCCGCACAGGGGCCCTGAACATGCGGGGAACTCTGGACCAGGAATCAGGTCCTGATGAATAGTGGGGGAAGGATGTCCACCCCAGATGTCCGACCCTGCTATTAGGGACTCTGCATGCCACCCATGGTAATATAGCAGATGATGGCAAATAAAGGCTGTAATGACTTACTCCATTTCATTATGAAGGACCTAGCCAGCAGGTGACCTCAGCCCATAATCAGGAGGAAAGCTCTTTGAAACAGGGAAAAGTGGACCAGGGATAATCAAGGCTGAGGTTGATCCAGCGAAAGCAAAATCAGTGCAGGGGGTAGGTGGTCAAGTTGTGAGGCAGCAGGTGGGGAAGGATGGTAGGAGATTAAAGGCAAGGGCATGAAAGCAGGAGCCAGCTGGGAATTTAGGGGAACTACCCATCTACCCTTGGTAGGTTGTAAGGTAGGATGTCACATTAGCAGGGCAGCTCTGGCAGACGGGACCTCATCAATAAGAAAGGGCATACCTACAAATCATGGAGTGGCCTAGGTGCAAAAGAAGGGTGCCTAGGTCCAGATAGAGTTCATAACCAAGAGGGTTCAGGTACTGGTTTAGGATGTCTGGATCCACATTTAGGTGTCTGTGCTCAAGTTATAAAAGGACCAGCTTAGAATCTGAGTCCACCCAAGCAGAACCTGATGCCTCAGAGCAGGCCTAGGCAAGGGTGAAGATGATGCAAGGACATTACAGTACCTCTTTACGATGCAGAATATAGTCACACTCATATTAGAAAAGGGTTTTAGCTGTAATTGCTGTTTGATTAAGAATTTTCTGTTATTTGATGCTGGAAGCTGTACCTGGCAGTATCCCCAAAGGTAGTCAGATTCCAGATTTCCCCCAATCCACTTTAATAATGGTGTATGGACTTTTCCTGCAAGAACTTGTCAAAACCTTTTTTAAACAGTTACATATTGTCCAGCAACAACGACGTGAGCCACTAGAGGGCACCTCCAGTATTCTTCTGTCTCCAGCCAATGGTTGAATTTTCTTTACTTTTTCTTTTCTTTTGGAGTGGAGGAGTGGCCTAGTGGTTGGGGCAAGGTACTTCAGGCCAGAAGGTCAGGGGTTCAAATCACACTAGAGGACAGCAACCTTGGGCTGGAAGGACTGGGGTTTCTAGTCCCACAGGTGCTCCTTGTGGTCTTGGGCAAGCCACTTAACCCTCCATAGCCCATGTTCCCTGTAAAATAGTTATCTCCAAGTTATAATGCCCTGTTCAATGTAATTTCAGTTTGTTCAATGTAAACCACACTGATGCAGAATAGCAAGGTATAAGAGAATGTAAATAAATTGCAGAGTTTAATTATGCTGTGAGTGAAAAGAATACTTTCTCCAATTAGTCGTGAAATCAAACTCTGGAATTTGTTACCGGAGGATGTAGTAAAGGCTGTTAGTGTAGCTGGGTTTAAAAAAGGTTTGGACAAGTTCCTGGAGGAAAGGTCCATAAACCATTATTAAGAAGGGACCCAGGATATCAATGCTTGACCCAGTACAAGCATTGTGGAACCTGTGTCTTTTGGGGAAACTGCTAGGTACGTATGACCTAGATTGGCCACTGTTGGAAACAGGATACTGGGCTTGAAGGACCTTGGTCTGACCCAGTATGGCATATCTTATGTTCTTATGTTCTTATAGTCTTAAATGCATAGATTTGTAGCTTCATTGCATGTCCCCTAGTCTTTCTACTTTTTGAAGGAAGAAATAACTGATTCACATTGACTTATTCTACTCTGCTCATTGTAAATATGGTAATAGCTGCATCCACTGTTCCCTCTAAGCTGTGCGCGTGTGCGTGCGCACACACCTCACCAAGCGAGCGCACATACTTTACAACAGAGCGTACAAAAATTACGGTTCTGATTCTGATAGAAAACAACACAGACATCTTAAAATGTAAAAGTTATTGTGTATTTACGGTTTTCACAAGTACTACAATATTTTCTAGTGCAATCAATGTGGTGTACATACTGTATTCTGACGTGTAGTCAAATTTTAAAGTATATAACTCCGAGTGTCCTTATGTGGCGCACAAAAATTTAACCTTCCTTCAAAAGCTGCACAGCTGATATTTTATGCGCACACAGCCTACAGAAAATTAGAGGGAACATTGGCTGCATCCAATTGCTGTAATACTTCAATGGAAATGCCATCAGTGGCCGGTATTTTGGTATTTGATAATGCTTTTAATGCTGCTTCGACACCAACGGTTTCTGATCATAAGGTATAGGTGAAATGGCTGTTGGTCCATTTGATCTTTATGGTATAATGACTGCATATTCATTTCACCTTTTCTTGATCTTCTCGGCATCATTCAACATGAATCTTGTAGAATTCCAATTTGAGGCTGGAATTTTCTCTTTAACTATCGTAGCTTTAGGAATGCCAATCATGTTCTTCCTTTAATAGTTTCTGATTCTATTTCCTTGCATTTGTTATTGTAGTACTTCTCCTTTTCTTATCTTGCTGCACGTTGGAAATCTCTATTGAGTTCTGTGATTGCCTCTCTTTCTTCTCTGGCTTTAGCTTCTCTGTGTTTCTGGGCAATTTTCAAAGTTTCTTCATTTTGGCTATTTTTGCTTTTTCACCTTTTGTAGACACTTCTCATTTTCTTTGAGCACAACTTTCTTGAATGTCATCCCATCCCATCTACCTGTTTATCTACCTGTTTTAATGCAATAACCAGAATTGCACGCGGTGCTCAAGGTATGATTGTACTATGGAGCAATACACAGGCATTATGATATTCTTTGTTTTATTCTCCATCTTTTCCTAATAATTCCTAACATTCTATTAACATTCTTGTTTGCTGCTGCACACTGAGCAGAGAATGCCAACATATTATTATTGATGTCACCTAGATCCTTTTCCTGGATAGTGGCTCCTAATGTAGAACCTTGCAAAAAGAGAATTTGAAAAGAATCTTACTGTAGAGACAAAAAATCACAATAAAACCTTTTTCACTTTACATTTGAAGCATGAAGGCAGAAAAGGAATCAGTTGGAACTTTAGATAATCAAGGGGTGAAAGTGCATTCAAGGCCATAGAGAATTATTTGTTTTAGACTTTACTGAGGAAGATGCTATAAAAGCTATAGAATGACCATGAGTCAGAAGAGCTGAATCAAACCTCAGCGAATCTAGAAAATGTAATAGAATAAAATGATAAACTAAAGGTCAGCAAATCACCTGGATCAGATAGTATATACGCAAGAGTGATGAGAGAACTCAAAAGTGAAATTACAGAGTGCTATTAGTAATTTTAAATCTATCATTAAAATCATTTATGGTACCAGAAGACTGGAAGATGGCCAACATAATGCCTATTTTTAAAAAGGGTTCCAGGGATGATACAGGCAACCACAGGCTGGTGGGTCTAATGTCAGTGCCAGACAAAATAGTGGACAGGCATCATTTAATGCAACGAAGTCAACATGGATTTAGCCAAGGGAAGTCTTGCCTTATTACTCTGTACCATTTCTTTGAAAGCATGAATAAAATGTGGATAAAGATGAAACAGTTGATATAGAGCCCCATTCCATGCGGGGCATGTCCAGGCTGTCAGCCTGTCCAAAAATGGGATAGGACAAATGTGTACCTGATTCTGCACCCATGGGAGCTAGACATTCAAGCGGTTGCAGAATCGGGCACATAGACGGGCCGGATGGGCTCCGATTCCACTGCGTGGGATGTCAAAATACATCTATGTATAGCCCTGCCTATGCTGCTGCTGTGGCGCCGGTGCCATGGTGTCCCATTGCCATGGCACCAGGATGCTTAGCAGGAACACAGGCATCCCTCCACTGGTGCCGCTCTTTGTTCCCCACTGCCTGGCCCTCTGAGATCGAACGGCGGGGGTCCTCCTGCAGCTGCTTCTCCATTCCAGTGGGGTTGCCCAGGCTGATTCCCACTGGTGATGGGACTTATTCCATCTCAGAGATGGAATAGGTCCCCAGTCCATTGTGGCCTCGCCATACATACAGGGCCATGACCGGAATAGGCCCTGTATGTCTGGGGTCATGGGCTTACATTCACTCTGTCCCCTCTCTGCCTCCGGCCCTCCCCCTCCTGCCCCCATTCAGTGCTCCATGCACAAGCCCTCTGTGCATGTGGGGAGCCTGGGGCTTGGAATCTGCTCCCTGTGAATAGCTGGGGTTTGACATCCCTGTCAGACATCCATCCCCGCTATTCATGTCTCTGCATGACCCCCATAGGAGCACACCAGATAGCTACCTGCAAATGTAAAAGGAACAGCGGCAAAAGAAGCATTGCACCACTTAAGTAAGCAACCATATAATTACCTGAATCTGCACTAGATTTATACTTATTGCACCTTGAAGAAGCCTAGCTCTCAGCTCACCACCACATAAAACTATTATCAATTTGCTAAGCAATCCTGCATATGTCACAATCATCTTTATGCCCACTCGTAGGACTGACCCTATTAATCAACCTCACAGAAGCACTAACACACACTGCCCAATATATACCAATTCTGTACAACTCTGGCTACCGCAAAAACAACAAAATACACATGTGGCAAAAATGTTTATCACCACATACGAATACAGCCTACCTTCCATACTCCCATCAACAAACCCAACATAGAAACAAAATACAAACAGCTGAAATGTATGGTCATCAATACACGATCTGCTGGAAACAAAATATATATCCTTTCTATGTCAAAGACAATGGCATTGACATACTATACATAACGGAATCTTGGCTTTCTGCAACAGATACAGTTCTGACTAACCAGCTAAGAATTCCAGAATACAATCTCTATAGCTGTCTAAGAACCCACTGGAAAGGAGGAGATGTACAGATATACTGGCAAAAAGCCTATCTCGAATTCCAAACAATAGCAACGGAGAATGTGATAAACATAGATACACTTGTGATATCAAACAAACATCTCACAATATGCTTAACATACAGATCGCCATCATCAAACATGGAGGAACTCTCTGTGCTGTTGGAACTAATTTGTATGCACACCCTCCAACACAAACAGTACTGCCTACACATTCCTAGAGCCCATGAATGCTTTAGAATATCAACAAGTAGTTGACAAACCCACACACTTAAAAAGTAACATCCTTAATCAAATCTTCATCATTAAAGAGATGATCTCCAACAACTATTTCACAGATCCTCAACAACAGTCTGTCCCATGGTCAGACCACTATATACTAATCTTCACCATATCAAATAACATGAACATGAGAATCAACAAATACAAAAAACATATCCGACCACAGATTCCGATTCTTTGACAATCATTCTTAAAGGAAATCACTCCTCAACTACATCTGGACACCACCAACACTGATCTACTCATAAGCACCTAGAACAATGCCATAAACAATGCAGCAGTGGCACTAAGAAACAAATGTACCCCAAATAAAAGCTGGTCCACAAGAGATCTAAGGAACTTAAAAAGAGAGCTCAGAAGAATCAAAAGGAACTGGAGACACTCAAAATTGAAAGAAGACCGAACAAATTACATGAATAAATTAAAGGAATACCGCAACAAAATCAACACACAGAAAACAAGAACATCATACCAAACTCATCAAAAATTCCCTAAAGAGACCATGGGAACTATTTGATATTGTGCATTCCCTAACAAAAGATCCAAATCATACAAATTCTGACACCACCTCCAGCTCACAAACACTAGCTGACTTCTTCCAAAGCAAAAACAAACACATGGAAATTAAAACACAAACAACATATGAACACATGGAGGCCTATTCCAATCTATAAGTCCCGGTCTGCTGTGCTTCCAGTCAGAACTGGATGCATAGAGGTAGACACGATTTTGATCCTATGGGGCACGTCTAGCCCCCGCAGGATCAGAATCGAGTCTAGGCCTGTACATGCAGGCTGGGAAATGATTCCCAATGGCCTGCATGTATAGGCCTCATCCTGGCTAACTCAGTCAGGCTCTTGAATGGAACCGCAGTACCATTCAAGAGCTACAATCCCCAGCCACCAACCACTTTCTTCATTCCCTGCAGCCCGATCCACGATCTGGCCTCCCATGCCAGGGTCAGGCTGCGGGGAATCTCCTGCACCCCCTCACCCTTTTGGTGTTGCCCGGGCCTTCTTTCTTCCGACATCTAGGGGAACTTATTCCACCTCAGAGGTGGAATAAGTTCCCCATCCAGTCTGTCAGCCCTGGACATACAGGGCCGACTTCAGAATTGGCCCTGTAGTCTGGGGCTGCAGACCACCCACTGACCGCCCTAAGTCTGCCTCTGCATCACCCCTGACTAAGACTCCCCATACAAGCTCCTTGTTCATACGGGGAGACTTAGTCGGAGACAGCAAGGGGGATGAATAGCAGGGATGGATGTCACCGCTATTCATGGTTCAGAATAGACCCCATTGTCACTACCACAGCCTGGCAAGCCTTCAACACAATTACAAAAGATAACATAAAAAATATAATTGATAACCTCAGCACCAGTACATTACCACTTCCATGTCCAGTCAGCTGGATTAAGATATGCAGATCTGAACTATCTCTCACACTTCTCAAACTGATGCACCTATCGCCTGAATAAGGATACTTACCAAGAGGTCTCAAACTTGCATCAGTACGTCCAACACTCAAAAACACCACTGCAGAGAAAACAGATCCAGCCTCCTACAGACCCATACGCAGTCTACCATTCCTATCAAAAATCATCGAGAAAGTTGTGCTCCAACAATTATTAGACCATCTTGACAAATATGCATCTTTGGATAACCCGCAACATGGTTTCAAACCTCACCATGGAGTAGAAACCCTAACAATCTCACTTATAAGCACACTCATAAAAGGGACCGACAAACCAAACCAAGGATTTACACAAATTTTCCTTGATATAGCAGCTGCCTTTGATTCCATTTCACACAATCTACTACTTGCAAGACTAAGAGCAATTGGAATTACTAACATCCCTCTGAAATGGTTTCAATAATACCTAACAGACCGCTTCCAACAAGTAAACTTAGGGCAGCAGAGATCTATACCCTACAAGTAATATCAAGGAATCCCACAGGGATCAGCACTATCTGCAGTACTCTTCAATATTTATATCCAACCTATATGCAACATATTCAGAAAACACAAAATCCACTATCATAGTTACGCGGATGATAAAATGTATCTATTTATTTACATTCTCTTATATACCGTGCTATTCTGCATCAGTGCGGTTTACATTAAACAAATTGAAATTACATTGAACAGGGCATTATAACTTGGAGATAACTATTTTATAGGGAACATGGGCTATGGAGGGTTAAGTGGCTTGTCCAAGACCACAAGGAGCACCTGTGGAACTAGAAACCCCAGTCCTTCCAGCCCAAGGTTGCTGTCCTCTAGTGGGATTTGAACCCCTGACCTTCCAGTCTGAAGTATCTTGCCCCAACCACTAGGCCACTCCTCCACACCATAACAATCTAACAAACCCAGACCAAACCAAGATTATAAATTGCTTCATGGAAACAATGCAATGGCTACAAGATCACAACCTCACAATAAACTACAAGAAAACAGAGGTATTATACATAACCAAAGATAGAACATTCACACTATCTAAAACTCTAAAGACTGGTTACACAGAACTGGAAGTCAAGCAAGAGGTAAAATACCTAGGCATAACATTGGACCAAGAGCTAAGCTTCAAATTTCATATCAGAAAAAACACCAGAGCTATATATGGAAAAATAAGAATTCTACAGAACGTATGCCCTCTCCTAGCACCAAACGACTTCTGAACCTCATTTCAGGCCCTAATCTTCCCTCATCTGGATTTCTGCAATAACATATTCCAAGGACTTCCCAAATGTACCTTGCACCAGCCACAACTAGCACAACACATGACGGCAAGAATTATAAAAAGGGCAAAAAAATCTGACCACATAACACCAATACTCAAGCAACTGCACTGACTACCGCTAACAAACAGAATACAATTAAAAATAATAATAACATTCAAGATCATACACAACTTATCTGCAATCTTTTTGAAATCCTGCCAAGGCCCAATCAGGGTGCCACAGACTTCCTTTAAATGCTGGACCCGGCAGGTAACTGCCTTCTCTTCAAACCTCCACCATGCTGCCAATCGGATGTCGGGGGTGGAAGCGGGAGCTGCTCTCCCCTCCCGCTCCCCTCGCCAAGGCCCAATCGGGGCTCCACAGATTTCCTTTAAATGCTGGACCTGGCAGGTAACTGCCTTCTCTTCAAACCTCCACCATGCTGCCAATCGGACGTCGGGGGTGGAAGCGGAAGATGCTCACCCCTCCTGCTCCCCCCACCAAGGCCCAATTGGGGCGCCACAGACTTCCTTTAAATGCTGGACCCGGCAGGCAGGGCCGCGCCTGGCGGGCCCATGACTAAGAGCAGGGCACAAGTGGTGGGGTCGCTCTTCATCCCTCGCAGATGACTGTAATCGCAGGAGAGGGGCGAATGGCAGCAGCCATCAAAAGTCCTTATTTGGTGTCCCTCCTCAAGAGCGGAGCTGACCAATCAGCGGGAGATGAACTGCCTCATGGTTGGTTCCGCTTACCGCTATATTTATTGTAGTTTCAATGTAATGTAATTTATGTACCGTAGTTCATGTTGTCATGTTTTCCCTGTGTGATGTTTTCCCACTTTCCTGTATCCTTACCTTTGTATAACTTTGTATTGTTTTGTGACCGCTTTGATTGAAGGAAAAAGCGGGATACAAGACTTGTTAAATAAATAAATAAATCCACCATCCATGAAGCAGCAAATACAAGAAACAAAAGAATATGCACCCAGAACATGCTGACCCTACCAACAGAACTGACAAAGAGCAGCCAGACAACACATAGGAGAGCCTTCTCCATGTATGCCCCAGACCACTGGAATACCCTCCCCAAAAATCTCAGGAGCATCATAGAGCTTATGTCCTTTCGTAAAGAATTAAAAACTTACCTATTCAAAGACCATTTCAAAGACTGAACTCTCATCCTCTCAGCTCATGAAGCACTCACCCTACAACCTTAAGACAGACTGTTTCCCCTCACTACCCCTGTGCCCACACTGACTTTTGTATATATGTTCTTATGTCCATCACTTGACCTCAGAGTGAAGATGTTTGTCAATGCCCATTTCTGGTTACTTGCAATAATTGTTAGAAGCAATTATCCTAAATTCAGGTTATATGTAATGAAGCTGTTCTATGTAAACCGCTTTGATTACCTGACTGAGCGGTATAGAAAACCATAAATAAATTAAAAAAAAATAAATAGTGTATTTAGACTTTGAGAAAGCATTTGACTAAGTTTTAGATCAGAGACTCCTGAATAAATTGAAAATTCATGGCATAGAAGGCAATTTCTTATTGTTGATTGGAAAATGGTTGAGCAATAGAAAACAGAGAGTAGGGATAAATGGCCAATTTTCTTAATGGAGAAAGTTGAATAGTGGAGTACTCCAGCGATCTGTACTGAGACTGGTGCTTCTTAAGATATTTATAAATTATCTGGAATTGGGAACAAGTGAGGGATTAAATTTGCAGATTACACCAAATTATTGAAAGTTGTTAAATCACTTGTGGATTGTGAGAAATTGCAGGAGGACTTGTGAGACTAGGAGACTGGACATTCAAATGGCAGATGAAACGTAATGTGGTCAGGTGGAAAGTGATGCAGATAGGAAATAGTAACCTAAACTATAGCTATATAATGCTAGGCTCCACATTAGGAGTCACCATCCAAGAAAAGGCTTGGAGTGTGATCATAGTCAGTATATTGAAATCGTCTGTTCGGTGTTCAGGGACCGCACCTTGAGTATTGTGTGTAGTTCTGGCCTTGCATATCAAAAAAGATACAGCAGCATTAGAAAAGAAGCAGAACAGGTTGACCAAAATGATAAAGTGGATGGAATGACTCTCCTATGAGGAAAGGCTAACGAGGTTTGGTCTCTTCAGCCTGGAGAATCTATAAAATACTAACTGAAGTGGAATCGATAGATGCAAATCAGTTGTTTACTCTTTCAATAAAAACATCGACTAGGGGACACACAACAATGTTACAAAGTACAGTAGTATATCTAAAAGAGACAGGAGAAAATATTTTTCTCTCAACATATAATTAAGATTTGGAGTTCAGCGCAGAGGATGTAACATAGTAACATAGGGCCCGATATTCGAAAGGCATTTATACGGTTTACAGCCCAGTAAACCATGTAAATGCCTTAAATCGGGATATTCAATGGCACTTACATGGTTAGTGCCATAGAATATCCCCTTCTAACCCCGCTACACACCCCGATACTATGCAGTTAGTATCGAGGCGTGTTGGGGGTGTTCCGGGGCGGAGCAGAAGCAGAGACTATTGCTAACAGGTAGTGGCGATATTGCACCACTACCTGGTTAGCAATTGTTGGGTAAAACTAGGTGTGGCAAAAGCTAGCTTAGCTTTACCCGTGGAAGCTAACTGGGTAGCGGTGCAATTTCGCCGCTACCCAATTTGCTTCGGCGGCTCCAGGGCATATGTGACAACCCTGGATATTCAATGCCATCGCTGCGGCATTGAATATCTGGGATTAAGGATCAGCGGGCAGAGCTATGTGCCATACTGGTGCATAGCCTGCTCAATTCAATATCGGGCCCACAGTATATGATTTATTTATTTATTTATTTACATTCTCTTATATACCGTGCTATTCTGCATCAGTGCGGTTTACATTGAACAAACTGAAATGATGGCAGATAAAGACCAATATGGTCCATCTTGTCTGCCCAATAAGGTGGCTAGAGTAGTTTTACCTACCACTCCATGCAGGTCACCTCCCCTTTATGCCCTTGTTTAAGGTTGTACCCACTGCTCCATGCAGGTCACTCCTTTATATGCCTTTTTTAGGGTTGTATGTACCACTCCATGCAGGTCACCCCCCCCCCTCTATTTGTTGAGGTATAAAAGATATTTAAGTACATTTTGATTTTATCCTAGTGCAATAAAGGGATCCACTGTGTCTGTCCAATGCCATTTTGAATTCCGTCATTGTATTTGCCCCCACCACCTGTATAGGGAGAGCATTCAAAGCATCCATCACCCTTTCAGTGTAAAAATATTTCCTGATATGGAGGCCAATTCTGTTCGGGTCACGTCCAGCCTGTCCAGACATCCAAAATCTGGACAGGCCAGTTGTGCACCCAATTCTGCACCCATGGGAGCAGAATCGGGGGTAATGGGCCTGCATGGGCAGGATATGCACCAATTCTGGCCCACTGTACATCTGGCCTTATCCCAGTACAAATCAGCCGGGGCTCCTGCTTGGAGTCAGGTGCTATGGCATCCATTCACCATGGCACCAGGACACCATACAGGAGCCCCGATTGCCCACATGCTGACAGATGTCCCGTTTCCCCTCCACCTGACCAGCGAAGCAGTTTGCCATGGCCTGGATCGGGCAGCAGGGAATCCCTGCTGCACCTCTCCTGCTTTTGGAAGCCCACAGGTGGTGATCCCTTACCTTTGGGGGGAACTTATTACACCTCTAAGGTGGAATACGTCCCCCATCAAAGTTGGCAACCCCGGATGTACAGGGCCACAACTGGAATCGGCTCTGTACATCCAGGGTCAAGGTCACACCTCCAGCCCACCCTCACTCCTCCGGCCCACCCTCTCCCGCCCCCATCCAGAGTTCCCCGCACATCTTCTCTATACGTGTGGAGAGCTCAGGATTGGGAATTGACCCCTGGTATTCAGTGGGGATGTACATCCAAACCATACGTAAATCCTCACTAAACGCTGCTCAGAACGACCCTCATTGCTTTTAAGTTTACCCCCTTGCAGTTTCATTTTATGCCCTCTAGTTTTACAACATCCCCTTCTTTGAAAAATGTCTGTTCATTAATACCCTTTAAGTATATGAAGGTCTCTTTCATATCTCCCCTGTCCCTCCTCCAGAGTATACATATTTAAGTCTTCAAGTATCTTCTCATACGTCTTTTTATATCCTTTGTGAAATATGGTTTCCAAAATGGCACACAATACTCCAAGTGAGACCTCACCAACAGTTTGTACAGGTGCATTAATACCTCCTACTTTCTGCTGGCTATTCCTCTCTGTATGCAACCCAGCATCCTTCTGGCTTTGGCTATCACCTTGTCACATTCTTTTGTCATCTTGAGATCTTCAGACACTATCACTCCGAGATCTTTATCCTAGTCTGTGCACACCAACCTCTCGAACTCTTATCGCATGCCATCCCAAGTGCATCACTTTACACTTCTTTGCATTAAATTTTAATTGCCAAGCATTAGACTATTCTTCTAGTTTTGGTAGATCTTTCCTCATGTTGTTGACGCCTTCAGAAGAGTCCACTCTATTGTAAATTTCTGAGTCATCTGCAAAAAGGCAGACTTTTCCCTTTAATCCTTCAGCAATATTCCTGGGGCACGCCTCTATACACCTTCCTTTCTTTTTAGTGAGTTTTGTTTACCACCACTTTCTGTTGTCTGTCTATCAACCAATTTCTGATCCAGTTCACCACCTTGGAACCCATCCCCAGGCTGCTCAGTTTATTGATGAGCCTCCTATGAGGAACAGTATCAAAGGCTTTGCTGAAATCTAGGTAGATTACATCCATCACATACCCTTGATCTAGTTCTCTGATCATCAAGTCAAAGAACTCAATCAAATTTGTTTGGCATGATCATCCTTTAGTAAAACCATGTTGCCTGAGATCATGCAATCCATTGATTTCCAGAAAGTCCACTATTCTTTCTTTCAAGAGTGCCTCCATTACTTAAGAACATAAGATATGTCATACTGGGTCAGACCAAGGTCCATCAAGCCCAGTATTCTGTTTCCAACAGTGGCCAATCTAGGTCATATGTACCTAGCAGTTTCCCCAAGAGACACAAGTTCCACAATGCTTGTACTGGGTCAAGCATTGATATCTTTGGTCACTTCTTAATAATGGTTTATGGACCTTTCCTCCAGGAACTTGTCCAAACCTTTTTTAAACCCAGCTACACTAACAGCCTTTACTACATCCTCCGGTAACAAATTCCAGAGTTTGATTACACGTTGAGTGAAAAAATATTTTCTTTTATTAGTCTTAAATAGTTTACCCTGTAGCTTCATTGCATGTCCCCTAGTCTTTCTATATTCTGATAACGTAAACAATCGATCTACGTTTACCCGTTCCACTCCATTCATTAATTTATAGACTTCTATCATATCTCCCCTCAGCCGTCTCTTTTCCAGGTTAAAGAGCCCTAACCTTTTTAGCCTTTCTTCATAGGAGTATCCTTCCATCCCCTTTACCATTTTGCTGGCTCTTCTCTGACCCTTTTCTAAAATCGCTATATCCTTTTTAAGATACGGCGACCAGAATTGCACACAATATTCAAGGTGCGGTCTCACCATGGAACGATATAGAGGCATTATAATATCTTTTGTTTTATTTTCCATTCCTTTCCTTATCATACCTAGCATTGTATTTGCTCTCTTGGCCGCCGCTGCATACTGGGCCAAGGGTTTTAACATGTTATCCACAATGACGCCTAAATCTTTTTCCTGGGTGGTGGTTCCTAATGTGGAACCTTGCATCATGTAACCATAGTTTGGGTTGTTCTTCCCTAGGTGCATAACCTTGCACTTGTCCACATTAAATTTCATCTGCCATTTTGATGCCCAGTCTTCCAATTTATCAAGATCCTCTTGCAAATTTTCACAATCCTCTTGGGTTTTAACAACTTTAAATAGTTTTGTGTCATCTGCAAAAGGTGACTTTTCCTGTCACCTCTTCCCTATTACTTTGTTTGTGAAGAGATGCCACTACTACTACTACTACTACTACTACTACTACTACTTATCATTTGTAAAGCACTACAAGGCATACACAGCACTGTATAGGCACATGTAAAAGATGGTCCCTGCTCAACAGAGCTTACAATCTAGTCAAGAAAGACAATTCAACAACTGAGGGCAAGGATATATCTAAGGTAATGGTAAGGAAACACATAAGAGACTAAGTGGATGAGGATCCAAAAGCGGCCTCAAAGAGGTAATTTTCAGTCTGGATTTGAAAAGGGCCAGAGATGAAGCCTGATGCACAGATATAAGTAGTTTGTACTAGGCATAAGGAGCAGCAAGGTGGAAAGATCAAAGTCTGTAGATGACAGTGGAAGAGAAGGGCACAGATAGAAGGGATCTGCCAGAAGAGCAGAGCTCCTGAGGAGGGGTGTAGGGAAAGATAAGAGAGGAAAGTAGTGAGGAGCAGCAGAATGAGTGCACTTATAGGTTAGTAGAAGGAGTTTGAACTGGATATGGAAACAAATAGGGAGCCAGTGAAGCAACTTGAGAAGAGGTGTTATATGAGCGTATTGAGGCTGGTGGAAAATGAGCTGTGCAGCAAAGTTTCGAACAGATTGAAGAGGAGAGAGATGATTCAGAGGGAGACCAGCAAGGAAATTGCAATAGTCTAGAAGGGAGGTGACTAAAGAGTGGATACGTGTCTTAGTAGTGTGTGTAGAAAGGAAGGGACAAATTTTGCCAATGTTATAAAGAAATAAGCAACAAGTCTGAGCTATCTGTTGGATGTGTGCAGAGAAAGAGAGAGAACAGTCAAAGATGACCCCAAGGTTGCAAGCTGAGGAAACAGGGAGGAGTATAATGTTTTCCAAGGAAATAGAAAAGGGAGGAAGGGGAGAGGTAGATTTTGGGGGAAAGATAAGTAGCACAGTTTTGACCATGTTCAGTTTCATATGGTAGTGAGACATCTAGGCAGCAGTGTTGGATAAGCAGGCAGAGATCCGGGCCTGGATTCCTGGAGAGAATTCAAGCACAGAGAGGTAGATCTGAGAGTCATAAACATAAAGATGGTACTGAAAACCATGGGAAGAAATAAGTGCATCAAGGGACCAAGTGTAGAGGAAGAAAAGGAGAGGTCCCAGACTGAGCTTTGAAGTACACCAACTTTAAGAGATTTGGTGGTAGAGGAAGAACCAGAAGAACATACACTAAAAGTGTGATGGGAGAGATAAGAAGAAAACCAGGACAGAACAGAGCCCCTAAATCCAAGCGAGGACAGAGTATTGAGGAGAAAGTGGTGATTGACAGTGTCAAAGGCAGCAGAAAGGTCAATAAGGATGAGAAATGAGTAGAAGCCTTTGGATATGGCAAGGAAAAAGTCACTGGAGACTTTGGCAAAAGTCCTTTCTGTGGAATATAGAGAATGAAAACCAGATTGCAGTGGGTCCAGAAGATCTTGAGAGGAAAGAAAGTCAAGACAGTAGCAGTGAACTACTAATTCAAGTAGTTTAGAAACCAAGCAGAGGAAAGAGATAGGCCAAAAGCTGGAAGGATAGGTAGGATCTAGTGAAGGCTTTTTGAGGAGAGGTGTAACCACAGCATGTTTGAAGTCAAAGGAACAGTTGCAGTGGAAAGTGATAGGTTAAGGATTTGACAGATGGAAGGGATGACAGCAGAAGAGAGAGATTAGTGGACAGGTGGAGATGGGATCAGAGGAGCAGGTCATCAGTTTGGAGAAGGAGAGGAAGGATTTGGGACTGAAGAGGGGGAAGATAAGGTGCTGGTGTCCCTGCAGAGAATTCAAAACTAATCTTCTGGACTTTGTCATGGAAGTAGTCAGCCAAGGTCTGGGCAGATAGTGAAGGAGGGATTGGGGGAAGAGGGATCTTGAGAAGAGAGTTCAGCACAGCAAAGAGGAGGTGAGGTCAGAGGCAAGAGAGTTGGTCAGATGGACATAGTACTCTTGCTTGACAAGAATTATGGCCGACTAGAAAGAGGTTAGCATGAATATGAAATGTAGGTAATCAGCAAGGGTATGTGATTTAAGCCAGAGGCGCTCAGTTGAGCAGACTCAGGTATGCAGGCAGTGGGTTGTTGAGAACAGCCAGGGTTGATGTACCGTATGCCTCACGGGGTGTGGAATGGGAGGAACAAGTGCATCTAGAGCAGAGGATATTATAGTGTTATAGAAGAATACTGCCCCATCAACGGACTCAGATGACAAAGAGTAGGAAAGAGATGAGAAGACAGCAGTGGAGAAACAGTTAGCCTATTCTACTAACTTTTCCAGCCTATCCAGATTAAAAGTAGGTATTGACTTAAGGTAAGTGCATCATAAAAGTAGGTATTGACTTAAGTTAAGATTGGCACATGAAACGGAGTAGAAGTTTTTAAATGTATTGGGCTATTGGACTGTGTTTCATTTTGTAGAAGTGGGACAAAGAAGAGAACAAATCCCCTTAAGAAACAGAAGAAGTGAAACGTGACTGTGGCGCCGAGGACAGGCGTTGGGATTTGTGAGCCACTACATTGTTAAAGCTTATCCTTAATTTTACGAGTTTGAATTGTGACTCGTGAGATGGTGGGATCAGAGGGTCACCATTAAGCCCCTGAATAGATTTTATCACAAGTTTGTGACCACTCTTTTTTTAGAGTTTGTTAATTGAGAAGCTGGATAGGCTGGAAAAGTTAGTAGAATAGGCTTAGATAAAAATGAAGTTCAGTCTCAGAAGATAATACATAGGAGGTCATTGATGCAAAATAAGCACAAAAGCTGGATGGATATTAAATCTAGAAAAATCATGCTTTGATGTCTGAGACCTCGGATAAGAGAGAGTTCTTAAAACCCAAGTATGAGGTTCTACTTTCTATAACTGAGCATACACAATAAGTTTGGGGGTCAATAAATAACAGCTACCTGGAGAGGTAGTGGTGAAAATAGGTAGATGACATGTACTTCAAAGAAAGCAAATGAATTAGATAGAGGCAGAAGGAGGGCTGGATTTGGCAGGAATAAGAAAGCAGGAACCCAACACCAGCACCACAGCCAATGGATCGAGGCATATGGGAAAATAGGTATCCTCCATCACAGAGGGCAGCAATTGAAGCTGAATCTTCAGGAAGAAACCAAGTTTCAAGTAAAAGCCAGGAATTGTAGAGTATTAAAGATAAAGAGGTCATGAATGAAGGCACATTTATTGGAGACAGAATGTGCATTTCACAATGCACATGAAAAAGGGAGAAAAGAGGGAAAGAGGAGAGGGATATAAACAAGATTAGAAAGGTTATGCAGTTTCCTGCCCTGGGAGTGTGCAAAAAGTCTAGGGGGGCCAGGGTTGGGGTTGACATCTCCAGTTGAAAGAAGAAGGAGAGAACAGGGAAGAGAAGAGGGGGAAATACAGAAACGAGAGTGAGGTTCCCTCAGTGAGAGTGGAGATGGCTGAACGAGAGGAAGAAAAAGGTGAAGCTTAAGAGCAGATGATAAGGAAAAAGACAAAATGGAAGGGGAGGTTGGGGACAGTAAAGAGTGGGTAAAGAGAAGTAAAACCATGGAACAACATCATTTATTTATACTCTCTTATATATCATGCTATTCTGCATCAGTGCAGTTTACATTGAACAGGGCATTATAACTTGGAGATAACTATTTTACAGGGAACATGGGCTATGGAGGGTTAAGTGGCTTGCCCAAGACCACAAGGAGCACCTGTGGGACTAGAAACCCCAGTCCTTCCGGCTGATATCCTCTAGTGCAGGGGTCTGCAACCTTTAAGACATAAAGAGCCACTTGGACCCGTTTCCGAAGGGAAAAAAAAAACTGGGAGCCGCAAAACCATTGCGACATTTAAAACAAATCTAACACTGCATATATTGTTTCTTACCTTAATGCTATATACGACCCCCTACTTTTCCTGTTAAAATATAGGTGTTTGGCCTATACTCGCCGTATAAGACTACCCCTCTTCCTTCGCACACCAAAAAAAATACGCCAGAAAATATAACAACAAGAAGTAACAATATTTGATTTCAAAATTATGATGATTTTGTAGTCAAATCACTAATATGAAATAAAATTATTTTTTCTACCTTTGTTGTCTGACCAATTTATTCTTTGATCATGCTGGTCCCGATCTGAGGCTTCTGCTTTCCTGTCTTCTCTTAGCTCTCTTTCTGTGGTCTATGGTCCATCTGCCAGTTCTTATCTCTTCTTTCGTTTTCTTCACTTCTTTCCATCAGCCTATTTCCAGTCCCAGTAACCCTCCCCAATATCAGCCCCTTTCCAGTCCTCACTCCAGTACCTTCCAATGTCAACTTGCATTCCCATGATTGCCACTGGTGTCCATTTCCTTCCAGTCCCCCTCCTTCCCCACTGACCAGTCCCTTCTAGTACAAATACCATGGCAGCCCCTCTCAGATCCAGTTCCATTCTCCCATCCCCTCATATCAGCCCATTTGTAGCCTTAGCCCCCAGTTATCTTCCAGGGCCAGCAGCTCTATCCTCCCCTCCCCACAATCAGCCCATGCCCAGTCAAAGCCCCCCAATCAGCTCGCTTCCAGTGCTAATCCCCCCTCAACCCCATTACCAGTGCTAGCCTCCCCTAATCAGCCCAATACCAGTCCTACCCCCCATCAGCTCATTACCAGTCCTAGCCTCCCCTAATCAGCTCATTTCCAGTGCTCGTCCCCTCAACCCCATTACCAGTGCTCCATCCCTCCATGTCAGCCCCCTCCCTCCCTCCCTCCCTCCCTCCATCCATATCAGCTCCCTCCCTCCATGTCAGCCCGCCTCCCCAATCCCTCCATGTCAGCCCCCTCCATGTCAGCCCCCCTCCCTCCATGTCAGCCCCCTCCATCCCTCCATGTCAGCCCCCCTCCCTCCATCCATATCAGCTCCCTCCCTCCATGTCAGCCCCCCTCCCTCCATCCATCCATCCATATCATCTCCCTCCCTCCATGTCTGCCGCCCTCCCTCCATCCCTGCATGTCAGCCCCCCTCCCTCCATGTCAGCCCCCCTCCCTCCCTCCCTCCATCCATTCATATCAGCTCCCTCCCTCCATGTCAGCCCCCCTCCCTCCATCCATTCATATCTGCTCCCTCCCTCCATGTCAGCCCCCTCCCTCCCTCCATGTCAGCCCCCCTCGATCCATCCCTCCATGTCAGCCCCCTCCCTCCATGTCAGCCCCCTCGATCCATCCCTCCATGTCAGCCCCCCTCCCTCCATACATTCATATCTGCTCCCTCCCTCCAAGTCATCCCCCACCATACCTCCATGTCAGCCCCCCTCGATCCATCCCTCCATGTCAGCCCCCCTCCCTCCATCCATTCATATCTGCTCCCTCCCTCCATGTCAGCCCCCCTCCCTCCATCCCTCCATGTCAGCCCCCCTCCCTCCATGTCAGCCCCCCTCCCTCCCTCCCTCCATCCATTCATATCAGCTCCCTCCCTCCATGTCAGCCCCCTCCCTCCATCCATTCATATCTGCTCCCTCCCTCCATGTCAGCCCCCTCCATCCCTCCATGTCAGCCCCCCTCGATCCATCCCTCCATGTCAGCCCCCTCCATCCCTCCATGTCAGCCCCCCTCTCTCCATTCATTCATATCTGCTCCCTCCCTCCATGTCAGCGCCCTCCCTACCTCCATGTCAGCCCCCCTCCCTCCATGTCAGCCCCCCTCCCTCCATGTCAGCCCCCCCTCCATCCATGTCAGCCCCCCTCCCTCCATCCATTCATATCTGCTCCCTCCCTCCATGTCAGCCCCCTCCATCCCTCCATGTCAGCCCCCCTCCCTCCATCCATTCATATCAGCCCCCCTCCCTCCATGTCAGCCCCCTCCATCCCTCCATGTCAGCCCCCCTCCCTCCATCCATTCATATCTGCTCCCTCCCTCCATGTCAGCCCCCCCCCTCCCCTCCATCCATCCATCCATTCATATCTGCTCCCTCCCTCCATGTCAGCTCCCTCCCTTCTTCTGCAGCCGCGGCTCCCTGCCTCTTACGGAACCGCGGCTGTGCTTTTAAAATCATCTCGGAGCCCTTCCTGTCTTGACGGGCTCCGTGCAGCATTGTCCCGCCACCAAAACTTCCTTTAGAGGCGGGACAATGCTGCACGGAGCCCGTCAAGACAGGAAGGGCTCCGAGATGATTTTAAAAGCACAGCCGCGGTTCCCTAAGAGACAGGGAACCGCGGCTGCAGAAGAAGGGAGGGAGCTGACAGGGAGCCCATAACGCGACGTTTAAAGCCGGCAGTGTGCTCCGGAGCCGCGGCAAAGGTGAGAAAGAGCCGCATGCGGCTCCGGAGCCGCGGGTTGCCGACCCCTGCTCTAGTGGGATTTGAACCCCTGACCTTTTGGCCTGAAGTACCTTGCCCCAACCACTAGGCCACTCCTCCAGACTGAATTAGAGTTAGATAGAGGCAGAAGGATTTCACTTCTCCAGTCCTGTGGAATTCCACTTCCCCAGTCCTGTGGAATCTCCCCCATTTCCAAGGATCTATTAAAAACATCCTTTAAAGGCCCTGCCCCAGAAATTCTCTGAGCTCTTTCAGTATCCTGGGATGTATTCAATCTGTTCCCAAGGCCTTGTCCATTTTCAGTTTTGAAAGCAGTTCAAAAACATAATCTTCTGTGTATGTTGTGGTATCTACTCCATTCCCATTTATATATTTATCAATCATATGTGGTCCTTTTCCAGGATTTTCTTTATTGAATACAGAACAGAAGCACTTCTTTAGCATTTTTGCTTTTTCAATGTCACTTTCCAGAATCTGTCCTCGGCACTTTTGAGTCTTGCAGTTCCACCTCTGATCTTCCTCTTCCCCCAAATATATCTGAAAAAAGTTTTATCTCCATGCTTGACATCTTTAGCTATCTTTTCTTCTGCCTTTGCTTTTGCTATTCTTATTTCTCTCTTTGTCTCTTTTAGCTTTATCCTGTATTCTTTTTTATGTTCCTCTTTTTGTGATTTTCTGAACTTTGTGAAAGCTGTGTTTTTTGCCTTTATTTGTGTATTCACTTCTTTGAAGACCCATATACAGTAGATTCCTTTTTCCTCTTGTTTATATTTACTTTCCTTAAATATCTATCTGATGCCCCTTTTATTGCCTCCTTTAGTTTAGCCCACTGCAATTCCACTTCCCTTACCCCTTCCCACTCTGACAACTCCTTCAGGTACTTTTCCATTTTATTGAAGTCAGTGTTTTTGAAGTCTAGGACTTTAAGTTGAATTTGCTTTAGCTTTTGCCTCAGACCACACCATGTGATGATCACTGCTGCTCACATGGGCACCCTCCCGGACATTTGACATGCTATTTTCATTGGTGAGTACTAGATCCAGTGTTGAACTTTCTCTGATTGATTCCATCACTATTTGTCTGAGCAATGCTTCTTGGAAGGCATTCACAGTCTGGTAAGAGCAAGTAGTATAGATGAGTTTAAAAATGGTTTGGCCATATTTCTGGAGGAAAAGTCTATATACACTGTTATTAAGGTAGACCAAGAGAAAAAACATTGTTTAACTCTGGGGATAGGTAGCTTGGAACTGGCTACTTTTGAGATATGTCAAGTATTTGTGAACTGAATTGGCCACTTTTGGAAACAGGACACTGGACTTGACAGATTATTTATTGGTCTAACCCAGTATGACACTTCTTATGTTCTTAGGTTAACACCTTAAAAAATATAGCAGAGAGGTGAAGCAAGACTTCCCTTTGCAAAATCCATGTCTGTTTTATCCCATTAAACCATGACTATGTATATGTTCAGTAATTTTGTTCTTTATCATGGTTTCTACCATTTTGCTATGGCCACACATGGTGTTAGAAGTGGGATGTCTTAATGCAGTGACAGAAGACACTCCCACTCCCTCCTGGGCTTTGACTTCTCCACCGTACATGAAGGAAGAGAGAAAATGTTTTGTGCTAAAGGGGTTAGGGAGAGAAACCCAGTTCAGTCAGAAGCCAGACAGGCAGGAGTTTTTTTTCTCCCCCCCCCCCACCCCCCATTTGTTAAACTAAAATGGAGAGATTACTCCAGACCCTGATGGAAGGACAGCATCAATAGCAGCAGCTACATTGTGCCCTAGTGGAAGGGCAGAAGCAACAACAGCAGCTGCAATGTGCCTTAGTGGAAGGAGAGCAATAACAGCAACACCTGATGCAGGACCTTCTACAAGCATAAGGGGCACAGCAACAGCAAGCACTGGAGAAATCATTGGAAATACAGCAGAGTGTTCTGTCTCAAATCTCCAAGGAACTTCAGAGATGGCAGCCATACCCTCTGGTACTACCACTACCTAAAATGCTAGAGGGCCGCCAGAGGAGGGGACTGCAGATGATTCTCTTCCCTTTGAGGGACCCAAACTTGTTTGTGAAGAGCCCCAAAATTCCCAAGTCTCACAGACAGTGCAAGATAGAGAAAGTCTGTCATAACTCAAACCTGTGGGCAGCTGTAGAGGGGGGTTCTGAAGTGGAGGAGTCCTCTGAAGGACCCACAGATGATTCTCGAAAGAACCCAGCTCCCCAACTGAGAAAGCCAGGATCTCGGAACAGTCCACTTGAGTGCAGTGGAGTAGAGCCTAGGCCAGTTTAAAAGAGCCCAAAGGGAAAACGACACCCTTAGGAATGCCTGGGACCAGATTCAAGAGGTCGAGAGGGTCATAGCAGGTAACTTGGACCCTTCCTGGGGGGATTTCCCTGTTTTTTGGTGAGACAAGACTTATTGTATAGGGCTGCCAGAAGAGCGATAGAGGGAGAAGAGATAAAGCAGTTGGTAGTCCTCCAGCCATACTGAAAGCAGATAATGGAGTTTGCCCATAGTCATCCCTTGGGTGGACACATAGGGGTAGAAAAAACTCGAGCACATTTTAGTCCAGTTTTACTGACGGGGGCTCCATAAACCTGTACAGCTCTTTTCTCAATCCTGTGCCACCTGCCAACTGCATAGTCCAACAAAGATTAGACCTGCCCCTCAAGTTCCAATGCCAATTATCGAGACCCCATTTGAAAGGTTGTGATGGATTTGGTGAGACCATTGGAATGCATCCCTTGTGGCAACAAATACATCCTGGTGGTAATGGACTATGCCGCACATTTTCCAGAAGCAATAGCCTTGCAAAATACGAAGACTACAACACTGGCCAAGTTACTATGGGAAATCTCCCAGATGTGGATACTTGCTGAAATTCTTACAGACTGGAGGACACCATTTGTCTCCCATGTAATGAAGCAGGTATGCTCTTTGTTTAAGATCAAGACCTTGCAGACGTCAGTATATCATCCACAAACTGACGGTTTAGTTGAGCATTTTAACAAAATGTTGAAACAGATGTTAAAGAAATTTGTGCATGAAGAGGGGAAGGACTGGGGCCTTTTATTCCCCTATCTTTTGTTCGCCATCAGAGAAGTGTCTCAAAGTTTGATAGGCTTTTTCCCCTTTACTGCTGTTTGGACAGCTACCCCAGGGAATCTTGAAGATACTTGGAGAAACCTGGGAAGAGGAACCAGTCCCAGTCGTAATGCAGGAGTGCTTGAGGAAAGCTGGGGAAATAGTGAGACACTACCTGTAAAAAGGTACATATGACCTAGATTGGCCACTGTTGGAAACAGAATACAGGGCTTGATTTACCTTGGTCTGATCCAGTATGGCATATCTTATCTTGTTCTTAAAAGCTCAGGATGCTCAGGCAAATGCCTATGAAGGCAGGGCAACAGACTTTTCAAATCAGGGATCGGGTCCTAATTTTACTCACCATGTTGGAGAGTAAGCTCTTCTGTAAATGGCAGGGCCTCTATAAAGTGGTAGCATCCATGGGACCTGTTAACCACAAGATTGCAGCAGCCTACCTAGTACATGCCATTGTTGCTATCATCGTACTATTGTGGCTGCTAAGAGGGAATGCTACTGTAATCTCATACTCATAATCCTATAAATAATGGCATTCTTTCCATTTTCTGTTTCAGTTTTTATTGTATTCTATTGTAAACTGCTTTGCTGTACCCACATTAAGTGGTATATCAAATCTTAAATAAATTAAAAAATGAAATGATATTGTGATCTATAGTTATGAATGGAAAACCCACCTGTTGCAGTTACAAGGCATGCTAATAAGTTTGAGGAAGGTCAGTCTGACAGCCAATCCAAAAAAAAATGTTTCCTGGGAGACCGGGAGGCCCAGTACCTGGGATTTTTGGTGGGGAATGATCAATTGCAGCCTCAGCTTAAGAAGATAAAGGCTATTTCCCAGATACCAGTTCCTAAGACTAAGAAACATGTACAGGCCTTTTTGGAAATGATTGACCATTATCACCAATTCATTCCGAACCTGGTAGAAACAGCTGAACCCTTGACCCGGCTCCTCAGAAGAAAGCCCCAGACAAGATCATTTGGACAGTGGAATTGGAGGAAGCCTTTTGGAAATTAAAGACAGTCTTGTGTTCAGAGCCAGTCCTGGTCAGTCCAGACTTCACAAGGCCATTCATTGTTCAGCTGTTTTTCTTGAGGTCGTCTTAGCCCAGGAAATAGAGGGAGAAAAACATCCAGTGGCTTTGATTAGCTGAAAATTACTTCCACGGGAAAAGCATTATGCCACCATCGAGAAGGAGGCCCTGACAGTCAAGTGGGCTCTAGAGACTTTTCAGTACAACCTGCTTGGCCATCCTTTTACGTTGGTTACAAATCATCAGCCACTCAAGTGATTGGCACAGAATAAAGAAACCAATGGAAGGATCATGCGCTGGTTTCTCAGCCTCCAGCCCTTTCTTCATCAAAACACTGATATCTTGTCCCACATAGAGTGCCCAGGGATGCCGGATGCTCAACTGTCTAGGGTTGAGTTGAGGGGGAGGGTATATGATGGAGATAATAGGAAACTCCCCATCTCCCGCAGGGACTCTTCCCAGTCAAACTCAGAACCGATGAGACATTTCTCTTGTAAGAGCCTAAACCCTTGCCCCTTTAAGAAAATAGGCTGGAGAAAGCCTGGGGAAGGGGGAAAGGGGGTGTGGCCAGGTCCTAGGGTTTAAACCAGGAGAACTGAGGGAGAGAGAAGCCCAGGGTTCTAGGGCATATGCGGAGACCACTTACCTTTGAAAGGGAGACTGCTGAGAAGGTAGGACTGTGTTTAGTTTCTTACTGTGCACTCAGCCTGGCTGTTAGA
Organism: Ichthyophis bannanicus; assembly: GCA_033557465.1. NCBI lineage: Eukaryota > Metazoa > Chordata > Amphibia > Gymnophiona > Ichthyophiidae > Ichthyophis > Ichthyophis bannanicus. The sequence continues at coordinate 994,226,008 of CM066033.1, read as the reverse complement.
CTTCTACCCAGCTAGAGGACTCTTGTGCCACAGAGAGCTGCTATTTTCTTTATTTGTGGTTACCCTACTGCCAAGGACTGAAAGAGTACTATTATGTTGTGCTGCCCAGAGTGAAGGAACTTTGGAAGAATCGGTTTTGTTTTATTACTTCAGAAGTACTGTCGCTGCTGGCACGGTGTTTTTTCACCCAGCAGACCAGTCCTGCTGAGACTAATTAAGCAACTGTTACAGCTGGGGAAAAGTCTGGAGCAACAGTGTCTTTTAAGCCCTACGTGAACTGCAGACCCAAGAAGGGCCAGGGCCAGGGCAGTTTGCTTGGTTGTTTATCCCCAAAATAAAGTGCATTTTATTTAAAACTCCAGTGGCTCTGGAGCTTTGTGTCACTGCCTCATGCTGGCTACGACCACGATCTGCAAAATCATTTTTGAGTTCTTTCAACCCCCTGCAATGTATGTCATCCAATCCAGGTGATTTGGTCCTCTTTAGTTTATCAAACTAACCTATTACATATTCCAAGTTCATTAAGATTTCTGACATGGGTATCTCCCCTATATCTTTTTCAATAAAGACCAAAGCAAAGAGTTCATTTAGTCTCTCTGCAGTGGCCTGTCCTCCCTTAGTGCCCATTTTCCTTCTCTATTGTCTAATGGTCCAACTGACTCCTTCACAGGTTTTTTTGCTTTGAATGCACTTGAAAAAATTATTTATTATGAGCTTTTGCTTCCATAGCAAGCTTTGCCAGTGCTTATGATGTTTTCTGTTTTCTTCATTTAGATCTTTTTTCCATTTTTGGAAAGATTTTTTTTTTAGCTATAACATCCTCTTTTACCTCACCTTTAAACTATACTGTCAATTGTTTGGCCTTCCTTTCATCTTTTTTAAAACATGGAATGCATCTGTTCTGGGCTTCCAAGATGGTATTTTTAATCAATATTCAGGCCTGATATAACTCTTAACCTTTGCAGATGCTGCTTTTAGATTTTTTTTAAACATTGTCCTCACTTTTTCATAGTCTCCCGTTTGAAAGTAAATGCTAGCACAGTAGATTTCTTTGCTATTCTCCCTCCATTTACTACTACTACTACTACTACTACTACTACTGACCCCTCCCTCCCTTTCTGCCTGCCTCCACCTCTGACCTCTCCCTCACTTTCTGCCTGAGCGTGCTTGGCTCAAATCCCGAACCCTTGCGGACTTTATACACTTCAAATGTATGCTTGTCTCTTTCCAGTCAGCCATAGCACTCGCCAAACAAGACTATTATGTCCATCTGACTACTCTCTTGCCTCTGACCCTCACCATCTCTTTGCAACTCTCAACTCTCTCCTCAAGGTGCCTCCACCTCTGACCCCCCCTCCCTTTCTGCCTAAACCTTAGCTGACTACTTCCATGACAAAATTCACAAGATCACACTCCAATTCCCCATGAGGTCAGCTACTCACCCCTCCTCCACCTCTTCACTTCCAAATCCACCCCCCCCCCCACCTCTGTTACCCTTTCTCCCTTTTCTATGATTTCTGAGGAGGAAACCGTTCACCTTCTTTTCTCATTCAAACTCACTACCTGCTCCTCTGATCCTATTCCCACCCATTTCCTTAGCTCCATCACCTCCATTGTAGTCCCTTCCATCACTCATATTCTCAACCTATTGCTCTCCACTGCAACTTTCCCTGCAGTCTTCAAGCATGCTGTGGACACTCCTCTCCTCAAGAAACCCTCACTAGACCCTATCTGTCCTTCTAACTATTGACCCATCTCCCTCGTTCTCTTTGTTTCTAAACTACTTGAATGTGTGGTTCCTCCCATTGCCTCTTAAGCCCTCCTGGATTCTCTACAATCTGGTTTTTGTCCTTTACATTCTACCGAAAAGACTCTTGCCAAAGTCTCCAGTGACCTGTTCCTGGCAAAATCCAAGAGCCGATAATCGATCTTCATTCTTCTTGATCTTTCTGCTGCTTTTGACACTGTTGACCACAACCTTCTCCTTGATCATTTGTCCTCACTTGGTTTTAAGGGCTCTGTGCTGTCCTGGTTCTCTTCTTATGTCTCCCATCACTCTTTCAGTGTTTGTTCTGGTGGATCCTCCTCTTCTGCTATCCCGCTCACAGTTGATGTACCCCAAGGGATCTGTCTTGGGTCCACTCCTTTTCTCTTTCTATACCAAGTCCCTTGGTACACTCATCTCTTCCCATTGCTTTCAGGACCATCTTTAGGCTGATGACTCTCAGATCTACTTCTCTATGCCTGAAATATCTCTGGCAATCCAGGACAGGATCTCTGCTTGCCTTTCTGACACTGCTACTTTGATGTCTTATCATACTTGAAATTGAACATAACTAAAACTGAGCTTCTTATTTTTCCCCCTAAACCTTCCTCTCCCCTTCCTCCTTTCTCAGTCTCTGTGGATAACTTTCTACTCCTCCCTGTCTCCTCGATTCGTAACCTTTGACTCCTCTCTCTCTCTCCTTCTCCACACACATCCAACTGATAGCAAAACTTGCCATTTCTTTTACATCAACACAATTCACCCATTCCTTTCTGAACACACTACTAAGACACTTATCCACTCCTTAGTCACCTCCCATCTAGACTATTATAATCAACTCCTTGCTGGTCTCACACTGAATCATTTCTCTCCTCTTCAATCTGCAACACTCTGCTCTACAGCTAATCTTCCACCATAGAAACATAGAAATATGACGACAGAAAAAGACCACATCTAGTCTGTCCTTCCATATCAACAACTACAACAACTACCTTTAGAGATCCTCTGTGTTTGTCCCATGCTTTTTTGAATTCAGTTACTGTCCTCATCTCTACCTCCTCCACTGGGGGACTATTCCACGGATCCACTACTCTTTCTGTAAAGAAATATTTCTGCATATCACTCTTGAATCTATCCCCCTTCACCCTCATCCCATGTCCCCTCGTAGCAGAACTTGCTTTCAATTGAGAGGCTCTCTTCCTGAACATTTATGCCACGGAGGTACTTAAACATCTCAATCATATCACCTCTATCCCGCCTTTCCTCTAAGGTGTGCATATTAAGATCTTTAAGTCTGTCCTCAGATGCTTTATAATGAAGACCACTAACCATTTTAGTAGCCACCCTCTGCACCGACTCCATCCTGTTCACATTCTTTTGAAGGTGCGGTCTCCAGAATTGCACACTATACTCCAAATGAGGTCACACCAAAGACTTATACAGAGGCACTATCACCTCCTTTTTTCTGCTAGCCATTCCTCTCCGTATGCACCCAAGCATCCTTCTAGATTTTGCTATCACCTTTTCTACCTGTTTAGCTACTTTAAGATCATCAGACACAACCACGCCCAGGTCCCGCTCTTCTTTAGTGGACAAAAGTACTTCACCCCCTATACTATATTGCTTCCTTGGATTGCTGCAGCCCAAATCTGTGACCTTACATTTTTTAACATTAAATCTCAGCTGCCAAATTCTAGACCATTCTTCAAGCTTAGCTAGATCCCTCCTCATGTTATCTACACCTTCCTGAGTGTCTACTCTATTGCAGATTTGGTATCATCTGCAAAGAGGCAAACCTTACCCGACAGCCCTTCCGCTATATCACTAACAAAGATGTTAAAAAGAATTGGACCAAGGATAGATCCCTGGGGCACACCACTGGTAACCAGCCCCATCATGCTCATATTGACCCTCTTCTCAAGTCACTTCATTGGCTCCCTATCCATTTCTGCATCCAGTTCAAACTTCTCCTGCTGACCTATAAGTGCATTTACTTTGCAGCTCTTCACTATCTTTCCTCTCTTATCTCTCCCTACATCCTTCCTCAGGAACTCCACTCTTCTGACAAATCGCTTCTATCTGTGCCCTTTATCTTTATCTTTATTGACTTTCTTAATATACCACACCTTTGTAAACCATCAAGGCGGTTTACAATTTGTTCAAAACACAGAACGGCCAGGCCTGGCCAGGAAACAGAAAAGAAATACAATTCTTGATAGGAAATCAGCAAACACACTAGACAGAAAGAAGAAATGAAAGAAGGGAGTGAGGGCAAGTGAGAGGAGAAAAGGAACTAGCTGGGAAAACTAGATGGGAGGTCATAAGCAAGACAGAAAAGATGTGTTTTAAGGAGTACTTTAAACTTGCGATTTGATGGTTCTAGACGGAGGGGAAGAGGGAGGGAGTTCTATAAGGATGGTCCTAGGAAGTAAAAGGCAGAATTGTGAGTGCATTACAGGTGGGCACGTGCAGGGGAGGGAAGCTCAAGATGGTTAATGTGAATGAACCGGAGACTGCGAGGCACTGAACGAAACTGCAAAGAGTCACCTAGGTATTGTGGTGTGTGGGTATAAAAAGCTCTATGAGTCAAAATTAGTAATTTAAAGAAAATGTGTTGGGGAACCGGTAACCAGTGAAGCTGAATTAAATGAGGTGTGATATGGCTGTAACGGGAGGCATGAGAAATGATCAGGGCAGCGGTGTTTTGGATCAGTTGCAGGCGATATATCTGGTATTTGGGAAGACCAGCGAAAATAACTTTACAATCAATACTATTGCTAACTCCAGACTTCACTCCTTTCACTTTGCTGCTCCTTATACAGACTCAGGTAGTTTGTTCTAGCCATATCAGGCACCTTCTCTGACCTTTTTCAAATCCAGGCTGAAAACTTACCTCTTAGCTGCCGCTTTCAGAATTTGACTCACCTGATCTCCTTTGTGTTTCCTTATCATTCCCCCTAGCTATATCCCATGTCTCCAGCTACTGTGTTGTCTTTCTTGACTAGATTGTAAGCTCTGATGAACAAGGACCGACTTTTACATGTGTCTGTGCAGCACTGCATACATCTTGTAGCACTATACAAATTTTCAGTAGTAGTAGTAGTAGATTTCTTTGCTATTTTCCCTTCATTTATTAAGTCAAATTGCATCACGGTATGGTCAGTATTGCCAAGTGGACTCAAAAATGTCACCTCTCATACAAAATCCCATGTTTCTTTAAGGATTTGGTTCAAAATGGCATTCCCATATCAGTTCCTAAACCAGGTGCTCCATAAAGTAGTCATTTATTTTTTCTAGAAACCTTATTTACCTAGCACGTCCTGATATGACATTCACCTAGTTGATACTGGGATAACTGAAATTGCCCTTCATTTCTCTGTTGCCAATTTTGTTAGCATCCCTAATTCCTGTTAGCATGTCATCTGTCTGTTCATTCTGACCAGGCAGATGGTAGTACATCCCTACTGCTATTCTTTTCTGCTTTGAACATGGAGTTTATACCATAATGATTCTACAATACTTTTTGTTTCCTGTAAAACTTTTATCCTGTTTGCCTTGATGCCCTCTTTAACATATAGCACCACTCCTCCACCAATTTGATCTATCCTATCATTGTGATATAATTTGTACCCTGGTATCACAGTGCCCCACTGGTTGCTCTCCTTTCAAAGATACATTATTTTGAACCATGCATTCTTGGGTGACTGCTAGCTTTCATCCACTATTTAGTTAAAAGCTGTTCTGTCTCCTTTTCAAAGGTTAGTTCCAGCAGCCTTTTTACAACCTGGTTAAGGTGGAGCTAAATATTCTGGAAAATCCCCCCTCTTCCCCAGAATGTTGCCCAATTCCAGACAAATGTAAAGCCTTCTTCCATGCATTTCTATCATTTCATCCATACACGGAGAATCTAGAGCTCTGTCTGCCTCTTGCGTTCTGCACATGGATCAGGAGGCATTTCTTAGATTGCTACCCTAGGGGTCCTGGATTTCAACTTTCTACCTAAAAGCTAATTTTTTCTTCCAGAACATCCCTCCCACATTTTTCTATGTCATTGATATGCACATATACCAAAACAACCAGTTCCTCCCCATCATTCTACAGAATCCTTTCTAGACGGTGCATGAGGTCTGCTACCTTCACACCAGGCAAGCAAGTAACCAAGTGATCTTCATGCCCACCAACCACCAGATATCTACATAATTAATGATCATATAACAAACTAAAACAGACATCCTTAACTTGTCCTTCTGAGCAAAAGCCCCTGGAGACATATCCAAGGAATGCACTCAAGGTGATGCTGTCCTAGGTAACTCTTTCCTCCAGTGCTGTACTGAGACTGTCAGACTGGAGATGGTACATTTCTACTATGTTCATGTAGGTCTCCGGTATATACTACTCTATCTTCCTCAGCTCCTCCAATTCTGCTATTCTAGCCTCTAAAGATCAGACTCATTCTCTGAGAGCCAGGAGCTCTTTGTACCAAATGTACACATATGAGCTCTCATCAACTAGGAAATAATCATACATTTGTCACTGTATAGCCACCATCTCACTGCTGGGCGTCAAAGGACAGTGTACCATAAAATTCACTAGCTGTGGTTAGTGAATTGCTGTGTATCTCTTAGTGAGAGAGAATATAGTTCCCCACGTCTTGCTGGGAACCTTCACGTGGTGACCCCATTGTACAAAATCTATATTAAATCCCAGCCAGGTGACACTACAATTGAAGTATGGTAGGAAAGAAAAGGAAAGTACATACTGGCTGCATGTCACCTAGGATGAAAAGGTGCCCACCTGTAGCCTTGGCACTAGGGCTGATGATGATGGTAGTGATAGTACAGATATTGCAGATGTGGGTAACAACCCTGCCATGGATGAAGGCCATGGTGAGCATGTTCATGGGCCCAGTGTGGTGGGAGATAAACCACAGAAATTAATGAAAAAGTTAGAGGATTAACTACGGTTAAGTGGACTTCTACAGATAAAGAAGAGACAATGTTACAAACCCTGTATTTAAATCAAGAGGGTATATAAAGAGAATCTGCCAAATACTGGAAGAAAGAGGAAAATTGCCACAAGAAAAACTGCAAAAAGCAACGTATGCAAATTTAAAATCTTTAATTTCACAGATCAAAGTAAAGAAGTATATGAATGTAACATCTTGAATAAACTAAGGGCTTCCATGGAAAACAAAATACAGGGAGGAGGAAGAGACCTAAGTGAGATACCAGAAAGAAGGAATATGCAGAAAAAGAAAGAGCACTTGAGGGGGGGATGGAGCTTAGAGATCTGGAACTGCATGAGGATGAGTTGAATAAAGAACAAATCAACAAATCAACTGAAGAGGAGGACGAAAAGGAGGAAAAAGACCCAGAGGTGGAGGAATTCAAGATAGAATTCCTAGTCCACATGGAAAAGAATGAATATGCTTGGTTCCAGGCAAGAAAAAGATTACCCAGTTTAAATTTAAAACCTAAGGCCATATCGTGTATAAAGGGATCATTTATTAATATCACCAAAATTAATTGAATACAATATTGTGCGGCTAAAATTCTAACTGCAAGAGTACTACCAACTGATGTGCAGGGCCAAAAAAAAAAGCGAACAATAACAGTTCCTCCTTGGAAAAAGCGTATTGAAGGAAAAATACAATCATTATGTGCAGAGGTATCCCTTATAGATGGATATCTAAAAGGATTAAGATTATTAAAGATATTGATGAAAATCTAAGATATCAAGCAGAAAAAGTCCTGAAATTTATATGTTACAATAAATTGAAAGTAGCAGCAGAAGTGCAAAAACAGCGATGATATGAACAGAAATGAAAGATATCAAAATAAATTATTCAGAGAGAATCCAAAACAGTTCTACAGGGAATTGGGAAAGATCATTAATATGTTAGAAGAACCACCAGCCAAAGCTGAACAAGAAACTTTCTGGAGAAGCCTATACGAGGACCCTATAGAGCACAATCAAGAAGCAGAATGATTACCGTGCATACAGGAACATTTTGAAAAATCAAACATCAAACCTATGGAATGGCCTATAGTAACAACAAAAGAGCCGGAAAACAGGTTAAAATGAGCCTCCAACTGGAAGAGAACTTTTGTCTCAAACTGGCAACATCATTCCAAGACCTGGCAAACTGCTAAAAGCAATTGATCAAATAGTTGAATTTAACACCTTATAACAGGAAGAACATTTCTCCTTCCAAAGGAGAACCAAGTAACATTCCCAAAAATTACAGGCCAATAACTTGTCTACCTACAACCTATAAGCTGTTCACTGTAATAGATGCAGACAGAATATATGATCATTTTGAGTTCAATAACATCATGGCCATAGAGCAATAGGGCAATATGAAGGGAGCATATGGAACTAAAGACTAGTTAATGTTAAAAAAGGCCATCATGGCCAGCACTAAGAAAAGCAGAAATCTTAGTATAGCATGGATTGATTATAAGAAAGCTTTTGACAGTGTCCCACACTCTTGGATAATAAATTGCCTTGAGATGTATAAGATAAATCCTCATTTAACAGAGTACAATACAGAAGTTCACCATGACAATGTGGCAAACTACCCTATTTTTGAAGTATGAAGATAGTCAGTACATCATTCCTAACATCAAGATCCAACGAGGAGTATTTCAAGGAGATTCCTTGTTACCACTTTTGTTTTGTATGGCATTTAATCCAATGAGTATTCTCATCATCTCTTTGGGATACGGATTTAGCCTGAATCCTAAAGAAGATAACAACCCAGAAATAACATCCCATTTATTATTTGTTGATGAACTGAAGCTCTACAGTTCCAGTGAACAACAATTAGCAGAGCAATTCCATGTAGTGAAAAGCTTTTCTGATGACATCAGGATGACTTCTGGCCTAGACAAATGTGCCAAGGCAACTTTTTTAGAGGAAAATTGAGGGCTGTGACATCAAGGAACTTGAACAGGAAGGCATATAGAAATATCTTGGAGTAGAGGAAGGAACGACCCTCAAACCAGAAATTACTGAGACAAACGATCAGTAAAGAATATTATAAAAGGTCAAAATCATTGTTGAAAAGTGTCTTAACATCACAGAATAAGATACAAGCCATCAATTAGCTGGCAATTCTTATACTCTTATACAGGTTTGGGATTTTAGACTGGCCTCTTAAAGATCTTGAAAAACTAGATGTGTGAACAAGAAAACTCCTCCATGCCCATGAGATAATTTACAAGAATCAGTGTATGCCAAGACTATACATTCCTAGAGTGGAAGGAAGGCTAGGCCTCCTGGAGATTGATTACACATACAGAGCTGCTATCATAGGTCTCCAGGCTACCTAACAGCATCATCAGATCCAAATATAAGAAAAGGGTTGAAATATGAAAGTAAAAGTCCAGAATCTGTCTCCATCGTCAAACTTGGACAAGTGTTCCGATGACTAGAGGGAATGAGTGAGAATTCTCAAGCACATAGAGGAAAGGAAGCAACAGAATTTGCAAAACAAAGGAAAAAAAACCTTAAAGAATTAGATCTGTAAATGAGGAAAAACAAGTGGCAAATGCACAAGTACAGTGGGAAATACATAGTGTAACCTCAGGAACCCTTTGTCGATCACAAATGGACAAATGAATGGTTAAGGAGAGGTGAACTGAAACCGAAGGATGAGAGATTGATATTTGCAGCCCAGGTCAGCAGATTGTGGATGAGATGGTTTACAGTAAGCACTGAAAAAACTGGCAACACAGACATATGTTGATTCTGTAAGAAAGACCTGGAAACAGTGGCTCACCTCATAGCTGGCAGTGAAGTTCTGATGGTGGAAAATTTCTATACAGACACAACAAAGGAGCATGCCTCATCCATTGGAAACTCTGTAAACACTATAACATCATTATTCCTGAAAAGCACTGGGATCATAACCCTAAGAGAATTACAGAGAATGAAGAGGTTATGATCACTTGGGACATTCCTATTCTAACAGATAAGAAACTGGATGTAAGGAAAGCTGACACAGTGGTAAAGGAGAAAAACACCAGAACGGCATTGATAATAGAGACATTGGTTACGAATGATTATTCTGTGAATTGTATGGAGAGGCAGAAGATCGTGAAGTACCAAGAAATGCTGTCAGAGTTCAAGAAAATGTGGCAGAAAGATACAGAAATATTTCCCATTGTACTGGGAGCCCCAGGATTGATAAAGAAGAATTTCCAAGCATATCTTGACAAACTATCCATACATGTTAGATCTTACAAACTCCAGAAAGAAGTTCTCTTAGGCATGATGCAAGTTCTATGCTGAGCATTAGCAGTAAATCTGAGAGATGGAGTGGAGGAGTGGCCTAGTGGTTGGGGCAAGGTACTTCAGGTTGGGGGTTCAAATCCCACTAGAAGACAGCAACCTTGGGCTGGAAGGACTGGGGTTTCTAGTCCCACAGGTGCTCCTTGTGGTCTTGGGCAAGCCACTTAACCCTCCATAGCCCATGTTCCCTGTAAAATAGTTTTCTCCAAGTTATAATGCCCTGTTCAATGTAATTTCAGTTTGTTCAATGTAAACCGCACTGATGCAGAATAGTGCAGTATATAAGAGAATGTAATAAATAAATAAATCATACTCCACATTCCCTGGCTTAGAAGTGAGGTGCATGACTGTCATAGTATGCACAAAACTAATCTATTTGGAGAAACTGCTCCTGGACTGCTGGCTGCATCTTTGTTTTAGTGAGTTTAGTTGTTTAGAGTTGCTATGGGAGTAGGAATACCTAAACTAATATATAGGCCTTTAGGATTATTTGATATACTTTATGTCATTATTTATGTCTGCTTCCCAATGAACTGCTATCTGTTAAGGAGTAATCACTTCTTGATGAAATTAGTCTGTGGTATCAAATTTTACTCTCTCTCTCTCTCTCTCTCTCTCTCTCTCTGTCTAGTTGGGGGGGGGAGGGGGTTGGGGAGGCTGGGTGAGAAAAAGATTAACTACCTGTCTGTTTTAATACTACAAGGTCCTATCTAAATCTAACAAAAGCTAATTTAAAATCTCTACAGAAATCTCCTATTTGCCTTCTTTCTTTTAATTCTATCACCGCTTTTGTCCCTATCACTATCTCCAGGGCGGCATGCCAGTCATTCACCACCCTTTACATGAAAAAATGTTTCCTGACATTGCTCCTGAGTCTCATTCCCTAGTTCACTAGTTCAACTTCCTTTTCTTTGTTCATTAATATCTTTCAAGCATTCAAATGTCTGTTATTGTAACTCCCCTGTCCCTTCTATCAACTAAAATATACATTTTTAGATCCTTAAGTCTCTTCTCATATATTTTCTGATGCAACCCCCCCCCCCCCCCTTTCATTTTAGCTGTGCTCCTCAGGACCTCTATTCACTTTATATCCTTACTGAGATACGGCCTCCAAAACGGAACACAGTTTTCCAGGACTAATGACCTGTAGAGGGGCATCATCTTCTCATTTCTTTCAGCTGGTCACGAACCTCCCTCTATGCAGCCCAGCCTCCCTCTGGTTTTGGCCAACACCTTATCACATTGTTTCTCTATCTTGAGATCATCAAACACCATTATCCCAAGGCCTCTCTCCAAGTCTGTGCATATTAGCCTCTTCTATCTCCCCCTCCCCATTGAAACAGCTCAATTTTTGTACCCTGAATGCATCATTCTGCATTTCTTCACATTAAAGCATAACTGCCAAGCACTGAGTCAGCCTTCCAGTTTACGTAGATCACTTTTCATGCTGTCTTTTCCCTCAGGGGTGTCCACTATGTTGAAAATCTTTGTCTTCTGCAAAAAACAAACTTTTCCTTCTAACCCTTTGGCAGCATTGTTCACAAAGATAGCACTGTAGTCACCTAACCGAAAAAAACCAAACAAACAAATATTCAGGGTCTTTAAACATGATCTGTTTCTGGTTAAAGCATAGTTTTTAAATCTAGCAACCCTCTGAATTGTAGATAGTACTGAAGGAAAGGAAAGAGAAATATCTGCATTAGTTTTCCCGCCACTGAAGTAAGACATACCATCTCTTCTCTGTTATCACCTTTGTTAATAGGGACCACATATGCCCTTCTCCAATCCTGCAGAACCTCTTCAGTTTCCAAGGGGGTAATTTTATAAGGAGGTGCCTAGTTTTAGGCATTCACAATGGGGGTTATTTTAGAAGCCCTCTTCATGCTTTGGACATCTGAAAATGAGCATAGAGCCATCCAAAGCAAGGAGATATCCTTGGAGCCATTTTAGAAGATAGTTCTGTGGACATCCCTAGCGTGAGGACATCCGCATTTGAACAGGGGCATGGCAGAGGCATGTATGGGCCTTACCAGGAACCTGGACATCCTCGCCCAATTGAAGGAATGCCCTGTTCATCCCGTGCTGTGTCCAAGTTTTTATATCTGCTCCAGGCACAAATAGGCAACGGAAAAAGTGCTCACTTTGCCGTCCGAACATCCAGAGGATTTGGAGAAGGAGGTAAACTCCTATATGTTTCCCATATAGACAATGAATTCTGCCAGTGAATGGGGGCTCATATTTTCAGTTTGCAACACCACTGGAGATCCCCAAATGCAACCTTGCATGCACTGGATGTCCCCACCCCGCTCTACTGTAGCTGTAACGTTTATGATGTTTATGTGGATGTCCACGCTGGGAATGTCTATGTTCCTGAAACTGGCCAGAGACATAGATGTCTCTGGCATTTCTCTGCATATTCTGCCCTGGATGTCCCAGATTGCACCTGGATGTCCTTTCTAAAATTCCTCTCCACATGTGTAAATGTCACTATTTCACTCATCTTTGCCTAAGTGGTCACTCATGCACATAAATGACCTCTTAAACTCTGTCAGATTGGATGCAAGGAGCAAGAAAACCTGCCCAATATACACTGTCACTTTTCCCATATGCAAAGTCATACAGAACAAGCATGCCGTTGCTGCTTACATGAATCAAAGAGAGATGATTGCCTTAAGGCATGGATCTAACCCTGCAGAAAGAAATAAAGCAGTCTGACCTCTGCTGGATGTTTTTCACAGAATTTGGCAACATAATCTGTGAATATTAGCATTCTGAGTCTTTGACAAAAACTTTTTATTTGCATCTGGGAATAACTTTAATGGACATAGTCTACACACTCTATAGTTCTGAATTGTAGTGTGCTCCAAATAGCTTTTGTTTAAATAGCTATGGCTTCCAAACAAGAAACATGAAAATAGTTTTAGAAAAAAAGTATTGCTAGCTAATATTATTCTAATTGTTCTGCATGCTATCTCTCCAAAGTTGCATCCCTCTTTAATATTAGATGCCTGGATGCCTCGCTTGGTCAGATTATCTCCAAAACATTCAAGGTGTTTGCCTATATGTGTATGTTAGAGCACATCTAGAGTGAATACATAAGATCTATTAATTTTAAGTTCAGGTTTATTAATGATCTGATTATATTAGGGATGGTTTTCAAATGGTTTTTGCCAGTGCGTAAAGCACAGTTACTTACCTGTAACAGGTGATCTCTGGGAACAGCGGGAATAAGTCTTCACATATGGGTATCGTCGGTACCGACGGAGCCTGCACGGGAACGCTCCCCAGCGTCCAAAAGGAAAGCTTTTGGGAGCATCCCACAGCGCCTGCGCACTGCCTTCCTGCCTTTCCTAACCGCCTCTCTCCAGTTCGAGTTTTAAAGCTGAGACAAAGAGAGAGTGAGGAAAGGAAAGAAAGATAGAGAGATACAACTCCTAGGGGAGGTGGGTGGGTTGTGAAGACTTATTCCTGCTGTTCCCAGAGATCACCTGTTACAGGTAAGTAACTGTGCTATCTCCAGGAACAAGCAGGAATGAGTCTTCACATATGGGCACTCCCCAGCTAGAGATGCCTGGGAGATCACCCAGGTTGTGAGTCCCTGGGAAGGGCTCTACCTCCACCCATGAATCTCAGGCATCCAGCCAGGGATGGAGGGTAGGAGTTGATTAGGTATGGAACAGATGTTTGAGAACAGCCTGACCAAACAAGGCATCCCGGCAGGAGTCCTTGTCTAAGCAGTAATGGGCTGTGAAGGTATGAACCGAGGCCCAGGTGGCCGCTCGACAGATCTGGTCGATGGACACAGAATTTAGATGAGCCATAGAGGCTGCCATGGCCCTCACATTGTGAGCTGTGACATGGCCCTCCAGAGAAAGGTTCTTACTCTGGTAGGCGAAAGAAATACACTGAGCAATCAAATTGGACAGAGTTCTCTTAGAGACTGGAAGTCCTAAATGAGAGGGATCAAAAGCAACAAAGAGTTGAGAGGACTTTCTATGTTCCTGTGTCCTTTGTAAGTAAAAAGCAAGTGCTCTCTTATAATCCAGGGTATGGAGATTCCTCTCTGCACTTGATGCATGAGGTCCTGGAAAAAAGACAGGTAAATACACCTCCTGATTCAGATGAAAAGGTGAAACCACTTTAGGCATAAAGTGTGGATTGGTCCTGAGGACTACTTTGTCATGATGGAACCTTGTATAAGGAGGATTAGCCACCAAGGCTTGCAGCTCACTGATGCGGCGAGCTGAAGTGACTGCAATGAGAAAAATAACCTTCCAGGAAATAAATTTCAAGGAGGTAGTGGCTAAGGGTTCAAAGGGTGGCTTCATAAGCTGGCCAAGAACCAGATTTAAGTCCCATGCCACTGGAGGTGGTCTATGGGAGGTTTAGTCAAAAGAAGGCCTCTCATGAATCTTGCTATAAAGGGATGAGAAGAAATAGGCTGTCCATTGAGGGGCTTAAGGGATGCTGCAATAGCACTCAAATGGACTCTAACTGAATTCGTTTTAAGGCCTGCATGGGATAAATGCAGCAAATACTCTAGTAAAGAATTCAGAGGTATTGCAAGAGGGTTAAGACCCTTCTGTGCACACCAAATGGTAAACCTTTTCCATTTAAAAGCATAGGAACGTCTGGTGGAAGGCTTTCTGGAAGCATGAAGGATATCCTTCACTTGCTGAGAAAGATGCAAATCTTGAAGATCTAGGCCTTCAGCAACCAGGCTCTGAGGTGAAGAGAAAGGGGATTTGGGTGCCACAACGTTCCCTCCTCCTGGGACAGGAGGTCTGGAGCAGATACCAAGTCCTGGGAGGGAGCTTGAGAGAGATGCAAAAGTAGAGGGTACCACACTTGGCGTGGCCAATGTGGTGCTATGAGGATCATATACTCCTTGTCTCTCTGAAGTTTGAAGAGTGTCTTGGGAATTAGGGGAATGGGTGGAAAGGCATAGAGAAAGTCTTGCCCCCAATGAAGGAGGAAGGCATCCGTGGACTGAACTCCCTGACACGGAATCCTGGAACAGAACCGGGGAAGTTTGGCATTCCATGGACTTGCAAAAAGGTCTATGTCCGGTGTTCCCCAAATTCGGAAGATCCTGGCTATCTGGTCCCCATGGAGGGACCATTCGTGTGGAAGCAGAACTCAACTGAGTCTGTCTGCCCAAGAGTTTTGAACCCCTGGAAGATACACTGCCATGAGATGAATTTGATGCTCTCTGGCGAAGGCCCACAATCTCAGAGCTTCGTTGCAAAGCGACAGAGAGCCAGTCCCACCCTGCTTGTTCAAGTAGAACATGGCTACTTGGTTGTCCGTGTGGATGAGGACTGTCTTGTAGCTGAGCAGGGTATGGAAGACTCTGAGAGCTAGAAAAATTGCTCTGAGCTCTAAGAGGTTGATATGTAGAGATGTCTCCTGTAAAGACCAGATGCCTTGAGTGGAGAGATCTTGAAGATGAGCTCCCCAACCTTTTGGAGAGGCATCTGTTGTAAGGGTTGATTGGGGTAACACCTGTTGAAAGGGGGACCCCAGCAAAAGATTTTGAGTGGACTTCCACCACTGGAGGGACCAAAAGAGGCAACTGGAGGTTGCTATTTTGTCTGACAGGCAACCTGATGCCTGGGTCCATTGTGTGGACAGAGTCCACTGAGCTGCCCTCATGTGAAGGCGAGCGTAAGGAACCACATGCACAGTGGATGCCATGTGGCCTAACAATTGTAACATCTCTCGAGCAGTTAAATGGGATTTTAACTGAATTTGTGAGACAAACTGCACCAAGTGTAGGCAACGGGCCTGGGGAAGATAGGCCCTTGCAGTTGTGGTATCCAGCAAGGCCCCTATGAACTCTAGAGACTGAGTAGGGGTGAGATGGGATTTTGGAAAGCTTATTACAAGTCCCAGATACTGAAGGATACGCCTTGTGCAGGTTAGAGAAGTCTGGGCCTCTGACTGGGATGGAGCTCGGATGAGCCAGTCATCCAGATATGGGAATACAAATATCCCTAGAGTGCGTAGAAATGCAGCTACTACTGCCATGCATTTTGTGAACACCCTTGGTGCAGAGGCCAGACCGAAAGGAAGCACTCTGTATTGGTAATGCTTCCCTTGATAAAGGAACCGAAGGAACCTTCTGTGTGTTGGATGGATGAGGACATGGGTGTACGCATCCTTGAGGTCTAGAGAGCAAAGCCAATCCTGACTCTGAAGGTATGGAAGGAGAGTACCGGGAGAAATCATCTTGAATTTCTCCTTGCATAGAAACTTGTTCAATTCTCTGAGATCTAATATGGGTCTGTAACCCCCTGTTTTCTTTGGGATAAGAAAGTAGGGGGAGTAGAACCCTGAGCCCTGTTGAAGAAGGGGTACTTCTTCTATTGCCCCTTGGGCAAGAAGGGTAGCAATCTCCTGACCCAGAAGGTCGAGGAGAAATGTCTGAGAATTGAACTGTCTCACCATGGTGTGAGGAGGAAGGTTTAAGAAATGAAGCTTGTACCCCTCCCTTATGATGGAGAAGGTCCATTGCTCTGCTGTGATTTGTTCCCACCTGGGAGAAAAGTAAGCCAACCTTCCTGGAATGGTGAGAGGCTCTGGATGTTCTAGAGCCAGAAAGGCTAAGCTCTCTAGTTGTAAGTCAAAGGCCCTGAGGAGGCTGAGGCTGTTGGGCCGTAGCAGTCCTAGCAGCCTTAGGCTTGGCCTGTTTTGGTTGTTGCTGTTTCTTTGTAGCAAAACGACCTGCAGAAGATGACTGCTGACCATAAGCAGAATAATATTTCCCTTTTTTGGGAAAAAAAAAACCCTTTTTGAACAACCTTTTCTTAAAAGGAGCAGAAGTAGACTTTGAAAGTCTATCTAAAGCAGAATTTTCAGCATCCATTTGGGTGGCCTTTGCCTGCCAATCTTTGCCAAAAAGGTTTTCACCTGTACAAGGAAGGTTTCCTAGTCCATCTTGAACCCAGGGTTCCAAATCAGAAGCTTGTAACCAAGCAACTCTGCGTGCACCTATGGCAATGGCCGAGGCTCTGCTGGCACCTTCAAAAGAGTCAAAGGCTGCACGGTTGGAAAACTTGGAAATATCCTGGGCATGTTTGAGCCAGGTGAGGAACTCTTCCCTTTTATCTTCTGAAATAAAAGGAGATAAAGTTTGCAGGTGATCTGTAACTTCTTTTAGAAACATCCCCATATAGAGACTATAGGAGTTGATTCTGACAACAAGCATACTGGCCTGGAAAATTCCCCTGCCAAAGGCATCTAAGGTTCTGCATTCTCTTCCTGGAGGAGCAGAAGAGTGCCTCTTTGTACTCTTTATCTTCTTCATAGCAGACTCCACCACAATGGAGTGGTGAGGAAGCTGAATCTTATGGAAGCCAGGACAAGGAGGAACACAATACATGGTGTCCAACCTGCGAGAATGAGGGGAAGTGGTGAGAGGAGTCTCCCATATGCCCAACATGTGATCATAAAGAATCTCATGTATTGGTAAAGTGGCTGCCTCTTTAGGAGCCTTAGGATATTGTAAAATATCTAATTTTTTGGCTCTATGCTCTGTCTCAGGTACCACTGAGATGGAAAGGCCCCTGGCCACTTCCCTAATGAAGTCTTGAAAAGACAAGTCCTCTGGAGGAGACATTCTCCTTTTTGGAGAAGAGGGCTCCTGAGGATGGATCACCGATGCTTCGACAGAGACCTCTGATTCATCAGAGTCTTCAGAGGAATCAAAGTATCGCCTGTCTGGATGCTCCTGCAGAGCCCGATACGCGTACCGGGTGGTATCGACATTGGGAGTGATCGGTACCGATTCGGTACCGATGGGCATCACAGAACAGTGTACCGCTGCAGTTGACACCAAAGCGGATATCGATTCAATCGGTACCGGCACCGGAACCGATGTCGGTACCGGTGCTGGAGTCGGTACCGGCAAAGGAGTTTGTTGCGGTACTGAAGGCGTCGCAGCTTGTATGAATGCCGTTATGGCACGCTGCATGGTCAGGATATTCTGATCCATCGACGCAACCAATGTCTGGATATCGGTATCAGTGGGAACCACCGGTACCCCAGAACATGGCAACAGGTGATCGGTCGAGGCCGAGCCATCGATGTCAACCTGTGACCCCATAGATAAAGCTTTGGAAGCCGAAGCCTCCCGCCGGGGTAATTTTGCCGGTGCAGGTTCCTCGAGGGCAAGCCCGGAGGAATCTCGATACTTAGAGGGAGATTTACCCTTCGAGGACCGGCTGGATTTAAGTTTGGTTACCTGAGATCCATGTGAGGAAGAAGAAGCCCTGGAAGACGTTGATGCAACCGAAGCTGCATCTGAGGGAAACAGGGAACTGAGCTTAGCTGCTCGATTCTGTAGACCTCTTTTAGACATCATGGAGCAGGACTCACCATCTGCAATGGAGTGGTCAGGACCTAAACATTTTAGACACCATTCATGGGTGTCGGTGACAGAAATAGTGCCGCTGCACTTCGTGCATTTTTTAAACCCAGAGGCAGGCTTTTCCATGAGGAAAAATTTCCTAGGCCTAAGGCCAAAGAAGAAAATGCACTGAAGTGAGAAAAACAGTAGTTTTTTTTTTTTTTTTTATAATAGAAAGAAAAGACCGGCGGTACCGGTCCAGCATCGAGAAGGCAGACGCGTGACCAAAGAAATAAAGTAAAATAAAGAAATTCTTCAGTAGTGACAGGAACACGACCTGCTGGCTCCGCGAAAAGAAGAACTGGAGAGAGGCGGTTAGGAAAGGCGGGAAGGCAGCGCACAGGCGCTGTGGGATGCTCCCAAAAGCTTTCCTTTTGGACGCTGGGGAGCGTTCCCGCGCAGGCTCCGTTGGTACCGACGATACCCATATGTGAAGACTCATTCCTGCTTGTTCCTGGAGATACATGGTTTGAAAATTGCCTCCATGAATGTGGGTAAAATGTGAAGGACTAGGGTGAGGTTGAGGCAAATACCATAAACTACAGTATACATCAGGATTTCATTCTCAAATGCCCATGAGTACTTTATCTTGGGTACTCTGCATCTCTGCAGTACACAGAAACAGAATTATGAAAAGGAAACTTCACATGGAATTTCCCTTTGAAAGTTTACTTATGGATGACTTCACAGACCGCAGTCCATGTGAAGCAGTGTATAAAATATAAGTGAAAACACTCCATACTTACAAATTGCCTTAGAATCTGAACCAGATCATAGAATCTCAAAAATAATGCCCGCTACTTAAGACAGGAAGAAAAACAATTCTTCTCTTTCTTCCCAAATAACAAGGCATTAATTTCCAGATGAACTTCTATTGACACTCTATCCCATAGTTGGGGAAGAATTCCAAGAACTCCTACAAGAACATCTAACCCAAAGTCAGGTTTACCACAACACCTTCACCATAGGAATTGCTAAAAAGAATCCCTGACTAGACTGCTGCAGCTTTGCTGAAGAGCAATATTGTAGCTAACCTACTAGAAGAGAGAACGGATTCTGATTTAACACTTGGAAAAGTAAAGCTAACCTGAATTTAATATGGTCCTGAATAGGCGACCAGTGCAATTTCAGAAGATGAGCAGAGATCATCCTCAACACATAGGCTGCTATATTTTGTAATATAAACCTTCACTAGGATGCTCACATAAAAAGAAACATTACGGTAGTCTGGTACACTGACGTCTAATATGTGCATTACCTAATGGATAGCCCAGAAATTTTGCCAATTGTCAAACCAACTTCAGATTGTAATAAGCTCCACTTTAACTTGAGAATACAATACTTTTATCATTGTTCTACCACACGCCAAAATTCCTCCTTGACTATGGGAATCAATTTATCTGAAACCATAATTTTGACTGGAAGTGATTGCTAGACAGCTCTGTAATGCATAAGAATTCTGACTGTTTATTCAAAACCAAAGGATTTTCCTATAGCCAAAGTATCACTGCTGTTAAGCCACAGTTCAACTGAGTTAAGATATTTGTTGGGTCCTTATTTAAAGAAGCCATTTGCTGGATCTCATTGGTATACAAATACACAACAAATCCAAATATTTGTACTAATCTACTAAGGGGCTGTGGAAAAATATTGAATAAAACTGGTAAAAGCAAGGACCCTGCAAGTCATTTCATGGGGTGATGAGATATTTAATTTAATTTAAATTAATTTAGCATGTTTTTTTTTCCATTATGCTGCGGGGAATCCATTATGTGTTTATTGATGACAGGAGGATTGTAAACTCTTGGGGAGGTCAGAGGGATCTCTTTTAAAGAGGTCTCAGAGATTGGTCACATCTTGAGGAGGGGGTTTGGGTGGGAGGATCAGGAGGGGATTGGATAGCTTAGGAAGTTGGATGCCTTGAGGGGTGTTAGAGAGAGACAGCTTGACTTGACATTGGGGATCAGGAGAGATTGGATACCTTTGGGGTGTGGGCAAGTGGGGATGATGTGGAGGGGTGATTGAGGAGAGGTCTGACCTCAACATGTATTCCTCCCACTTCAAGAAGGTCTGGGAACAGGTGTAAATGCTAGCATCCAGATTTTCTCTAATAAACATTGATTTCACTTGTAAGATGGGGAATCCAAATCAATATTGTAGGCCTGTTCTTATTATTCCCTCTTACTGCCCAGAACATACTCAAGGAAAACTAAACATGGTGTTCATCACAAGTAAATAGCCCTTTATTTAAATGAATTTATACGTTTATGCCAATCTATACATGTAAATGCTCACTGATTGATTTTATTAAATTAATATGCCACTTTCAGCAAGCATTACAGTGGTTTACAATTTTAAAAATACATAATACAAATTGCAATAATAATTTTAAGTGGCCTTGGGCAAGCCACTTAACCCTCCATTGCCTCAGGTATAAACTTAGACTGTAAGCCCTTTGGGGACAAGGAAATATCTATTGAACCTGAATGTACCTAGCCTTGATCATCTACTAGAAAGGTGCAAACTAAATACTAATAAATAAATAAATAAAATAGCAGTAAAAATGACAACAAAAAATAAAAATCACCTTTGAAAAAAAAAACCTGACGGCGGACAAATAGCCACTATCACGGCAAAGACTCCTTCGATCTGCCTGCAGGAATCTGATCTCCCACGGGCAGAACAGGTGGCAAGAGTGCAAGGTGTTGGAGGTTAAAGGGATGAATGCATGGGGACAAAATGTGTTTATGCCAAAAGGTGCATCCTTCCAGAATACACACACAAGCACCCTATCCTACACATACACACACAGGCACCCCAGTTCTGCACCACATGCACAAAGGTACCCTAGCTCTGCAGCACACACACACATGTGCACTGCAGTCCTGCACCCCAACCACACAAAAGCCCTATAGCCATATCCCATGCACGGACAGCTAAATCACCTTTACACCATACACGAGACATTTAGAGGAGGATTTTAGAAAGGGTATCCCAGTGCAATCTGGGACATCTAAGCTGGAATGTCTGAAAACAAAGCAGGCCCATCCAGGTGCAGATATGATTTCACAAATGTGGATATGCCTGATATGGACATCTGTGGGAACATCTACATAGACGTCCCCAAAATAGTATATCTGAACCTGGACATCTAGGAATAGCTTAATGGTTAGAGTAGGGAGGCTAGGAACAAGGAAGCCAGATTCAAATCCCACTGCTGCTATCATTGAAATGGTACTGTGTGGTGGAGTGCTTTCTTATCTGTACTCTGGATGTTTTTCTGATGCCTGTACCTGCCCGGAGCAGGTCTAGACAGACATAACTCCAGACATGCAAGATGTTTCTGAGATGAAGTGCAGACATCCAGGTTCCTAGGAACGCCCCAGCCACACCCCCAGCACACTTCCATTCAGACTAAGAAAACCTCACGCTGGGGACATCCACAGACCCAGCTTCTAAAATGGCTTTGGATGTCTCTATGCCTGTTTTCAGATGTCCAAAGCACAAATAGGGCTTCCAAAATGACCTCCTTGCTATCTATATATTTCTGTCTAAAGATGCCTCATACATCCCTTGCTGACATAGCAAGGCACACTTTATCACCTCTCTTCAAACTCTACCACCCTCTCCTGGACATATCTGAGTTTGCAAATGGAGAAACGTCAGTGGAAAATGGAGAAAATGGGGGAAGGGGGCAAGGAGGTCACAGCTACTGGCTCCTAAATCCAAACAAAATTTGTCAAGGCCTGCATTAACCACACAGATGGCTTTTAAAATGGTTTTCCATATCATCCAGTTAATTACAGTGTTGTTATTATATAGCTAAATAAAAACCTCTCTACTAACGTAGTTATTCTAATATTTCTTTATTAATTTAGACAAATTTGTAAAGAGTTCCAGGACCTCCTCAGTCAGGACAGATCACCACTGGGATCATCAAGGCCAACTCCAATATTAGATCTTGATATCCAGAGACACTTAACACATTTCAGGTATGGCCTTATGTAAGTTGCTTGCTATAATTACAGACTTACAAAAGAATACAAAATTGTGATTCATTTTAATTCTCTCTCACTGTTTGATAAAAACTAATAAACAAGTGAAAAGTGCATTTTTCAAGGAGGAGTTATAATGAAAATAATGGAGAGCATGTCTCTGTCTTTTTAAACTGGTTACAATATTAAATAACTTGCTCTAGGCTCTGTTCCTCAGTGGTAGTATTGCATTTCAAAGTCGCCACTTGTTTTAACATCTTTTATATTTTTCATTCTATTTCTGTATTCTTACATATATTTCTTATAAAATGAGGGTGTAGTTTATTATATAATTCACAAACTCTTTACTCTTACTTTATAGATATTTTCCTGCTACTGATATTCTGATTTTAGTGAAGATAAATTGTGGGGCATATTTACTAAAGCACGGTAGCTGGAAGAGCAGGGTCTAGCATATGAACAGTGCACATCCTGACCCTGCAGTAGCCAGGAATGTGCAGCAAAAAGGCAGCCACATTAAAACACCATGTTAGTGGCATACCATGCAAGAAAGCAGGGTTAGGGCGGAGTTGAGGCAGAGAGTCGTGGGAAGAGGCAGTCGCTGCTGGCGCAGTCATGGTAGTGGCACTTTTGCCCAGCAAAAGCACCACTAGCATGGGTACAGATAACTCTTGCCTCTAACCAGGTGCTAGCACAGCTGTATTTCCAGCATGGTCTGAACACACAGTACAGACATGATCCCCATACAGAGAACAGGTCAGAACCATCCCATACAGAGAAAAGACAAGACACCTATGTCTGATACTGTCCCGAGGTTGCCTAGGGCAGTGGTAATTGAGGGAGGGGGGCAGCAATGTGCAGCAGCCAAGACAGCAAACAAATGACCCTGACAGCCACAAAAAACAGAACTATCAGCAGAGGACTGTACCGGTTAGGAGAATGGGCACACATATACCTACAAAGCAACAATAGTCTGGAAAGTATGATGCGCAGATCTGCATAACACATACGAGGTGTGCTCAAAGAGTCTCGAGACTTATTGTATCGCTATATAATTATACGTCACACCACGATGCTATTAAGCATGCAGTGACCTAGTTATGTGCTCTTCATGTGCAGAGTATAGCGTGGCTGCAGCACACCTGTATTTTTTTCAATCACGTGATGTTTGGTATCGTGTAAAAACAGTTTGTCATATTTACAATGAGTGAAAAACATTGAACAGCGAATTTGCATTAAATTCTGCCAGAAATTTGGAGATTCGTGCAAAGAGACTTATGGCTAGTTACAAGTATATGGCAATGAATGCCTGAGTCATGCTCGAGTTTATGACTGGTACAAATGTTCCAAGAGGGTCTCCAAAGTGTTGATGGTGACAAATGTTCTGAAAGGCCATCCACGAGCAGGAATGAAGACAAAGTTGAAGCAGTGCATGCTGCAATACGCTCAAATTTGTCGATTGATTATCAGGGAGCTTGCTGAGGACATGGACATCAGTTTTGGGTCAGTACAGTCCATTCTTACTGTCAGCTTGGGGATGAGACATGTATCTGTAAACCTTTTGCTGAAACTCCTGTCCCCTGACCAAAAAGAAGATCAACTGTCTGCAGCCAGGGAATTGTTGAAATGCATTGAAAATTACTCAGATTTAATCAAAATGTTTATTACTGGTGATGAATCATGGGTTTATGATTATGACCCAGAAACCAAGGCTCAATCCTCACAATGGAAGACTCAAAACTCTCCCAGACTCAAGAAAGCCCATCAGGTAAGTAGCAATGTCAAAGTCATGCCGACAGTTTTCTTTGATTACCAGGGTATTGCTCAATATGAGTATGCTCCAAAAGGCCAAACCATCAATAAAGAGTACTATGTCCAAGTTCTGACTCATTTGAGTGATGCAGTTTGTCGTAAGAGGCCAGAGTTGCACAGGAATGGTGAATGGTTGCTTCATCACGATAACTCCCCAGATCATGCATCACATCTTGTCCAGAAGTTCTTGTCCAAAAACCAAATTGAGCAAATCTATCAGCCTCCATACTCACCTGTCCTCACATCCTGTAAGACACAGTCCCTGCTCATTAGAGCTTACAGTATAATTCTGACATGAGAGGAGGAGAGGGAGAAATCAGAGCTTCTCGGTTTTGGGAATATTTCTGGAGTTGAGAGAAAACTTGGTCCAGGATGAAAATGACTATTTGTTGTTTGGACCTTGGGTCAGCAAAACGAATTCAAATACTTAGTAATGAGTTGATATTTATGAAAAGAAACAAAAATACTCAAAATGTAGTGAAACGTCCAGAAAACTTGCAAACAAATCAGAGCTATTTTGCCCATGAACATTTGAATTGAGCAGCTGCTGTCTATAATAGGGGCAGAGTTGGTAACACATCTGAGAGTACTGATAAATACATGTTTAACTAAATCACATTTCATCGATCATGAATTCTACCTTTGACTGATTCTTGAACTATGTCCTTCTACAGCCTTAAAAGGACTTGATGGGCAAGGTTCATGCATAGTTATCAATAGATTAGACTACTGTAACTCACCTTATCAGGGATTACCTAAAACTGTCCTAGGAGGCTTCAACTTGTTCAAAATACAGCAGCCAAACATGACAGGGAAGAAAAGGAGTGATCATGTGACTTTCATTTGATGGTGTTTTATTGCATAGTAAATATGTTTTAACATTTTGTCACTTTTTATAGATGTCACATTTGGAAAACATCATCATATATATATAGTCCATCATATATCTGGGGAATTATGAGCTTAAGTGATTTTTTTTTCATTCTTTACAACAAAACCTTTTTTAATTGCCAAGCTTAGAGAGGTGTAAGTTAAAGTCTATATAGTAGGGGGGTCATTTAAGGAGCTTTATTCATGCTTTGTACAACTGAAAGGCATAGAGACATCTCCAGAGCCATTTTAGAAGCTGGCTCTGGGGACGTGGGGGCAGGGTGGAGATGTGGCTGGAGCATTCCCAGGAACCTAAACCTCCCTGCCTGATTTTAGAAATACTATGGATGTCCAGCATCACATCTAAGTTCAGACCTGCTCCAGGCATAAACAGGCTGGAAAACACCCAGAGGGTGTAGAGAACAAGACACACCATCATCCTCAGTATTCTGTAGAATATCAATGATAGCAACAGTGGTATTTGAACCCTGGCTGCCCTGTTCTTAGCCAACTATGCTAACTTATAGGCTATCCTAACTGTCTGCTATCTGGTCTATGGTTCCGAGGATGTCTATGTAGGTGCCCCCACAAATGTCCATATCAGGGATGTCAATATTTGAATTATTGTGTCTGCACTTTTTTCAGATGTTCTGGCTTAGACATCCCAGATTGCATTTGGATGTCCCTTCTAAAATTCCTCTCCAGTGCTTTTAGTTGAGTAGCTTCCCTTCTCAAGAACCAATTGCTTTTTGAATTTAAAAATAAAGGGTCTTACTTGTAATTTTATAAAACAGAAACATAGAAAACAATTGCAGATAAAGACCATGTAGGCTATCCAGTCTGTCCATCCATGAGGATTATTTTCAATAATTCCTTCCTCTCCTTCAGTGATCCTCTATATTTGACCCATGCTTTCTTGAATCCAGATACAGTTCTCATTTCAACCACTTCCACTCAGGGACTGTTCCATGCATCCACCATCCTTTCCATAAAGAAGTATTTCCTCAATTACTCCTGAGTCTGTCCCCTTTCCAGGACCATACCTAGACTGGTTTGAGTGGTGCAGCCACAGAGGTCACAAAAAGTAGAGGCCAGCTGGGGGCAAGATGGCGGCAGGGAGTCGCTGTGCTTAAACGCTCCGCACCTACCTCTTCTTTCCGGTAGTTTTGTGGCCCCATGGAGGCGATGGGATGCCGAAAGCGTAAGCAGGCCAGCCTACCCTCGGGCTCGGCCTTAGGTAACAGCGCTGGACAGAAGACTTTGGCGGCGTGTGGGTTCGTTACAACCACGGCGGTAGCGGTATCTTCAGCAGAGCAACAGGCGGAGCCCCTGGATGAGGTTCCGTCGGCTCTGAGTGCTTCGGGGATTTGGCTTTCCCCTCCACAGTGAGCCCCCCCCCCGCCTCAACCTGGAAGTGGTTTGCCTGCTGTTGGATCATTCCACCCCGGACTGCCGATGAGCTCTCTGGTTGAGAGGAGTGTAGAGGGATCCGCAGCTGTGGGAGATTCATTTTCCCCTTTTGTTCCTGCTATTGAGACCAGTGGAGGTCAGGAGAGATTGGTTCCTCTTGTTGGGGATGAATCAGAAGCAACTGTGGGACTTGGATCGATTCCAGGCATGGGAGGCTTGGTTAAACCTGCTGTTGTAAGTATGGATGCACTGAGGGATGCAGTGGCAATGATGAATGCTTCTCTTCAATCTATGGTGGGTGCTGTTAATATGGACTTACTTTCTTTATGAAATTCAGTGTCTGAGGCTAAGAGGATTCAGGAGGAACAGGCTGCACGTCTAACCAAAGCAGAGGCGGACTTATAACAACTTTGAGGGCTTTGTGTGGCCCAAGTTAAGGACAAAGCTTTGCTTGTTAGGAAAATTGAGTATCTGGAGAATCAAGCTCGTAGAAATAATTTGTGATTATTGAATTTCCCTAAGTCTCCGCTTATGTCTGCTGTTGAGATGACTCGCAAATATTTCCAGGAGGTGCTTGAGCTTCCTGGGGAGAAATTGCCTCCTATTGTGCGGGCTCAATATTTGTCCTTGGGTCCTAGCTCGCAGGGGTCCACTTCTGAGATTCCTATTCAGGGAGCCAGGGACCTTACGGCATTCCGTGGAGTGGAGGAGTAGCCTAGTGGTTGGGTCAAGGTACTTCAGACCAGAAGGTCAGGGGTTCAAATCCCACTAGAGGACAGCAACCTTGGGCCAGAAGGACTGGGGTTTCTAGTCCCACAGGTGCTCCTTGTGGTCTTGGGCAAGCCACTTAACCCTCCATAGCCCATGTTCCCTGTAAAATAGTTCTCTGTGTGCTGTGCTTTCCTGTCTAATCAATGTGTTTATACCTCAAAAATTTCCTGTCATGATTTGACAATTTCCAATCTGTAATCAAAAACCACTGCTGATCACTGGAAGTAGCAGTATACAAATGTATACTAAATAAATAAATAAAATAAAATTCCTAGAGGACTCTCTTGAGGTGGTGACTGGTAGGACAACTTTGCTTGTGACTCTGGCTTTTGAGCCTGATAAGTCTTTGGTTCTTCGGGCTTTATTCAGGAATTTCAATGTGTCTTTCTTGGGCTCTAAAGTATATATTTTTCCTGATCTGTCACGTTCCACCCAGTTAAGGAGGAAGGAATTTCTGGGCCTTCAACCTAGGGTCCTCTCCCTGGATGGGAGTTTTGTTTTACATTTTCCCTCTCGTTGTGTAATTACCTATCAAGAGAAAGTGTTTCTTTTCTTTGAGCCCAGTCAGCTGTTGGATTTCCTGGTGGCTAGGGAAGGTATTGTTGTGAAAACTGCTCCTTTTATGGCTGACACATAAGTCTTATCCCTGTTTAAAGTTTTTTTTTTTTCTTATATTTGTATATTTCCTGGAGCCCCCGGTAATTACCTATATAGTGGTCTAAAATTGACAAATTTTCTTTTTGAATTTTTTTTTTTTTTTATGTAATGTTACCTATTTGATATGTCATCTTATTTCTGTCATTCTTGTTATACTGGAATGTTTGAGAAAATCAATAAAAAAAAAAAAAAAAAGTAGAGGCACATTTAAACCCGGACCAAAAGTTGATGATATCCCCTCCTTACTGGAAGTGAAGCTTTTCACTAAAGACTTCACCTGAATTACACAATATGTGAGCAGGAATGCTGTGCTGAATGTTGCCTGAAGTCTGCTCATTCCAGTGAGCTATTTCAGCCTTATGGAGGGGCCGTGGCTGCGCAGAACAGCAGGAGCTTATGCTGCTCCCGTAGTTCTGTAGCTCGCTCTTCTAGGACTTCAGTGCCGGCAGTGCGGCATGAAGGGGTGATCAGACTAGTGCCATTTTGTGGCTGCTGCCAATCAGCAGCAGCCACAAAGTGGCATCTATAACCCAACTGCAGATAATGCCACCTCTTTAGGCAGCAAGTTGGGCAGCCACTTGTTCTTTGTGTTCTTTTATGTCCCCTTTCCTCTAGTTGTGCTGTTATATTCTTGTCATATTACCCCAAATTGCTGTGCTACGTCAGCCCTTCCATTTTGTTACCAACTGTGATGATGATTATGTCTGGTTTTGTTGTCCTGTCACTGTATATTATTTAATTTATTGTAAACTGCATTGCTATCATATAGAGGCCAATACAAGAATATGGAATCCGTGCACCAGAGACATCCTGACCGAGAACGTCCCCAGCCAGTGCTAATTCTGTTCCCACGATTATAGACATCCATGCTGTTTTAGAATGGAGATGGAAAAATCTTGCCAGCTGCACGTTGAACCCGCCACCATCAGACAGCTGGCGTGTACGTGCATACTATGAGGACATCCCCATATAAGCCACAATGCTAAAGACGTTCCCACCCCCATGAACAGAGATCCATATGCAACAGGAAACAGGATGGAGTAAACCCTCCCCCCCCCCCATCAAGGAACAGTGATAATGCACAACAGAGAATATGGCAACCAGACTGCCAAATTTCTCTGAGGAGGAAACCAGGCTCCTCTACAGACTGGTTCTCCTGGAGGAGGAGGAGGTGCTCCTCCCAAATGGGCACCACAGGCCTGCACTAGCTGCAGTGCAAGGGGGATGGGAGAGGATACGTATTACCCTGCCACAGTAAGTATATCCATACCAAGAGAGACATGGGAAAAGGCAACAGTGGCCAGGAAGCACAAGCACAGAGGGATAGAGAGAAACAGCTGACCTAACTAAGGGAGAGGGGCAGATTTTGCAAGGATCTGTTATGTGCAGAAAGCATGCATGTGGAGCAGTCCCAGAAGGTTGGAGACCCAGGCTAGCAGTGCCAATGAACCAACCAAATTAGAACAACAGGAAGCAAGGATCCACAATATGAAAATGCAAGTGATTCCACACAGTAGGTGCCAATGTGGTCTGTGGTCTTAACTCTCTGCCCTGTGTGCACAGGTGTCAAAGATAGAAGCTGGCTTGCTAGGCAGCAATAGGAAATGACTGGAGATGGAAAACATGCATGTCAGCATTGATGGCTGTAGCAGGATGTCCATATCACATCATCATGTCCCCACAGTGGAGCACAATGTCCCCTTAAATCTGTTAAGTCCCAGTAACAGGGACCCTAACAACAGGTTTCATACATGAGCTGGCCTGCACCATACTTCAGTTTCATTCCAGGACCATTGGAACATCTTATACCAAGCCCAGCCCCAATATCAGTTGCACTGCCCACAGTCTAGTCCAAAGAGTAGCGTGAGTCCTGTCACATGCCTTCAAATCAGACTGTGGCACTCCTGTGATGATCCATCACCACTGTTCCCTGATTAGTGTTGTGCATGACATCAAAAGTCTGTACATGGGCTGTGAAATCAATCCACGCTAAGGGCATGAGTACAGCCCATCCCATCACCCTCAATGGCCGTGCTAAGGCACTATACTCATTGTATGGGTATGGTCTCCACATTCCCCCACTATCATGAAGTGAAGGAGACACATACATGACAGATGAAGGCCATGGACCATGTGCCACATCGTGCCTAACTTTCACACACAGTCACGCTACCTCTGAGAGAAAGACAAGAGCAATGCACTCAACATATAATATGCAAAGCGGAATGCACATGCTGCACAGACTCGAGAGAGCCAGCCACGCCAATGAACAGCAACATAATACACCCAATTAACCAAAGGACAGAAAATCCCTGGATTAATGGATGAGCATTCACCCACAGGACAACACCATGCATCATGTGTCCCCTCACATTGAGGTCAATACACCATCAGTTAGTAGTGTGTATTAAAATGTCTCAATTTGAAGTAGGTAAGCCCTCTGGAGTCTGTGTAGCAGGTGCGGCACGCTGGGTAGACAATAAACTTGTATCCCTGCCCCCTCCAGCTATAAGACATGGTGTGACTGCGTTAGCTAGGTAGGCTGTACGTGTAACGTTGTCCAGGGGCGTACCCTGTCATGCATAAATGTTAACATCTATAGTGTGTTTGTTATGGCACTGTAAACCAGAAGCCAACATGACTGCTGCCCTTTGCGTGGCATCCCCTACATTGCTGAGAAGTTCACTGGCCCACCTAGGCACAGAACATAATTGCATGATGTTAAAAAATGCCCCGTTACCCATTGGGTCTGTTGAGGCTGCTGCGCCCCCCCCCCCCCCCCAATCCTGTGGTGGAGGATGCAATTGTTGCGTCTGGTCAAAGAGGCCCTCCAACATTCCAAACTATCTCTCCCTCATCCTCCCCCTGTATCACTACCTAATTTGCCTCCCAATGTCAGGAATTGCAGTAATTCCATACATATCTTGTAGTATACATCAAACTGCAATGTTGAGCTATGATGCGTGGCAGTTCATTTAAACAAAAACAACCACAGAAACATAAACATAAACTGACAGCCAATGCAAACAAAAGTAAGTAGGCCCCAACCCACATGAGCTCCAGTGGGAATTGAATCTATTTACTCTGATCACAGAGCCAGTGCCCTAAACACCATGTCACACCTCTACCCTGTGGTGTCTGCAGATCTCCTGAAGTTATGTTTGTCGGAACACCAAGCAGCTAGGGTGCCATCAAGGACAGAATGGATATGTATCAGCAAATGTGTCAAGGCCAACAACAGCCGGCAGAGGGGGGACATGAAAGAGGGGGGCAAGTTCATGAATACAGTACTATGGGAAAATGTTAAGTGATGTTATTAAATCCCAAAGGCAAATTATGCCACTGTGGACCCCTTGTGACCAGCAGTGTAATGGAAAGGCCTGACCAGAGCAAGATCAGCACCCCCTGTCACCCTGATGAAATGTAGGGTCAAGTGATGTGTCTAAGGACAGAAGGAGTGCTAGTGGGATTCCAGCCCTGGTGTTATGGTTTAATAACTTTATTTATTTTTGTGTCTTTAACCCTGTGGTGGAGAATACAATTATTGCGTCCAGTCAGATTAGCCCTCCAACATTCCAAACTATCTCCCCTATCCCCTCATCCTCCCCCTGTAGCATTACCTAATTTGCCTCCCAGTATCAAGAATTGCAGTAATTCCATACATATCTTATTTATCTAGGCTTATATACTGCTTTTCTACAAGTCAAAGCAGTGTACATTCAGGTACTGTATATATATATTTCACTTATCCTAAAGGGCTCACAATCTATGTTTTTGCACCTGAGGCAACAGAGAGTTAAGTGACTTGCCCAAAGCCACAAGGAGCACCTATAGGACTAGAAACCCCAATCCTTCCAGCCCAAGTTTGCTGTCCTCTTGTGGGATTCAAACCCCTAGCCCTCTAGTCAGAGATAACTTGCCCCAACCACAAGGTCACTCCTCCCTTATATCTTACATCAAACCATAATGTTGGCTTATGACAAGTGGCAATTCACTTAAACCGAAACAACCAAAGAAACATAAACATAAACTGCCAGCAAATGCAAACAAAAGTAAATAGCATGACCACTGAGGGTGACAGGCTGTACACGTGCCCTTAGCATGTACTGATTTCCCCTGTGAGTGTTCTAACCAAAAGGCTAATCCACCACCTGAGGTGATGGCAGTGGAGCATAAATAGGTGAGCATCTATCATGCCTGTCATAGATTGGTCACATGGTCTGTGAGGAAGACGTTGGTTACCCACAGATATACATCAGCACATTCCAAAAAGCCAAACAAATGAGAACACACTTGAATGATGAGGAGTCAATGTGGATCCATGAGGGTATGAACGTGTCTTATAGGGCCTGTTCAGCAGATGGCTCGCACAAATTGCTCACTGTTACTGAGATTGAATTCCCCTTGTTAGAACAGTTGAGGTGTGATACATACAGGTGCAGCATGACACCGCAAAGAAGACATGACATGTGGGCTCTGATGGCCAGAATGAGCAGCTAACTAAACTGGAGCAGTGGGTTCTGACCACAATATATCTAGCTGCAGAGGATGGGGTGGGACCACTGGACACATCACAGTCCTCCCAGAAGCCAGGTAGGTGAGAGTATGCCATTTCATGCCTTGGAACTCTGGTGTGGCTCCCCTCCATTGTGGCAGCTGCTGCTGCACACCATTCCATGTCACTACTGCAAAGTGTACCACAAAACAAGCAAATAATCACGTTGATCACAGCCTGTTTTTAAAGGGTATTTTTGTATAGAACATGTATACATTCATATATACAAATTTTTTTTTTAAATTTGTATTTTTCACTTTTTATGAGTTACTGTTTTTACCTCCGGGTTTTATTTTGCTCCTATTTGTTAGTGGGTTCCCTCTTTTTATATGTTGCCTTGTTTCTTGGTTTGTGTGAGGTTATGCCCACCTCCCCCCCCCCCCCATTTTTATAATTTTTATACTGTTTTAATTTGTTTACTATGTTTTATATGTCACATCATTTGCTATTTATGTTTTATGATTATTTATATTTCCATAGTGGTGTCAGATGACTGAAGTTCATATACCACCATTCTTTTTTTAGACAGTTTATTAATTTATGTTTTTATTTTAAGGATGGCTGAATGTTGGTGTTATTTATATTTTATGTTTATTTATATTTCTATAGTGCTTTTATAGGGCTGAGGGTCACATAGCATTATACATTTTTTATACAGTTTGTTTATTTTTCTACTTCGAGGATGCTTTAGCGCTGGTGGTTTATCATCTAGGGTTTGATAGGTTGAGTGGTTAATTACACCTTTTTTTATGTTATCTATGGGTTCAGTATTCCTAGTATTGCAACTATTTCATTCAATGGATTGTTAGTTGTTTTAAAACCTGCATATTATATATAGTATTTATACCCATTCCCCTTGTGCCTCCCCTTTTCCCTCCTCACCTCCGTACCCCAACCCCCCACCCCCACCCCCTCCCCTCCTCTCCCCACCCCCCTTTCCTTTTCCCTCCCCTTTGTGTCTTTGTCCCGCCCCCAGGTGTGCCCCTTCTCGTTCCCGCTCTCTGCCTTGTCCGCTCTTATATGCGCATGAGTCAGCATCCTTTTGAAGCGATTCAGAAGCGGACTACACGGCAGGTGCCATGTTGTTGAGTAAGGAAGAAAGATTATCATTTTAATTTATAATGGCTTTTTGTTTTCAGTATAATGTATGTGTGGATGTGTTCAAGGTTTTTGATTGGATATTGTAATTTATATTATGAAGTATACAGTCGGGGTGCTGTAGTTGGATAATAAAAGGTTTCCTTCGTTTTTTGACGCAAACATACCGATTTATACATCCCCTTCATTTTGCAGAATATTTTAATTTATACGTTTCATCATTTGTTAGATTATGTTAACATGATGAAATTTTTTAGAGTACATTAAACATTTGGCGTGAGTCCCATGGAGCTTGAATGCCTCTTTTTTACTTGTTCATTATTTTTAACACACGTTTCACATGTTTTGAGTTGCTATTTTCTTCGATGAAGTCATACATATGGTTCCAAAGATGTTCTATAATTTGTTAGTTCGCCAGTATTTTGCATGTTTATATATTGGCAGTGGCACTATACTTTTATTATTCATTTATGAGATATATTTATATGTATGTTTTACCCTTCTATTTTATAATATGGTCTAGTCATTTATAATATTATAATATCAAGGCCATTTGATATCTGTTATGATACAATAGTACAAATGTTATTTTCCCTTTCAAGGATAGTTCATATTATTAATGTATTAAATAAGTATATATATTTTTTATTAACAGTTTGGATTAGCTCCTTATACAATTTATAATAATTTTTAAACCATTACATTTTCAAAAGAAGGGTGATATTTTAAACTTGTACTAGGTTTGTCTGACATCTTCTATGACGCAATTACACGAATGCACTTCTCCTTGTTACATATAGTTTACATTATTTATGAGTTAAATTATTTATTAACTTTTTAATTTTTTATTCCTCATTAACAGTACATAATAGTTCTTTACACAAATATTTATGACAATATAAATAGATGATTTTGTCTTAATTTGCTCCTGCTACATTCTTGCTTGTTTCTCTCTTTTTAAGACAATCAGACAACATTTTTTATGTGGTCCTTGTTTTGTGTTCCTTTTATGGTTTTTAAATGCATTGTATCTGCAACAGGTGGCATTTTAATTTTATTGTTGGTTTTTATATTTCTAGTTCAAGGAGTTTTATTTTACAAGGGTCATAAGATGGTGTGTCCTCAATACTCAATACAGAGGTATTTATTGTAACATTGTATATGTTTATTTGTGACATCCTTTTTTAACCTTTTAACTTTTTATCATTATTTAATATATGTGTTTAGATGATATTGTCAATTGATCATTGATATGATTTTATTATTCATTTATGAGACATATTTATATGTATGTTTTACCCTTCTTATTTATGATATGGTCTAGTCATTTATAATATTCATTTATAAGACATATTTATATGTATTTTTTAATTTATAACATGTTCTAGTCGTCTGTTCTCCATCACTTTTATTTTAATATTGTATTTTTAAATGTATGTTTATGTTTTTAGCTCTTTTACCAGATCAACCCCTTGACGAAGGGTAACAAAACACGGCCTGTGTCAGGTTGGTAATGAGTCAATAAATATAAGCTCTGTCTTTTCCACTATTATCACGTTTTTGGACTGACTACTGCAAAGTCTTCCATACAATGGTTCCACTGCATGCCACATATTATCTGAGGATTTCTGGTATGTTAGGGTTCTGTGGTCCACATACACAGCCACTTACTGACAGGCTTCTGGTCACAGGGCTACCTGCACGATGCATATGTGTGGTGACATGTGCTCAGGACCACTTTTACCCATTTCCTCTGCTTTGGGCATTGTGACAGTCGATACCATCAGAGACTGTCACTCTGTTCCAATGTGCATAACTGGGCCATCTGAATAGATGTCACAGAATCAACCCTGAGGGGATTGTGGTCAGGGAATACATTGTAGATGCTATATACTGTTTGTGTCTCCATAGGTGCTGAAAATGGTGCTCAACACGGTACCGTGCTTGCCAACAGCACCATGCCTAGAGATGCAGCATCAGGTCAGGCAGCCACTGCACAGGATACTGAACAGCGGGCATACCTGGAACATGGAGATGAACTGCAAGCAGAGACTGAGAGTGTTCCTGCTGATCTGGAGATCCTGGCTCCCTTCCCAGCGCCACAGCACCACCAACATATAAATGGAGGGGAGCGACACACCAGTGGAGGGTCCTCACAACAGATACTTAGGTGTGGACAGAGGCTGCTCAGACACAGTGCTGCCCTGCAGTCAAGGGGATGGGTCCAGCTTGAACTTCTCCAGTGAAACATGGTGCAGTAGGAGAAGCAGGTTATTTTTACTGTGCGGCTAAACATCTCCATTGACAAGCTGCACATGACCATTGTGGAGGTCGTGCATGAGATGTGCAGGGTTACATCATGGCCAATCCACAACCAAGCACAGGCCAGCAGTGATGTTCAGCCTGTGGTGACAGGGCCTGCCCTTGAGAGTCATGACACCACAACATCAGGCACCTCTGCTTTGACCACGGCTGCAATATCTTGCCCCAGTTCTGCTAGTATGGCGACCCATGCCTCTACAAGGGGACATTCAGTCTGTGCCACTGCCACCACCCAGGTCTCCAATATTCTTGGCCCAGTTCCTCCTGGCATGGGGCCAGGGCTGACATTCCCACCATTCCATGAAGGGATCGGCGAGACCAGCGACCACAGTAGTGAATCATCAGAATCCAGTGAGACACTACCATCCATCACCGTGACTGTGGTGACACAGGCACAGGTGCATGTGCCCTCTGAGAGGGGGAGAGGCAAGGGGTGGGACAGGGACAGGGGCCATCGTAGGGTTATGCAACCCTGTGTGTGGCTGTGGCAATGTGTTCCTGTGAGTGAGGATATACAGTCTGTGTTGGGGGGACTGGGATGGGGGGGGCAGCACTGGTATGTTGGTTTCAGGGTCATGGAGGAGTGGGATGGATGTTCATGTACTTGGCTACAGTATGTGTGGCTGTGAGGGATGTGGGGTTGTGAGTGGGTCAGGGTGATTGTGCAGTGCATGGGTCCACAGCCTATGTGAACTGGCTGGTCTCCGTTGGATGTCTGAGCCTACACCGTTCCTTGCATGGATTGCTGTGGGTGTATTGCTGTGGTGTGGTGGGTATTGAGATCCTAGGGCATGAGGGGGCATTTACACTTTGCCCTTGTAGAGAAACAGAAAGCTACAGACACATCTAGACAACTGCCAGATCTCTCTATAGTTTCTTATTTTTCTTATCAACGGCAAAGCATCACACTGAGAGATCACTGCATCCTACAGATATGACATGTGCCCATAGCCTTTGGTTTCATCAGAGGGCCAGGGACTTATCCACCCTTTCTAGAACCCCTGATATCTTTTTTGCCCTCTACCAGGCTTCTGCAGCTTGCCATGCCAGCCCAGGGGGTCCTGGATCAACAAATATTAGTGCCGTATTGCCAGAATGTGTCAAAGGCATTTACCAAAAGGACATACTACACATCTTCCTTATTAGGGATACTCTCTTGACATAGCAGCCTCTGCCTCCCTCACCATGCATACATATCATATCCTGCCCTTGGTGGAGGTAATTGCTGGGAACATTTCTATTGGTGTAGCTATTCTACTGGAACTTGTGTGGGTTGCACACTGCCACACTGTGTGTTGCTGGGAATTAAACCCATGTTTCTCTGTATACAAGGCAGTACTGTTGCCACTGCACTATAGCTCTGCTCCATGATGTGCATGGGTATCGTCAGCAATAGCTCACAGTGCAATGGTGGCACATAGATCATGGGAGTGCCACATCACAACAGGGAGTCACATGTGCCTTTGCAGAGGGTGCCATCCTTGGCACTCTCTCCACTCATATGAGGTCTGTCCTTTCACGGGGTGCATGGTATCATTTTCTGTTGAGCGTCTGACACATTCCACAAACTCTTTGGTGGTCAGTTGTATCCTGTGCTCTGACTCTCTCTACTTGGTCCTGGATTCTTGCTTGGGGGAGCCACAGTGTGGCATTGGAGGCCTGTGTTTGTGTCTATCATCTTGCATGGCTTGTCTGGGCTCCTTGGAGCTGTCACATCACTGTGGACTCTTTGTTGACCTCGTACTTTTGTCCATCAGGTGCTCTGTGGTGCTCAGCGCACTTTCTGATTTTGGACACATGGGTTAGTATGTGCTCACAAATGTGGAATCAGAATCATAGAAGGCTAGATGGGGATCAGCTTTCCGGACATGGCTGTATTTTTAGATCAGGATCATAGAAGGCAAAACAGTGATCGGCTCTTTTGGACATTCCCATGCTCATCGTATTCTGTGAAGCTGCACGTCCCCAATTGTGCCTGTTTTAAGTGTCGTCATGCCTTCACTGTCATTATGTGCATCATCTCTATTCTACAGTGTCTAAACTGCAGTGCTGAGTGTCAGTATGTTGATGATGGCATGTTAGCTTTGCTACAGCTGATGGCTGACAGTTACTGCACATTGCCAGGCATTTGTACATTTCTGAATGCACATACTGTCATATCTTTGGCACTTTGGGGCTTGCATGTGGTGCTATGTGGCACAGATTTCTGTGCTTGACAGCCACAATTATTGGCACAAAATGGGCCCTCCTGATGCATGCACAACACAAAGCACAGACATCACATTCACTCACTGCATGTTTCCTCTTCCTAGTGCAGAATGACGGATTTTGGCATGGGCTCACGCACATGATCGCATTTGATTTAATTAGTGGAGGAGGGATAGTAAGGAAATCCACAGCACTACCTTTTAACTTTCGAAAGGGAGACTATGATAAAATGAGGAAAATAGTTAAGAAAAAAACTAAAAGGAGCAGTTGCAAAGGTTAAAGACTTACATCAAGCTTGGGTGCTGTTGAAAAATACTATCTTGGAAGCCCAGACCAGCTGTATTCCACACTTCAAGAAAGGTGGAAGGAAGTCCAAAAAACTGCCAGCATGGTTTAAAGGTGAGGTCAGAGAAGCTGCTGTTGCCAAAAAAGCATCTTTTAGGAAATGGAAAAAAAGAGCCAAATGACGAGACCTGGAAACAGCATAAGCACTGGCAAGTCAAATGCAAGGCATTGATAAGGCAGGCAAAGGGAGAATTTGAGAAGAAGCTTGCTGCGGAAGCAAAAACGCAAAATAAAGACTTTTTTAAGTACATTCATAGCAAAAAACCTGTGAGAGAGTCATTTGGTCCATTAGATGATAGAGGGGTAAAAGGGGCACTAAGAGGCGACAAGGCGATATTGGAGAGACTGAATTAATTCTTTGCTTCGGTCTTTACTGAGGAAGATGTAGGGATGTTACCCATGATTGAAGTGGTATTTAAAGGTGCAGAAGAATTGAAGGAAATATCGATACATCGGGAAGATGTATTACAACTATTAGATAAACTGAAGAGCAGCAAATCACCTGGGCTGGATGGTATACATCCAAGGGTGTTGA
The DNA here is from genome assembly GCA_033557465.1 of Ichthyophis bannanicus. NCBI lineage: Eukaryota > Metazoa > Chordata > Amphibia > Gymnophiona > Ichthyophiidae > Ichthyophis > Ichthyophis bannanicus. The sequence continues at coordinate 994,186,960 of CM066033.1, read as the reverse complement.
AAGAACTGAAATATGAGATTGCAGACCTGCTATTAGTAGTCTGTGAATTTTCATTAAAATCATCTGTAATACCTGAAGATTGGAGGATCGCCAATGTAACACCAATTTTTAAAAAGTGTTCCAGGGGTGATCTGGGAAACTACAGACCGGTGAGCCTGATGTCAGTACTGGGAAAAATGGTAGAAACCATCATAAAGAATAAAATTACTCAGCATGTAGGTAGTCATGGCCTAATGGGAGACAGTCAACATGGCTTTAGACAAGGAAGATCTTGTCTTACTAATCTGTTATGTTTTTTTGAAGATGTGAATAAACAGGTGGACAAAGGTGGACTTCAGTCAGTCAGAAATAACATAGAGTAATTCGTGATGAAAACAATGAAAGGGAGATATTCTACCACTTCTACCAGTTAGTTCCCCCAAGTCCACGAAGAATCAAAATAATGAATCTACTTATATTATCTACACAAAAGAATGTATATAGTTAATCAAATTCATGTATGTTAACATGTTTCCCTCCTCTATCTTGTATTTAGTTTTAGTTTTTCTATCCCTATTTTTTGAGTTATCCTAAACAATTCTTATCTTTTAATGTTCAAATGTTATGATCCTACTGTTTTATGTAACTGCTAATCTTTGCAGAGTTAATTGTTAACTGTAAACCGCTGCTGATCACTGGAAGGAGCGGTATAAAAATGTGCTCAAATAAATAAATAAATAATAAATAAATGTGAGCCGGTTGATATAGTGTATCTGAACTTTCAGAATGCCTTTGACAAGGTCCCTCATCAGAGACTTTTGGCAAAACTAAAAAGTCATGGTATAGGAGGCAGTGTACTATTGTGGATCAGGAACTGGTTAAAAGATAGAAAGCAGAGGGTAGGGCTAAATGGACAATTTTCCCAATGGAGAAAGGTGAATAGTGGTGTACCCCAGGGATCTGTGCTGGGTCTGCTGCTTTTTGACATATTAAATGACCTGGAAAGGGGAATAACGAGTGAGGTTATCAAATTTGCAGATGACACAAAACTATTTAAAGTTGTTAAAATCCAAGAGGATTGTGGAAAATTGCAAGAGGATCTTCATAAATTGGAAGAATGGGCATCAAAATGGCAGATGAAATTTAATGTGGACAAGTGCAAAGTTATGCACTTAGGTAAGAACAACCCAAACTATGGTTACCCGATGCAAGGTTCCACATTAGGAACCATCACCCAGGAAAAAGATTTAAGTGTCATTGTGGATAACATGTTAAAACCCTCGGCCCAGTGTGCAGCAGCAGCCAAGAGAGCAAATAGAATGCTAGGTATCATAAGGAAAGGAATGGAAAATAAAACAAAAGATATTTTAATGCCTCTATATCGTTCCATGGTGAGACCGCACCTTGAAGATTGTGTGCAGTTCTGGTCGGCGTATCTTAAAAAGAATATAGTGTTATTAGAAAAGGTTCAGAGAAGAGTCACCAAAATGGTAAAGGGGATGGAAGGATACTCCTATGATGAAAGGCTAAAAAGGTTAGGGCTCTTTAACCTGGAAAAGAGACGGCTGAGGGGAGATATGATAGAAGACTATAAATTAATGAACGGAGTGGAACGGCTAAACGTAGATCAATTGTTTACATTATCAGAATATAGAAAGACTAGGGGACATACAATGAAGCTACAGGGTAAACTATTTAAGACTAATAAAAGAAAATATTTTTTTCACTCAACGTGTAATCAAATTCTGGAATTTGTAGTAAAGGCTGTTAGTGTAGCTGGGTTTTAAAAAAGGTTTGGACAAGTTCCTGGAGGAAATGTCCATAAACCATTATTAATAAGGGACCCAGGATATCAATGCTTGACCCAGTACAAACATTGTGGAACCTGTGTCTTTTGGGGAAACTGCTAGGTACGTATGACCTAGATTGGCCACTGTTGGAAACAGGATACTGGGCTTGATGGACCTTGATCCGACCCAGTATGGCATATCTTATGTTCTTATGTTCTTGCACTATACATACATACAGATGGGGACCTGACAGATGTTATCAGGCATGTATGATGGGATATGTGTGTGCACACATGCTTTGCATCTCAACATACATGTCGGTAGCATTACTCCTTAGTTATTTGTGCATTGGTCAGATCAGTAAGCAGTCGTGGCTTTGCTACATATGGACCATTGGTTATCAGGTATGGTCCCTTATAGCTACATGCCTCAACATATCCTTATCAGGTGTAGGAACCAACAGATTGAGGGCATGCAAAGCACAGTTACTTACCTGTAACAGGTGATCTCTGGGAACAGCAGGAATATGTCTTCACATATGGGTATCGTCGGTACCGATGGAGCCTGCGCGGGAACGCTCCCCAGCATCCAGTAAGAAAGCTTTTGGACCATTGGTACTATCTAACCAACCGACAGCAACTGATCCGCACCAAAACCTCCACCTCATCCCCCTTCCAGCAACATCAAGGAGTACCACAAGGATCCACACTATCAGCCATGCTTTTCAACATCTACCTCCGTCCACTCTGCTCAGTCATACGCACTCACAATGTCAACTTCCACATATACGCCGACGACATAATGCTCTACGCCCCAATTACAACCACGGACCCAACAAACGACCAGCTATCAACCTGCTTCACCGACGTATCCAACTGGCTACAAGAGAACAACTTATCCATTGACATAAAGAAGACCGAAGCCCTTATAGTGACAAAAGACCCAGACTTCAAACCACCCACTCACCTCACCATGGGAACCACGCAAATTCGAGTACAACCACACATAAGATATCTCGGCATTATCACTGACCAAGCCCTAACTCTTAAGCAACAAATCAACAAGACCACGAGAACTGTATTCCACAAGGCGAAAAAGGTACAAGGCCTCCGACCCCTCCTCGAACCACAAGACTTCAGGACAGTAATGCAAGCTCTAACACTCCCTCATCTGGACTACTGCAACATAATCTACCATGGCGTACCTGCCACACAGACCAATCCCCTCCGAACTGCCCTAAACACCACGGCGAGAATAATTCACAATGCAAGGAAACAAGACCACATCACCCCAATTCTGAGGGACCTTCATATTCTCCCCATCGAAGCAAGAATCAAGTACAAAACTCTTCTACTCACCCACAAAACCATCCACCAAACACAGGGCACCCCACTCCGCGCCCTACTGCCTCGCCCAACCCACAGCAGAATAACCAGACAATCCTCCAACAGCTCCGTTGCCATCCCCCACAAAAGAACCAAAGCAACTCAATGGACCTGCAATAGAGACTTTGAACTCTATGCCCCATCCCTCTAGAACTCTCTACCAAACCACATCAGGAACATCGGTGATCTCCCATCATTCAAAAAGCAGCTAAAAACCATCCTATTCCAAGAACATCTCTGAATAGGAACCCCCCCCCCCCCCTATTTCTCTCCAAGATCTCCAAACCAGTGACTATGCTATCTTGTCAGTCTCTATGTTCACCCCAAAAATCATCAATGTTGAACCCCCAGTGATGCCCCCCCCCCCATTTGATTCCCCCCCCTGGTTATATGTCCCACCGCTTTGACCCGGTGAAAAGCGGGATATAAATACAGTTAAATAAATAAATTAAATAAATAAAATTTGGGAGCATCCCACAGCGCCTGCGCGCTGCCTTCCCGACTTTCCCAACCGCCTCTCTCCAGTTCGAGTTTTAAAGCTGAGACAAAGAGAGAGAGAGGGAATGAAAGATAGATAGAGAGATACAACTCCTAGGGGATGTGGGTGGGTTGTGAAGACTTGTTCCTGCTGTTCCCAGAGATCACCTGTTACAGGTAAGTAACTGTGCTATCTCCAGGAATAAGCAGGAATGAGTCTTCACATATGGGGACTCCCTAGCTGCAGATGCCAGGGGAAGACCCCAGGTTGTGTGTCCTTGAAAAGGACTCTACTCCCCCCCCCCCCCCATGGATCTCTGGCATCCAACCAGGGTAGGTGGGCAGGAGTTGATTAGGAATGGAAGAGGTGTTTGAGAACAGCCTGACCAAACAAGGCATCCCGGCGGGAGTCCTTGTCCAAGCAGTAATGGGCTGTGAAGGTATGAACCGAGGCCCAGGTGGCCGCTCAACAGATTTGGTCGATGGACACAGAGTTTAGATGAGCCATTGAGGCTGCCATGGCTCTCACATTGTGAGCTGCGACATGGCCCTCCAGAGAAATGTTTCTACTCTGGTAGGCGAAAGAAATACAATGAGCAATCCAGTTGGACAGTGTTCTCTTAGAGACTGGACATCCTAAATGAGAAGGATCAAAAGCAGCAAAGAGTTGAGAAGACTTTCTATGTTGCTGTGTGCTTTGTAAGTAAAAAGCAAGAGCTCTCTTACAATCCAAGTTATGAAGATTCCTCTCTGCATTTGATGCATGAGGTCCTGGAAAAAAGACAGGTAAATATACCTCTTGATTCAGATGAAAAGGCGAGACCACTTTAGGCATAAAGTGTGGATTGGTCCTGAGGACTACCTTATCATGATGGAACCTTGTATAAGGTGGATTAGCCACCAAAGCTTGCAACTCACTGATGCAGCGTGCTGAGGTGACTGCAATGAGAAAAATAACCTTCCAAGAAAGAAATTTCAAGGAGGTGGTGGCTAAAGGTTCAAAGGGTGGCTACATAAGCTGGCCAAGAACCAGGTTTAAGTCCCATGCCACTGGAGGTGGTCTAATGGGAGGTTTAGTTAAAAGAAGGCCTCTCATGAATCTTGCTATAAGAGGATGAGAGGAAATAGGTTGTCCATTGAGAGGCTTGAGGGACGCTGCAATAGCACTCAAATGGACTCTTACTGAATTCGTTTTCAGACCTGCATGGGATAGATGCAGGAGATACTCTAGTAGAGAATTCAGAGGTATTGCAAGAGGGTTTAGACCTTTCCCTGAACACCAAATGGTAAATATTTTCCATTTGAAAGCATAGGAACGTCTAGTAGAAGGCTTTCTAGAGGCATGAATAACATCTCTGACTTGCTGAGAGAGATGAAAATCTTGAAGGTCTAGGCCCTCAGCAACCAAGCCCTGAGATGGAGCGACTGGGGGTTTGGGTGCCACAAAGTTCCCTCTTCCTGGGACAGAAGGTCTGGTGCAGAGCCCAAGTCCAGGGAAGGAGCTTGAGAGAGATGCAGAAGTAGAGGGTATCACACTTGGCGTGGCCAATGTGGTGCTATGAGGATCATGGTCCCTTGATCTCTCTGAAGCTTGAATAGTGTCTTGGGAATTAGGGGAATTGGTGGAAAGGCATAAAGGAAGTCTTAACTCCAGTGAAGGAGGAAGGCATCCTTGGCCTGAACTCCCTGACACGGAATTCTGGAACAGAACCGGGGAAGTTTGGCATTCCACGGACTTGCAAAGAGGTCTATGTCCAGGGTTCCCCAAATTCGAAAGATCCTGGCTACATGGTCCATGTGGAGGGACCACTCGTGTGGAAGATATACTGAGATATACTGCCAGAAGATGGATGTGAAGCTCTCTGGCGAAGGCCCACAGTCGCAAAGCTTCGTTGCAAAGTGACAGAGAGCCAGTCCCTCCCTGCTTGTTTACATAGAACATGGCTACTTGGTTGTCCGTATGGATGAGGACTGTCCTGTAGCTGAGCAGGGAATGGAACAATCTGAGAGCTAAGAATATTGCTCTGAGTTCCAAGAGATTGATATGCAGAGAAGTCTCCTGTGGAGACCAGATGCCCTGGGTGGAGAGATCCTGCAGATGAGCTCCCCAACCCATTGGAGAAGCATCTGTTGTCAGAGTTGCTTGGGGTAGCGACTGCTGAAAAGGGGACCCCAGCTTCAGATTTGGGGGGGACTTCCACCACTGGAGAGACCAAAATAGGCGACTGGAGTTTGCTATTTTGTCTGACAGGCAACCTGATGCCTGAGTCCATTGGGTGGACAAAGTCCATTGAGCTGCCCTCATGTGAAGGCGAGCATATGGAACCACATGCACGGTGGATGCCATGTGGCCTAGTAGTTGTGACATCTCTCGAGCAGTTAAATGGGACTTTAACTGTATCTGGGAGGCTAACTGCACCTAGCGTAGGCAACGGGCCTGAGGAAGATAGGCCCTTGCAGTTGTGGTATCCAGCAAGGCCTCTATAAACTCCAGAGACTGAGTAGGGGTGAGATGGAATTTTGGGATGTTTATTACCAGTCCCAAATACTGAAGGACACGCATTGTGCAGGTTAGAGAAATCTGAGCCTCTGACTGGGATGGAGCTCAAATGAGCCAGTCGTCCAGATATGGGAAAACGAAAATTCCTAGAGTGCGTAGAAATGCAACTACTACTGCCATGCATTTCGTGAACACCCTTGGTGCAGAGGCCAGACCGAAAGGAAGCACCCTGTATTGGTAGTACTTTCCTTGAAAAAGGAACCGAAGGAACCTTCTGTGTGTTGGATGGATGAGGACATGGGTGTACGCATCCTTGAGATCTAGAGAACAAAGCCAGTCCTGACTCTGAAGGTATGGCAGCAGAGTACTGAGAGAAATCATCTTGAATTTCTCTTTGAATAGAAACTTGTTCAATTCTCTGAGATCTAATATGGGTCTGTAGCCCCCTGTTTTCTTTGGAATAAGAAAATAAGGGGAGTAGAACCCTGAGCCCTGTTGAAGAAGGGGTACTTCTTCTATTGCCCCTTGGGCAAGAAGGGTAGCAATTTCCTGACCCAGAAGGTTGAGGAGAGATGTTGGAGAATTGAACTGTCTCACCATGGTGTGGGGAGGAAGGTTTAAGAAATGAAGCTTGTACCCTTCCCTTATAATGGAGAGGGTCCATTGCTCTGCTGTGATTTGCTCCCATCTGGGAGCAAAGTAAGCCAACCTTCCTGGAATGGTGAGGGGCTTTGGTTCTTCCAGAGCCAGAAAGGCTAAGTTCTCTAGTTGCAAGTCAAAGGCCCTGAGGAGGCTGAGGCTGCTGGGCCGAGGAAGGCCTGGCAGCCTTTGACTTGGCCTGTTTAGGTGGTTGCTGACGCTTTGCAGCAAAACGACCTGCAGAAGATGCCTGCTGACCATAAGCAGGATAGTATCTTCCCTTTTTAGAAAAAGTTGTCTTTTTGAACAATCTTTTCTTAGCAGGAACAGAGGTAGACTTTGACAGTCGATCCAAAGCAGAGTTCTCAGCATCCATCTGAGTGGCCTTTGCTTTCCAATCCCTGCCAAAAAGGTTTTCACCTGTACAAGGAAGATTTCCCAGTTCATCTTGAACCCAAAGTTCCAAATCAGAGGCTTATAACCAAGCAATTCTGCGTGCACCTATGGCAATAGCCAAGGCTCTGCTTACACACTCAAAAGAGTCAAAGGCTGCACGGTTGGAAAATTTGGAAACATCTTGGGCATGTTTAAGCCAAGTGAGAAATTCCTGCCTTTTATCTTCTGAAATAAAAGGAGCTAAAGTCTGCAGATGATCTGTGAGTTCCTTTAGAAACATCCCCATATAGAGACTATAGGAGTTGATTCTGCAGAAAGCATATTAGCTTGGAAAACCCTTCAGCCAAAAGCATCAAGGGTCCTGCATTCACGTCCTGGAGGACTAGATGAGTGTCTCTTTGCACTCTTTATTTTCCTCATGGCAGACTCTACCACAATAGAGTGGTGAGGAAGCTGAGACTTATGAAAGCCAGGACAAGGAGGGACACGGTACATGGTGTCTAATCTATGAGAATGAGGAGAGGTGGTAAGAGGAGTCTCCCACATGCTCAACATGAGATCATAGAGAATCTCATGAATAGGTAAAGTGGCTGCTTCTTTAGGAGCCTTAGGATATTGCAAAATATCCAGTTGCTTGGCTCTAGGCTCTGACTCAGGGGCCACCGTAATGGAGAGGCCCCTAGCCACTGCCCTAATGAAGTCCTGAAAAGACAAGTCTTCTGGAGGAGACCTTCTTCGTTTTGGAGAATCAGACTCCTGAGGAAGAAGTACCGGTGCCTCGACAGAAGCCTCCGACTCATCAGAGTCTTCGGAGGAATCGAAGTATTGCCTGTCTGGATGCTCCTGTAAAGCCCGATACGCGTACCGAGTGGGATCGACATCGGGAGTAAGCGGTACCGATTCGGTACCGATGGGCATCATAGGACAGGGTACCGTTGCAGTCGACACCAAGGCCGATGTCGATGCAACCGGTACCGGCACCGGGAACGATGCTGGTGCCGGAGCCGGTACCGGCAACGGAGATTGTTGCGGTACCAGAGGCGTCGAAGCCTGCATGAACGCCGTTAGGGTGCGCTGCATGGACAGGATCTTCTGATCCATCAACGCCACCAGAGTCTGGATGTCGGTACCAGTGGAAGCCACCGGTACCCCAGAACACGGCAACAGGTGATCGGTCGAGGCCAAGCCATCGATGTCAACCTGTGACCCCATAGACAATGCTTTGGAAGCCGGAACTTCCCGCCGGGGTAATTATGCCAGTGCGGAATCCTCGAGGACAAGCCCGGAGGCATCTCGATGCTTAGAGGGAGATTTGCCCTTCGAGGACCGGCTAGATTTATGTTTGGTTACCTGAGATCCATGGGAGGAAGAAGAAGCCCTGGAAGACGTCGATGCCACCGAGGCTGCATCAGAGGGAAACAGGGTACTGAGCTTAGCTGCTCGGTTTTGCCGACCTCTTTTAGACATCATGGTACAGGACACACAATCTGTGATGGAATGGTCAGGACCCAAACATTTTAAACACCAGTCATGGGTGACAGAAATAGTACCGCCACACTTCGTGCACTTCTTGAACCCAGAAGCGGGCTTCTCCATGAGGAGAAAATATGTTCAGGCGCCGAAAATGCACAGTTGAAAAAGAAAAGGGTTTGTTTGTTTTTTTAAAGAAAGAAAAGAAAAGACCGGCGGTACCGGTCTGACGTCGAAGAAGGCAGACGTGACACAGAAAAATAAAGAATTCTGCAGTGACAGGAACACGACCTGCTGGCTCTGCGGAAAAGAAGAACTGGAGAGAGGCGGTTGGGAAAGGAGGGAAGGCAGCACGCAGGCGCTGTGGGATGCTCCCAAAAGCTTTCTTACTGGACACTGGGGAGCGTTCCCGCGCAGGCTCCGTCAGTACCGACGATACCCATATGTGAAGACTCATTCCTGCTTGTTCCTGGAGATCAGTGCAAACAGCAGATATATATGTCCCAGTGCACCATCACCAGCAGTACAAATGTGATCTGCATTTCCCAGCCACAAGGGGAGCATTGCCATATGCACTCACATATTATAGGTATATACACGGTTCCATTATCAGAACATGTGAAATGTTGGGGTACTCTGGCTTGGATCCATTTGCACAAACAGCAGTTGTCAGCATTGCCCAACTAAACACTTGCTGTTCATGATTCTGTAGGTGTCTGTATTATTCTTTCCTTACCGTACATACCTCCCTGATCTCTGCATTCTATTCTTTACCTCTGCATCTGGTTTTCCCCAGGACTGGTGACACACTAGTCCATGACATACTTGTCAGATCCATTCATCTTATATGGGATGTTTTGGAGAGCAAGGCAGTAAAGTATCTATGTCCTCCTCTTATTCCACAAGACTTTGACTTTAATACTTTGGACACATCATGTGAAGAGAGAGACCATTAGACAAAGACATTATGCTTGGCAAGATAGAAGGTAAACACAAAAGAGGAAGGCCAGCAATGAGATGGATCGATACAATAACAACAGCTACGGGTACCAGTCTGTCAACAATGAGTCGCCTGACTGAAGACTGAACACAATTTAGGACAACTATCCAGAGGGTCACCATGAGTCGACACCAACTCATGGCACTTAACAACAACATGGACGTATAGCTGAAAGGCCACAGACATACACAGGCCTTCCCTGAATATGCTTGATACATCTCTGTGGCTCCAATTCCACTTGCTACTACCCACATACTGAGATGCCCGTACTAGTGCCAGATACATCTAGGTACAAGTTTTTCAGGATACCGCGTTGGACATTTTCAAGTGGGAGGAGTGGCCTAGTGGTTGGGGCAAGGTACTTCGGGCCGGAAGGTCGGGGGTTCAAATCCCACTGGAGGACAGCAACCTTGGGCCGGAAGGACTGGGGTTTCTAGTCCCACAGGTGCTCCTTGTGGTCTTGGGCAAGCCACTTAACCCTCCATAGCCCATGTTCCCTGTAAAATAGTTCTCTGTGTGCTGTGCTTTCCTGTCTAATCAATGTGTTTATACCTCAAAAATTTCCTGTCATGATTTGACAATTTCCAATCTGTAATCAAACCGCTGCTGATCGCTGGAAGTAGCGGTATACAAATGTATACTAAATAAATAAAGTGCTACACGTCCAGACCACTTGTCCAGATGGCTTATTCATGCTCTGGAATGACCTCCATAGTATATTAAATGTGGTATTTCAAATACCCCTAAAAAAATTATAAATACGAGGTGTGACAAAAAAGAAACGAGACTGTGGCAGCCACGTCCATGACTCAATGCCAATTGGCTAACCAATTATGTCATTGTGTTGTGCAACATCTCGCCACTATTCTGCTATAATACTTTTCATCTCTCTCACTCTATTTTTCTTTTTCAGGTTTTTTTGTAGCACACTGCTCCATTGCTTTGTCGCACAACTGGAGGTGGCAGAAATATGGAGCAAAGAATCAACTTGAAATTTCTGGTTAAGTTGGAGAAGGGCCAAACTGAGTGTCTCCAACTTCTCTAGAAGGCTTATGGAGAAGATGTGATGTCAAGGCCATGAGTCTTCGAGTGGCACAAACGCTTCAAGACTGGCCGCAAGGAGGTGGAGGATGACCCCCAAGTCAGGACAGCCTTCCACGACAAAGACAGCTGAGAACATTGACAGAGTGAACCAGCTGGCGAAGAGTGATCGCAAATTGATGGCGCGGATGATAGCTGAGAAGTTCAGCCTGAACCGGGAGTCAGTGCGGACCATCTTGGTGCAGGAGCTGTGGATGCAGAAGGTGTGTGCCAAGATGGTGACCAAGTTTTTAGCGGACGACCAGAAGGAGTACCGGGTCAATGTTTGTCGAGACTTGCTAGAGAAGATCGGAGAAGATCCAGAGTTCGTTGGCTGAGTCTGGATCTGAGGAAACTGCTAGGTACGTATGACCTAGATTGGCCACTGTTGGAAACAGGATACTGGGCTTGATGGACCTTGGTCTGACCCAGTATGGCATATCTTATGTTCTTATGTTCTTATGAGTCATGACAGGAGACGAGACTTATGTCTTCCAGTACGACCCTGAAAGCAAGAGACAGAGCTTGCAGTGGAAGACTCGACTGTCACCCAGACCCAAGTAGGCGCACATGGCCAAATCAAGGATCAAGGTCATGCTGATCGCATTCTTCGACCAGAAGGGAGTGGTCCATCATGAGTTTGTGCCTAACGGTCAGACAGTCAACCAGCACTTCTACCAGCATGTCCTCATTCACCTCCATGACTGGGTTCGGCGCAACAGGCAGACTCTGTGGAGAGACAAGTCATGGCTGCTCCACCACGACAATGCGCCCACACACACCGCACTCAGTGTGAGGCAGTTCTTGGCCAACAAACAGATCACAGCTCTTGACCACCCTCCTTATTCCCCAGATCTCACACCGTGTGACTTCTGGCTCTTCCCCAGGTTGAAGACTGTGCCCAAAGGAACTCATTTTGCCTCTGTAGAAGACATCAAGGTCACTGTGACGAGGGAGCTGAGGGACCTCAAGGTGGAGAACTTTACCAAGTGCTTCCGTACGTGGCATAAGCAAATGCAGGAGTGCATTAACTCTGGGTGGGGATTACTTTGAAGGGGACAATGCATAATTTCTCTGTAGATTTTGTAATAAAACAATTATGGAACAGTCTCATTTCTTTTTTGTCACACCTCGTAAGAGCAATATTCAGTCAGCTGCAGCTCTACAAATATTTTTTGTTGACCACCACAAAGCTCTATGCATTATTGTAGGAATGTTTTGGGATATTCTGGAGTGTAGACTAGATATTCATTGTATAACTGTGATTTTCAGCTCTCCGACAGTAGTATGTTAAAGACGCTAAACTAGTCATAATTGGAACTGCTTTTTTCAGTATTTTTTTCTGATGAAACCTTGAATATCCTTGGACAGCTTTGGCAGTCCTACTCAGAACTCTTCTTTTGTTACTTTCATTTCACTGCAGCACTTAATATAGTTAGCATGTCACCCATGTGATAGCTTTTCAAGCACAGCCAGCATATGAAAAGGTGGTACAGAGAAAGAGATAGAGAAGGCAGCTCCAGGCTCAGTCTCAGCCACAGCCACAGTCACAGCCACTGTGCAGGAAAATGAGTTACAAGACCCAAAGGATTCATAGGCCAAAGGTCAGTTTTTTGGAGCTGACAGAGGAGAAGGTCTTTAGCAGATTCAGATTTAGTAGGGAAACCATCACTGAGCTCTGTACTATAGACCTGAGCAGTTATGCCTTGCCACTTCACATGAAAGTGGCAACAGACATGACCTTCTTGGCTATTGGTAGTTTCCAGAAAATCACTGGGGTCAGCACAAGCATCACACAGTCAGTCATCTGCTGTTGCATTGATACTTTCCTGTGATCTCTGCTAAGAAGGATGCATGATTTTGTGGTCTTCCCATACACAAAAGAGCAAAGCGAACATATTTATTTATTTAACAGCTTTTATATACCGCACTCTTCGTCATCAGCGCGGTTTACATTTTAACAAATTGTTCTTAAGCATGAACATATGTTAAGTTTACAGATAACAGGGAATGAACATGGATAACTGGGGTTAAATAGATAACAAGAATTCAAACTATTTACAGCAAGAAATCATATGTTTATAGTTCTAAGGCTTGGGGCTCTAAGAGGATTTGATATGGGGTGAGAAATGAAGATGGGGGTGTACTTGACTAACCATGATCATTGGTTCGTGTTGGGAGGGAATGCCTTAGGGAGTTCATACTCTGAGGGAAGTGTTGTAGGAAGAGGTGTGTTTTTAGATCTTTTCTAAATTGTGAGAGGTTCTTTTGTGATCTGATGTTGGGTGGTAGCATGTTCCAACATCTAGGGGCAAAGGATGAGAATGCTCTTGTGCTAGTTGTCTGGTTGAATTTTGCTTGGGATTTTCAGATCACTAGTGTGTTTTCTTTTGTGGAGCGTCGGGATCTGGAACTTTGTGAGTAATGCAGGAGGTCAGATAAAGATGATGATGAGATTTGGTGAATTGCCTTGAATGTGATGAGGAGGGCTTTGTATAAAATTCTATATGATATCGGGAGCCAGTGAAGTTCGAATAGGATAGGAGTGATATGATGACTCCTTGGGGCTCTGTATAGAACTCTGGCAGCCGTATTCATGGCCAATTGTAGAGGATTAAGCGTACTCTTGGGTAGGCCCTGTAACACAATATTAGCGTAGTCGAAGTGTGGGGTGACCAACGCTTGGAAGGTTGTTCGGAAGTCTTGTGGTTCAAGCATTGGTCTGAGGTGTCGTAGAATTCTGATCTTGTGATAGATGGCTTTAACTGTATTTTTTATATGATCTTTGAACTCAAGTCGCTGGTCGAGTATAATGCCTAGGTAACGTATAGTTGATTTGAGTGGTAACTCGACATCTCTTGTTCTTAGAGTTGGTGGGGGTGAGAAGTCTTTGTTCCTTGTTACAATCAAAACTTCCGTTTTTTTAAAGTTAATTCGGAGGTTTTGTGAGAGCAGCCAGTCTGAGATTACATTGAAGCAGGTAGTTAGTGTGATATAGTCGGGTTTCAATACGTTGACTGGTGGGAATAGTAGCACATCATCTGCGTAGATGAGGCAAGATGTTCCAAATGACCGGGCGATGTTGCAGATGGGCTGCATATAGATATTAAATAGCAGGGCTGAGAGGGAGGAACCCTGTGGTACACCTTGCTTCTGTTGGAAAGGCATAGATGTATTGTCACCCGTCCGGACCTGCTGCCAGCAGTCTTCCAGATAAGATTTGCACCACTTCCAGGCCATTCCTTGAATCCCTTTTTCATGTAGTTGGTTAAGCAGCTTAACATGGTCAACAGAATCGAAAGCTGCTGCAATGTCTAGGAAGATCAATGCAACTCCATTTCTGATGTTGTCTGTTGTAGTAATAAGCGTGTTCATTAGAGAAGTTAAAAGGGTTTCAACTCCATGGGATTCTCTGAAGCCATGCTGATTTGGGTCGAGTGGAGCTTCGGAGTCAATGTGTTGTTGAATTTGCCTTAGAGTGACTTTTTCTAGTATCTTGGCTAGTAAAGGGATACTTGAGATTGGGCGGTAGGAGTCTTCTTTTTTTGGGTCGAGTTTATTGTTTTTGAGTAGTGGACGTGGGCTGGACATGGATCGTTGGGGGCAGTGGTGGCATTGATGGAGGTTATGAGTTCTTCGATTGCCTTAGGGGTTGGGGATGAGAATTTATTAAGTATGATCTGGACGTTGGAGGTTTGTGTGGGTTCACTTGTGATTGTAGTTGAGATCTTAATCATCTTGGATTGGATATAGTCAGCATATAGTTGTGGTTGTATGTGTTCATGTTGTGGTGGAGAAGGCTCACTGGTTAGGGATGTTACTAGTTGGAAGAGGTCTCTAGGTTTGTTAAGGGAGCGACTGAGGAGCCTTGCATGGTATTCTTTCCTCTTATCCCAGGTTAGTTGACGATGGGATTTCAAGTGAGTTAAGTAGGTGGATTGGTCACACAGGTTAGAGAGTGTCTCCATTTCTTCTCTAGTTTCCTTAATTGCCGTAAGGAGGTTCGAAGTTCAGAGGAGAACCATGGCGCGTTCCGTTTCTTGGTGAAGGAGGAGGTAGTGATGATTTGGTTAACTGTGGCGGTGGGCTGGGCTGATAGTCCAAGGGCACTGTTCCAGTTTGCTACTGTTTCATCAATGTTGTTAGGTATTGTAGAGAGTTTTGGAATGGTTTGAGAAGTAATAGTGTCAATGTTGAATGGTTTAAAACGTGCTGGTTTAGAGAGTGGATAAACATCCGGTGTTTTGCTTGGAAACTCCTCAGCTGGTATGGAGAATGTTATAAGATTATGGTCGGACCAGGGGACGGGGGTTGATGAGGGTTCAAGTTGATTTGGCGATTCACAGTATGATAATGGGGCGAAGATGAGATCAAGAAGATTTCCTTGTTTATGAGTTGGATCTTTTACAATTTGTTTGTAGTGTAAGTCGGTCATGGCGTCAAGGAAGGAGTTTGATACTGATGGCGGGTTGGATGCAAGGTTGAGATCTCCTAGGAGCCAGTTAGGTTTGTTGAGTTCAATGGGGTTGGTAACAAGATCAATTATGATTGACAGGTCATCAGCTGGAGCATTTGTGGCTCTGTAGATGAGGTTTAAGGTGTTAGTACTATTGGAGATCGATAGTGTATTTATATGGTCCGTGGTCTTGGTAGAGACAATGCGGTACTTTAGATCGGATCTTGCTATTATGCAAACTCCTCCTCCTCCTTTTCTGTTTTCCATGTTGCAGGTGTAAATGGAGTAGTTGGGTGGAGTAAGTTGGTTCATTATGACATTGTCAGTGTTTGAGAGCCATGTTTCTGTTATCAGGAGGATGTCTAGGTTAAGGTTTGATAATAAGTCAGTGATAGCAGACCACTTGTTTCGGGCTGAACGTGCGTTAATGAGAGCACACTTGAGATCCTGTGAGGTGTCTCTTAGATTAGGTCTTCTGGTGTTTGTTGTATCAAGAGGTACGTAGAGAAGGTAGGTATGTCTATTGTGATATGTATATTGTGGGTATTGCTGTTGGTTTTGGTGGGGTTTCCTATTCTTGTATTGGTGTATAGGGATAGGGTTAGAGTTGGATGTTAGGGCAAATGATGTGTGTAGGATACTAGAGAGGGCAGAGAGGAGGAGGAGGGTGAGTGGGATGAGGGCCATGATTTGTAGTGTAAGGATTCACAATTATTGTGAATAGGAGATTATGATAAAATTTGTGGTTATGAGTGGGGAGAGTATAGGGGGGTGAAGCTACCAATAATTGTCTAATTAAGGTACGTTGTAATATATTCAATTTACAGAATGGTTGCTGACATTAATCTTATACACAGTTCATTAAATTACAGAAGAATTACAGAGAAATAGCTGACAGAAATCCTTTTCAAAGAAACTCCAATTAAAGGATGGTTGCTGAGAATAATCCTGTTATCCGAGACTTCAATTACAGGATGGTTGCTGACAGTAAACAACGTTACATATGATGTTTAACAATGTGTAAGAAAATACATTTAGGGACAAACATTTGGGAAGTTAACAGATAATGAGGTAGATGCTGTGGTGGTGTTGGAGCAAAGCAGTTGAGAGTTACGTGTGTGGTGTACTTCTAGTAATTGATAGAGTCCAGGATGACTTACAGTTGTAGTAGTCTGCTCAGAATTATCTTTGCTGTTGATCTGTTACAGGGTGTGAATAATGCGTGCTGTTTCAGTGTTGGGTCTGGTCTCCCTTGCGTTTTCTTTGGGCATAGTCCGGTTTAGAAGGTACACGCCTAAGGGCCATGCCAAAGGGCCCTCTGGCGAGGCCCTCAGGTGCGGGCCCGCCAGGCGCGGGCGTGCCCGATCAGCTCCGGTTTTAAATATATCCAAGGGCCCCGATTGGGCACAGCAGCAGGAGGGCGGCATCGAGGTGGAGAGATGGCTCCGACCCGCTCAATCCCCTTGGGGAGAGCTCTTCAGGAGGGCCAGAGTGACGAGAGAGGCCACGCGCCCGATCGGCGCCGGTTTTAAATATATCCAAGGGCCCCGATTGGGCACAGCAGCAGGAGGGCGGCGTCGAGGTGGAGAGATGGCTCCAACCCACTCAATCCCCTCGGGGAGAGCTCTTCAGGAGGGCCAGAGTGATGAGAGAGGCCGCGCGCCCGATCGGCGCTGGTTTTAAATATATCCAAGGGCCCCGATTTGGCACAGCAGCAGGAGGGCGTCGTCGAGGTGGAGAGATGGCTCCGACCCGCTCAATCCCCTCGGGGAGAGCTCTTCAGGAGGGCCGGAGTGACGAGAGAGGCCGCGCGCCCGATCGGCGCCGGTTTTAAATATATCCAAGGGCCCCGATTGGACACAGCAGCAGGAGGGTGGCGTCGAGGTGGAGAGATGGCTCCGACCCGCTCAATCCCCTAGGGGAGAGCTCTTCAGGAGGGCCGGAGTGACGAGAGAGGCCACGCGCCCGATCGGCGCCGGTTTTAAATATATCCAAGGGCCTTCTATGCCATCAGAGTTCCTCTCAGTGTTGGGGCCATTGAATCTACCAATGTTATAGTTATAGTTACTTTTATTTGATACACCACCTATTATGTTCCATATCAAAGTGATTAACAATTCTATACAGTCAGGTACATATTTTCCCTCGTTCCTGAAGGGCTCACAATCTATGAATTTGTACCTGAGGCAATGGAGGATTAAGTGGCTTGCCCAAGGCCACAATGTGTCTATAAATCCACCAGGTCAAGATGAGAGGGCCTTCAGGAATCACACATACTCCCACTTGATGAACATGCAGGTTGTCTGTAATGCAAGACAAATAATAACTAATGTGGATGCAAGATTCCCAGGATCATTTCATGACTTTTTGTGCTATCACAGTCAAAACTGGGACAAGACTGTGCCACTGGTGAACTTAGAAATGCCTAATATGGATCTAGACACTCATACAGTAGGCCTACCCTAATGCTTGTCACCCTCTATGTAGCACACATTGTCGCTCTTACTTTCCCTCTCCTCCCTAAATGTCTCTAGTGATAAGATCATAGGGAATGGACAATAAGTCATATCAACTACCACATTCACAATTTCCCTTATTTGCCACCCAAGCTCAGTATTAAGAAGTGTTTGGAGTGGTTTTGACACATTATACTGTGGACCCTGAAATGTGTTCCTTGTGTCTCATCAACTTTCTTTTTAAACGATGCCCTACTGTCTTGGTCTCAACCAAAGGTGGTAGGAGCTAGCCACTGACTTACTCCTGTCAGACAGTCTCAAACTCAACATGAAGAAAGGTACAATAAGGTACACCAGCATTCTGAAGTGCTTCGGCATTCTGAAGTGCTCCTTCAGTTGCATATATAGAAAAAGAGAGGAACTCCTATATAGCCCACAGAAAATCTGACATCTTCACCACCTTTTATATTCTATATAGCACTGCAATACTGTGAGGGATTGCTCTCCTTGAACTCAGTACCTGACACACCACCTTGCTAGATCCAGGCACCTACAGTTGCAACTGTGGCTGTAAGGAGTCAATCTATTCACCAATTATTTTGAGAGACATTTTATAAGGATGCACCTAATTTTTGGTGCCAACAATGCTGTAAATAAATTTTGGTATTTTAGTTATCTATGCACATAAGTGGCCACATATGTTTGTCAGTGACCAACAGGAAAGTATGTACTTGTTTGCATCACGAGTATTGTCACTGTGGTAGGTAGGCGGAACATGGGCGATGGGAGCAAGTATGCATGTTGATTATAAAATACAATAATTTATGTACATATTTGCAAAACGTAGGCATAGTAATTTGCACCAACTCTAGGGCTGGTAAGTATCATGTCTTAACTTAAGGTATGTTCCCTGCCATGTCAACAAGTATTTTATAAAGTTAGATATGCATGTACTTGACTTTATAAATACACATAGAATGTGCATGTGAAAACCCATGTTAACTAAGCACAACTTTATAATATTGTCCTCTTTAAGTGCAAATATGAGTATTTATTTGCAGGTGATGAGAAACTACATATATGAAGAGACCGTGTACAGTGTTTAACACAAATTTTCCCCTCCTTCGAGCCCCTTTCCCCCTGTGCTGTGGTTTTCTTACCTGTGCACTTCTCTTCAGTGTGCAATGTCTGACATAGTGCTCCTCTTGTACTGTTCTTCATCCTTTCATGCCCCATATGGTCCAGGCAGGAACTCAACTACCTTAGCTGCCTGAGGGCAAGCAATGGGAAAGAGTAGATCCCAAGCTCAACAGCATCAGCTCCAGCTTTGGGAACCAGATAACTGGTAATTAGTTGCAGGGACAGGGAGGCAGCTATGTTGGCCAAATGGTGGATCTTCTTGGTCTGATGTTGGGCCTGTCAGGCCTGGTAATCTTATATGGTTTGCATATCCACCACCAGCTGGTAGGTAAGGTAGAATATCTCCCTTCTCATAAATTCCTCAACCTTCTCCTCTTCAGTCTCCTCAGTGGAGAAAGTTGGTGTCAGTAGTCCCAGTTTCCAAGGTCTCACATGCTCTTCACAAGACCTAAATTGTCTGGCCTGGGATACCTCCTGCTGTGACTGTGGATGTGTTTACTCCTGCTGCCCCTCAAGTGATGCTGAGTTCTGATGTTTCGATGTTTCAGCCTTTGCATCATCTGCAGGAGACAAAGGACATGAGAGAATGGCATAAGGATCACTTTTGCACAGTTTTCACAAAGAACATGACTATTATGCCCATTTTATAATCACAAAAGCTCATTTCAGGAAACTGGAAATCTGCCCTGCCTTCAGGCAACCAAAGTGGTTGAGTTTCTGCCTGGACCATCTGAAGCATGGAGGGGCTACTTTACAGCTATGCCAGATTTAGCAGTAATGGCTGTAGTTGCTAGGTAGTAGATTGAAACACTCAGTTCAATGCATTATTGCATAATCAGAGATGTCTCTATGGTAGAATGGTACTCTGGGCATAGATGATCATCACTCCATTATTCGGCATGCTGGCTGCTACCTCAGTAACACATGGATGAATATGGTGCTTGACTTCATAGCCATGATAAGTATCGGACATGTAATTATAGAGTGTTTCTTTATATACATATATGGGGTTTTTTTGCATAGATGGAGTGATTTTAATTGATTTTTCACATTTGAGTTTCACCTTTGCGTGGACTTAACACCAGGGCAGGTACAAGCATATTGGGAGCCCCAGGTGAACTTTCAGCCTTACCATTCCATCACCCAAGATTTTAATAATTAAACTCATCAATCATGATCATCTCAATGCCATCCCTCCCACAACAATCCTGTAAAAATGCATAATTGGACATCATACTTTTTTTTAAATGTGATTATCAAAAATACATTCCAAGCAATACAACTGGAAGAGAAATAGACATGGGAAAAATAATTCAAATCACTGAAGAAACCAAACTGTTACAGGAAATAACTAAGTATACCCATACCTCTCTAGCCCTACACATGAAGGGGATCCAAATAAAAATAAAATAATATTTCACAAACATAAGAGGTAAAGTGAAAAAATACCCTGCCTTGACACCATACCTATCTAATAACTGTGGTTATACCACCCAATAAACCTAGGTGACAGCTGTTAAATGAAAACTTATAAAGGTGGCAACTGGGAAGGTTTGTAGAAAACATAAGATACAGATTGTAACTTTATCAGACATTTACACAGAAATTTGAGAAAAAACAAACCTCCCAACTATATCACCCTGGGCTTCAATATCAAAAATTCCCTCCTTCTTTTCTGTGTATCTTGAGCTAAATCTGGGAAAATACGCACAGACATCACCTTAAATAGGACAGATCACTTTTTAAAATACAATTTGAGCAGCCACTCCCGATTGGAAGACAATGCCAAAGTTATCAACGTAGCAGGTGTTACCATGTCCAAAACATAACTCCAAAACATTTAAATTATCCATGGGAGGTTCTCTCCATCAGAAAATTTTGCCTCCTCAGCCACAGATTTTCCCGATGGTAAATAATAAATCCTAGTGAGAGGGAGGTGGGACTCAACTGGAACTCCCAGAATCTCAGACAAATATGCTCTAAACATTTCCCTTGCAGCGATCACCAGTGATCTAGGGAAATTTAGTAAAAGCAAGTTTGTAGCTCTAATCTGGTTTTCCAGCATCTAAGATTTATTTTTTTGGCCAATAATATCCTTAACCATAGTGTTAATATGAACTTCATTTTGTTGAACCTTGATTTCAATACCTTCCACCATTTTCTTTATTGCAGCAATATCACCCTCATTTTTCCATATAAGCACAGAGTTACTTTGTGCTAGCTTTAAAGTTTTGTTTGTTTGTGTGACCAAACAGTCATCTAACTTGGTTATGGCAGTCCAAATAGAATCCAAAGTAATATGCTCCGGACGTTCCTGAGAGAAGGGGAGAATAGCCCAGCACTCCGATCGAGCCTCTTCGTTACCTGAAGAACCCACACTCTTCTCAGACACTGAAGAGGCAGGTCAGGAACTGCTCACCAGTGTACTCTGTTCCATTCCTGAAGCCGTAATCGTTGACTCTGGCTGTTTATTGACTGCCTGACTCAATCTGGACACACTTCCTCCCCCCCCAGAGAAGCTGTCAAACCTACCGTAGGTCCTACAGTCCCAGATGAGCCCAGGCTGAGGAAACCCACCAGCAGAACAGGAGGGAATTGTAGCTCCAGCATGAGCTCACACCCTGAAGAAGACGCTGGGCTTCCCTGCACCGGCATCGACATAGCCAGGTTAATGCCAGATTCTTCTCGTTGCCCATCCTGGAGTTGAAGGTAAGAGTCTATCAGACCAACAACTGGGGAAAGACTGGAAGAGATCTCCTGAAGCTGTAGAGGATTCCCCCGTTGTTTTCCCTTCTTTTTTGGCATTATTCAGCAAGGCAATCCATGGAACTGGCAGGTCATGCAGCCATCTTGAATCCCCTAATCGGACATCATACTTTTAAATATGAAACTTTGTATGTATGTGTCTGCCAGCTTTCTGTATAGGTAAAATAAAGTACTGATGGCTCTTTGAGTTTGTGTGTCTATCAGGATCTATTGTTTTGCTTTGACTGCTGCTGTTCTTTGCAACCCTTCAGAAGCTGCTTCTCTAGGTGACCACCTAGTCTTGTCTAAAGGTTGGACCTGCCCTGTCTAATACTATTGTTTAGTTTCTCTAAAATGGACTCACAGTTTCATATTTGAGAGAAAGTACTCCCTTCTTCTTGAATTATCATAGTCCTGTTAAATATTATTCACTTCTGTATTGTTTGGGTCTAATTTTGTTTTAGGAGTATACATTCTCCCAACCCCATTGTGACCATTTTACTTTTAGTATTTACCTCAATAATGCTTAGCACTACACACTTGAGAAACATGCTAATAAGTTTTACTTGGCAGGAACTGCTTACTTCATATTTTACTTCATCCTCAGCATTGTACATATGTGCCTCGGTTTTGCACCAAGCACCTAGAAATATATGATAGCCACTTTCCTCCAGCACTCACAAATGCCTAGTCACATAGCACGTCACACCAGTGCTCAGGAAACAAGAATAAACACAAGTGAATAGAGGCTTGGATAAAGGAGAGAGAGAGGTCAGATATGTGCAATGCAGGACTAGTGACCATTGAACTTTCAAAGAGATGGGGAGACCTTAGAAGTAATCAACAATGCAATAATATTAACCATGATGTTCTGATGAACATGAACTGTCATACCCTGAGACCCCAGAGATGGTTACCTCAACAGTAGTGTGCTCATCTCCAGGTTACTCATGACCTGCTGCTGAAAGGGGGGTGGAGGAATGTTGACTCGCTGCCTCTTTTTTTTTGGCATCTTAACTGGGCATCCACAACTTCTTTTTAAGATCCTCCACATCTCAGTTGTATTGGTAAACAGCATTTACCTGCCTTGTGATGTCCTGCCAGACATGCTGTTTGATGTGGGCATCATCAGATCCAGAAAGAATTGTATGGTATTTCAGGACCAGGCCAATAGCCATTTCTGTATCCCCTCCTCCCAAACCCTTACAGAAAATTTCACCTTGTGGAAGCCGGGCCTGTTGGATGATTGCTACTATACAAAGCATTCTTTGACCGGACAGTCTTTAAATATATAAAGACAGCCATTTGCTAATGAGGCACCAATTATATAGAAACATAGGATATGCCATACTAGGTTAGACCAAAGGTCCATCAAGTCCAGTATCCTGTTTCCAGCAGTGGTTAATCCAGGTCAAAAGTACTTATCAGGTTCCTAAAAGGTTTTTTGTGGAGGAGTGGCCTAGTGGTTGAGGCAAGGTACTTCAGGCCAGAAGGTCAGGGGTTCAAATCCCACTAGAGGACAGCAACCTTGGGCCGGAAGGACTGGGGTTTCTAGTCCCACAGGTGCTCCTTGTGGTCTTGGGCAAGCCACTTAGCCCTCCATAGCCCATGTTCCCTGTAAAATAGTTATCTCCAAGTTATAATGCCCTGTTCAATGTAATTTCAGTTTGTTCAATATAAACTGCACTGATGCAGAATAGTGCGGTATATAAGAGAATGTAAATAAATAAATAGATTCCATACTGCTTATTCCAGGGTAAGCAGTGGATCTCCATGTTCCTCTTTAAAAACAATTTATGGACTTTACCTACAGCTACTTGTCCAAACCTCTTTTGAACCCAAATACACTAACAGCAAGTGGGTACATGGATAAGCACTATTATCTATGTATACAAAGAGATGGGACCAGATGGGATACACCCTAGAATACTGAGAGAACTTGGGGACGTTCTAGCAGCTCCACTGACTGACCCTTTTTAATGCCTCATTGGAGTCGGGAGTGGTGCCAAAAGACTGGAGAGAGGCTCATGTGGTGCCTTTACACAAAAGCAGAAGTAAGAATGTGGTTGAAAACTACAGGCCGGTCAGTTTAACTTCGGTGGTGAGTAAATTATTGGAAATGCTGCTGAAAGAGAAAATAGTGAGGTTCTGGAGTCCAGAGGATCACAGGATCCGAGGCAGCATAGATTCACCAGAGGCAGGTCTTGTCAGACAAACCTGATTGATTTCTTTGACTGGGTGACCAGGGAGTTGGACCAAGGGAGAGCTCTAGATGTGATGTATTTAGATTTCAGTAAAGTCTTTGACACTCTTCCTCACAGGTGACTTATAAACAAACTGAGCACCCTAGGGATGGACCCTAAAGTTACTGCCTGGGTTAGAAATTGGTTCAGTGGGAGGCGACAAAGAGTACAGGTAAATGGAGCTCACTCTGAGGAGAAGGATGTTACCAGTGGTGTGCCCCAGGGATCTGTCCTTGGTCCGATTCTTTTTAACATCTTTGTTAGTGATATAGCGGAAGGGCTGTCGGGTAAGGTTTGCCTCTTTGCGGATGATACCAAAATCTGCAATAGAGTAGACACCCAGGAAGGTGTAGATAACATGAGGAGGGAACAAGCTAAGCTTGAAGAATGGTCTAGAATTTGGCAGCTTGGATTTAATGTTAAAAAATGTAAGGTCATGCATTTGGGCTGCAGCAATCCAAGGGAGCATATAGTATAGGGGGTGAAGTACTTTTGTTCACTAAAGAAGAGCGGGACCTAGGCATGGTTGTGTCTGATGATCTTAAAATAGCTAAACAGGTAGAAAAGGTGACGGCAAAAGCTAGAAGGATGCTTGGGTGCATACAGAGAGAAATGGCTAGCAGAAAAAAGGAGGTGATAGTGCCTCTGTATAAGTCTTTGGTGCGACCTCATTTGGAGTATAGTGTGTAATTATGGAAACCACACCTTCAAAAGGATATAAACAGGATGGAGGATGGCTATTAAAATGGTTAGTGGTCTTCATTATAAAGCATATGAGGACAGACTTAAGGATCTTAATATGTACACCTTAGAGGAAAGGCAGGATAGGGGTGATATGATTGAGATGTTTAAATACCTCTGTGGCATAAATGTACAGGGGGAGAGCCTCTTTCAATTGAAAAGCAAGTTCTGCTACGAGGGGACATGGGATGAGGGTGAAAGGGGATAGATTCAGGAGTGATATGAGGAAATATTTCTTTACGGAAAGAGTGGTGGATCTATGGAATAGTCTCCCAGTGGAGGTGGTAGAGATGAGGACAGTAAATTAAGCAAAAGCATGGGACAAACACAGAGGATCTCTAAAGGAAAAAAGGGGACTGTTGTAGTTGTTGATATGGAAGGACAGACTAGATAGGCCATTTGGTCTTTTTCTGTTGTCATACTGTATTTCTATGTTTCTATACAAATGTTTATTCTGACTGAACTTTTTACTCCACCACCTGACTTTTTGTGACACATTGTTATTAGTTTATTCTTAATTCTCCATTAGTCCTATTGCTTCTGTAGCTTCCTTCTCCAGTAAGTACTACATCAGTAGTGGAAGCCCTCTTAGTAATGGCAGAACTAAGTACCTGTCACCTGTCACCTTCAACAATTAATGTTGGGGAACTTTCAGTTACATATCCTTAATCAAAATGCTTGCTTAGCTTTATAGATATCTTGAGATTTCACCAATTTATCAATTTGCTGGCAGAAAGCAGGTCATGTCCAGGATCTAATCTTTTGCTCAGATTCTCTCTGTCCTCCAGTTGAGACCCATACTGCCTATTCTTTGCCCAGGTTAGACCACAGAGACATCTCCGGAGACATTTTAGAAGCCAGGTCTGTGGATGTCTCCAGCGTGAGGACATCCAAGACTGAACAGGGGTATGGTGGAGGTATGGCCGGGGTGCTTTCAAGATCCTGGGCATCCCTGCCTGATCTCAGAAACTCCCTCGACATCCCAAATTGCATCTAATTTAAACCTGCCCTAGGCATGAACAGCCATCTGAAAAGTGCTTGATTTTGTCACGCAAATGTCTGGAAGGTGCAGAGAAGGAGCTACACTAATACCCTCTGTATTGTACATTATGGGCTCGATTCAGAGAGGCAGCTTGCAGGGATGCACATCCTGATGGGACATGCAACCCCGCAAGCAATCCTGCCCCTATTCCCCCTCAGGCCCTCCTTGCATGGCTAGAGCAGCAGTACGGGGAGAGTTGGTGAGGGGTGGGAGGTGGCGGAGTCTGGGCAGAGTGGGGTGGTTTGAGGTGGCAGGTCATACAGGGCCAATTTCGGTCACGGTCCTGAATGTCCTGCAGGGCAGGGGAAACGTGCTGCTTATTCCACCTTGAAAGTGGAATAAGCAGCATAAACCTGGTGTTTGGGGCTGGCAACCTCTCCCCCACCCCCCCCAGAGGCCCGGGCCGGGGGCAGGTAGATCCCTGCCGCCCAATCCAACCCCGGCTGCCCAACCATGGGTCGGGCAGAGGGTATGAAGAGGGTCGGTACTGTGGGTGACAGGGGAACCTGCATGGAGGACATCCCCACAGGCAGGCAGGGGTATGCCGGGCCATCCTCAGGCCCAATTCTGTATACCACAGGAATGTTTTGCTCCCGCGTTACAGAATCGGGTCCTAATGGGCCCATCCTGTTTGGGGCTGTCCGGACGGCCCGGAAGTGCCACTTTCTGAATCAGGCTTATGTTTTCACTTTACTATGCTTCTGGATGTCCCTTTAGGCTAGCTTGCCTGGGATGGATGTCCCTAACCCATGCATCCCTAATAGGGGCGTCCATGTGGCTGCCCACATGCATATTCATGTTGGGGATGACTATATTCCTGAAATCAGCTGGAGAGATAGACATCCCTGGAGTTTTTCTGCATGTTCTGCTGTGGACATCCCCGATTTATCTTGGACATCCTTTCTAAAATCACCCTATAAATGTCTATGTCTTAAGCTAGCTTAAGCTCAGATGTGTTCCCTTATCTTTGAAAACAGGGAATAATCTGTTCTATGTTAAAACAGGGAATCTCACCCTTTCTGTATGGCTCATTATCTACCAGTGACTAACCTCAAGTTTGTTTCAAAAAATGTAGAAAAGTCAGTTGTCTTCCAATAGCTTTAAAGAACTTCAGGTTAACCAGAAGAGCAATAACAATCCATCCCCCCGCCCCCCCCCCCCCCCATGGTCAATATCCACTTGTTCATGTCCTCATAATTTTTCAGGCTTCTATAAACCTGCTCCCTGAACAGTCCTTGTAATCACAACTATTTTGTATATAATATACTGAATAGTCATTGTTAAAACAATAATCTGTACCCAATAGATCATGTTAATGCTTAAGATATCATAGAGGTCTATAAAATGAATGGAATGGAACAGGTAAACATAGATCGTTGTTTACTCCTTTAAAAAGTAGAAAGACTAGGGGACACACAATGAAGCTACAATGTAGCACATTTAAGACAAATCAGAGAAAATATTTCTTCACTCAATGCATAATCAAACTCTGGAATTCATTACCGGAGGATGTAGTAAAAGCTGTTAGTGCAGCTGTGCTTAAAAGAGTTTGGAAGAGTTCCTGGAGGAAAAGTCCATAAACCATTATTAAAGTGGATTGGGGAAATGCTTACCCTTGAGACAAGCAGCATGGGATCCGTATACCTTTTGGGAACCTGGCAGATGCCTTGTGACCTAGATTTACTGTTGCCTCACTGTACTTGAGTTAATTATCACCCAGTTCTTTTTGATGTAAACTTCCCCAGAGTTTTTCTTAATTGTAAATGGCTTTGACTATTAGATAAAGTGGTATAAAAAAGATGTTAAATAAAATAAATGAATAAATTTGTCTTATTCCTAGAGAAGGTGTTAATTTTACATCCTAAATAATCTGCATTTTATAAGGGTCATAGTATAAAATCTCTCCTGACTGGCATGACCAATGAGATTAGGTTACACCTGGATTCAGATTAACTAAAGTAGTTTTACACATTCTCTTGGTCCTCACTTAGGTCTTCAATCTCTTTAATCATGATGTATTGTTTTATGGTTTAAAAGGAATTGACCTCACTGGTACTGGTTTGCTGTTGTTTGAGTCTTACTTGTCCTGCTGCACAGCTAAATTCTGCTGTAACTCCTCAAGGGTGCCTCAAGGATCA
This sequence comes from Ichthyophis bannanicus, assembly GCA_033557465.1. Taxonomy (NCBI): domain Eukaryota; kingdom Metazoa; phylum Chordata; class Amphibia; order Gymnophiona; family Ichthyophiidae; genus Ichthyophis; species Ichthyophis bannanicus. Next base: position 994,159,283 of record CM066033.1, on the reverse strand, counting down.
TTATTTTCTCTAGTGCTTTTTAAAATTTACTTATTTCCATTAGTGGCATAGCATAGTTACTCACCAGTAACAGGTGATCTGTGGGAGCAGCAGGAATTTAGTCTTCACATATGGGGTGACGTTGGTACCAATGGATCCCGCGTGGGAATGCTCTCCAGCGTCCAATAGGAAAGCTTTTGGGAGCATAACACTGTGCCTGCGTAACTGCCTTCCTGCCTTTCCAAATCTCCCTTCTCAGTTGAATTTGTAGCTGAGATAAAAGGAGAGAAAGAAAAGAAGACTTACAACTCCTAGGGGAGGAGAGTGGGTTGTGAAGACTGCATTCCTGCTGTTCCCGCGGATCACCTATTACAGGTGAGTAACTACGCTATCTCCAGGAACAAGCAGGAATGTAGTCTTCACATATGGGACTCCCTAGCTAGAAGATGCCAGAGAGATGACCTCAGAGTTGGCTGTGGATTCACAGGTATGCCTAAAGAGGTCATGTATCCTCTATGGATGTCTGGTATCGAAACCCGGAACAGAGGGCAGGAGTTGCTCTAAGTCTGAAAGAGATGCTGGAGAACAGCTTGGCCAAACAAGACATCCCAGCGGGAGTCCTTGTCCAGGCAATAGCAAGCAGCAAAAGTGTGGACCGAAGACCAACTTGCTGCTTTGCAGATCTCATCAATAGCTACAGAGTGTAGATTTGCCATCGACGTAGTCACAGCTCGAACATTATGGGCAGTGACGTGACCCTTGAGAGAGAGAGTCCTGCCTTCTCTTAAGCAAAGATGATGCAGTCAGCTATCCAATTGGAGAGAGTTTGTTTGGATACTGGAAAGCCAAGGTGACTCGAATCAAAGGAAATGAAAAGTTGGGAAGCTTTTTGGTGCTCTCGAGTTCTCTGGAGATAAAAAGCTAAGGCACATTTACAGTACAGAGTATGGATGGTTTCTTCTGCCCTAGACGAAAGTGGTCTAGGGAAAAAGACAGGAAGATAGACTGACTGGTTCAAATGGAAGAGCGAGATCACCTTCGGCATGAAGTGAGGATGAGTCCTAAGGACAACCTTATCATGGTGGAAGCGTGTTTAAGGGGGGTCCACCACAAAGGCCTGGAGCTCACTAATGCACCCTGCTGAAGTGAGGGCAATAAAAAAAAATGACCTTCCATGTGAGAAACTTAAGTGAAGTAGTGGCTAGAGGTTCAAAGGGTGGCTTGAGAAGTTGTCCTAGAACAACATTAAGGTCCCATGCCACTGGAGGTAGCTTAATGGAGATGTGGTTAATAGACGACCCCTCATGAAATGTGCTATGAGCAGCTGAGAAGAGATGGGCTGGCCATCTACGAGCATGTGAGAGGTCACAATTGCACTTAAGTGTACTCTTACCGAATTGGTTTTGAGTCCAGAAGAAGATAGGTGGAGGAGATACTCAAGAAGTGCCTCCACCAGAGCTGAGAAGGGATTAAGATTCTTCCAAGAACACCAGAAAGAAAACCTACACCACTTGAAAGCATAGGACCGTCTGGTGGATGGCTTCCTAGAAGCTAAAAGGATGTCCTTAACCTTCCAGGGAAGGTTAATGTCCTGGAAGGATAATCCTTCAGCAGCCATGCTGTGAGATGGAGAGACTACTGATTGGGATGGAGCAGCGACCCCTCCTCCTGAGAGAAGAGATCGGGAGCAGACCCCAGATCTATGGGTTGAGCCTGAGACAGACGTAGAAGGAGAGGGTACCATGGTTGACATGGCCAGCAGTGGGTTCACTCCTAAACAAAGACATGGGGAGGGGTGGCCTGAACAGAAAGGCAGGTGCACCTACTCTTGCCATCTTACTGGGCAAACTAGATGGACCATACTGGTCTTTATCTGCTGTCATTTACTATGTTACTAAAGTTCTTGAGGCATGCTTAAGATACTAACTGATTGAGTTGAGCACAATTTATTTAGCTGCATTTATATCCTGCTTTTCACCAGGTCAAAGCAGTTGGGGGATACATTTAACACAAGGGGATATGAGACACATACACTAATACTTACAGGGAACATGGACAATGGAGGGTTAAGTGGCTTGCCCAAGACCACAAGGAGCACCTGTGGGACTAGAAACCCCAGTCCTTCCAGCCCAAGGTTGCTGACCTCTAGTGGGATTTGAACCACTGACCTTCCGGCCTGTAGTACCTTGCCCCAACCACTAGGCCACTCTTCCCTCCTCCCAATGCTCTTGATTGCTAAGTGTTTAGGAAGGCCCCTATGAACTCTAGAGTTTGAGAGTGGAAGAGTTGGAACTTTGGAAGATTTATGACAAATCCCAAGTGTTGTAACACCTGCATGGTGCGTGAGAGGGATAGACTGGCTTCTTGAGAGGTGATTGTCCATATGAGCCAGTTGTCTAAGTAAGGGAAGACAAATATCCCTAGAGTCCTTAGAAATGCAGCTACTATTGTCATGCATTTTGTGAAGACTCTTGGGACAGAGGGGAGACCAAAAGGCAGGACTCTGTATTGATAATGTCTTTCTTGGAACATGAAGCACAGGAATTGTCTGCGCTCTGGATAAATAAGAATGTGAGTGTTTGCTTCCTTTAGATCTAGAGAATAGAGCCAATCCTGACTCTGGAGATAGGGGAGAAGGGTCCCAAGGGAGATCATTTTGAATTTCTCCCATAGGAGATTCTTGTTTAGTTCTCTGAGGTCCAGAATTGGCCTGTATCCTCCTGTTTTCTTTGGAATGAGAAAGTATGGAGTGGAGGAGTAGCCTAGCTGTTGGGGCAAGTTACCTCAGACCAGAAGGTCAAGGGTTGAAATCCCACTAGAGGACAGCAAACTTCAGCCAGAAGGACTGGGGGTTCTAGTCCCACAGGTGCTCCTTGTGTTGGGCAAGCCACTTAACCCTCCATTGCCCATGTTCCCTGTAAAATAGTTATCTCCAAGTTATAACGCCCTGTTCAATGTAAACCACCTTGATATCATTAAAGGCAGTATATAAGAAACGTTAAATAAAAACCCATTCCCTGTTGAGATGGTGGAATCTCTTCTATTGCACCCTGCAAGAGAAGGGAGGTGACCTCTTGTAGCAACAGAGCAGTGAGAGGGGGTTGAGAGCAGAACTCTTTTGGAGAGGTCTGTGGGTTAGACTTCGTAGATGAAGTTTGTACCCCTCCCGTACTATGGACAATGTCCACTGCTCCGAGTTGATAAGATGCCACCTGTGGACAAAGTGACAGAGTCTGCGGGGAATGTGGACAGTGTCAGGACTCTCCAGAGGCAGGACAGCTATGTTCTCTAAAAAAGAGTCAAAAACCCTGAGCAGTCTGGGTCTGCTGAGGTGGCTGTGACTTGGTAGTCTAAGCCTTCTTTTGCTGTTTTGGAGGTTGTTGACCCTTCTGAGGAGCATGATACTGACACTAAACAGCAGGGGTATAAGAAAGATAGTACTTCTTCTTATTGAAGAAAGCTTTCTTTACTGTTTTTTTCTTAGCTGGGTTGGCAGTAGATCTAGATAGCCTATTGAGGGTAGTGTTCTCAGATTCCAACTAAGAGCCCTTGTCCTGCCAATTCTTGCCAAAAAGGTTTTCGCCAGTGCAAGGGATATTACCCAGATTATCTTGATCCCATTGTTCAAGATCTGATGCTTGAAGCCAAGCAATCCTGCATGCACCGAAGCAGATGGATGAAGTCCTGCTGATGCACTCAAAACAATCAAAAGTTGCTCTGTTTACAAACTTTGAAACATTCTGAGCATGCTTCACAAGGGTGAGATAATCTACTCTCTTGTCATTGGGGGGAAAAGGAGCCATTACCTCCAAATCCTTAGCCACCTCTCTAAGAACATACCCATATAGAGTATGTAGGACTAATCCTGGCCGATAGCATAGAGGCCTGAAAACATCGACCAAAGGCATTGAGAGTCCTTGATTCCCTACTTGGAGGGTTTGAGGAATGTGTTTTGGCACTCTTGATCCAATGCATTGCAGATTCCACTACCATGGAATGACAAAATTGTGTCTTCTGGAAACCAGGATACTCTGGTACCCGGTACATGGTATCAAGCCATCAGGTATGGGAAGAAATGGTTAGAGGTGTCTCCTACATACGAAGCATGAGGTTGTGAAGTATCCGATGGATAGGGAGCATAGCCACTTCCTTCAGAGCTGTGGGGTATTGAAAAATTTCCAATTCTTCGGCCCTAGGCTCTTTATCTGATGACACTGTTATGGACAGACCCCTAGCAAGATTGAGAATAAAGTCTTGAAAAGACATGTCCTCTCGTGGGGACATGCAACGTTGTGGGGACAGAGATGGGTCTTCTGAGATAGTTTGCATACTTATTTATTTATTTAGACAGTTTTGTATACCACCTTATCCTTCAATCAAAGTGGTCACAACACAATTGGGGGATACATTTTTTATTAACATGAGGGGATATGAGACACATACACTAATACTTACAGGGAACATAGCAATGGAGGGTTAAGTGGCTTGCACAAGACCACAAGGAGCACCTATGTGATTAGAAACCCCAGTCCTTCCAGCCCAAGGTTGCTGTCCTCTAGAGGGATTTGAACCCCTGACCTTCTAGCCTGAGGTAACTTGGGTATTGGCTGAATCATCATCTGAGGAATCAGACTCTAAAGACTTGAAGTATCGATGGGCAGGGTTTTCCCGCACTGTACGAACGTGGTACCATTTGAAACCAATACTTGGAACTTGTATGGTTGGAACCTCGGTACCGGAAACGGATTTGAGGGCTGGTATGGGCGGTAGCGTGGAAAGCAGCTAAAAAGTCAATGCATGATGTATCGGTACCGAAGCCACCAGTATGAAGCTTGCCAATGCCTGGGTATCAGTACCCGAATTGCAGGCCACAATACCTGAGCATGGCACCAGGAGCTCTCCTGAGGTGGAGGCCTCAGGAGCATCCTGGGACCCTACTAAGGTTTTGGAGGGAAGGTCCTCCCTCCGGGGTTGTTCGACCAGTGTATTCCCCTCCAGGGCATCACCCAGAGCATCTCAATGCTTAGAAGGAGATCTACCCTTGGAGGGGTGGCCAGCCTTCGATGAAGACAGGTTTCAATAGGTGAGACCCTTTGGAGAAAGATGAAGCTCATAAGAACATAAGATATGCCATACTGGGTCAGACCAAGGTCCATCAAGCCCAGTATCCTGTTTCCAACAGTGGCCAATCTAGGTCATACATACCTAGCAGTTTCCCAAAAGACACAGGTTCCACAATGCTTGTACTGGGTCAAGCATTGATATCCTGGGTCCCTTCTTAATAATGGTTTATGGACCTTTCCTCCAGGAACTTGTCCAAACCTTTTTTAAACCCAGTAACACTAATAGCCTTTACCACATCCTCCGGTAACAAATTCCAGAGTTTGATTACACATTGAGTGAAAAAATATTTTCTTTTATTAGTCTTAAATAGTTTACCCTATAGCTTCATTGCATGTCCCCTAGTCTTTCTATATTCTGATAACGTAAAAAATAGGTCTACGTATACCCATTCCACTCCATTCATTAATTTATAGACTTCTATCATATCTCCCCTCAGCCGTCTCTTTTCCAGGTTAAAGAGCCCTAACCTTTTTAGCCTTTCTTCATAGGAGCATCCTTCCATCCCCTTTACCATTTTGGTGGCTCTTATCTAAACCTTTTCTAATAACGCTATATCCTTTTTAAGATACGGCGACCAGAATTGCACACAATATTCAAGGTGAAGTATCACCATGGAACAATACACAGGCATTATAATATCTTTTGTTTTATTTTCCATTCCTTTCCTTACGATACCTAGCATTCTATTTGTACTCTTGGCCACCGCTGCACACTGGGCCGAGGGTTTTAACATATTATCCACAATGACGCCTAAATATTTTTCCTGGGTGGTGGTTCCTAATGTGGAACCTTGCATTGTGTAACCATAGTTTGGGTTGTTCTTCCCTAGGTGCATAACTTTGCACTTGTCCACATTAAATTTCTTCTGCCATTTTGATGCCCAGTCTTCCAATTTATCAAGATCCTCTTGCAATTTTCCACAATCCTCTTGGGTTTTAACAACTTTAAATAGTTTTGTGTCATCTGCAAATTTGATAACCTCACTCGTTATTCCACTTTTCAGGTCATTTATGAATATGTCAAAAGGCAACGGACCCAGCACAGATCCCTGTGGTACACCACTATTCACCTTTCTCCATTGGGAAAATTGGCCATTGAGCCCTACCCTCTGCTTTCTATCATTTAACCAGTTCCTGATCCACAATAGTACACTGCCTCCTATCCAATGACTCTTTGGTTTTGCCAAATGTCTCTGATGAGGGACCTTGTCAAAGGCTTTCTGAAAGTCCAGATACACTATATCAACCGACTCACCTTTGTCCACCTGTTTATTCACACCTTCAAAAAAACATAACAGATTAGTAAGACAAGATCTTTCTTCTCTAAAGCCATGTTGGCTGTCTCCCATTAGGCCATGACTATCTACATGCTGAGTTATTTTATTCTTAATGATGGTTTCTACCATTTTTCCCAGTACTGACGTCAGGCTCACCGGTCTGTAATTTCCCGGATCACCCCTGGAACCCTTTTTAAAAACTGGTGTTACATTGGCAATCCTCCAATCTTCAGGTATTAGAGATGATTTTAATGATAGTTCACAGATTACTAATAGCAGGTCTGCAATCTCATATTTCAGTTCTTTCAACACCCTTGGATGTATACCATACGGCCCAGGTGATTTGCTACTCTTCAGTTTAACTAATAGTTGTAATACATCTTCCCGATGTATCGATATTTCCTTCAATTCTTCCGCACCTTTAAATACCACTTCAGTCATGGGTAACATCCCTACATCTTCCTCAGTAAAGACTGAAGCAAAGAATTCATTCAGTCTCTCCGCTATCGCCTTGTCGCATCTTAGTGCCCCTTTAACCCCTCTATCATCTAATGGACCAACTGACTCTCTCACAGGTTGTTTGCTATGAATGTACTTGAAAAAGTCTTTATTTCGCATTTTTGCTTCCGCAGCAAGCTTCTTCTCTAATTCTCCCTTTGCCTGCCTTATCAATGCCTTGCATTTGACTTGCCAGTGCTTGTGTTGTTTCCAGGTTTCGTCGTTTGGCTCTTTTTTCCATTTCCTGAAAGATGCTTTTTTGGCAACAACAGCCTCTCTGACCTCACCTTTAAACCATGCTGGCAGTTTTTTGGACTTCCTTTCACTTTTCTTAAAGCATGGAATACAGCTGGTCTGAGCTTACAAGATAGTATTTTTCAACAACACCCAAGCTTGAAGTAAGTCTTTAACCTTTGTAACTGCTCCTTTTAGATTTTCTTTACTATTTTCCTCATTTTATCATAGTCTCCCTTTCGAAAATTAAAAGGTAGTACTGTGGATTTCCTTACTATCCCTCCTCCACTAATTAAATCAAAGGCGATCATGCTATGATCACTATTGCCAAGTGGCCACAACACCCTTATCTCTTGCACTAGATCTGGTGTTCCACTAAGGAATAGGTCTAATATGGCTTCCTCTCTGGTCGGTTCATGAACCAGCTGCTCCAAGAAGCAGTCATTTATGTCATCTAGGAACTTAATCTCCCTAGCATGTCCTGCCATGACACTGACCCAGTCAATACCGGGGTAATTGAAATCACGCATTATTATTACTGCGCTGTAACGTTTGTTAGCTTCCTTGATTTCCTTGAGCATTTCATCATCCATTTGTTCATTCTGGCAATGCGGTCGATAGTACACCCCCACTGCCATCGCCTTCCCCTTTTTACATGGAATTTCAATCCATAGAGATTCTACAGCAAATTTTGTTTCCTGCAAAACTTTATTCCTTTCTGACTCAATTCCCTCTCTAACATAGAGTGCAACCCCTCCACCAATTTGATCAGCTCTATCATTATGATATAGTTTGTACCCAGGTATCACAGTGTCCCACTGGTTGTCCTCCTTCCACCATGTCTCTGATATTCTAATCATATCTAACTTCTCATTTAGTGCTATATATTCTAACTCTCCCATCTTAATTTTTAGACTTCTAGCATTTGCATACAAGCATTTTAGAGACTGTAGTTTATTCATATTAATTTGGCTATTGGTAGATATGGGTAATTTGGAATCTTTAAGCTCTGTCTGCTCCATACTCGAGGGCATTTGGGTTACTTTACTCTTTTTTGGAACCTCTCTGCTTTTGGTTGTATCCTTCAATGATACATTATTCCGAACCATCCGCTCTTGGGCGACTGTCGGCTTTCCCCTATTATCTAGTTTAAAAGCTGCTCTATCTCCTTTTTAAAGGTTAATGCCAGCAGCCTGGTTCCATCCCGGTTAAGGTGAAGCCCATCCCTTGGAAGAGCCCCTCCTTTCCTCAGAATGTTCCCCAGTTCCTAACAAATCCAAAACCCTCATCTCTGCACCATTGTCTCATCCACACATTGAGACTCCGGAGCTCTGCCTGCCTTTTGGGTCCTGCACGTGGAACGAGAAGCATTTCGGAGCATGCTACCCTGGAAGTTCTGGATTTCAACTTCCAACCTAAAAGCCTAAATTTAGCCTCCAGAACCTCCCTACCACATTTTCCTATGTCATTGGTACCGACATGGACCAAGACAGCAGACTCCTCCCCAGCACTATCTAAGACCTTATCTAGGTGGCGCGTGAGGTCCGCTACCTTCGCACCAGGCAGGCATGTTACCAGGCGATACTCATGTCCACCAGCCACCCAGCTATCGACATGCCTAATGATCGAATCACCAACTATAACGGCTGTCCTAACCCTTCCCTTATGGACACATGGCCCTGGAGAAACTTCCTCGGTGCGAGAGGATTTTACATCACCTTGGGGACAGGTCCTAGTTACAGGATCACTTCCTGCCACACCAGGGTGATGCTCTACTGTCACATGACCTCTCTCCTTCATGGCAACAGGGATGCTGCCAGACTGGAGGTGGGACTTCATGATTATATCCCTGTAGGTCTTGTCTATGTACCTCTCTGTCTTTCTTATGTTTTCCAAGTCTGCTACTCTAGCCTCTAGAGAACGGACTCGTTCCCTGAGAGCAAAGAGCTCCTTGCACCTAGTGCACACGTAAGACTGCTCACCAACTGGGAGAAAATCATACATGTGACACTCAATGCAAAAGACTGGAAAGCCCCCATCTCGCTGCTGGACTGCTGTCTGCATCTTAGTTTTAAGCTTCTGTTTAGATCTTTAAGTTCTTTACTTACTAAGTGTTGCTATGGATATTTATACTAATAAAACTATACCTAATATGTTTAATATACCTTGTTCACCTGAAGCTTAATTAATCTCAGGTCCTTAGTATATGACCGATGTGGGTAACGAGCTTCACTTTAGAGCACCTCCTGTCCTTTAAGATGTGTAAGTACCTATAAAGCTACGATTATCCCAGGGGTGGGTGGGTGTTGGGGAGGGAGGGAGGGAAATAACACTTATTAAAAGAGGGCTGCTACACAGTACCCTGTCCTTTGCTGCTGAGGTAAGCTATATTCTGATTTGATTTAAATTATAGCTCTTTGCTGCTGCTAGGCTCTAACATATTATGAAATTTAAACTACAAGCTCTCTACTGGGTTCTAAATTTAACCAGAAAGCTCTCTTCTGTGTTTTAAATTTAAACTAAAAGTACTTTGCTGATGCTAGGCCAGCGATGGCGAACCTATGGCACGCGTGCCAGCTGTGGCACGCGAAGGCCTTGCAGCTGGCACGCGGGAAGGTCGCACATTAAAAAAAAAAAAAAAGCCGCCCGCTGCCGCCGCGGCGTCATGGAGTGTCCCGCGGGGCTCCCTCTGCCCGGCGGGACTCTCCCGGCGCTGCTCAGCCCCTCTCTGCCGGCTTGCAGAGACGCGAAGGGAGAGTCTCCCTCGCGTCTCTGTTAAGCCCGCAGGGGCTGATGGGAAATTTCCCATCTGCCCCTGCGAGCTTAAGAGAGACGCGAGGGAGACTCTCTCTCCCTTCGCGTCTCTGCAAGCCGGCAGAGAGGGGCTGAGCAGCGCCGGGAGAGTCCCGCCGGGCAGCGGGAGCCCCGCGGGACACTCCATGCCGCCGCGGCGGCAGCGGGCAGCTTTTTTTTTTTTTATTGCCACGAGCCGAGGGAGGGGGGTTAAGACTGGCAATGGGCTAGGGAGGGAGAGAGGGGGGTTAAGACTGGCAATGGGCTAGGGAGGGAGGGAGGGGGGTTAAGACTGGCAATGGGCTAGGGAGGGAGGGAGGTTAAGACTGGCAATGGGCTAGGGAGGGAGGGGGGTTGAGACTGGCAATGTGCTAGGGAGGGATGAAGGGCGTTGAGACTGGCAATGGGCTAGGGAGGGAGTGGGGTTGATACTGGCAATGGGCTAGGGAGGGAGGGAGGGGGTTTAGACTGGCAATGGGCTAGGGAGGGAGGGAGGTTAAGACTGGCAATGGGCTAGGGAGGGAGGGAGTTTAAGACTGGCAATGGGCTAGGGAGGGGGGGAGGGGGGTTGAGACTGGCAATGGGCTATGGAGGCAGGGGGGTTGAGACTGGCAATGGGCTAGGGAGGGAGGGAGGGAGGGGGGTTGAGACTGGCAATGGGCTAGGGAGGGGGGGTTAAGACTGGCAGTGGGCTGGGGAGGGGGGTTAAGACGCAGTGGGCTATGGGGGGGAGTTAAGACTAGCAATGGGCTGTGGGCTGATGAGGGCTGGCAATGGGCTATGAGCTGATGAGGGCTGTCTGGAAATGGGGTGATGGGGGGGTTAGGACTGGTAATGGGCTATGGGGGGGGGTTAAGACTGGTAGTGGGCTGATGGGGGGGGTTAGGACTGGTAATGGGCTATGGGGGGGTTAAGACTGGTAGTGGGCTGATGGGGGTGTAGGACTGATAATGGGTTATGGGGGGGGCTAGGACAGGAAATGGGCTGTTGGGGAGGGGTTAGGACGTTATGTGGGCTTATGTGGTTATGACAGGTAATTGGCTGTTGGCTGATGGGGGGGTTTAGGACTTGCAATTGGCTATGGGGGGCTGACTGGAAATGGGCTGATGGGGGGTTAGGACTGGTAAAGGGTTATAGGGGGGGGCTTAAACTGAAAATGGGGTGATGGGGGTTAGGACTGGAAGTTGATTGACGGGGGGCTAGGACTGGTAATGGGTTGGGGTGTTGCTAGGACTGGAAATGGGCTGAGTGGAAGGGGAGGCTTGAACTGCAAATAGCTGATGGGGAGGGGGCTTGGAATGGAAATGGGATGTGAGGGAAGGGAGCTAGGACTGAAAATGGGCTGATGGAACAGCTAGGATAGGACTGGAAATGGGCTGTTGGGGGGAGCTAAGATTGGAAATGGGCTGGGGGTGGTGCGAGAATGGAAATGGTCTCATGGAGGGGCTAGAACTGGAAGTAGGCTCATGGGGGGGCTTGGACTGGAATTGGGCTGAGTGGAGGGGAGCTATGATTTGACATGGGCTGATGGTGGGGCTAGGAAATGAGTAGAAATGGGCTGATGGGGGGGCTAGGATTGAAAATGAGCTGATGAAGGGACTTGGACTGGAAATGGGCTGATGCAGGGACTAGAAGGGAATGGATGCTGGGTGAGACTGGAACTAGAAGGGAGCTGATGTTGGGGGAGGATTAGAATGGGATGGGGCTGGGAGAGTAAAATGGAGAGGGGAAAAATATTTTGTGTAGGAGGGATGAAAAATCTACAATTGGCCAGGTATTGGGAGAGTAATTGGGGATTGAGGATGGAGGGGTAAAATTTGTGTGGATGAAATAGGAATGAGGAAAGAGCAAAAGGAGAAAGATTAGTATGTTAAAGCAGATGTAGAGAGAGAGAGAGAATGGAAAAAAAACTAGAAGAGAGAAGAAAGGACAAATGGACAGCAGACGATGGAGAGTTAGCAGAAAACATGAAGAAACCAGAAGAAGGTGGCTGGACCAATTGCAACTGAAAAAAAAATGCACAAAAGGTAGAAAGATATCTCTTTATTTTGAATTTATTAACTGGAACATGTCAGCTCTGGGAAATGTGCATCATTAACATCTGCGCTTTGTTTGGTACAAGAGGAAATTCCTATTTGACGTTGCCACTTGTTCTCTTTCCCCAGTATTCTCTGAAATGTATTGGTTTAATATTTGCAGTGTTGCCTTTTGATAGGTAGGGTATGGTGCTTTGTGAGTCCTGGTAATGCTGTCAGGATACGGCGGGTTTGCTATGGGTTCTAAATGGGCAGCGTTTGTAGTAGTTCCTAATGTGCCTGGCGGTTGGCACTGGATTATAGTAATGTAGAAATCTTTTAGTCTTTCTTTATCCATACACTCATTAAGAGACATGTTTACTAAAAGTTAGTGTATGGTAACATTATGCAAATATTTATGCAAATAAGACCACTTATGCAAATGACGTGCTGGCACTTTGAGGAAATTCTTTGGTTTTGTGCGGCAGTTTGGGCACTCGGGCTCAAAAAGGTTAGCCATCACTGTGCTAGGCCCTGAATGGCTATTAAATTTAAACTACAATCTCTCTTCTGGGTTCCAAATTTAACCAGAAAGCTCTCTTCTGTGTTTTAAATTTAAACTAAAAGTACTCAATGACATTGATGCTAAAAAGACAGTGTCGAGGCAAAGAGGGTACCCAGCTTTGCAGCTCAATTCTGTAGGCCTCTCTTCATCATCTTCCTACAGCGAGGACATTCTGATGGCTGATGATCAGGTCCTAAGTATTTTAAATAGAAATCATGGGTATCGGGGGGGCGGAGCCCGATGTCCAGCGGGATGGTCGCATAACGCTGAGGCTCCCGAGAGGCCTACTCAGAATCCTGAATTAACACCGTACATACTTGAACTTCTGCTCTGATCTTGCCGGGGCACATTGGTGAGATGGCGGGGACCAAACCCATGCGCCTGGAATTTGGATCTCCAGCGGCTTCTCACGGCAAACGCTCCAAAACTGAACCTCCGTCCCCGCAGAAGGGGCTGGCTTTGCGCGAGGGCCCCGAAATGCAGCAGGAAATCCTTGCAGAGATTAGAGGGGTAAAGGACCTCGTGCAGTCAAACGGTGAAGCACTCCGAGCGCTGCGGGAAGATCTTGGTGTACTGCAGGGCAAGCTAGAGGGGCTCTCTTCGCGTCAGGACAAAATGGAGAGCATATTAGACTCCCATGCGGCCCGGTTGTTCAAACTCGACAAAGTTGAACGTCAGGTACGGGCCTTGCAGAAAGAAGTGGAAGATGGCAATAATAGAGCGCGCCGCAACAACCTACGACTCGTGGGCATACCGGAGGGAGCGGAATCGGGAGACATGAAAGAGTTTTTATGTAAAATCCTCCCTTCCCTGCTCCAAATCACCTTTACCAAAGACTTGGAGATCGATCGCGCTCATCGTGTACCCACAAACATAACGCTCAACAGGAAGACCCCGCGGCCCATCATCTTTCGACTTTTGAGATATCAACATGTGGAGCAAATTCTCAGTGCCTCTCGGGCAAAGGGCCATATGGAGTTTGAGAGCCACAAGATCTCCTTCTATCCTGACTTGGCTAAACCCACGGTCGACCGACCGCCGAAAGCGCTTTCTGGAATTTCGGCCGAGGCTTCAACAACTACAAGCACGCTATGGCCTGATGTATCCGGCCAAGCTCCGAGTCACGCTTCACAATCAGACAAGAACATTTGAGGACCCTGATCTACTAGCGGAGTTTTTGGATTCTAAAGAAGCCGACTTGATGCGCTGACTTCCAGAATATTCCTGCAAGTATTCTCATCTCCGCTCTACCTGCCATATTGGATTTGCCGCGGCTCAGCAAAGAGTCTGGCGAGGGCGGTTTGTTGCCTTATTTTGATGATATCTGTGACCCGACTCCATCTACCCACAGTAGCCTCGATGAGTATCAGAGACAGTGTTAATTATGGACTCTGGTGTTTCTTTTCTTTTCATGTCTCTATCTTCCTCTCTAGGGCCTCCTCCCGCAGACATATGGTCGCCATATTCATTGGGGGTTTTGCTTCTTCTCTAAGATACTTTGGTACATACTTTTCAATATGGGGTGTATTAGCCCGCATACTCGGTGATTATGTCATTGTTGCACAGATTCTGATTATGTTGTATGTTTTCAAGCGCCCTTACCCAAAATGTCTATTACCGATTGATGGCACCATGTAAGATTTTCTCATTGAACGTAAAAGGAATCAATAATCCGATAAAATGGAAGAAAATCCTAAGCTATCTAAGTCATGAAGCTGCGGACCTGATTTTCCTCCAAGAAACGCATTTAAATTCGAAGGAAACTCTTAAACTCAATATTAAACCTTACATGGTGGCCGCCTATTCCCCAGCCGTTTCTAAGAAATGTGGGGTTGCCATACTGGTTAGGAAATCTTTGCATGCTACCATTATTGCGACTAGCTCAGATACAGCAGGTAGATGGTCCAGAGTTCACCTCAAGATAGGTAGCCTTGAAGTTACATGTATATGCCTTTATGCTCCTAATGTGGATGACCCTGCCTTTTTTGCTACCATTGCTCAGGTTGCGCAGGCCTCTGCTAATACTTCATTGATAATAGGGGGGGATTTCAATTTAGTTCTTGATCCCCTGATTGACAAACAGCCGCCTAGGACAAGTGGTCCCCCCAAGAGTCACATCACGCTTACCTCTTTGATCAAAGATCTTGCTTTAGTTGATCTATGGAGGCTACTACACCCCAATGAGCTTGACTTTACCTTTTTCTCTTCCCCTCACAAATCCCAGTCTCGCATAGATTTTTTTCTAATATCAAAACTGTTAGTTCCTCAGGTGGACACTGCAAAGATTCACTCCCAACATATTTCAGATCATGCTGCTATTTCCTTTCAATTACACACTACTGCACCCCAGGGGAATTCGGGGGCCTGGTTCTTTGATAGAGCCCTGTTAACTCAGCCAGAGTTCCAGTTAGAAATTCGAGCAGCCATACAGGATTACTTCCATTTTAATTTACCCCAGGATACTGCGAATTGGGCTTGGTGGGAGGGTTTCAAAGCGGCCATTCGAGCAACGATCACTAGCTATCAAATCCGCCTGCGGAAACAACGCAAACAGCAGCTACTTATACTAGACCAACAAATCAAAGCAGGCGAGCGAGTTCTAACTTCGCGTACTGATCCATGTGTCTTAATTCGCTTACAGCGTCTCCGTTTTCAATATAATGCAATCCTCTCAACTGCAGCTTCTAAGAGTATAGAGCTTCAACGAGGGACATACTATCGTGAAAATAATCGAGCCGGTCGACTTTTAGCCAACGCCTTGAAAGGTCAAAAAGAAGCCAAACGCGTAGCGGCCCTTCGAGCCCCACAGGGAGGGGGCATATTGACCACAGACTCCGATATAGTAGAACTCTTTCGGGATTTCTATACCCGCTTATATCAATCTGAATGTGAGTTCTCATTAGAGACCTTCGAGCGATTGCTTTCTGGTATTCAGCGGCCGACCCTCTCTGACGCTGATAGGGATGCGATGGATGAACCCTTCTCTACTTCAGAGATCCAATCTGCCCTAAAACGAACAGCCTCGGGCCGAGCCGCAGGGCCTGATGGTCTCCCGACCGAATTCTACAGAACGTTCAGTGCAGATTTAGTTCTCTACTTAAAACTCTATTTTACTGCCCTTGCGGTAGATACATCTTCTTTGGGATCCTTTTCTGCAGCTAATGTGGTAGTATTTGAGAAAGAAGGCAGAGACCCGCTGCTCACCGCCAACTACCGTCCAATCTCCCTACTTAATGCCGATTATAAGATCTTCGCAACGATCTTGGCCACCCGGCTATCTGACAGGATGGCCACCCTAATCCATCCCGACCAATGCGGTTTTATACCCGGTCGATCCACCGCTGACAATGCTCGGACCTTGTGCCATGTGTTATCCAGTGCTGCTAATCTAGATCATCCATGGGTGGGTCTTTCCCTAGATGCTGAAAAAGCCTTTGATCGCCTAGAATGGCCCTTCTTATTTGCAGTTCTCCGATGGTATGGCTTTGGGGAGGGCTTCCTCCGATACCTCCAAGTCATGTATACTCAACCCGTCGCCAGTATTTGTGTAAATGCCATTAAGTCTCAGCCTTTTAGTCTCCAAAGAGGCACGCGTCAAGGTTGCCCCCTATCACCAATGCTCTTTGATCTAGCTCTAGAACCCCTCGCCCTCCTTATTAGACAGTCCGCACGTATTCGAGGTGTCCCCTTCAGTCACAGAGAGATTAAACTCTCTGCATATGCAGATGACCTTATGCTTTTCGTATCCCTTGATTCGGTTCCAGCTGTCTTGGATCTGATTGATGGATACTCGCAACTATCGGGTTATAAAATTAACTGGACCAAATCTGTAGCATTCCCACTGAATCGCTGGGTACATGAGGCTGACATGCAGGCCTTTCCTTTCCTTTGGCAATCCCGCATGGTGAAATATCTTGGGGTCCATTACTGTTCTCCTTTAGAAGACACTATCAGTTTTAATGCCAAAGAGGTAGTCTCCAAAGTCCGTGAGCTCACAAATCGTTGGTCTCCCTTATCCCTTACATGGTGGGGCCGCCTAGAAACTGTGAAAATGATGATAGTCCCCAAAGTGAACTACATTTTAGAAATGCTGCCATGCTTACTCCCGCTACACACTTATAAAGATATTGAGGGCCTTCTCGTCCGCTATCTCTGGCAGGGCAAGCCACCAAGGATAGCTAAACAAAAACTATAGTCTGCAAAGGAACTAGGGGGTACCAGATTTCCTGATTTTCTCAGATATCATCAAGCCTTCCTACTTAAACAAGGTGCCCGATGGCTAGATGCCTCAACAGACAGCAGACCAGTTTGGCTTGATATAGAAGAGGAGCTTTGTAACCCAATTCCGTTGACCCATCTCCCCGGTATGTCCCATCAAGTAGACACCCGCCATCCCCCAATGATTGTCGATACTCTTGCGGCCTTTAACACTCTCATTCTATTACTGGGCCCAAACGTATGTCCTCAGGACGGACTCCCGCTGTGGAATAACCCCAGAATTCAAGTCCTAAATAGAACGATAGCATGGAAACCCTGGTATTCTAGGGGGATCTGGACACCCCAACAGCTCTTTTCTGCAGCTCGTTGGAAAACCTTTTCTGATTTACAAAAGGAATTTGCGTTACCAGCGAAACATTACTTTCAATTGCTGCAGCTCCAACACTGCCTCAAAAGTGCTCAAATCATGCCGCCCTCTGTTCCTACTGAGGACGGGCTATTAGAACTAGTTCACTCTATTAGTAGTACACATGGGGTAGCCTCTAATTTTTATAAAATATTATGTCAGGGTACAGATACTGCCACTTTTAGAGCCCAACAAGCCTGGGAGCGCGAACTGCAAACCACTTTAACCCCTGTGCAATGGAGCGTTTTCTGGAGCAAAGTAGTGCGGGTTTCCCGGTCTGCCTCAGTTACCCAAACTCTCTTCTTTTTTGCACACAGATGCTTTTATACTCCAGAAAAAATAGCCAAATGGAACACAACTGCTAGGGACCAGTGTTGGTCTTGCCATACTTCTGTGGGAACCCTCGCTCATGTTATTTATGAATGTCCTCAACTACAGGTCTACTGGGGGCGGGTCTGGGGTCGTATTCAATTGATCTTACACCTTCACGAGCCTCTCTCTTGGAAGATTGTGGGACTCCGCTCAGTGGCGGAGGTCCCCTCTCTTCCTAAGAAGGGTCGCTTTCTCCTTGATTTCATGCTGGGTATAGCCATATGTTTAATCACGAGGAATTGGAAGGATAGCTCTCGACTTACTGTCAATGAATGGTGGAACCTCGTCTGCTTATATAGTAAATATGAGCAGATATCTCGGAGAGCTATTCCCCATACCCAAACTCACTCTCGCTTGTCTAAATGGCAGATGCTCAATGATTATGTACAATCTGCTCATTGTTCCGACATGTCTGTTTAATGTACACTCATCATGTTTCAGATCACCGTTAGGTTTTGTAACACAATAATGTGAGTACACGCCCGTTTCGGGAATGATTAGTTTTCTAGAGAAGAAGCAGGGGGGAGGGGGGTGGCAGGGGTTTACTTTGATGTATGTGTTACACTCTATGTATCTGTCTTTTAGCTGTATGTCTTCTTTTCCTTTGTTGTTATAAAACGAAAATAAAGAATTAAAAAAAAAAAAGAAATCATGGGTATCTGTGGCCAAGATGGTACCGCCACACTTAGAACACTTTTTAAAATCACTAGATCTTTTTTCCACTGTGTCTGTAACAAAATGGAAGGCCTAGGCCTAACATGGCGTTGATGCACCTGAAGAAAAGAAGAAATTCTTTTCTTCACAGTTTTTTTTAAGAAAGAAAAAGTACCGACAGAGGTCGGTACCAGCATCGACAGGAAGGCAGATGCAAACCACTAAAATATGAAAAAAATAGGAATTTTCTGCAGTGACAGGAATTGCTCCCTGTTGGCTCCATGAAAAATGAAGAACTGAGGAGGGAGAATTGAAAAGGCAGGAAGGCAGCTACACAGGCACAGTGGGGTACTCCCAAAAGCTTTCCTATTGGACGCTGGGAAGTGTTCCTGCGTGAACTCTGTCGGTACCAACGTCAGCCCATATGTGAAGACTACATTCATGCTTGTTCCTGGAGATTGATTCTATCACAGGGCTAGAGCCCTTACAAAAGATAATGTACAGATTCTAGTTCCCTTTGATCCTCCTTCAATAGATTTCTTTACACCAAACTCAGATCTTGATCAAGTAATGGATTGGTTAAGATCCCACAAATCAATCCTGAACTCTTCTAAATGTGAAGCAATCTGGTATAACAGACATCTCCCAACCCTAACCTGAACATTATCCCCTTTTATTCTTGGGACCTCAATAGTGTATGAGGAGATGGTCCATATGATAGGCTGCCTGTTAGATTCTACCCTCTCCTTAAAGTCTCAGATATGAAGTTATCCTTTATGGCACTATTAAGATAAAATGTGATTCTTGGGATCTACAGACCTTTATTCACACCTTGATTCGCATGTGGCTTCACTGATACAAAGGCAAGGATGCAACAAAACAGCACAGCATTCTGCTATACCATAAGCTTCAAAGTGCACGTGTATCTTGAATTAACTGGGCACAACTGTACATTACATATGCAGTTAATTTTATAATAGATGTGACAGAACAATAATTACATACAGCACTTTTGCATTTGATCCATTTGGCAAAAGAGTGGACATTTGTCTGTAGAGCACAGAGTATCAGTAAGATGAACAAAGGTTTTATGTTATCACATCTAGAGTATGTATAAAGTAGGCTGCATTTAGGTGACATTATCACATATGGACAGCAATTGTAGAACAGACAGATGACCATGGCTTACCAAGGCATCAGAATTTTCATTTGGACAGATAGTGGCTAGTCTGTACAGACAAATCCCATACGTCAGTCTAAACTTTCATCTCATAATGTAGTTAGTCTCCAGGTGCACTTACTAACCATTACTTATGTTGACACCCCTTCCAACAGCTTGGCCTTTATCCCCTCAACTGCATGAGCAATAGCATCCGAAGTTAGAAAGAGATTCTCTCCTATTGCATTAGCTAACCCCCTCCCCCCCCCCCCAGACAGGTTCAGCTTAGACCTATGACCCTTACCTCTAGCAGCTGCCATTTCACACCTCAGGAGTTGTAGAAAGGCTGGCTTGTCATGACTTGGTGCCCTGAATTGGCTTTTAGGGCCTCTGTTTCTCAGTGCTTACTAAACCTCCCTGTTATAAATAGGAAATGGTACAGGAATGATTGGGCACGCAATGCAGATCACTTGGCCCTATTAAAGTCTGCTTCCCTATAAGCCTCTCCCTTTGTTCATTTTTCCAATCATATAACTGCAACAGTTTGTATTTCCCTTTATCTACCCATGTTAGATATTTATTTATTTATTTATTTATTTAGTAGCCTTTATAAACCACACTACTGGACAAACCCTACCTGTAGTTGTGGCCACAATATGAAGATAATTTTCTAAAGTCCTGTCCACGCAGTTGTGGCTACATACATATGTAAATGACCTCTGATAATATCCCAACTGGTTTAAAAGTATGTGTTTGGACATGATGTTATGTACTTTGCTGATAGGTGCACAGAGGTGCAGAATCTGGGCGGAGCATGGATGGAGCATGCAAGTACACACATAGATTATAAAATAGCAGACATTATATGGGGTGGAGGAATCGCCTAGTGGTTAGGGCAACAGTCTAGTACCCAGGAGGTTAGAGTTTGACTCCCACTGGCATTCCTTGTGGCTTACCCTCCATTGCCTTGGAAGAAAAGGCCTGGCAATCTTCTTTGGGTCATACCTTGCCAAGAAAATCTAGCAACTGCTGGGTTACCAGGAGACAGAATTGACTTAACAGCACTAAAAAAAAACCCCAACCTTTTACAGGCATAGCTGGCAATTATAAGGATGGACATTTATACCACTTCCAAGGCTGGTATAAATGTCATACCTACAATGTAGGTATTAGATATGCCACTTCAGCTAGCATTTTACAGGCAGCTAAAAATGAGCTTAAACTAGGTACCCCCTTATAAAATTCCCCTCCGTATATTTTCTCCTATATTTCTAGCAATAGAAAAGTTTGGACTGGTACTATTGTGTCCTTCCTCCAACACTCTAGATCCCATGTGGTGCATTCAATATTGCTCATATCAAGTCATCTGATTCTTCTTATGCAGGTTGTTTTAGTTGCATGGGGTCAGAGCCACTGTGCCCACTCAAGTGTCATGCTAGAGCACATCCCTTACCCCACATTTCCCTAAGGATGTGGCACGTATCCTGGTCTGGGGATAGAAACATGATAGAGAAGCGTGCACATGACAACTGACCCCATATGGCACATTCTAGAAGTGTGAAGATAGGGCCAAGGTAAACAGATTCTTGCCTCTTCAGGGCTTGTTGAATGTTTTTCCATATGGGTATGAGACAGTGAGTCTGGGCCTCCTCTCCTCAGGGTAGAGGATCTCTTTCTCTTGCTCCATGCTGGCAAGGAAGCTGGGTTCTTTATCATAGAAGTTTGTGCCATTGTGAATTGATGCTAACTATATCAGTAGGTGACACTAGAACCCAGGAATAACCAATTAGGGGCAGTTTTAAATTTAAGTAATATAAAACATTGTATATGTAGTCCCCTTAAATACCAAATATTTTATTTATTTAACAGGTTTCTTATACCACTTTATCATTTAGTCAAAGCAGCTTACATTGTACTGTAACTTAAACTTAGTAATGTACATTAAACAGGGCCCTTAATAACTTGGATTTTTTCTGAAGCAATAGAGGGTTAAGTGACTTGCCCAAGTCCACAAGGAGTACTAATGGGAATCAAACACTGTTTTTGTGGCTACTAAACCAGTGCTCTAAGCATTATGCTACTCCTCCACTCCAATACCATATGTTCAGTTATATATAGATATAGATATAGATATATATAGATATATATATAGATAGATATATGTAGGACAACCCTATTTGTTGAGAATTTAGATGGTTCAATTTATATCAAAATAACTTGAACCATCTAAATTCTCAACAAATAGGGGTGTCCTACATGGAGTGGTGGGTTCACCCCTAAACAAAGACGTGGGGAGGAGTGGCCTGCATGGAGCGGCAGGTGCAACTACTCTTGCCATCATACTGGGCAGACTAGATGGACCATATTGGTCTTTATCTGCCGTCATTTACTATGTTACTATATGGCCAATATATGCAGAGCTATTCAGAGGGGCCACCAAACAATGTATACATAGACATAGCATGGCCACCAATATTCAGCCATATGTGGTTCTACAATACAGAGAAAAACATTTTTAAATGTGGTGGTCACAGACTTCTACAGCTACCTGGTCACTGAAATACAGAAATTATGAAGGTGATTTTATAGTCATTTCTGCATGTATATGGCCACATTTGGATGTAAATGACCTCTTACAAAATATCTCCTGGTGTAAAATGACATGCTTTCTCATCAATGCATGTACTTTGCCGGTAGATGTGCATCTGTGCAAAGTTTGGGTGAAACATGGGAAATGCCATTAGTTTTTCCCATATTATTTCAAGTGCACAGCCGTAGTTAAAATGTGCTTTAAGGTGCCTATATTAAGAAAACAAGTAGGAACCAACTTGTCTATAAAATACCAATGTAAGTGGCCTAATGCATGATTGCATTACAGACATACACACTAGCCCTACAGTTAATGTAGTTTTATTTATTTAGCTGTGTTTAAATGCTGCTTTTCACTGGCTCAAAGCAGTTTACAGATATATGCTAACAGGCACTTTTTATTTCCTTGTCCCAAAAGGGCTCACAATCTAAGTGCACTTGAGGGTTAAATGGCTTGCCCAAGGTCACAAGGAGTGGACATGGGACTAAAGACCCCAGTCCTGAGGTTACTTGTCCATATGTGGGAATTGAACCCCTGACCCGCCAGCCTGAGATAATCTGTCCCAACCACTGAGCCACTCCTCCTCCTTTCAAATTAGAGTATTTTATAATCTACACACATACTTGACGCTATAAAATAAGTGAAAAATATGTACATGAAAATAGGAGTTAATTAGGCACTACTTTATAAAATTATCCTTTTAGTGCATCAGAAAAGTGGAACTATCCATATAGTGCTGGTATGGAGCATTAGTTGCTATCACTATAGTTGTA
Source organism: Ichthyophis bannanicus (assembly GCA_033557465.1). Classification (NCBI taxonomy): domain Eukaryota; kingdom Metazoa; phylum Chordata; class Amphibia; order Gymnophiona; family Ichthyophiidae; genus Ichthyophis; species Ichthyophis bannanicus. Next base: position 994,136,627 of record CM066033.1, on the reverse strand, counting down.
TTTTCCTTTTGGCCAGCAAAACCTTTGTCCTAAATTAAACCACTTAACTATATGAATAGCGCCTGATTTAAATGCAATTTCTTGCTGTTAAATGCTGTCGAGTTGATGTCAACTCACGGTGAACCTTTGGATAGTTGTCCTAAGCTGTGTTCAGTCTTCAGTCAAGTGGCTAATTATTGGTAGAGTGGTAGCCATAACTGTTGTTATTGTGCCGATCCATTGCATTGCCGGTTTTCCTCTTTTGCACTGACCTTCAACCTTGCAAAACATATTTTTCTCTAATGATCTTTCTCTTTTCATGATGTTTCTGAAGTATGGAAGTCAAAGTCTTGTCATATGAGCCCTTGAGGAAAGCTTAGGTTTGATATCCTCTAGTACCAAATGATTTGTTCTTCGGGCAGTGTATGATATACACAGTATTTTTCACTAGCACCATAATTTGAAGGCTTCTTCACTGTCCAACTTTTGCATCCATATGATGTTATTCAAAATATACCATAGTTTGGAAAAGTCAGATTTTTGTACACAGTGATACAGTTCTGACTTGAAAATCTTTCCTAGGTCCTTCATAGTCATTCTGTCAAGAGTACTGTGCCATCAAATTTCTTGACTGCTTGTTTGATTATTGATTACGGATCCAAGCAGGCTAAAGTCTATTTCTATTTCTTCTCAATCAAGGATGAAACTATTGATTTTCCCAGTTTCCAGGACCCTTTGTGTTCGTCATGTTAAGATGCAGACCAGTTTTAAGAACATAAGAAATGCCATACTGGGTCAGACCAAGGTCCATCAAACCCAGTATCCTGTTTCCAACAGTGGCCAATCCAGGTCACAAGTACCTGGCAGGTTCCCAAAAAGGCACACAAGTTCCACAATTCTCATCCCAGGATAAGCAGTGGATTTCCTCGGTCCTCTTTAACACTAGAAGCCCCAAAAGGAATTTTACCTAGAAACCCCAAAGTGTGTCAATTGACACATTATCGTGACAACTGCGTTTAGCATGAAATGCAGATGTGAATTAATATGAAGTTACTTATTTGTTAAATACGTGCAGTATGTGATGGCATTAAATGACTTCATCGTGTGTTTATTGATTGTGATGTCGGTGAAAAACTATAAACAGTGATTGAGATGCACCACCTAGCGGGAACATGAATTTAGAAGCCCCAAAGTACGTCAATTGACGCATCAAGACAATTGAGTATGTCAATTTACCTACTTTGGAGCTTCTAGGTATAAATTCATTTTCCCGCTAGGTGGTGCATCTGTCATTAATTTTCGATGCACATATTTGAACATCTTGACCTTGCTAACAAAGTCATGGAACATGACTGACATGGTTCTAGCAGTGGCGCTGGTATACAACTTTGAAGATGCATTTGCGTCAATTGACGCACTTTGGGGCTTCGAGTGTTAATAATGGTTTATGCACCTTTCCTCCAGGAACTTGTGCAAACCTTTTTTAAACCCAGCTACACTAACAGCTTTTACTACATCCTCCAGTAATGCATTCCAGAGTTTGATTACACATTGAGTAAAAAAATATTTTCTCTTATTAGTCTTAAATGGGTTAGATTATAGCTTCAATGCATGTCCTCTAGTCTTTATACATTTTAATGGTGTAAATAACCGATTTAAGTTGACCCATTCCACTCCCTTCATTAATTTATAGGCCTCTATCATATCCCCCCTCGTTGTCTCTTTGCCAAGTTAAACAGCCCTAAGCTTTTAAGCCTCTCCTCATTGGGGTAACCTTCCATCCCCTTTATCATTTTTATTGTTCTTCTCTGCATCTTTTCTAATTCCACTATAACCTTTTTAAGATAGGGCTAGAATTGCACACAATATTCAAGGTGCAGTTGCACTATGGAGCAATACAGAGGCATTATAATATTTTTTACTTTATCCTCCATTCCTTTCCTTATGATTCCAAACATTCTATTTGCTTTCTTTGCCACTGCAGCACACTGGGCAGAGGGTTTCAATGTACTATCCATAATGACACCTAAATCTTTTTCCTGGGTGGTGGTTTCTAAGATGGTACCTTGCATCATGTAACCAAAGTTTGGGCTGTTCTTTCCTAGGTGCATAACTTTGCACTTGTCCACATTAAATTTCATCTGACATTTGAATGTCCCGTCTTCCAATTTATCAAGGTCCTCTTGCAATTTTTCACAATCCTCTTGGGTTTTAACAACTTTGAATAATTTTGTGTCATCTGCAGATTTGATCACCTCACTCATTATTCCCATTTCCAGGTCATTTATGACTATGTTAAAAAGCAGCAGGCTCAGCACAGATCCCTGAGGTACTCCACTATTCACCTTTCTCCATTGAGAAAATTGGCCATTTAGCCCCACCCTCTGCTTTCTTTTAACTAGATCCTGAACCACAATACTACACTTCCTCCAATCCCATGATGTTTTAATTTCGCCAAGAGTCACTCATGAGGTACTTTGTCAAAGCTTTCTGAAAAAAACCGATACACTATATCAACTGGCTCACCTTGGTCTACCTGTTTATTCACACCTTCAAAAAATATAACAGATTAGTAAGACAAGACTTTCCTTGGCTAAATCCATGTTGGCTTTCTCCCATTAAACCATGACTATCTACATGTTCAGTAATTATATTCTTTATAATGGTTTCTATCATTTTGCCCAGTATTGACATCAGACAGATATTTCTGATTGTCTTTGGTGGATGCTTGGAATGCCCTCCCGATGGAAGTGGTGGGGGCAAATACAGTGACAGAATTGAAAATGGCATGGGACAGACACAGTGGATCCCTTTATAGCAACAGGATAAAATCAAAATAAGCATAACTATCTCTTATATCTGAACAAATTGGGGTGATCTACACGGAGCGGTGGGTACACCCCTAAACAAAGGCTTGGGAGAGAGATGATCTGCACAGAGCGGCAAGTGCACCTACTCTTGCTGACTTGCCGGGCAGACTAGATGGACCATACTGGTCTTTATCTGCCGTCGTATACTATGTTACTATGTCTTCACTTTCAGTTAGTAACATGGTATCATCAGCACAGAAAGGTTGTTGTTGAGTCTTCCATCAATCTTCACACCTCAGTTGTCTTCATACTGTCCTGCTTCTCTGATGATTTGTTCAGCAGATAAACCGAGCAGATACAGGTAAAATATGAGTTGTTGTACACCTTTGCCAGTTTTAAATCATTTAGTTTCTCCTTGTTCCATTGTTGTGAATGAGAACTATCAGGTATTCTTTTTCATATTTTTCAGAGACTTTTCACTTTCTTTGAGCACAACTTTCTTGATGTCATCACAAAGTTCTTTTGGTACTTTGCCATTTGTATTCAAAATGGTGAATTGATTTTGCAGACAGTTTTTACATTCCAGTGATATGTTCTTAAGATCATACTTTGCTAAAACTATATATGAGCAACTTGTTTTAGTTTAGCATTTAGCATGCGTTGCAGATAGCTCCAGATTTTGACTTATTTATTTATTTTTTTTATTTAACAGTATTTATATACCATATTTTCCTTAAATCAACGTGGTTTACATCAAACTCAATTTTCACCTTGTGAAACAAGGTTGTTTACATTAAACTCCATCATTGAACTCAACCTTTTACATTGTAACAAGGTGTTTTAAAAACTCTATAACTTGGCTGCTACCACTGTTTTGTAAACATACACCATAGTGTCATACAGTATCTTTCCATAACTTATTTCTTTTGTTATTGAGCTTTTCCATCATTGACGTCCACAGAAGTAGTCAGTTTGATTTTTGTGCAATTCATTGCATGAAATCAGGACGCGTGACACTGATAGGTGTAAACATAAGCACATCATCTGCATAGATAAGGCAAGATATGCCAAAGGAACGGGTGATTTCACATATCAGCTGCATGTATATATTGAAGAGCAGCGCCCGAAAGGGAGGAACCTTGGGGTACTCCTTGTTTTTGCTGAAAAGGTTCCGATGTGTTGGAGCCAATCCGAACTTGTTGCCATCGATCTTCTAGGTAGGATTTACACCAATCCCATGCTAGACACTGGATTCCCTTTTCATGGAGTTGAGTTAGGAGTTGGTCGTGGTCAACTGAATCAAACGTGGCGGCTATGTCGAGGAAGATTAGCACAAAGCCCCTTTTGATGTTGTCTATCCCACTGATGAGTGTGTTAGTTAGTGAGGTCAGGAGTGTTTCAACTCCATGTGCTTCCCTAAAACCATGTTGGCAGGGGTCTAAGGGGGATGAGGTGTCTATATGTTGTTGTATCTGTCTCTGAGTCACTTTCTCGAGTATTTTTGCTAGAAGTGGGATACTGGAGATCGGCCGGTAGGATTCCTCCTTCTTTGGATCCAGCTGGTTGTTCTTTAGGAGTGGTCAAATGGAAGTCTGCTTAAGAGCAAATGGGAATGTTCCTGTTGAGAAGGACTGGTTTGCGATCTCGGCTATGATTGGACTGAGTTACGCTCGCATTGATCTGATCCAGTGATCAGGACATGGGTCATTTGGTGCAGTGATGGTGTTGATGGTGGCAATAATATCTTCAATGCTTTTCGCAGACGAAGGTGAGAGCTTAATGAGTGGATTCTTTTTTTTTGAAACTTTTATTTTCATTTTGTAACAAACAAAAGAAACAACACACCAAAGGAGACAAAACAAGTATACAATAAGGAAAAGTAAACCCAATTACCCCCCACCCCTATGCCTCTTCTCTAGCCGATTATGTCAGCATGTGAGCGCTTCCAATTAACAGTGATTATACATCAAAACGGTCAAAAGGGTATCAACGATACAGAATGATCATGGGACCAAAGTATATACAAATTTAGACAGTCAGATGAGAGCATTTAGCAGAATGTACATAGTCATTAAGCATCTTCCATTCAGACCTATAATGAGAAGTCTGAACGGGGGAAGCAAACATACGAGGTATTTGTTCATATTTACTGTAGAGACAGACATGATTCCACCATGCATTGGGGCTCAGATGGGAGCTATTTTTCCAGTATTTCTTAATTAGGGAAATAGCAATGCCAAGCATAAAGCCCCAAAGGAAGTAAGCCGTTTTTTTGGATTAGTGGAGATCCCCGCAGCTGGGCGAAGTCCCACCATCCTCCAAGAAAGGGGCTCCTGAAAGTGCAAAATAGACTGGATACGACCCCAGACCCGACGCCAGTAATACTGTAGTGCGGGACATTCATACATAACATGAGGTAGTGAACCAATGGCCGCATGGCATGTCCAACAACTATTGCCCTGAGTAGTGTTCCATTTGGCTAATCTGTCAGGAGTGCAAAAAACACCGGTGGGCTAGAAAGAAGAGTGTCTGAGTGAGTGAGGCGGATCGGGAAACCCGTGTCACTCTACTCCAGTCAAGGCTCCATTGCTCCAAGGCCAAGTCACATGCAATTCCCTCTCCCATGCTGTCTGCGCTATAGGGGTATCGCAAGTTATAGCATTACATAAGGGTTTGTAAAAATTGGATGCTACAACCGGTGAACCACCGATAGATCGGATAGTCTCCGATCAACCTTGTATAGGGGATGCCAATGGCGGAAATACCTTAGCACTCCAAAGGCAATGCTGAAGGTGCATCGACTGAAAGTAGTGTGTCGCTGGGAGACCAAATTCAATTTGCAATTCACTAAAAGTTTTCCAGCGACCATCATGGAACAACTGGCTAGGAATTCAAATGCCCCTGGTGTACCAGGGGCTCCACACTATAGACTTATTTTGTATTCGAAATCAAGTAGTGTACCAAAGCGGGAGCCTATCGAACGGACAGAGTCAGGAGTCTAAGGATTGCATTAGAGTATCAAAGGCACCTAAAGTGTCTAAAAGCATTGGTGGATAGTGGGAGTCTGATGGGAGAGTCATACCAGGGAGAAAAGTAAGAGGAATCGGTTTGCAAAGATCCTCCTCTATGTCTAGTCACACAGGTCTACTCGGTACTGGATCTTCCAGCCAACGAGCGCCGTGTTTGAGAAGAAAAGAGTGATGGAACACTTGATTAAAATCACCACCAAGTATTGATGGAGCATTGGCAGAGGTCTATGCCAACTGCGCAATACTTGCATAGTAAGCAGGGTTGTCCACATTCGGGGCATAAATGCAAATACACGTGAATTCGCTATCTCCAACCTTAAGGCGTACACGGGCCCATCTACCCTCCTTGTCAGCGCCAGTATCAATTACAGTAGCTTGCAAAGACTTCTTAACCGGAATGGCTACCCCGCACCGTTTGGAAACGGCGGGAAAGTAGGCAGCCACCATGTTAGACTTAGCATTGAGTTGCAGTGTTTCAGCAGAGTTTAGATGCGTTTCCAGAAGAAACACTAAATCAGCATGCTCATGGCTAAGATAGCTAAGGATTTGCTTCCTTTTGATTGAACTATTAATGCCTTTTACGTTGAGTGATAAAATTTTACATAAAGCCATTCAACAAAGTTAAAAGTTCTGAGCATGATAGCACACATAATTTCCCAATGTCCCTCATATTGACTGTAGCTGGCTGTACATATGACATGAAAGAAAACAGGCTAAAATAATACAATGGAGCGCCCCACATTAAAAAAGAAAACCGCAGTGCGGTAGAGAAGAAGCAAAACCCCAAAAATTACTGGCGACCATGTGTCTGCGGGGAGAAACCCCAGAGAAGGCCGAAATGGAAAAAACACATAACCTGTAGGACTGTGCGTGCTCCGAATCCGACCGAGGCACACATCATGGAGGGATAGGAGACCAAAATCAAAAGGTCATATAGAGAAAGAAAGGAAGTCCAGGTAGTCTCTGTGCTTGGCTATGACCGCCGCATCGGGCCCTTCAAGATGGCGGACAGAGCCGGCAGATAAAAGTCCAAGTTTTTGGATTAGCGCATCTGCTCTGCTTCTTTGGAGTCCAAAAATGTTGACAGTAGATCAGGATCTTCGAATGTCCTGGTTTGGTTGTGGAGAGTCACTCGGAGCTTCGCTGGATACAACAGGCCAAAGCGAGCCTGTAGCTGTTGAAGTCGAGGGCGAAAAGCAAGGAGTTTCTTCCGACGGTCAACGGTAGGCTTTGCAAAATCAGGGAAGAAGGAGACTTTGTGACCTTCAAATTCCAAATGATGATTCGCCCGGGCAGCATTTAAAATTTGTTCCACTTGTGATATCGTAGCAAGCGAAAGATAATAGGCCGGGGGGTCGTTCGGTTGAGCGCCATGTGGGTAGGAACACGGTATGCACGATCGATTTCCAGTTCTCTATGAAAAGTGATCTTTAGCAAGGAGGGAAGAGTTTTGAGCAGGAATTCTCTTATATCTCCGACTTCCACCCCCTCCGGTATGCCAATGAGCCTCACATTGTTGCGACGGGCTCGATTATTGCTATCTTCTAACTCCTTTTGAAGATTCTGTATCTGGCGCTCAGCCTTGTCCAGGTTGCCCAAGCGCACCACGTGCGAGTCGAGGATCCCCGCCATGTTGTCCTGCCGTAATGAGAGACTTTCAAGTCGGTCCTGGAGCACTCCAAAGTCTTCTCGCATAGCTCGATGCGCTTCTCCATTGGACTGCACCAATTCCTTCACACCGCGTATTTCCTCCAAAATCTCCAGGTGCATTTCGGGGTTTTCACGAAATGGAGCCATCTTCTGTGGGGAGGACACCTCTGTTTTGGAGCGTTTTCCGTGAGAAGAGGAAGGAGACCCGAAGTCCAAGCGCGCTGGTTTATGGGCCGCCATCCCCCCCGATGTACCCCGGTCAGCTCGGAGCGAAATAGTAAGTTTGTATAGGTATTAAGTCAGGATTCTAAGTAGGCCTCTCGGGAGCTTCAACGCAAAGCGTCTTACCCGCTGGACATCAGGCTCCGCCCCAGTTAATGAGTGGATTCTGATGCTGGGGAGGCTGGGAAGATTCTGATATGGCGGTTGTGATTGTCTTGACAGCTTTGGATTGAATGTAGTTGGTATATAGTTGAGGCTGTATATGTTCTTGCTGAGGAGGTGATGGCTCCTTGGTTAACGATTTTACTAAATTGAAGAAGTCGCGTGGTTTGCTTACTGAGCGGCTGAGAAGCTCGGAGTGGAATTCCTTTCTCTTGACCCAAATTGATTCACGATGAGTTTTAAGATGAGCTAAGTATGTAGCTTGGTCCGAAGTGTTATGGGTGCGCCGCCATTTTCTCTACAGTTTTCTCAGGAGGAGTAGTGACAATCATAGTTCAGGAGAGAACCAAGGAGCTGTCTGCTTTTTCTCAGGGCGGTTATTGGTTGTTGGTTGTTTATTAGAGGAAGGCTGTAGAGAGTATAGTTTAAGGGTATCATTCCAATTAGCGACCAAGTCGTTGAGGGTGGATGATGGCTGAGCAAGTTTTGGGAGTGCATGTTTAGTAATCTCTTCCTTGTCAAATGGTTTTGATCTGTTGTTGGTGCATAAACCAGAATAATAATTGTGTTGATGGACAGTCATTGTAGATGAATAGAAATTAAGTGTTCACTGACTGCACTATATTTCATAGTTTAATGTTCAAACTTTTATATTGTTCTAATAGTTTAATGTTCAAACTTTATATTGTACCTGTATCTAATTCCACCTGTTCTATGTAAAATGACTTGGTATGATATTACCCATACCATATTACATACTGTTCATTGTAAACCGCACTTGATACTTGGGAAAGAGCGGTATAGAAATAATTGTTAAATAAATAAAATAAAATAAATAAATTACAGTTCTTGCAAGTTTGTTCTTAATTATAAATACAACACCATTTCTTCTTTCTCTTTCATTTCCAGTGTAGCATATCATGTGATCATAAACTTCAGTGTCCGATGCTAGTCAGGTCACTGACTAATAGATCAAGTTCTATATGTTCCATTTCATTTTGACTACTTCTAGCTAATCTTGGTTCATTCTTCATATGTAAGGCATCTTTGCAGTTTCTAATTTACATTTAATGCACAGCTAAATCAACAGTCAGATGTCCCGAGGGTTTTGTTCCAACCACATCATAAATGTCACCAGCTCTTCCACAATAGCCTGTTGAGTGCTTTCTAGCCAACGGAAGGCTGATCTTCCAGCATTGTATTGGAATTTGTTTTGACGTGGCAAGAGACAGAAGTAGACTATCAGCCCTTTCTTCCACACAGGCAATGCCAGTGTTATTGCCACTGTCACAGAAATGTGATCCTGTGCCACCAACACTGTCCCATACTGCTGCTCCTCAGATGACATAGTCAGCATTTAAAAATAAACATTGATTGCAGAGGTTTAAAGCCTAATCAGATTTCCAGTTTTTCCCCTAATTACCACAACCTAATCAGGCACTACAGAGGCATCGCCTATATGGTCTAACTCTCCCAACCTCTCTGGAACTTTTCCTTTCCCCCCCAGTCCAAGAACTAGGCACATACAATCTGTTCAAGAAAGTATTCTTTATATCTGGATTGTTCATGACTGTAGCCACTGGATTGGGAATCAATTTAGGTCTCTGCCCAGCAATAGCTAATACCCATTCCCTCTCCCTTCTCCCTCTCAATAAACTAATGTGTTTGAGAATCAGGATGACTGACTGATGCCAAATTGGGCTTCTTGAACCTCATGCCGGGATATGCCTGAGTACTTCCTAGGTTCTGGCCTTCTTTCCTCATATACAAATCAAACTGCTCCATATGATCTACAGTATGATCTAATCTTTTCATCCTCTCTTGATTCCTTCCCTTTTCTCTCAATCCAAGAACTAAGCATTATGGGCCCATTATTCTTCTGGGTAGGCTATGCACCATGTCGGCGCAAAGCCCTGCCCACCAACCCATAAACCCAGATAGTCAATGCTGGAGTCATATGCGGCCCCAGCATTGAATATCTGGATATCGCCGCACAACCCAGAAGCCACCAAAGCTAACCGGGCAGCAGCGATATTGCATACTGCCCAGTTAGCACCTGCGCCATAAAGGTAGGTGAGGGTTTTCCTCACCTAGCTTTTTGGCGCAGAGCATTAACCAGGCAGCATGCAAGATCACTACTGCCCGATTATCTTGTGCCCCTTCCTCTGCTCCGCCCCAGAACACCCTCGACACTCCCCAATGCTAGCCGGATCAATGGGGATATTCAATGGCACTACCTGTGTATGTGCCGTTGAATATCTCCATCTAAGGCATTTACATGTTTTACTAGGCTGTAAACCATGTAAACACCTTTCAAATATTAGGCTCTATCTGTTTGAAAGAGTAGTTTTTGTATGTCAATGGTTTATGGTTGCCACATAAATTAAATACTTCTACTACTGCTATTTATCATTTATAAGCGCTACAAGGCATACACAGCGCTGTACAGACATACTGTATATAAAAGACAGTCCCTGCTCAATAAAGCTTACAATCTAATCAAGATAGACAATACAATAGCTGAGAACAAGGGTACAAATAGGGAAAGATAAGGAGACATAAGGAAAAAGCAAGGGGTCAGGATGCAAAAGCAGCCTCAAAGAGATGAGTTTTTAGTATGGAATTGAAAAGGGGAAGAGATGAAGTCTGATGTTCCAGGTATAAGGAGCAGCAAAGTGAAAGGATTGAAGTCTGCAATTGGCAGTGGAAGAAAGGAGCATAGATTGAAGCAAGCCAATGGAAGAGCAGTGCTCATGAGGAGGGGTGTAGGGAGAGTGGATAGAGGAAAGGTAGTGAGGAGTAGTGGAAAGAATGCATTTGTAGGTCAAAAGAAGAAGTTTGAATTGGATATGGAAATGGAAGGGGAGCCAATGAAGTGATTTGAGAAGAGGAATTACATAAGTATGTCAGGGCTGGTAGAAGATTAGGCGTGCTGCAGAGTTCTGAACAGACTGAAGGGGAGAGAGATGACTCAGAGGGAGACCAGCAAAGAGGAGGTTGCAATAGTCAAGACAGGAAGTGATTAAAGAGTAGATGATCAGCAAAGGTGTACGGCAAGGCTGCATACTTTCCCCCTACCTGTTTAATTTATATGCAGAACAAATCATCAGAGAAGCAGGACTGTATGAAGAAAACAGAGGTGTGAAGATTGGTAGGAGACTCATCAACAACCTTCGCTATGCTGATGATACCACATTACTGGCTGAAAGTGAAGACGATCTGAAATATTTGCTTCTCAAGATCAAGGAACTTAGTCTTAAAATGGGCCTGGACCTTAATATAAAGAAGACAAAGATCTTGACAACTGGCAAAAACAACAAGTTCATCATTGATGGAGAAGAAATTTAAATAGTGGACAACTTTAACCTACTTGGATCAACTGTGAATAAAGAAACAACAAGCAGTCAAGAAATCTGATGAGGCATTGCTCTTGGCAGAATGGCTATGAAGGACCTAGACAAGATTCTCAAGAGCAGAGATGACTCTCTCCATACAAAAATTCAGTTTTTCCAAGCCATGGTATTTTCAATAACATTATATGACTGCAAAAGTTGGACAGTGAAAAAGATAGGCAGGAAGAAAATTGATGCCTTTGAATTATGGTGCTGGCAATGAATACTGTGTATACCATGAACTGCCTGAAGAACAAACTAGTCAGTACTAGAGGAGATCAAACCTAAACTTTCTTTAAAAGCTCAGATGACAAGTCTTCAGCTTTCATACTTTGGACACATCATGTAAAGAGAGAGATAATTAGAGAAAGATATCATGCTTGGCAAGGTAGAAGGTCAACGCAAAAGAGGATGGCCAGCAATGAGATGGATCAATACAACAACAGCAGCTATGGGTGCCACTCTGTCAACAATGAGCCACCTGACTGAAGACCAAACACAGTTTAGGACAACTATCCAGAGAGTCGCCATGAGTCAACACCAACTCAACAACACTTAACAACAACCAGTGTTTTAGTAGTATGTTCAGAAAGAAAGGGGTGAATTTTATTAATATTATAGAGAAAGAAACGACAGGTTTTAGCAATCAGTTGGATATGTGCGGAGAATGAGAGGGAGGAGTCAAAGATGACTCCAAAGATGCAAGCTGAGGAGACAGGAAGTAGAAGAGTATTATATACAGAGATAGAGAAAGGAGGAAAAGGGGAGGTTTTAGGGGGGAAAATAAGAAATTTGGTTTGGGCTATGTTCAATTTCAATCAGCGGTGAGACATCCAGGCAGCAGTGTTAGATAGGCAGGTAGAGATTTGGGCCTGGAGTGTCAGAAAAATATCAGGTGTTGATAGATCTGAGAGTCATCAGAATAAAAATGATATTGAAAACTATGGGAGGAGATGAGAGCACCAAGGGACTGCCACATGCACATTTAAAGGGCAAGTAACTCCCTAAGGGCCCGATTCTGAGAGGCTAATAGTGGCCCCGCTATTTGTCCTGACCGTATGCTGCCACACACTCTCCCAGAGTGCGAGGAGAGCTGGACGGGGACAGGAGGAGGTGAAGAGTGGGCGGAGCAGGGGTGGGCCATAGCACCCAGACATACAGAGCCGATTCAAGTCACAGCCTTGTACGTCCAGTGATCTCCAGGAGGATGCCCAGCATATTCCACCTCAGAGGTGGAATAAGCATGGGGCGCCCATGCGATCTGGCCCAGCAGCCCTCAGGATGCAAAGGTGACAAGGAAGATGAGGCTCCGTTGCCGAATCCCAGCCCTGGCAGACCCCTCCGAGAGTCAGAAGGCGGGGAAATGTGGTCTGGTGGTGAGTCAGGCCTCCGGCACTCTAACTGGGTTTCCTAGTACCATGGTGATGGGATGCCATGGCACCAGCACACTGGCCATGTTGCCTTTTGGACATCTCCCGCGAGGATTCAGGAGCACGCCAGACCATCTCCCTGCCCAATCCTGCAACTACAGGAATGTCTAGCTCCTGCGGTGCAGAATCGGGTACAATGGAGCACATCCTGTTCTGGGACGTCTGGATGGCCCGGACGTGCCCTTTGCTGGCTCAGGCTCTAAACCTCTTCAGTTCACCCTTGCATTATTCTAGCAAGTCTGCAAAGAATTAAATGAAATATATGTGTATATATATAAGTGTATCCTACACATTGCTCTGTTGATATAACATCTCTGTCTGCAGATTATGTACCTACCCATCTGTATATTCAGGTACCAGTATAGATAATGTTATTCTCTCAACAAGGTTTCATTTCAGAGGTTTGGATACAGTGCTTGAGGTAGTTTGCTACCATTAAAGAATATAGTAATGGATTTGATACCTATATAAACTGTTACATGTAATCTAGGAATCAAATCCACTATAATATTCTTTATTGACGGCATCCTATGATGTATCTGGGGCTTAAAATGATAACTTACTGGGAAAATAACACTATATTGTGCACTGTGCAGCCTGCAATTTATATAAATCACATGTATTATACTTGTTTTGATTTTGTTTCTATCTGAGCTAGCTCGTTATGCAATAAAATGCAAAATGCAATGTGTGCCTTTGAGTCAGTCCTGACTCCTGGCGACCCAGAAGCTCCTGGGTTTTCTTGGCAGTGTCACCGGAAGTAGATTACCAGGCATTTCTTGTTTTGATTTCGTTTCTATCTGAGCTAGCTCATTATATCCACTCTTGAATATCTGACAAACATGTGATTACACCCTATGGAATTTATTAACCTACAATGCTTGAGATCAATTGCAGATTATTCATTTAGAGATCAATATCTCATTGTATTATCTATTTATTGGGTATTAATTAGTGTATTTAGTTCATAAATGATGTATTCATCATCTCTCTAGTGTCCTCTGATAACAGAACAACTAATAAGATCCTGCAATAATTCCAAGGTACTTTTGACTTTCCCTTTGAAACCTCAAAATATGATGGCTAGGTAGGACCTGAGAGGCTTTGCCCTGTGTCTTAATACAATATAAAATTAGTCAAGATGATTTGTCCTTCCCTATCTCTTTGATGACCACTCTGCACATGTGCTTGCTTAATGCCGTTTAATAGACTATCCCAATTGTACTAACATAACTGTTAAGTGATGATGTACCATTCATTAAATTATCAAAATCTTCTTAAACCTGTTTTCTAAGTCAACAATTGAATAGTAAGTTAAAATATTAAACTATCTATGCATAGTCTTGTCATAATTCAGTGATAGTGCACATACCTGAGTAAAGTGCTCTTCCTTTTGCTATTTCTGCATATGTGGTAATGACAACAGAAAGCTCTCTGCTAACATATCAGGGCAAAGGCTATGAAATCCTAATACATCCATAAATAAAACAGCAAAATGAAGTACAAAAGATGATAACTAAAAAGCTGAGCATCAGATTGCATCCTTTAAAATAAGGAACATACTGAAGCAACCTACCTAAATTGCTAAGCCTGCATTGAAAAACTGTCTGAATCCCTGTTTCATTATAAAGGCTTTTCTGTTATACCTTGACGACTCAAGATAAGAAAATCCATCCAACCAGCAGCAAGAAGGGAAATGTGCAGGAATGGAAATTATTTTCTAAAATTAAAATGAATGATATGAGATCCAGAATCAAGAAAATCAAAACAGTGCTAAGAAATAGATAAAAGCTAACCAGAGAAAAATTACCAAGAGAATGGAGAAGCAAGGGGTTGACTGCAAGCAAAGTAGCTGTTGTGTCTAGACCATTTCTCTCCCTCTGAAGCTGGTTTGTGAGGCATGGGGAATGGGGAAAATCCTGACATTGGAATGGAATCCAGCTTAGGCCTCTGCCCAGCAACAGGTCTTACCCTTTTCCTCTCCCACTCCCAGTTTGGTGACCTAATGTAGGTAAGCATGCTGTTGGGTAGGTGCCCAAGCACTTACCAGGCTGTGGCCTTCCCTCCTCATATAGGAGTCAGATGGTTTCATAATTGGGACACTTGGATCATATAAGTTATTTAAGGAAAAGTGTGGCTGGTAACAGTTGATCAGGGCTATTCTAATTGGGCCCGCGCTCCCCCTCCCGCCTAACACGGATTTTACATACCAGAGTCATATGTGGCCCTGGCATAAACAAAATTCAAAAACTTTTCTGTCACAGAAATGAAAATGGCTGATTCTAGTACTGTTTTTGGTTACGAACTCGGATATGTCTCCATTACGTAATGTTTTTGAGTGACATGTATTTTAAATTTAGACTATATTGCTCATATTTACATTAGATGTATATAGATGAATATTGTAACGTAATGTCTCCTAAAAGGTAGTTGTATATGATTTTCTGCTGTATTGCACCTCAAGAACATCCCTCTTAAGGGTCCAACAATAGTCTGTAAGCATACTGGAGCTCCACTTGCCCTGGTACCTATTTTCCATTACCAAAATGTCCTGATGAAACCTTTCCCCATGTTCATCGCTGACTGCTCCTAGATTTTCAGGAAAAAAAATCCAGGTGTGAATGCAAGAAGTGCATTTTCAAAGATATGGTACATCCCAGTTTCTGGTAAGATTTCAGTAGAGTATCCACTGATTCTGCGAAGTTGTCTGCCTTGTTAATTCCCAAGAAGTCGTGGCAAACAGTCTTAAAGGACTCCCATGCAGCTCTTTCAGTTTCATTCAAATGACCGTCAAAGTTTTCATCTTTCATCAGTTTTCTAATATCAGGTCCTACAAAGATCCCTTCTTTGATCTTCGCCTCATTGATTCGTGGAAATGTATTTCTTAGATATGCAAATCCAAGTCCACTTCTATCCATGGCTTTTACAAAGTTCTTCATAAGACCCAACTTTATATGGAGTGGAGGTAGATATACTTTATTCGGCTCTACAAGTGGGTCATATGCAACATTTTTCTGGCCTGGGACTAGTGATGTTCTCTTTGGCCACTGTTTCCGGATGTAATGATTTTTCCTGTTCCTGCTGTCCCACTCACCCAGAAAGCAACAATACTTTGTACAACCAAGCTGTTGTCCAAGCAAGAGGGCAATTACTTTTAAATTGCCACAAATATTCCACTTGTGTTCTTTATACTTGATATTTGTTAGCAGGAGATGCATACTGCTGTAAGTTACTTTCATATTGGCGGCATGAGATACTGGAACTGATGGTAAAATATTTCCGTTGTGGATAAGCACAGCTTTTAGGCTATATTTAGAAGAATCAATAAATAGTCACCAATCCTCTGTTCTATAAACCGGACAAAGTGTTTCCATCAGGGATTTAACTTCACAACAAAAAGCAATTCCATCTTCAAAGGCAAAGTAATCCATAAACTCGGTATGCCTATTTCTGAAAGTGCACACTTTGGTTTCTTTCTGAAGAAGATTCCAGCCTTTCAATTATGACCCTAACAGTTCTGCTTGTCGCTTTGAAAGATTCAAATCTCTGACAAGATCATTCAAATCACCTTGGTCCAGTAAATGTGGTTCAGAAGAGGAACCGGATGCCTCAAAGCTTGGATCCTGCATTACAGCATCACCATCATTGTCAACATCATCAGCATTCATTGGTTCATCTTCTTCATCCTCATTCACTGTAAGATTTCCTGGAGGTTTTGGCACCAGCAATTCTTGACAGTGAGGCTCAGGCCTCATGGCAGATGGTAAATTTGGGTAATTTACTGTGTGTTTTGATTTTGAAGTAATGCCTGCAATGTTTTTAAGGTAAAAGTAGCAATCTGTCAAGTGATCTCTTGGTTCCCTCCAGATCATTGGAACAGCAAAATTCATGTGTCAAACACCCTTTACCCAACCTGTTAGGAGTCTGACACAGGTAATACAGCAGACGTGAGACGCCCAATTTTTGTCCTGGTCACCAACTTGACATCCAAAGTACAGCTTATAACATGTCTTAACAAGCGGAGTAAAACGTCTTCTCTGCTTCTTAAAAGTAACCTCATCACGAATGTAGCAAAATGAATCCGGACGATTAACACACTTTCGAGGCATTGTTAAACAACTACAAGCGATAACCGTAATATTTATTAACCAACTGCTCTTTGATTAACGCAAT
Organism: Ichthyophis bannanicus; assembly: GCA_033557465.1. Taxonomy (NCBI): domain Eukaryota; kingdom Metazoa; phylum Chordata; class Amphibia; order Gymnophiona; family Ichthyophiidae; genus Ichthyophis; species Ichthyophis bannanicus. The sequence goes on along the minus strand of CM066033.1, from coordinate 994,119,780 downwards.
AGATTAACGCAATAGATTAAAATAGATTAACGCAAACTCACATCCATTCAGATTCTGTTTTTTTCAAACAATACAAACCAGAATCGCTGACGGCGACAGAAAGCATACCAATACATGACTCAGGGTTGTCTGCTTGTATCAGCCGGACCAGTAGGGCAAGGGGCCCGGTTAATTAATTATATTATAACTACATGACTCAGCATTTTTGGTTGTGGCTGACAACATACAATAATAATTATGATGTAATTTTTTGTATTCAATCTTTGTTTATTGAAACAAAACTGTAATGGCTAATTTACAGTAATGTACACACTTTACTAGATGATATCTCCTGAAGTATGGGTGATAGAAAAATTCTGATACCATATTTGTAAACAATGGGAAAAATTACATATGAAACAGGTCAGAGCGGGACTGTGACAAAAATTGTGTTGACCAGTGAAATCAGTGTGTCACTACACAGCCAAGAAGCTGCAGGAGCTACCTGTGAAGCACCAATTTTCGATGCTACATGGTTAGCCCCAGCACCTTAAAAATAGGCAAGGTTTTCCCATGCCTATCTTTAAGGGGCAGAGTGCTAACTGTGTAGCATCAAAAATCAGTGCTAGATGGGTAGCACCATGGTCCACCTCTGCTCCACCCCGGAACGCCTCCAACATGCCCCGATGCTAAGCAGATAGCATCTGGGCGCATTAGGGACATAGCTGGGATTTTCGAAGACACTACCCGTGTAGGTTCCCTTCGAAAAGCCAGGATAAGGTATTTACACAGGTAACTAGGGAAGTTACCGTTGTAAATACCTTTGAAAATTGGGCCCATTATTCATACTGACTAAAGGCTAGAGCCTGAACATTCTATAGGAGAGAAAGGAGAACACTAAAGAGTATTTCGGTATTGTATGCCTACACTCACAGGGGTAGACTTGATTATGTTTTACTTTTAAAATAGTTCATGACGGGGGAGCTTACTTGCCTCGGATCCAGTCGCGGCTTTTACGGGCCGCGGGAGCAGCTTGCGGGTGCCTGGAGGCCCTGCCCGAGATCGGACAGGCAGTGTGAGGGTCGTCCCTGGCTGCGGAGGACCCCCTCTTCACTACTCTATTTCATCGGGCGGCTGTCGAGGGTGCAGTGGGGAGCTTACTTGCCTCGGATCCAGTCGCGGCTTTTACGGGCCGCGGGAGCAGCTTGCGGGTGCCTGGAGGCCCTGCCCGAGATCGGACAGGCAGTGTGAGGGTCGTCCCTGGCTGCGGAGGACCCCCTCTTCACTACTCTATTTCATCGGGCGGCTGTCGAGGGTGCAGTGGGGAGCTTACTTGCCTCGGATCCAGTCGCGGCTTTTACGGGCCGCGGGAGCAGCTTGCGGGTGCCTGGAGGCCCTGCCCGAGATCGGACAGGCAGTGTGAGGGTCGTCCCTGGCTGCGGAGGACCCCCTCTTCACTACTCTATTTCATCGGGCGGCTGTCGAGGGTGCAGTGGGGAGCTTACTTGCCTCGGATCCAGTCGCGGCTTTTACGGGCCGCGGGAGCAGCTTGCGGGTGCCTGGAGGCCCTGCCCGAGATCGGACAGGCAGTGTGAGGGTCGTCCCTGGCTGCGGAGGACCCCCTCTTCACTACTCTATTTCATCGGGCGGCTGTCGAGGGTGCAGTGGGGAGCTTACTTGCCTCGGATCCAGTCGCGGCTTTTACGGGCCACGGGAGCAGCTTGCGGGTGCCTGGAGGCCCTGCCCGAGATCGGACAGGCAGTGTGAGGGTCGTCCCTGGCTGCGGAGGACCCCCTCTTCACTACTCTATTTCATTGGGCGGCTGTCGAGGGTGCAGTGGGGAGCTTACTTGCCTCGGATCCAGTCGCGGCTTTTACGGGCCGCGGGAGCAGCTTGCGGGTGCCTGGAGGCCCTGCCCGAGATCGGACAGGCAGTGTGAGGGTCGTCCCTGGCTGCGGAGGACCCCCTCTTCACTACTCTATTTCATCAGGCAGCTTCCCACGCGGCCGCGTGTCGCGGCCTGCGTGACGCGACCTAAGGGGCGTGACACAAGGGGCAGGACACGCCCCTTCGGCGCAACTGAGAAGCCTAGACTTTGTTTTACCATGGGCAAACGTAAAATGAAAATTCCTAAATCTGGAGATAAGCCTCCAGGAGAAAAAGTTGTGGGGCCTATGGACAAACATTTAGTCTCCCAGCAGTCTGCTCTATCGTCTCCTGAGGGAGCTTCTCTGAGTTCTCACCTCAGGACACCTCCTCCTTTTCCCTTTCCTCCTCTCTCATCGACAGTTTTGGAAGCGTCATCGGAGCGTATCCCACCTATGCCCCAGCCTGTTATTCCGGGGAAGTCAGAAGGATTATCTCACGGTTTGAGTTCTGGTGAAGTAACCTTAACTGATATTTGGACTGCTATTCAAGGCATAGATAAACGTTTAACTGCTACTGTTTCTTCTCTATGCATGTTTACCTCTGATGTGGTCAGTAAGATGCATTGTACAGACAAGCAGTTGGGTAATTTGACTGCCTCGTTAGTCAACACTGATTCCCAGCTCCAAGTTAGTTTGGATAATTATTCCACTTTAACTCGGGATTTATTTTCCCTTAACTATCGTATGGAGATGATGGAGAATCAGTCGAGGGCTAAAAATTTACGTTTCTTAAATTTTCCTGTTACCCACCTGCTGTCTCCTACTATTCTACTTAAGAAATATTTCACTGATGTTTTGAAGTTAGAAGGAAACATTGAAGTTTTGTATCTGTACTATTTGCCTATCCGCTCTCCCCCTCCCTCATGGGAAAGGGATGATGACTCTCCTTTAGCTGAAGTTACCGCTGGCCAGGACTTAACCGCTTTTTTAGAAGACTCCGCCGATATAATTTCCAAACGTAGCACTTTAATTGCTACTTTTGGTTCGGAGTTTATCAAATTAAATGTTCTTCGTGCTTACTTTAAAAATCGGGAATCCCTCTTTTGTGGCCAAAAGCTGCAGGTTTTCCCGGATGTTAGCAGGGCTACTCAGGCTCGACGTAAGCAGTTCCTGGGGTTAAAATCATCTGTGTTGGCTATTGGAGCTGGTTTCTATTTAAAATTCCCTTGTAGATGTACAATTACTTTTGAAGGTCAATCCTTTGTGTTTGTGGATGTGCTCCAACTTAAGTCTTTTTTGAATCAGAAAGAGGTGGTAAAGGAGTTGGGTGGTGAGATTTCTGGGTCCACATAGTGGAGTTTGGTACTCCTGATTTCTTTATTTTTTTTTGTATATTTGGGTAATTGTTCTCCCTTGATGTGTTATGATTATGTGACTCATATTTTTTCTTGAGCGCTGTTTAAGAGTTTTGATTTGTATTGCTTGAACGTTGTGATTTAAAAAAAAAAAAAAAAAAAATAGTTCATGACATATTGGGGCATGCTTACTAAGAAACATGCTGATATAGAGTGTGGTGGCCCAAAAGTTAGCGTGGACACCCAAGCTACATTTTGGGGGCTTGTGTGTACATTCCCTTGCTGTTAGCATGATGTTAACGCACCACAGTTTGCTAACTGCCATACAGGTGCACTTACCACCACCCATTTGAGGTGACATTAATACACCAACCATAACACCTACCTTCACAGTGAGCACATACCCAAAACACCTGTGCTAACCACAAAGCACTATGTATGCCCACATTCTCCTCACAACCTGCCCAGTCCCCACCCAATGGCGTGCTACCTGGTTAGCATGGGATTTTTAGTGTGGGGCCCTAGGCTAACTGGTAATATAGGGTGCTTAATCCACACTAAACGTTGCACTAACAGCTCACATTTGTAAACATGCCCCATGATAGTATTAGGTATTTTGTAAATGAGGCATATAAATACTCAGACTTGTGGACGTTAAACAGGAAAGAGAGTTAAGGGCCCATTTACTAAAGTTCGCTAGCCGATTAATGCTAATTTTAGCTTGAAGAACGCTAATGCATGTGCATGCCAGCTGCACTCAAAGTGGTAGGTGTGAATTACTTTGCTGATCTGAAGAGGAATAACGTCCAATGGAGATACTGTAAAATTACTTATTTCAAGTATTATTGATGCGTTTTTGTGCTGCAAGAAGTGACTGTTTGAACATTTGGTTATGACGGAGAGTGGCAATTTTCAGATTAATTGCTGCATAGTATTTTTCACGCTTCTTAAAGGAGTAGAAAATATATTTTAAAAATGTGTTGTTTAATAAAGGACTTGGATGAGGGATAACGGGACCGATGATCCAAAAGGGAAGCCTTTTGAGTGATAGGGGCCTTATACACTTGATCTTTGGTGGCTGCATCTGATGGTCCCACCCTCATTTTTATATTTTTATAACATCTTTGAATGACTGAGTGATTTAAAAAATTAGTAATAAATATATATTCTCTTCTTCACCGTAACCTAGGGTGACTGTTTGTTTAAAGCCTAGAGATGCATTTATGAAAAATCATTGCAGATATTTGCACCTGCTTTCTTTGGGAAGTCATTTTGTAAGGCCTATGACAATTTAGAACAACATTTTACAGGCCCAATATTTGAAACGCATTTACACGTTTTACAGCCCTATACAGTATAACTGCCACTCAGCAGCATATTCAACGGCACTAATACAGTTGGTGCTGCTGCATAGTCCCGATCTTCTCCTCTATACACCCCGATGCTAACCACTTAGCACCAGGACATGTCATGGGTGTTCTGGGGAGGAGCAGAGGCAGCGACAGTCGCTAACCAGGCAGTAGCGATATTTCATGCTACCTGGTTAGCGACCTGCAGCTAAAAGATAGGCATAGCAAAAGGTCGCCTATATTTTAGCCATGGGGACTAACCAGGCAGCATGAAATATCACCACTGCCCAGTTAGCTACTGCAGCTGGGAGGCTGTGCAGCAAACGCAGATATTCAATGCTAGGGCCTCACATGACCCCACATTGAATATCCAGAGTTAAGGGTTGGCGCATAGCCATCATAATTCAATATCGGGCCCTATATATCCAAATGGGCTCTTGTAGAATTGCCTAGGGATACTGTATTTGTGTGTATAAAGTAGGCTGATAGACACTTAGCAGCTACTTTTATGAGATAGGCTTATAGACTTTCCCAAGGCGGGAGAATAATTTAGCTGGGACAGTATTGGCGCTTATGTTTGTACTTTATAAAATACATGCATATGTGCCTATTCTTTCCAGCACATGCATGCACAAAAATCTATAGATCTATGCACTTACTTTCCCTATGGTAATTTTACAAATGCAAATAGGCACATATGCTAGCTTTGTAACATAAGTGAACACTTGTGTCTTAAACTGAAAGGCAATGTCAGGAAATACTTTTTCACTGAAGGGATAGTGGATGTTTGGAATGCCCTCCCGATAGAAGTGGTGAGGGCAAATACAGTGACAGAATTCAAGATGGCATGGGACAGGCACAGTGGATCCCTTTATAGCAACAGGATTAAATCAAAATAAACATAACCACCTCATATCTCAACAAATAGGGGTGACTAAATGGAACGGTGGGTACACCCCTAAACAAAGGCATGGGAGGGGTGACCTGCACGGAGCGGCAGGTGCACCTATTCTTGCCACCTTGCTGGGCAGAATAGATGGACCATACTGGTCTTTATCTGCCGTCATTTACTATGTTACTATGTTAAGAAAGGGGGAAATATGAATTACCATGTATGATTTACAAGAGTAAGAACTTATGATTTATGACTGAATCATTCCATTAATGAAAAAAACCCTGCTTCATTTTGAACGCCAATTGAAGATGAATTTTAATATTTATTAATCAAGCTCCTGGCTATTAGAGCCTTTTTGGGCCAATGATGAAATGAGAACCCCAGTAGCCTAGGAGTTACCCTTGGCTTTACTTTCTGGAATCTATGTAGCTCTTTGGGTTTGAAGTCCAATAATTTTTTTTAATAAATTTAATTTTTCAAAATATATCTACACATATGGGATTTGTTGTGGCACATGGTTGGCTTTATAAAATAAGCAAATCACATATGCCTACAGAATGTGCTTTGATAGTTTAGCCACTTTGTCATAAAATTACCATTTGTATGGGCAATGTTTTCATTGGAAAATATGCACAAACCTTTGTAAAATCAAAGCTCCATAAGTTGTTCAGGTCTCTGCCCTTTCTCCAACCTTGGGTCTGCTTCTTCAGTCCTCAGGTAAAAGAACTTGCATTGCTAAATGCATGGATGCTTTTGCTCATCAATAGGTTGGGCAGTAATCAAAGTCCCAATTTTTGTGCATAAAACAGCATTTTGCCTGCTGAAAAGGCTTTCATTATTATCCTTCCTGTGTCCAAACTAAAATGTAATAGGAAAAGAATCTATTTTATTCTGTTGTAAAAGTTCTCACTTTCTTTTTAATAGTTTGATCACTCATGGCTTTGGAACCCCTGCAATATGTGCCGCTCTAAGCACTTTCCAAACTCTTCTTAGTGAAATGCTGAGCTACTTGGAAAAACACACAGCAAACAAGACTGGAGGAGCAGCAGAATCCGGCCAAGGAAATGCCAACTCAGAGAAAGCCCCCCTGCGGAAAACATCAGAGACTTCCATGAAAGATGGCAAAACTGAAAAGACAGACTAACTACATCAAATAGAATTTATTACTGGAGAGTTATGCTGCTGAAAGTTATTTTATACATATATGTGTATATCACTGAGAGTAATTTATCTACAGTGGGCCAAATCAATATCAGCTTCAAACCTGGTGCCTAGCGCTCTGGGAGAAGATGAATTGATTGATCCGATTCAACAATTTATTCTAGTCAAGAATGCAATGCATACCTGGATGGTACATACAGGCAGCAAAAGCTGGACTTGTAAACTCTTGCAATATTATTTTGTGAAAAAATAATCATTTTTTATGTTCTTAATGCTAACATATTTTGTGCATGCTGTATTTTATTGTTCTGAATGATTCTCCTCACAGTTTACTCACTTCTAGACTTCTATCTCTTTGATAGGATATCACAAGTTACCTTATCAGAAAGACTTTTTTTATATCCAGTTGCAGACAATATTTTCAGTAGGAATAAAAAAGTATTGTCATAATAAATGTAGTCACATCAACATATGCACCAAAGTACAGTGTGCACTGACGTTTTCTTGAAATTGCATTAAAATATGAATTATGAACCAATATACATTTAGTTTTTGTCACCTGAATCGATACTGTAAAAGATTTATATAACAATTTAATTCACATTTCTCACCTAAAAGTGCAGGCACCTTTTTTTTTTTAATTTGTATTTATTGAAGTTTCAATTTACAAACTTAAACAATACACACAGTCAACATTGTAGAACTTGTCCAACTCCCCTCTCTACCTACCTTCCTATAGTCTCCCTCTCTTCATCCCCCCTCCCTACCCACCCAACCCCTAGCTCCCTCCCCCCCCCCCCACCTCCTTGTGGATCTATGACCTACAAACCAAAATTTGGGTGCGTTGCTGACAAACCAGCTGCAAGATCGCGCATATAGCCTACAGTTTACCAGACTTTTGCCTTAGCCACATATTCATCTAGATACCACCATTTACCTTTAGCTGGGCGCCTACGCTGCCCTATGTCTACTTGCACACTTAGAGTATTCCTGAAACTTCTCTGAGCTGCCACCTTCTCATATACCTTTTCGTACTTTGCAAATACACACAGTAAGTTCCACCAGTGATGACTATCTAACTTCGATGAGTCTTTCCAGTGGTTCATTATCACTTTTAGGGCGATTGCCATCATAAAGTTAAACACAAAAAACTTCTCTTTAGTCAACCTTACCAAATCAGCTTTAGACCGTAGAATGACTGTCTTCCAAGACAGCGGAGCTTGCAACTCCAAAATATGTTGAATCTTGTCCCATACCTGGTTCCAAAAGTTTTGAACGTGAGGGTAATCAAACGTCATATGCCTTAGTGTGCCCGGGGTCTGACCACAAGTCCAGCACCTACTGACAACTTTGGGATCCCACTTAGTAAGTCGAACAGGGGTAATAAAGGCCCGATGTGTCAAGAAATACAAGGACTGAGTTATCGCAGCAGCCCATGATACTCTATTCACCCGATTCCAAATCTCTTCCCAGTCTCGTTGCGATATTTTGGTTTCTAATTCTTTTTCCCAGTTTTCCTTTACCCCCTCCAAGCGAGAGGGAATCCCATCCCTTAGCAATGCATAGAAATTAGACGCTACTCCCTTCTGACTTACACACAGTTCCGCCACCACTTGTAGCCCCCAATCTAGCTCCAATTTTTGGACAGGCAATACCTTAATTGGATCCATTGAAATTGACAGCAACCTGGGAGCTTGAAATCATGCTGCAAATCCCCGAAGGCCTTCCATGAATGAGAAGAGACTAGCTGGCCCACCATCCTGATACCACTTTTCTGCCACTTCTCCCACGAAATTACTTTTTTGTTTATTTTAAGGCGAGAATTATACCATAGAGGGAGCGGCAGTGAGGGGGGTATCCTTGCCCATCAATTGCGCTAGTACCTGGAACGTATCCTGTGTGGCAGTAATTATTCTACCTGCTGGGGAAGAGTCCGTAAATCTCATGCCGACTAATAGTGCTAACGGCACAGGCGTCGTTCTCCTCTTTTCAATTTCTAACCACACTGGATTCGACTCTCCCTCCTCAGACACCAACCAACGAGCCCCTTGCTTGAGCTGAAATGCAAGATGATACTTTTTGAAATCCAGGAACTGCACCCCTCCCCATTCCTTCTTAGCTTTTAACTTACTGGTTGCTATTCTTGGGGGTTTACCTAGCCAAAGAAAATTCACCAGTACACGCTCGATGGAACTATAAACATTCGCTGGCAACGAAATAGGTAGCATCTCCAAAATGTAGTTGACCTTTGGAGCCAATACCATCTTTATGGATTCCAAATGCCCCCACCAAGAGAGATGTAGAGGGGACCATTGCATCGTGAACCCCTGGACCATCTCCCTTAAAACATTTGAATTTACCCTAACAGTCTCATGCAGACTGGGGCAGTATCGGACTCCCAAATATTTAATCTCAGACGACACCCATCTGAATGGGAAAGGATTGGCCAAATCCTTACTAGTCAGCTTATTCATTGGAAATGCCACTGATTTCGACCAATTTATCTTATATTCTGAAAGATGTGAATAGCTGTCTATCAGCTCTAACACTTTTCCTACTGAATCTGGATGAACAAAGAGCAGAAGATCATCTGCATACACCGAGATTTTTATCTGCAACCCCTTGGATCTCTTTGGCTTGTCTGATCAGTATTGCCAAAGGTTCCAGCGCCAAATTGAAGAGCAAGGGAGAAAGTGGGCAACCCTGTCTGGTGCCCCTAAACAATTGTAATAGCTCTGAGAGTGTCTGGTTAGCAAAAATACGAGCCGACGGGCTTGTGTACAGAACCTGAAGCATTTGAATAAATTTAACTCTGAATCCAAACCAACTTAGCACCTGAAATAGGAAAGCCCATTCTAACCTATCAAAGGCCTTTTCAGCGTCTAATGAGATGCCCAATAAAGGAGAATCAACATTCTCCACCACCGCCTGTAAGTTTAACAGAAGCCGAGCATTGTCGGCGGTGGAGCGTCCTGCCACAAAACCACATTGATCAGGATGAATAATAAAATCAATCACCTTTGCGAGCCTATGAGCTAATATAGAGGAGTATAGCTTATAGTGAGATGGGATGATAGTCCTCTACCTTTAATGGATCCCTTCCTTGTTTTCCTAGAACTATAATTGTTGCCTCGTTAAAAGAACCCACTGCCGACACCTGCGTGGATGAAAGGTAAAAGTATTCCAATAAGAATGGAGATAGGTCCAAACCAAATGCCTGATAGAATTCAGAAGGAATACCATCGGGGCCGACCACCTTTCCTTTTGCCGCAGCGTTTAGAGCTTCTCGTACTTCTTCACTTGAAATCTCCTTCTCCAACTCTAAAATTTGTGATAGTTGCCATATCAATGCTTGAAAATCATCTACGCTAGCTATAATTTCTGAAGAGTACAGTTTAGCATAGAAGGAGCGAAACTCCGCAACTATCTCATTACTTTTTAACACAGACTCCGCAGTGTCTCCATGTAAGACCGCAATTCTAGCTTTTGCTGCCTTGGGCTTAAGCGTATTTGCTAGCAATTTACCCTACTTATTACCTTCCAAATAATAAGTCGAGTGCTGATGATGCATGAGCTGTACTGCTTCTTCGTGTAGTAGTTGGTTATATTGAAATCTCAGCTTTTGCAGGCGTAGCAAAATATTCGAGTCAGCCCTAGCCATTAAAAGCCTTTCTCCCGCCTTAATTTGCACATCTAGGGCCTCTAGCTTATCCCTGCTTTCCCGCTTCAGCTTGATAGAGTAACAAGTGATTCTGGCCTGCATAGACGCCTTAAATGCCTCCAACCAAGCCCAAACAGGGGTGTCACCTGGAAGATTGATGTCAAAATATGCTCTTATTTCTTGTTTCATATACTCACAGAAATTTTTATTTTTAACAGGGCCCTATCAAAAAAAAAAAACCCTTGGGTTCATGTCCTTCCTCTCGGCCCCCGACAGGGTCAGTGTAACAGCGGCATGATCCGAGATCTGCATAGGGCAGATATCAGCTGCCCCGATTGACGGGATTAAGGACTTTGAGATGAGCATAAAATCTATCCATGAGTGGGACTTGTGTGGGAGGGAAAAAAAGGAATACCCTCTTTCCTTAGGATGAAACAGGTGCCATATGTCAACTAGCCCCTCAGCCTTTATGATAGACGATACCACCGCGATAGCACGTTGCTGCCTCCGCGATCTAAAGGGTTGACAGTCAAGCAATGGATCCAAAATTAGATTGAAATCCCCACCCAATATTGTCATTTTTAGATAGCTCATGCACTTTTTCTGCAATCTTCTGAAAGAATGACACGTCATCAATGTTGGGAGCATAGATGTTTATAATTGCTAATTTCCTACCATTTATCTGAACCAAAGCCGTAGCCCACCTCCCATCCAAACTAGCTTGGGAACAAACTACTGTCAGTACCAATGCCTTCCTTACCAAAGTAATTAGCCTGTTTTTCTTCTGCCAGGCCGCTGCATGACTTACTACCACATAAAGCCCCGTTCCTAGCTTTTGAGCTTCCACAGAAGACAAATGAGTTTCTTGAAGTAGAACCACATCAGCCTGTTCTACTACTGTACTACTGTGGATCAGGAACTGGTTAAAAGATAGAAAGCAGAGGATTGGGCTAAATGGCCAATTTTCCCAATGGAGAAAGGTGAATAGTGATGTACCCCAGGGATCTGTGCTGGGTCCGCTGCTTTTTGACATATTCATAAATGACCTGGAAAGTGGAATAACGAGTGAGGTTATCAAATTTGCAGATGACACAAAACTAAAGCTGTTAAAACCCAAGAGGATTGTGGAAAATTGCAAGAGGATCTTGATAAATTGGAAGACTGGGCATCAAAATGGCAGATGAAATTTAATGTGGACAAGTGCAAGGTTATGCACCTAGGGAAGAACAACCCAAATTATGGCTACACAATGCAAGGTTCCACATTAGGAACCACCACCCAGGAAAAAGATTTAGGCATCATTGTGGATAACATGTTAAAACCCTCGGTCCAGTGTGCAACGGCAGCCAAGAGAGCAAATAGAATGCTAGGTATGATAAGGAAAGGAATGGAAAATAAAACAAAAGATATTATAATGCCTCTATATCGTTCCACGGTGAGACCACACCTTGAATATTGTGTGCAATTCTGGTCGCCATATCTTAAAAAGGATATAGCGTTATTAGAAAAGTTTCAGAGAAGAGCCACCAAAATGGTAAAGGGGATGGAAGGATACTCCTATGAAGAAAGGCTAAAAAGGTTAGGGCTCTTTAACCTGGAAAAGAGACGGCTGAGGGCAGATATGATAGAAGTCTATAAATTAATGAACGGAGTGGAACGGGTAAATATAGATTGATTGTTTACGTTATCAGAATATAGAAAGACTAGGGGACATGCAATGAAGCTACAGGGTAAACTATTTAAGACTAATAAAAAAATATATTTTTTCACTCAACGTGTAATCAAACTCTGGAATTTGTTACCAGAGGATGTAGTAAAGGCTGTTAGTGTAGCTGGGTTTAAAAAAGGTTTGGACAAGTTCCTGGAGGAAAGGTCCATTAACCATTATTAAGAAGGGACCCATGATATCAATGCTTGACCCAGTACAAGCACTGCGGAACCTGTGTCTTTTGGGGAAACTGCTAGGTACGTATGACCTAGATTGGCCACTGTTGGAAACAGGATAGTGGGCTTGATGGACCTTGGTCTGCCCTAGTATGGCATATCTTATGTTCTTATGTTCCTTCTTACAGTACTCTTCATATAACAAAAATGCTCCACTTTAACTGATACGTTGTGAATTTGTAGCTAGTGGTGTGGGATACTATATCAAAAAACTCAAAACCATTCATACACAAAAGAGACTACCTCTGGAAAGGTCTCAGACTCAATAGCGCTATGTGAACTTCAGTACATATAATACTATTGAACGCGCTGGCAGCATCAATGTCCAATCCAGAGATTATGAAGATTATAGAAAACACTGATGAGTTTGCAAAAATAAGTATCAATTTGCATTTAAAAACCACACCATCATTTTGACAAAAAATGCTTATCTTGAAAAATATTGTGGTGTGAATTGCCAATTGGAGCATTTTTGTTATATGAAGAATGATCTACTTTTTGCTCTGATAAGGGACCATTGATCAAGGTCCTTCTTACAGTACAACAGGATTTTCTTACGTTTCATTGGATTGTTTATTCCTTTCACATTCAAAGATAGAACTTTAAGCGAACCCATGGGACAAGATTCTCCTATACCGCACCACTGGCCCAGCAAGGCTATATACCATTTTACCCAAAACAAAAGAAATTACACCCTCATAGCACTTTCCCCATAGGACCCAACAAGGAGGCAACCACAAATCCCTAATTAGGGCTCTCACTGAGTGAGCCATTGCAAGAAGATTACACCCCAATCCTGCCCTGCCCTCCAACAGATGCTTTCTTTACCCCTGCCCTGAAGCCCAGAGTTACACCAAAATTGTCTTACCCCCGATTAATCAAACACCTCTGAACATGATGACCCCTCTCAATTTTACCAGCCTTCCAACACATCTCCTTCTTAACCCTCACCCACAGTCAAAATAACACATATTAGCCCCCAACACCACTCCCAACAAACATAAAATACAGTCTATCTTCCTTCTTCTTCCGTCCAAGACTTCCCTCTTACTCCAAATTGCACTCTTCTGCCCCAGCAGAAACAGCATCATCTCATCACTGCAGCCTCTTGCTCTTCCATGAATGCCTGGAGTGCAGCAGGGTCCTCAAAAGACTTAGTCTAGTTATGAAGGGTAACCCTAAGTCTTGCCGGGAAGAGCAAACCAAATAGCGCTTGAAGGAGCCGGAGCCGCGGCCTAAAAGTTGCTTCCTTCACTCAACCGTTGTCTTGTGAAAGTCGGGATAAAAAACAATCTGCTGGTCATCAAGTTTAACTGGGGCAGCTGACCTCGACGCAGCCAGAATCTGCACTGCTTGTGTGTGCCTCAGCACACAAATAATGATTGGGCGCGGCTTTCTCACGTTTGAGCCTGGATGTGACGGAATCTGGTGAGCCCACTCAATTTCAAAAGGCTGGCTGAAACTCACCCTCAGTACTTTTGGGATCACTTTTTCCAGGTACTGTTTTATATCCGATCATAAGAACAGAAGATATGCCATACTGGGTCAGACCAAGGTCCATCAAGCCCAGTATCCTGTTTCCAACAGTGGCCAATCTAGGTCATATGTACCTAGCAGTTTCCCCAAAAGACACAGGTTCTGCAATGCTTGTACTAGGTCAAGCATTGATATCCTGGGTCCCTTCTTAATAATGGTTTATTGACCTTTCCTCCAGGAACTTGTCCAAACCTTTTTTAAACCCATCTACACTAACAGCCTTTACTACATCCTCCGGTAACAAATTCCAGAGTTTGATTACACGTTCAGTGAAAAAATATTTTCTTTTATTAGTCTTAAATAGTTTACCCTGTAGCTTTATTGCATGTCCCCTAGTCTTCCTATATTCTGATAACGTAAACAGTCGATCTACGTTTACCCGTTCCACTCCGTTCATTAATTTATAGACTATCATATCTCCCCTCAGCCGTCTCTTTTCCAGGTTAAAGAGCCCTAACCTTTTTAACCTTTCTTCATAGGAGCATCCTTCCATCCCCTTTACCATTTTGCTGGCTCTTCTCTGCTATATCCTTTTTAAGATACGGTGACCAGAATTGCACACAATATTTAAGGTGCGGTCTCACCATGGAACGGTATAGAGGCATTATAATATCTTTTGTTTTATTTTCCGTTCCTTTCCTTATGATACCTAGCATTCTATTTGCTCTCTTGGCTGCTGCTGCACACTGGGCCGAAGGTTTTAACATGTTATCCACAATGACGCCTAAATCTTTTGCCTGGGTGGTGGTTCCTAATGTGGAACCTTGCATCATGTAACCATAGTTTGGTTTGTTCTTCCTTAGGTGCATAACTTTGCACTTGTCCACATTAAATTTCATCTGCCATTTTGATGCCCAGTCTTCCAATTTATCAAGATCCTCTTGCAATTTTCCACAATTCTCTTGGGTTTTAACAACTTTAAATAGTTTTGTGTCATCTGCAAATTTGATAGCCTCACTCATTATTCCACTTTCCAGGTCATTTATGAATATGTCAAAAAGCAGCGGACCCAGCACAAATCCCTGGGGTACACCACTATTCACCTTTCTCCATTGGGAAAATTGGCCATTTAGCCCAGCCCTCTGCTTTCTATCTTTTAACCAGTTCCTGATCCACAGTAGTACACTGCATCCTATCCCATGACTCTTTAGTTTTGCCAAAAGTCTCTGATGAGGGACCTTGTCAAAGGCTTTCTGAAAGTCCAGATACACTATATCAACTAACTCACCTTTGTCCACCTGTTTATTCACACTTTCAAAAAAACATAACAGATTAGTAAGACAAGATCTTCCTTGTCTAAAGCCATGGTTTTTTTTTGTTTTGTTTTTTTATATATTTATTTAGAATTTCAACTCCATATCAGACACCAAAACATCACATTCAACAATCAACAACCCAACCCCCCTCCCTTGCCCCTCCTCTCGCCCCACCCTATCACAACGACCCTCGCCTGGCCTTCCTAACCCTCCCCCCACCCTCCCCCCGTCTCCCCATGGGTATCTGGCGCCAAGCACTGAGCAGCTTGCGAACATCTCGTTTATCTACACCACTCATCTTGGTTCACTTGCCGAGCAATTTAACAAACCCTTGCTCGAGCTGCGAACTCATCCAGCCAACTCCACTTGTTAACCAAACCCCTCCTGCCCCTGCAGCCCGCGTCCAAGACTTTGCCAAACCCAGTCTTCATCTTCTGTCTATTCCTTATCTCTTGTCCCTTCTCATAGCCCACATAGAGGCTAACTAAGTTCCACCACTGGGCCTCACATAGTTGAGATGAGTCCTTCCAGCAGCTCAGTACCAATTTAATTGCTACAGCCATCATAAAGTCAAACAAAAAGTACTTATCTTTAGATATCTTCAAAATTTTGTCCTGAGACCTCAAAAAGACGGTCTGCCATGAAATCTGCCCCTGAATGTCTAAAACTTTCAGCATCTTGTCCCATACTGACTGCCAAAATGTCTGAACATGAGGGCAAGCATACAACATGTGCTTGAGATTCCCCGGAGCACTGTTGCAGGACCAGCACTTACTTGCCTGGCCCGCATCCCATTTACTGAGCCTCGCCGGGGTTAAAAAGGCTCTATGCGCAAGAAAAAAGAGAGTCTGTCGTATCGAGGCCCCCTGGACCACTCTGCTCACGGGCCCCCAAATCGCTTCCCAAACAGCCTGAGATACAGGAACCCCCAAATCTTGCTCCCACGCCTTCTCCAATCCCGCCAACCCTGCGGGAGACCCTTCCCTCATCACAGCATACAACTTGGAAGAGGCACCCCGTAGCCCCGTGTGTTGCTCTAGCAGCGTTCAAAGCTTCCAATCCGCTATTACTTCATCAGCCACTACTCCAGCGTGTGCCAAGCAATGGCGTAACTGCAGCCACCGATAGTACTGGCTGCCGCCTAGCCCAAACTCTCGCTGCAAATCGCCAAAACTCTTCCATTTCTTATCCGCCACCAATTGACCTATAGTCCAGACACCTTTCTCCTGCCATTCCTTCCAGCTAACTACCTTGCGGCCTATCTTAAAATGTGGATTATACCAAATAGGCATCCGTCCCAGCGAAGAGCTCGCCTCTTCTATCACCTGGCTCATCACACACACAGATTCCTGTATGTCCCGGACAATCCTTCCAGCTTGGAAGGTTTCGGGAAGCTTCATACCTACCAGCCACTCCGTATCCACAGGGGCAACTATCCGCTCTTCCACCTCTAGCCAAGTCGGCTTTTCACCCCTGCTCTCTGGCACTAGCCATAGCACACCCTGCTTGAGTTCGAAACGCATGATGATAATTGTAGAAATCGGGGAACTGTACCCACCCTTGTTCCTCGCTGCCTTCAACTTCCTGAGAGCTATCCTGGGCGTTTTGTTCTGCCACAGGAATCCAGACAATTGGCGCTCGATCGAGTGGTAGAACTTCTCTGGGAACTTCAATGGGAGCATTTCCAACAGGTAATTTATCTTAGGGGCCAATACCATCTTGATGGACTCTAATCTGCCCCACCATGAGAGGTGAAGGGGGGACCACTGCTCAGTAAAGGACTTAATCATTTCCTCTATACTGTTGACATTAAGATGAATAATGTCCTCTATCTCAGTACAAAACCTCACCCCAAAATACTTGACATCCTTAAGCTTCCACACAAAAGCACAAGGCTCTACCAATGCCTTACTCATCTGTTTATTCAAGGGGAAAGCCAGAGACTTCGTCCAGTTGACCCTATAACCGGATAGCCTCGAATAACTATCAATCATGTTTAGCAAACCCTCCACTGATTGAGGATGCACAAAGATAAGGAGGTCATCCGCAAAAGTGGACATCTTAACTTCCAGATCACCAATCAAAATTCCCCTTATAGTCTGAGACTGCCTAATCTTCAGCAACAATGGTTCCAGGGCTAGATTGAACAGCAATGGGGAGAGTGAGCACCCTTGCCTCGACCCCCTGAACAGAGAGAGAGGAGCAGATAAAATACCATTCGCCAACACTCGCGCTGTAGGGTGGGAGTATAAGATCTGAATAAAACGAATAAACCGCTCACCAAAGCCAAACCATTGCAGCACAAGCATCAGGAAGCTCCACTCTAACAGATCGAAAGTCTTTTCGGCATCGAGTGAGAGGCCCGGCATCGGTTCTTCCCTCGATTCCATTACAGAGAATAGGTTCAACAACAAGCGCGCGTTATCAGAAGTTGCACGCCCAGAGATGAAACCACACTGGTCCACATGGACCAGCTCCGGCACCACCTTCGCCAGTCTCCTAGTCAGGATGGTCGAGAAAACCTTGTAATCAGCATTTAGCAGCGATATAGGCCTATAGTTTCCCACTTTCGTAGTGTCCCTCCCTGGTTTTTCAAGAACCACTATCACCGCATCACTGAATGAGCCCGTGTTAGGCAGTTGAGCCTCCAAGCAATTAAAAAACTCTAACATATAAGGGACCAACTCCAGCGCAAACACTTGGTAAAACTCCATTGGAATCCCATCTGGGCCAGCGGCCTTCCCTTTATCAGCCACTTTCAGGACATCAAATAACTCTTTGGCCGAAATATCACTGTCTAAGCTGCTGATCTGCTGTGCTGATACAGAAGGGTGCTGGATACAATCAAACATGTCCGCAAAAGCTTCCGGGGTGGCTTGACCTTCTGAGGCATACAACAACTCATAAAATCTCCGAAATTCCTCTGCAATGGCTGCATTACCCATAAGCGCCTCCTGATTATCTCGGACTATAACCGGTATGGTAGTTTTCCTTGCCCAAGGCTTAAAAGTACTGGCTAGCAGCTTACCTGCTTTATTACTTTCAAGGTAACAGTTAGCCTGCTGGAGGGACAGAATTTGCACCGCTTCGCTGCTCAGTATTTGATTGTACTGATAGCAAAGACATTGGAGCCGAAGCAAGACACCAGCCTCAGTCCTGTTAATCAGTAAACGCTCCCCTGCCCTAATCTGCACCTCCAACAGAGCCAGCCTCGCTTTCTGCGCTCTGCGGTGACTGATACTAAGGGGTATGTTTACTAAACTGCGTTAATGCAATTCGCGTTAGGAGCCGCGTTAGTGAAAGGAAAACCAAAAAAGGACATGGGCGGGACATCGTAACCAATAACGCGCAGTTACGCGCGTTATTGTGCGCCGCGCAGCAATGATCGTTACAGCGCATGCTACTGCGCGCACACTTAAGACAGCGCGCAGACACCCAAAGACAGAAACAGAGCTGTAGCACAATGGTTACTACACTAACTGACAATACAAGAGTCATGGGTTCGATTCCCCAGTGTGCCTAATGAGTAAGGCTGGCTGAGGCATCCTGTGTAATCCTTTGAAAGCCAACTATAATATTTTAGTCTGCAGGTGGGTTACAGTTTGCATATGTCAGGAAAAGTGTACCCTTCCTATGAAATATGTTCCCATAGTGACGTTCTCTCTGACATGGTCATGTATTATATACCAGTTGATAGGAATATTTAGGCGCTCCCTATAAGGCGAAATGTAAGGCATGCCCTATAGGGAGCGCCTAAATATTCCTTTCAAATGGCATATAATATATATAATATAGGGCGAAGTGTGATGTGCGCCCTATAGGGCGCCACGTAGTGTGCACCCTATAGGGCGCCATGTATATTAGTGCTGCCAGCAGAACCACCCTCAGGGTACTGTCACCTTAGGGTAGCTCAAAAGGCGCCCTATAGGGGGCACCTTATATGGTGCCCTATAGGGGGCGCCTTACGCGGCGCCCTATAAAGCGCGATTTACGTGGCGCCCAATAGGGCGCGACTTATGCGGCGCCCTATAGGGCGCCGCATAAGTCGCGCCCTATTGGGCGCCACGTAAATCACGCTCTATAGGGCGCCGCATAAGTCGCGCCCTATTGGGCGCCACGTAAATCGCGCTCTATAGGGCACCGCGTAAGGCGCCCCCTATAGGGCACCATATAAGGTGCCCCCTATAGGGCGCCTTTTGAGCTACCCTAAGGTGACAGTACCCTGAGGGTGGTTCTGCTGGCAGCACTAATATACAGTAAAAATAGACAATGCCTAAGACAGCCCTATCAATGAACCCCACTGTGGGTTGTGAACCTATGACCACTGGCTCCATGGGCAGTGAAGAAACCAGTGGGTTAGAGCTGCTAATAAACACATGGCTGGCAACAGGAGGACTGCACGGCACCACACCCACATTCTGCTGTGGTTACCAGGGAGATTACATACCACCACCCAATGCACCCTCTAGGGCTCAAGGTGGAGGGACAGGATCTCCCGCCCACAGATCCACTTCCAACCCTCTGGAATGGTAGCAGTAGAGGGGACCATCACCCCAGTCCCACTCGGGATCAAACACCCTACAGGGCAGGCAATGCAGAGCAGTGCACACCCGTACAGCAAGAGCAGACAGACAGCAGGTCTGGAAATGCTCAGCTGCCCTCCACCATTATCTGACATTCTCCAGCAGCAAGCCTCCAGCCGCTGCACCCTGCATGGTGTTCCAGCAAGACACATACTAGCTGCAGACAGTCCGCCAGCTAGTCCATAGTGCATGGTCCTGGAGGAGATGCAAGTACCCAGAACGGGGATATCAGCATATACACCAAGCAGATAAGTCCGTGATTGGGCCCCAAAAAAACCCCCATATATATCACATAAGAGAAATGCTACATAGCACTATGGTGGAACCTAGCCATGCCATGGTCACTGCTCAGTCAGGGTGAGGGTGACCTCCCAGCAGGACATGCTATGGCCACCCTGTCTGTGCAGGTGGTACTGGGCACTACAATGTCTGGCCATTGCCCTATGCCCTGTGCAGATGCGGACAGGCCAGGCCACCCTATCCAGGCTATTCCCACAGTACCTTGCTCCTCATTATGCACATTGGCAGGCCAATACTGGCAACAGTGCTAGTAGTGTGGGCTGTGGAGGGTGTTGGAAGCCACCACACACTGATTAGACAGACAAGCTCTCCCCACACCTATGCAAGCACTGTGCAACACTAGAGGTGTTGGGCAGCCCAGGCCACCACACCAGTCCTGGGCACAGTGCAGGCATGGCTATGGTACGCAATACTGTAGGAGTCACTCCCCAGGTTGGTAAACACTGTTAGACACAGGACCTGTAGCACACTCCACAGACATCTGAAAGGTTGCTATGATGCAGCTCACTCAGGAAATTGTACTTAACCTAGGAATTGCTATCTGCCAGTGCTCAAAGCAACCTTATGATAGCTGTGTAACATATTCCCAGGTTTAGGATGTCATTACTACGGTATGCATGTGCTAGTATTGGGAGATGCACGCAGAGCCCAAAGTCCTGCCTCTCCAGGAGGCTTTGGATAATGGGGCCTGTGGGTGCGGGTGTGTCTGCCCCTGTTGGCTGCTGCTTTACGGCAGAGGTTCCCAACTCCAGTCCTGCGGTGCCAAACACTGTTCGGGTTTTCATGCTGTCCCTCATGAATATGCATGAGATACATCTGCATACCATGGGGGTGGCGCATAGAAATGCAGCACAGGCATCTTTATCAGAGGCAGCATGGAACCGGGATGGTGTTTGGCCCTCCAGGACTGCATTTGGGAGGCTCTGCTCTAGGTAATGTGCATGTTTATGGTGTCTGTGCTCTGTAGGGTAAAATGTGGGTGTTTTGGGCATGTTTACGTCATCTGCAAGACCGGTTCTGTCTGTATTAGCCCGTTCTAGTAGTGGGTAAAATATGAGGACTGGGTTGGTGGAAACCACATCTGGGACCTGAACCTGTGACCCTCTGCTTCTGAATACACTGGTTCTGTGCACTGCACCACCATGTTCTCACAGAGATGGTGCGTTCCCTGGTGATAACATGACTGTTGGTCAGACAGGGCCTGTCTGTTGGAGTGCACTGCACCCACATGATGGGGGCTAGGCCACGGTCTGCTCTGGGCAGCTTCCACTGCCCCCTCCACCACCAGTATCCCTCAGCAACCATGCTGACATGCCCTTCTGCTGGTGGTGCTGGTGGTGTGCGGTCTCAAGCCATCCAGTGTGCAGGTAGGCGGCTGCCTATGGTGCATGTTCTGGGGTGGGGGTGCCCGCATAGCTGCCCACGCTTTCCCCCAGCACCGCCTGCCAATGTTCCGTGCCATTGGGGGTACCTGCTAGGTACTATTTCCTGTGGCACTGTGGGAAGCACACTGTTGCCCATGTTGGGCCCTCAGCAGTTGCTTTCTGGCTGCTCTACTGTTTCAGAATTCCTATGGGCCAGCTAGGCATCACCCTAGTCCCCACAGCATGTGCCGCCTGCAGCCCTCTGTATCCCCTTCTCCAGCATCTGACCGGTTGCCCGTTCCGACATGCCCGCCCTGATGTTGCGGGACATGTGCACGCCATAGGAACCCTGTCCAATGGTGTGGAAGCCCCTGAACAGTGCTATTTCACTGTGGGCCCATGCACCTTGTATGGGGACGGGGTATGGACCCTTCCGCGGTTTATAAATACATAACTAAAATAAAGAAATACATAAATATCTGTTCAATGGAGCTTAATTGGGGGGGAAGGTTGATGTTTCTTATTGATACCACTATTGGGCAGCTTGGTTGCTGTTTTTTTCCAGTTTGTTGGGGTCATTTTCAGTGTTTCTGTGCCCTTTTGTTTTGTGCACATGTATCACACTTATCACGTTTTTTTGGTTTCCCTGCCTAGGCTGTACATTGCTGACATTTAAATGGTTTCTCTCCCCTTTAATATGCTTTTTTAACGGCAGGTTTTCATTCGCGTTGGAATTCAGCTCTGAAATTCAGCGCGTTAGTGTAATGGGAGCCTCTCCCCGCCCACTCTCCGCCCATTGACCCCTTCTCTCCGCCCTCTCTCCACCTTCTGCGTTGTTTTACCTCGCCGCGGAGCATCACGCGCATTAGCGCGTGATAACGCGTGCTATAGCGCGTTTACGATCGTTAATGCGCTACAGCATGCACTATAGCACGCTAACGATCGTTAACATCGTACAACGCGCATTATTCACGTTTACCGCAGTTTAGTAAACATACCCCTAAAACTAGTTATTTTTGCTCTAGAGAAGGCCTTGAATCCTGCCCACCATGCCCAACCCGAGGTGCCTTTAGAAAGATTTGCCCTAAAATACTCCTGAATGCTCTGCCTCATATATTCGCGGAACTCTTCATTCTCCAGCAAGCTCCTGTTGAAGAAGAAAGCCGGCAACGGCGGTTGATCTGCCTCTATACTAAGAGTAAACCAAACCACCGCATGGTCTGAGATGTGCATTGCCGCTATTTCAGCCCTCCCTACTGCCGCTGACAGTGTCTGAGAGATTAAAAAGAAATCCAGTCGCGAATGAGAGTTATGAGGCAAAGAAAAGAAAGAATATTCCCTGTCTGTAGGGTGTTTCAATCTCCAGATATCAATCAAGCCGGACCCCTTCATAATCTCTAATAAAACCTTAGTAGCCCTTTGGTACCTGTGTCGCCGGAAGGGAGCACAGTCTAGTAAAGGGTCTAACACCAAATTGAAGTCACCCCCCACTATTACCTCGTGACCCGAGAGTTCCTGTATCTCAAAAGCCAGCCCCTGGAAAAAGGAGACATCGTCTGTATTTGGGGCATAGACAGTGATAATGGCCAACTTTTTCCCATACGCCTGCACCAATCCTGTTGCCCATCTGCCTTCCAAATCAGCGCGCTGTCTCTCAATACCCAGAGATAAGCCCCTTCTAGCAAGGATAACCACCCCGTTCTTCCCATGCCACGCAGCCGAATGCGCTACAATTAAAAAATTGCCCAAGCCAAGTTTCTTGGTCTCCGCTTCAGACAGCCGTGTTTCTTGCAACATCACCAAGTCGGCTTGCTCTTTCTTGCAGTATTGCAGTATTTTTTTCCTCTTAATGGGGTTATTTATACCCTCCACGTTCAGCAACAACACTTTAAGCGTCGCCATGGGATAAGATGCTATGCCTCTCTGTAGCAAGAAACAAAAAGGGACTCAGCTGCTCTTCTTGAAAAGGACCAAACTCTCCGCTGCTCTCAACCCACATAGGGAACTCAATAGCCCAAACCACCCCCCAGTACCCATGAGGAGACAACATATCAATCCGCAAGCGGATAGCGAATGGGTGAACCACCAGTGCCAGATGACCCCCCTAAACCCCCGCCTCCCCCCCGCTAACACACAGCAAAACATACAGAACAATGCTCCCCCTTTCAATGACATCGTCACCCATTGATCGTTAACAAATTAACATAGATTAGCATAGACTAACCCTCAGACTCTAACACAGTTGACACAAAACCATTTTCACCCATCCCCCCACCTGTCAATAACATGCCTATCCAAGCCTCGCATTCTTGTTACAAAGCATGATAAGCATAACCAGTTCCCTCCCGCAGCCACAGCCGGGCTCCACCCGTTAACCAATTATTCTGCAACTACTACCCATACATTTTCTTGCACATAGTACTAGTCCAGGGTCTCGCCAGCCTCTCCCAGCAGAATTCCCAGGTTACTGCCAGAAGCCTCTCAGCGCATAACCATGGCCTCTTGATCTTCCAAGTACTCCCTCAAAGCCCCCGGGTCTTCAAACATCCTCGTTTGGTTGTGCAGGGTCACTCGCAAACGTGCTGGGGCGAAGAGGCCATACCTGGCTTGCAGGGCCTGGAGCCGCAGCCTGAAAGACAACAGCTGTTTCCTGCGCTCGACTGTTGCCTTGTGATAGTCTGGATAGAAGGCAATGCTCTGAACTTCAAACTGCACAGTACGAAGTGCCCTTGCCACTGACAGGATTTGGATCGCTTGAAAGTGCCGCAACACACACATAATGATCGGCCTGGGCCTCTTGACGTTGGGACCCGGATGTGTTGGGACGCAATGAGCTCTTTCGATCTCCAAAGGATAGCTGAGTTCCAATTTAAGCAGCTTCGGAATTAATGCGCTCAGAAAAACTCACATCAGAACCCTCGGCCCCCTCGGGGATGCCGATGATCCGCCCATTATTTCTGCGCGTTCGGTTGTTCAGATCTTCCAGGCTGCGCTCCAAGGCAGCTATTCTCTTGGTGTTTGCCCCCACCTGTTTGAAGCGCTCCTCGTGTGCCACCGCCGTACTTTCTAGCTTTTGCATTTTCTCTGTCAACATGTTCATCTGCTCGCGCATCTCCTTTAGCTCGGCGATATCTGCCTGTACTCCGCACAGAGTCTCTCCATTAACTGCGACCATGTCCTTCATGGCTCGGATTTCCACCAACACTTCCTTTATACCTGCCATGTCTTCTCCCGTCTGCGCAATTTTCTGCGGAGAAGGTGGCTCGGCCTTGGCTCTTTTTACTCCTCCGCCCACCGCTGCAGAGTAGTCTAATCTCGTGGGCTTGCTACCAGCCATCTCTCTCAGCTTCTCAGAACACCGGGAAAGCTCCACTCTCTTTTATCGCTGCAGCAGGGGGAACTGACTTGCGAGGGGGTGAGGAGCTCAAGATTCAAGCGGCCATCTTAGCCCGTGCTTGCTCCGCCTCCGTCTAAAGCCATGTTGGCTGTCTCCCATTAGGCCATGACAATCTACATGCTGAGTAATTTTATTCTTTATGATGGTTTCTACCATTTTTCCCGGTACTGATATGAGGCTCACCGGTCTGTAGTTTCCCGGATCACCCCTGGAACCCTTTTTAAAAATTGGTGTTACATTGGCGATCCGCCAATCTTCAGGTATTAGAGATGATTTTAATGATAGTTCACAGATTACTAATAGCAGGTCTGCAATCTCATATTTCAGTTCTTTCAACACCCTTGGATGTATACCATCCAGCCCAGGTGATTTGCTACTCTTCAATTTATCTAATAGTTGTAATACATCTTTCCGATGTATCGATATTTCCTTCAATTCTTCCGCACCTTTAAATACCACTTCAGTCATGGGTAACATCCCTACATCTTCCTCAGTAAAGACCGAAGCAAAGAACTCATTCAGTCTCTCCGTTATCGCCTTGCCGCCTCTTAGTGACCCTTTAACTCTACCATCTAATGGTCAAAATGACTCTCTCGCAGGTTTTTTGCTACGAATGTACTTGAAAAAATCTTTATTTCGCGTTTTTTGCTTCTGCAGGAAGCTTCTTCTCAAATTCTCTATTTGCCTTCTTTATCAATGCCTTGCATTTGACTTGCCAGTGCTTGTGCTGTTTCCAGGTTTCATCGTTTGGCTCTTTTTTCCATTTCCTGAAAGATGCTTTCTTGGCAACAACAGCCTCTCTGACCTCACCTTTAAACCATGCTGGCAGTTTTTTGGACTTCCTTCCACTTTTCTTAAAGCGTGGAATGCAGCTGGTCTGGGCTTCCAAGATAGTATTTTTCAACAACACCCAAGCTTGATGTAAGTCTTTAACCTTTGCAACTGCTTCTTTTAGCTTTTTCTTAACTATTTTCCGCATGTTATCATAGTCTCCCTTTCGAAAGTTAAAAGGTAGTACTGTGGATTTCCTTACTATCCCTCCTCCATTAATTAAATCAAAGGCGATCATGCTATGATCACTATTACCAAGTGGCCCCTACACCCTTATCTCTTGCACTATATCTGGTGTTCCACTAAGGACTAGGTTTAATATGACTTTCCCTCTCGTCGGTTCATGGACCAGCTGCTCCAAGAAGCAGTCATTTATGTCATCTAGGAACTTTATCTCCCTAGCATGTACTGCCGTGACACTGACCCATTCAATACCGGGGTAATTGAAATCGCCCATTATTATTACCGCGCTGTAACGTTTGTTAGCTTCCTTGATTTCTTTGAGCATTTCATCATCCATTTGTTCATTCTAGCCAGGCGGTCGATAATACACCCCCACTGCCATTGCCTTCCCCTTTTTACATGGAATTTCAATCCATAGAGATTCTACAGCAAATTTTGTTTCCTGCAAAACTTTAATCCTTTCTGACTCAATGCCCTCTCTAACATAGAGCGCAACCCCTCCACCAATTTGATCAGCTCTATCATTATGATATAGTTTGTACCCAGGTATCACAGTGTCCTCCTTCCACCATGTCTCTGATATTCCAATCACATCTAACCTCTCATTTAGTGCTATATATTCTAACTCTCCCATCTTATTTTTTAGACTTCTAGCATTTGCATACAAGCATTTTAGAGACTGTATTTTATTTATATTAATTTGGCTATTGGAAGACATGGGTAATTTGGGATCTTTAAGCTCTGTCTGCTCCATACTCGAGGGCATTTGGGATACTTTACTCTATTTTGGAACCTCTCTGCTTTTGGTAGTATCCTTCAAGGATACATTCTTCTGAACCATCTGCTCTTGGACGACTGTCGGCTTTCCACTATTATCTAGTTTAAAAGCTGCTCTATCTCCTTTTTAAAGTTTAATACCAGCAGCCTGGTTTCATTCCAATTAAGGTGAAGCCCATCCTTTCGGAAGAGCCCCTCCTTTCCCCAGAATGTACCCCAGTTCCTAACAAATCCAAATCCCTCATCTCTGCACCATTGTCTCATCCACGCATTGAGACTCCGGAGCTCTGCCTGCCTTTTGGGTCCTGCACGTGGAACAGGAAGCATTTCAGAGAACGCTACCCTGGAAGTTCTGGATTTCATCTTCCTACCTAAAAGCCTAAATTTAGCCTCCAGAACCTCCCTACCACATTTTCCTATGGCATTGGTACCGACATGTACCAAGACAGCAGACTCCTCCCCAGCACTATCTAAGACCTTATCCAGGTGGCGCGTGAGGTCCGCTACCTTCGCACCAGGCAGACATGTTACCAGGCGATCCTCACGTCCACCAGCCACCCAGCTATCTACATGCCTAATGATCGAATCACCAACTATAACGGCTGTCCTAACCCTTCCCTCATGGGCACATGGCCCTGGAGAAACGTCCTCGGTGTGAGAGGGTTTTACATCACCTGGAGGACAGGTCCTAGTTACAGGATCACTTCCTGCCACACCAGGGTGATGCTCTCCTGTCACGTGACCTCTCTCCTCCATGGCAACAGGGATGCTGCCAGACTGGAGGTGGGACTTCAGGACTATATCCCTGTAGGTCTCATCTATGTACCTCTCTGTCTTTCTTATGTTTTCCAAGTCTGCTACTCTAGCCTCTAGAGAATGGACTCGTTCCCTGAGAGCAAAGAGCTCCTTGCACCTAGTGCACATGTAAGACCTCTCACCAACTGGGAGAAAATCATACATATGACACTCAATGCAAAAGACTGGAAAGCCCCCATCCCGCTGCTGGACTGCTGTCTGCATCTTAGTTTTAAGTTTTTGTTTAGATCTTTAAGTTCTTTACTTACTAAGGGTTGCTATGGATATTTATACCAATAAAACTGTACCTAATACGTTTAATATACCTTGTTCCATCAACTTATGCTCCTGGAGTGTAGGGCTGCTCGGGGCCACGTCAGGCAATGGTCCGCCTTCTTGCTACTTTGGGATCGATATATCCAAAATCTCAGTTCCCGGACCCGCAATGTAGTCCTGCAACTTGGTTGCTAACTTCTAACCCTACCTGCTTGCGGCATAATGTGGGTGCTATGCAGAACTTTATGAGTGGTCCTGAGTGGAACGGATTGGAAGTTGCTGGGGGGGTATGGGGGGAGGGGGGCTGAGGGAGGGGGGCTGGGGTACATTTTGAAAATCCTTGTGACCATCAATGTGCTCTGCCTCTGGGGATAAGAGTCAACCCCAGGGAGCGGTTGTTGAATGTGTATTTACTGTTTTGCTTGATGGTTTCTAAATAAACTTTTGAAAAAAAAATATATACCTTGTTCACCTGAAGCTTAATTAATCTCAGGTCCTTATTGTATGTCTGATTTGGGTAACAAGCTTCACCTGAGAGCACCTCCTGTCTTTTAAGATGTGTAAGTACCTATAAAGCTACGATTATCCCAGGGGTGGGTGGGTGTGGGGAGGGAGGGAGGGAAATAACACTTATTAAAAGAGGGCTGCTACACAGTACCCTGTCCTGTGCTGCTGCTGTCCTGTGATCCTTCAGCTCCCTCCGGAATACCAACAATTTGAATGTTATTTCGCCTTTTCCTATTGTTTAACTCCTCCAGACTCCACTCCAAATTCACAATACATTTATGGTTTGCAGTAACTTGCTTGAGCTGCTCCTCGTGGACCTCCATTTTGATCTCTATACCAGTAATCTTTTCCGCAAGCCCGGATATCTGCTCTTTGAGCTTCTTCAGCTCTCCGATATCGGCCTGAACTCCACAGAGCGACTCCCCATTTGCCTCCACCATTTCTCTCACTGCCCTTATCTCCGCTAAGAGCTCTTGAATTCCCGGCGAGGCTTCACGACCAGCTGCCATCTTCTGTGGTGAGGGAGGATCCGGCTTTGCCCTTTTCACTCTGAAGCTGGCTGCCGTACTGTAGTCCAACCGTGTAGGTTTACCACCGGACATCCTCTGCCAAGGTTGGCACCTCTTGCATAGGGCTAGCTCTAGTTTTAAAGGGGTAAATTCAGGATTTCCTCACACGGATGGGACGAGGCTAGGATTTAGGTGGCCATCTTCCTCGCTGTTGGCTCCGCCCCACCCACAGGCACCTATTTTCTAACAGTTATAACAGTTAGTGTGGAGGTTGATTCTGCACTGGGCACGTCCGAGCCGTCCAGATGCCCAAAATATGTATAGGGCTGATCTGCACCGATTCTGCAACTGTGGGAGATATATGTTCCCACAGTTGCAGAATCAGGGCACTTGGACAGCCATGGCACCGGCACATCTGGCAGGAGCACCTGATTAGCGAACAGCTTACATGCCACTGCACCCTGTCATCTGACCCT
This sequence comes from Ichthyophis bannanicus, assembly GCA_033557465.1. Taxonomy (NCBI): domain Eukaryota; kingdom Metazoa; phylum Chordata; class Amphibia; order Gymnophiona; family Ichthyophiidae; genus Ichthyophis; species Ichthyophis bannanicus. The sequence continues at coordinate 994,090,778 of CM066033.1, read as the reverse complement.
CTCCAGGGCACCCCGCCCCCGGGCATGAATCCAGCAGCCGGTGCAGTATGGTATCCACATGAAGGTGTTGGGGGGTATGCAGCTCATCCCAGCTCAGTGTCCAGAACTTATTCCACCTTCAGGGAATAAGTCAGGCATCCAAGTCACTTCCAGGGGACATATAGAAGCCTGCCCTGAATGGCATCTGTACGTCCAGGTACCTGGCCACACTCCTGATCTGCCCTTACTCTGCCCCAGTGCCACCCCCTCCTGCCCCCATCCAGTGCTCCCTGCACAACGGCCCTGTATGTGTGGAGAGACAAAAGAACAGAATTTGGTGCAGGAACTATGTGCAGGTTGGATGTCCAACCCGATGTCCAACCCTGTTATTCCTGCATCTGAATGACCCCCATAGTATATTAACTGTTTGTGCATGCACTAATTGCTACAGTAGGAAGCTCAAATAGTAATAGACTTAATGAACAAAGGGCACAATATTTGATGCTGTAAATGCAAACATACTTTAATATACAAATAAAAAAACAAGAATATTTCAAACACAATACACAAAATTTAAAAAAAAAAAAACACCTGCAGAGGCCGATTCTGATCAGGGCATGTCCGGGCCGCCCAGATGTCCAAAATCTGGACGACCCGGATTTGTATCTGATTCTGATCCTGCGGAGGTTATATGTCCCTGTGAGATCAGAATTGGGTGCAACTGGCTGGACAGCCCATCCATGCCCTGATTCTGGTATGCAGGAACATCCCCGGTTAACTCAGCCGGGCTCCTGCATGGAGCCGCGGTGCATTGGCATCCCGTTGTCATGGCACCGTGGCTCCATGCCAGAGCCATGATCGCCAGTGGACACAGCAGTGGAACTTTCTTCACTGCCTAACCCCCAATCAAGCCTGCTGTGGCTGGGGGTCAGGCTGCGGGGAACCCCCTGCACCTTGTCACCTCCTTCTTGGTGCCCAGAATTGCTCTCTGCCACCATCTAGGGGGATTTATTCCACCTCCATGGTGGAGTAAGTTCCCTGTGTAGCTGGCCAGCCCGGACATACAGGGCCAACCCTGGAATCGGCTCTGTACGTCTGGGATCACTGTCCTGTCTCTGGCCCACCTTCGTCCCTCCTCTGGCTGGCTCCCTCCCATCCTCAAACAGAGCCTTCTGCACATCTCTGCAGTATGAGCAGGGAGCTCTGTGGCTGGAATTTGACCCGGACATTTAGCAGGGGATATATATCCGCCATGGACATATGTCCCCGCTAAATGCGGGTCAGAATGAGCCCCAATATGTTTTGGTTTGTGCCTTCATCAGGGTTATATGTGCAAGAAAGCCCAACTGACAGCCAATCTTCTTGATCTGTCAGAGGTTGTTCACAGAAGGAAACCCTCCTGACCATCATACCTTGGAGCCCAGACTTCAAAGGGAACCTCAAAAGAATGCCACAGATGTTTTCTACCACTGGAAAGTTGAGAACAGCTTCCTATTGGGTGAAACACCAGTTCATCAGCTGGAATTAAAGGATGACTCAGTTCTGAAAGGGCTTATTTACTTTCTTTCTATAGTAGAAGGCATCCATTCTTTTCAGTTTCTCTTTGAGATCTGAGCTCCAACATATGATTCTCAGGAGGATTTCCTCATGGCAGCAACCTCTGAAAGATCGAGAACATTGGCTATCATTGGGTTATCTTGCACAGATATACCTGATGTAGGTTCAAACCTAAACATGTTGAGTGTTTCTTGATGTTGTGTATTTTATTTAATACATTTTTGTTTTTTGTGTATTAAAGTATCTTTACATTTATAAAGCCTTGCAGCCTCTGTTGATTAAGCCTACCACTATTTGTGCTTTCTGGATTCCCTTTTGTATTAGGCGTGCTTCTCTATTGTTTCCTCATTATCATATTAAATATCTTATGCAGAAAATGTCATTTTGGGTCAGGGAAGAGGTAGGGACTGTACTTCATAGTTAACATGGAGCTCATTATCACACATTAACCATTAAAGCAGCAGTAAACTCAACCTCAAGTGGTATATTTGACTACATTCTGTGATATCTATCATATGCTTAACACATAGCCAAACATAGGGGCATGTTTACTAACAGGCCGGTAAAGTGCGGGTCGCGGTAGAGTGAGTGTGCCGTATAAGGAGTGGGCGTTCCGTCCTGAAGAAGAAAAGCCGTGATTGACAGATGCGCTAAGGTGCGCGGCGCCCGTGTGCGCTCCGCACCTTACCGCAAATGAGAGCCGAACGGGAGGCATATGTGTCGCGCTGATCAAACAGAAGGACAGAGCCACAGCACAATGGTTGAAGCACTGACCAATGGTGCAGGGAGCAGGGGTTCGAAACCACACAATGCGCAATGGCTCGCTGAGGTGTTAGTTTATGAGGCAGAGGAATACTGGGCCAAATAAAGCAGCCCGCTGAGTTTTGTTTTGGCACACATCAAAACTGGACGGGATAAGGAGGCGCGCTGATGTTTTTTATGCGACATTTGAATGCTGGGCGGCATAAAGCGTCGCGCTGATGTTATCTGGCGGCATATTACTACTGGGCGGCAGAAGGCGGTGCGCCGGTTACGGCGGCAATCGCATAATGGAAGGTATAAGTGGGGCGCTGATGTGCAAACAGAAACACAGAGCCACAGCACAATGGTTATAGCTCCCACCAATGCTGCAGGGATCAGGGGTTCAATCCCCACAGTGACTAATGCAGACTGCTGTGTGCTGTGTAATGTTAGGAGGCTGATATATAATGGGTGGCATAAGGCGGTGGTATGCTGGGCAGAGAGCGTTGCGCTACTGTTTTCTGAGTCATGTCAATACTGAAAGGCATAAGTGACGTGCTGATGTGCAAATCAGAGAGCAAAGCTGCAGCACAATGGTTACCACACCAACCAATGCTGCAGGGATCAGGGGTACGATACCCAACAGTGCAAAATGAAGATAGCTGGCTGAGGCAGTAGCTGTTAGGGGTAATATTGTTTTAGGAGTACCGTATTGTATATATGTAGAATCATAACCGATAGCAAATACACTCGCAAAGCAGTGTAACAGAACGTCGCCCATAGGTTAATGCAGAGGGCACATGTGAAAATGCAATGTCCGCCATGGCACCCTACAATGTTGGTGAAAGTGTAGCCAAGTGTGCTATATGAGGCAGGGTAAGGTGAGAGCACTGTCCCAGATGGCAGCAGTGTGCATTGTAACGTATGGGAAATGTAAGTCGGTGTGTTGACCAAGGTCTGCCATACCTGATTTGGCAGGGAGGGGCTGCAGACAGGGGCAGGCGACTGATATGAACAGGGGATTAGAGTGTATCTTATCTTGTAAACTGCCCTATTCCCGTTGGAGTACTACAGCTCCATTAAACTCATGCTCTGGGGAAGAAGCCAATACTCCTCTGTTGTGAATGCTGACAACTTGTGCAGATAGTGAATGATGGAGGGGTGATCATGGTTTGAATGTTCCAGTGAATAAGGTTGGCAGAGGTATGTCAACTGTCTGTGTGCAACTGTACAGCAATCTGTGATGCTGTCTCAAAAGAACTACCCCCTTGTGCCAGATATTAATGCACCTTTTATGGTGTTTCAGAAGGCACACACGTTGCTAGGAAATGAAAACCTCATTCTCCACAAAGGCCATGTGGAAAGGCTGTCAACTCCCAAGACACTATTGTATGTAACCCATAAGCTGTGTCAATCAAAGGCATGGCAAAAGATGCCCCAAGGATGTAGAGATGAACCCAGAAACGTAACCCAGTAGCACTAACATCCCTCAGTTGGAATGGCAAAGGAGGTATGTGGCAAACCCACACGTAACACAAGCACTGCACAGAGCTAAAACACAAAAACAATACAAAAGTAAAAGAGGGATGAAGATCAGTTGCTGAACTGCAGAAATCATCCCCAACCCATGTGGCACCCATTAAAATGGACAACCCAGTTGAGGGTACAATATGCTCACAGCACACATCAGTACATATATGACCCTCAAACAAATGTTAAACACCTTTTATGGAAAAGCATACAAATATAAGACACCACACAGGAAGCACACTAATGACCACTACCACAAATCACAATGGCTAAACCGGCATGCCACACCAACAATGTGAGCTCCTTAGCAAAGACTGCAGAAAGAAAGAGTGCAGTCCATTAAACAAACCGCCTGCTGACTGTCAGGACAAGCAAACACCAAAAAGTAAGCATGATGAAATGCACATGCAGAGCTGCTAATTACTCATACAATTGCAGTCTGTATTTGTGATGTGGTGCACATGTGCACACACAATGAAATGTTCTGCAGTGGATACAGCATGCAAAAAGAGGGGAAAAATATACCACAAGGGCAACAGAGGACGGTATGTGGAATATGTTAATAATTTGGATCAGGACATGAGAAAGTTCCACATGTAATCAGGTGTAACACACAACACCTGAATCACAGAAAACCAAAACCCCCTGATGTGTTGCCATGTAAACACCCTAAAGTGGGACACCTCTGAAACGAAATAATATGTGATGGCTAAGCAGCACACAGGATGCACCTTGACGTACAGTGAGGAGAGAGAAGGGTGTATGTAGAGGTGAGGAACCTGCCTGTTACCTCATGGTACAGTCAGCAGATTAGAAAACAAAGGATATAGCACATGTGCTAATCAAAACAAAAACATACAGAGTAGAAACACATGACTGTAGCCACTCCCAGAAACAGTACACTGAGTACACAGTAACACACTGAGCACACTGAGCCAAGCATACTAAGCACACTGTGTGGCAACCGTGAATACCCAGTGAGGTTACATGTGTCTGCCAGATACACAGCTGTCACTGTACAAGGATGCGAGCACAGGTGGCACATGTACATGTGTGGCAAATGGCCCCAGACAAGTGTTAATGTGATCAAAGAGAGAAGGACTAACCTACTGTTAACAAAATGGCCTTGGACCCAAGCAAACACTGATCAATTCCCACTAGCACCCCATGTGGCCTAGGTCAAGTCATGTAACCCCTCATTACCGTGGAACAAAGACCAGTTAATCCTCATCCAATGATATTGACAAAATAAACAATGCAGTCCCTGGGTCACAAAGACGCAGGACTGAGAAACAGGCAATGCAATGTGTGCCTTTGTATCACCCTGCTCAATCACCAAAAGAGCCACATGTATGTGGAATAAATATCTTTATTTGGTATACACATCACAAATAGTGTAGTCAGTGCCATCATAATATGAAGGTGAGTGCATCTCTGATGGAATATTGAAACCCCTCTAATAGGGCATAAATCTAACTCACACAGAAAAGTTAATTCAACCACCACAAATGAAGAGCATGAGATATAATGTGCAGCCACTGCATACAATGCACTGGGCAGCAGACCCCCAGCCCCTACCTGATTCTGCATGCTGCAAAGGTGTAATGCACATATGAGTGCATGTAGAGAGTTGGCGCTGCATATTGAGGACACAACACACATCATGTGTCCCTCAAACCATATCCATCTTGCAACACAGGAGACAACCAAACCAAAAAAGCCTATGTTGAGAAAATGTTTTATTGTGAAAATCACGCTGGGAAAGTAATGTGTGTGGTCTCACATAATGTCTGAGCTAGGAATCAAAGCTGCAACAATGTAGACACAAACTCTCCTCAAAATCACAATGAGTATATGCAACAGGTAGGACAGGCACATGAACACAAACAAAATACAAACTCAACTACCTTCCCAAACCTATACATATACCACCATGAAGGAGGTGGCCCTGCAACCTTTTCAGAGTAGACAGTGTTTGGCCACATATAACATAATACATGGAATGCACAATTGACGAAGTGCAACGGTGACCCACATTGCCACACTGCAAACATCATGTCGCAATGTGAGTGTCTCTACCACAGGGCATAGCCTGGACTGTGCACATGGGAAATGCAAGGTGTTGACATACATGCAGACTGTCACGTCTGCACATCCAACAAACACAATAAGCAGCATCTGAACAAGGAAATGAGGGCCAAACATCCTATACGGAGCCACAAAGAAGTCTGAGGTCCACATGTTTTGTCTCACAAACATAGTCCGTCATATGCAAAAGCACCATCCACAGTGCAACATGAGACAGTGATGCCACACATGCACGTAAACACCCTTGTCACATTGACCACATTAATTAAAGATGGTCGTGTGTCCAAAATCATTGTTGAGGTTACACTTGTAGCATGTGCATGTGGAAAGCAGGTGGACATACACAATAGGAGTGCTCCATCGTTGGCTGTATGGCGCAAACATGGGTGTATGCTTGATTAGGAAGAAAAAGATGAGGGTATCCTGGGTGGCATGTCACACCCAGGGCCAAAACGTAACAATACTAAAACTGTGTTCGAATGGATCAGCTGCACTATCCATGTCATTTGCTGCTGCACACGGGGGGAACACTGCCAAAAGTAACAATACTATGTGCAATCCAACAGGTGAGGTTAATAGTGTTCCACCAAATATGGCTAGGAATAGTCAAGCGTGACATGTCAACATTCCACTGTCTTTGAAAGTTCATGTGTGTTCTCAACAATGAGCAGGACTCCCTGCAGAAACATCACACAAACAGTGCAGAGAACACCTCTGTAATGGAGAATTAAGTAGCTTAATAGTAATACTGTCCATCGCAGTCATATGTCTCACTCGCAGAGGTAAAACATCCAATGGGGCACTTTCTGGTGTAAAATGTCTATGGTGTTGTTTCTTCAAAAGGTGGGTGATGGTGACACCAGATGCACTGTAATAGATGTGTCCGGTATGTACTCAGCCCTGTGTCATGAGAGGATACGTATGTTCTTGTGAGCCACCTATGAAAAACACCACACAATGCACACCGTTACACCTTTGCAAATGCACAAGAAAGGTATGTGAAACCACACAGTACATTACTCAACAAAACATTGGTCATGACATCATTAATCCGAAACACACACATGGGTAAAACATGGGTATGGTCATGTCCATGCTCGTGTCACACAGGTGTGTCACAGCTACACACGACATGCATCTGTTTATGTGCACATAGAGGAAACATTATATGCATATAAGACAATTATGATTCATCAACAGGTAAACATAGATACAAATCTGCAATTAACAAATGTGCAAACTTACCTTGTGTGTGCATCAGGTGTATGTCAGCAATCCCATGAACCACTACACAGCAATAAGAGGTGACAGTGAAGGCAGAGAATCTCAGCAGGTCCGTGTACAAACAAAAGGTCAAGCCGCTGCTGATGCATGTCCACATTATGGTCATATCTGAAAATAAATAAAGGTGAACATCAGTGGTGACTCAGAACACAAGACACATTTTGTCGCACACCACACAACACATGTTGATAATACGCATAAGGTAAACAGCACTACGGAACACATACCCACCACAGTCACAACTGCCCCCCAGGTGCACAGTCCCCTCACAGTACATGATAATGTACTATGCCTGAAGAGTGTCTCATCACACAGGCAACCTGTAATCACCCACACACAAGTATGCATATTTCTGCAGTCCAGCTGCAACACATGGCCTGTATGTGTCCAAGTGGACCTTTAGAGACATATAAGGCCCCGTGAACCGGCAATAATACCCTGTTGTTGGCTTATGGTACAATGTTGGGGTAGGGAGCAAGTGCAGGCAAACCAAATACAAACCTTAAATACACACACATGCAGATATGCTGTAACTGTCACATATACAGTGTGGCACAGGACATGCTGAACACAAACACATGGGGATATGTGTGACAACAGCAAGGGATGGGTGATGGAGCCTGAAGAGTAACACAAAACACACCACCATCTGCCCAATATGATGGAGCAATGAAGATATGTTTTCCACATGACCCCAGGCACACACAATCTCCCTGTACATCCACCTACCCCAACGCAAAGCATATTGGGTGATGTTCAGTCACATGCCAATCCAACACATCAACAGCATCTGAATAAACTAAGTCCATAGCATTGGGAAACACAACATAAAAAAACAGGTCATGTTCTACAAGAGTATCACACACTGCACCTTCCTGTCCACAACTCTCATACCCCACACCATCACCTAATGTCTGACTGCTCCCTATCACAATGTATAGATCTCTCACATGTGAGAGGCAGCACAGAGTTGTAGGAGGCTATCCTCAGGTGTCCATAATCAATCCTGTCCCCATCGTACCTCTGTGTTTGTTGTACAGAAAGATCAACAGACATGTCAGAAACCACCATGTTTGCACCTCATCACAAAGTACAGACGAGTCACACAGATCCACTATATTGGCAACAATGCCCCCTATCTTTGTGTAGGGGTGTGTCAATGTTGAATGCAAAGTCGCTTACAATTCTGGAAAACACATATGGAATATGCACGAGTGTCTCATGTATGCAGGGAACAAATACATATCCTGGTGTGTAGATGTCATACCTTGAATCATAGTGACAGCTATTTGCTGATGATCTCCACAGATAGCTGTCAATGTGTGCGTCATGTCATTAAAAACACCAATGGCATGTATATTTTTTACGCAAACCATGATGGCTGCATGCCATCACACTGTGTGTCATTGAGAATGTCAACGCATGGATAGCCAATATGTGTACCTCAGAGAAACAACTCTCACATATGTCTGGTTTTCCTTGCCAACATAATCCTCCCCTTCCCTGTCCGACTATCTATGCAATCTATGTAATGTGGACTGTACTATCCTACACTGCTCACATACCCAGCCTGTAGCTGAGGCATGATGGCATATGTTGAGAATTTATCAGCAAGATATGCCATGTACTCCCTGAGAATTCTGCACAACCATAAGCCACCAACACATTCTGTGCTCATCCTGCCCACTGTAACGCACCCCTCGCTGATATGGGGTAGGTTATCCTCTGTATCTGTGTACATATGTAGCACTGTACCTAAGGTCAATTCGCCTACATGTAAATGTGGCAATACTACCTCTCTGGCTGGACAATGCTCAGATCCCCATCCTATAACATGTCCATGTCATGGCTTTCTGGTGCAGTATACATTCCGACACACTGTAGGGTGACATTAACACCCTACACATAGATACCCTAATATCCGCAGAAACTACTACTAAGCATCTGTCCTGTGATATGTATGTCCTGATACGGCCATAATAACAAAGCAACACATAGCCAGCTGACAGGAGTGTAAGAACCAAATGTACACCCCAAAGGTGAAACATATAAATTCACCCCACTGGACTAATGTCCCCAAACGTGGACTGGTCTCACACTGTGAACATCTCACCATATGGCTAACACTGTTATCCACCCATATCATCACAAAACATCATTTGTGCTCAACAACAACAACAGGTGCTAACACAGGCAGCCACTAACTGTAATTTTAAACCTTAAAAATCACACACAGCCGTATGAGCAACCACCCACATCATCTGGCACCAAATGCTGTTGTGTACTGGCCACATTGTTTGTGCCTCACACATGCCTATATGTGAGTTGTGAATTAGCACTAAAATACTAATGTGGTGTCACATACAAATCATATCCTGACATAAACTGTAACTGCTGTAAAACAGAACACACATAGGATTAATTAGCTGTGTGGGTAGGTAATTCGCACATGAGAAGATCTCTCCAATCAACCTCCGTCTGACTGCTGTGCCATCCTGTGTGTCACCACTGGCACGTACAGGGGGGCACATTGGATCTTGCTCCAGATCCTCATTAATCTCTGCAGGGATATTGTGCCTGAGAGCAATGTTGTGCAGGATGCAACAGGCTATGATTATCTCTGCAACAGTCCTTGGCTTATACTGTAAGGCCCCGCCCTGACCTATCCAGACACCTGAAGCGACTTTTCAAAACACCAAAGGTACGCTCGTTGACTGAGCGGCTGGAGGCATGGGCCTCATTATACCTCCGCTCTGCACGTGTCCGTGGCTGTCGTACTGGTGTCAGCAGCCAGGGGCGACACCCATATCCTGCATCACCTTGGAAATAAAAAGAAATGTGCGTGTCAATATTCAACATAACTGACATATGTTAAGATTTAGTAAACCTACACAAAACAAAACATGACATCAACATATAACCGAACTATTAATGAGATGTAAAAAACACATATGCTGTTAGAAAAGGAACACATAGCCTAGAAAGTAAGTACACTCATGGGAAATACCCCAACAGTTCCATCTATACTGTAACATATTGTGTGTGTGTGTGCGCGACATGGGTATTGTAATGCATTGGACTGTCCACATTGGCACCCCTGCCAATGAGAGACGATAGTAACGATTCAAGTTGTCACATGTTCATATTGTATGTCTGAACAGTAACCTAGGTAAAATATGCTGCCATGAGAGGGTGGGAAAAAAAAACAGAACATGTATGCCATGGAGGCTGGGTGATAATGTGAACCATATCACCTAGATGCATCCTGTCCTGTACGGGCAACATATCTAGATCTCATACTCTGTGTCCTTATGCTGTATATTGCTAAACATAAACTGTTTAAATACCAATCCTGTGCACTGTGTCTATCCTGGGAACATCCCACTGAAGGTGGGGTCTGCAAACCTGCACACTGTATAACTCATGTCTTAACCTCATAGAGATACACATCGGTACATTACTGTCATGTGTAGCTGAAAACAATACAACTCTGTATGCACACACATAGCCCACAGCTTCAGGCATCCCCTTTCCAATATGTTAAACTACATGAGGATCACTGGCCAATATGTGGCTAAATCATGATCATCTACAGTAGGCCAAGGTACTAGCACCAAATATACTTCGTTACACCCCTGCTGTGACATAGGCCAAATGCGTGACCATACATATCCACACGAGTGCTGCTAGCTGGAAAGGGCAAAAGCATACATCAGATATTCCCAAAAAACCCCTCATATTATATACTGGCTCCTGGGTAGCAACAACAGTCCAGAGTGAGTGTGTGAACCCCACACACACATGAGAAGGGTTACCTGTATGGATGAGCAATTATCACAAGGTTAAATGACATACAAGCATTATTTGGCAATGACCCATCATGATACGTGCATATGAGGGCCCAAACCCCCCCCTCAGAATGTGTGCAGTTGATATTACCACACACTATGAGGGATTGTGCAACAGCCTAGCCACATGCACAGGGGTGTTGTCACCTGCACACCATGTGAATGTCTGGATCATATAATGCTAGGAGTCTGATGGTCTATGTTTGTTTGTAGCTGCTGTATGTGTAACGTCTATACCCCTGTAATAATCTAAAGATACAACAGTCCCCAAACAAACATTGCTCATATGTTGATCTAAGTTTATGGTTTTTAAACGAGTATGCTAGCTATGTGAGTAGACATAAATAAAGTTACAAACACATAAATACATTACGACACATGACATACTCACCCAGCAAAATACAGTCCCCATAACGTCCGCCCTCAAATTGTGTGAAGATTGCCGAGTGATGCAGGATATAGGAGTCATGGGTGGACCCTGGAAACCTAGGGACCACATTCAGAATATGCAGATTAGCATCACATACAACCTGAACATTCAGGGAATGGTAGTGTTTGCGGTTGCGAAACGCCACCTCCCTGTCTCTAGGCGGGACCAGGGCAAACATGTGAGCAATCAATAGCTCCCATCACGTGTGGTATCCCTGCTAATGTCTCAAAGGCCTGGTTCAGGGTCCCCCATTGTTGCCTAGTGTGGGGAATGGCTATGTAATTCCCCACCCGGCTGACCATGGCACGCAGTACGTGGTGGAGACATCGTGAGAAGGATGGGCGGCTCATGCCACCCACTGCAGCCACAGATGACTGGAAACAGCCAGAGGCAAAAAAATGTAAAGCAGCAAGGAGCTTGACTAAAACCTGGTATTGCATGGGACCGATCAGTCAGGGGCTCGAGGTCAGGTCTTAAATCTCATAAAGCTCCCTAATAGCCCTTGTGCTCAGTCGGTACAGGGAGATGACCTGGTCCTCACGCATGCCCTGGAGCTGTGCCCTGGGCCTGTAGAGGCGTGGCTGCCGAGCCTGCACCTCGGCACGCCGTCTGTGCCGGTGAACGCACAGCACATGGCTGGACCACCTCCACAGCTGCAGGTCTGAGTTGCTGCGGGACTACACCCATGCCCTGTGCTGCAGCCCCGTGGACACCATCTCCCCTGTCCGGGCAACCGCAGCATCTGCCCACCACTCAGGACACATGCATAAGCATTATTGCTGCCATAAACTCCTCCCGTCCCACTACCGAAACCCACTCTAACAACCACACCAACTCTAACAAACACACAAAACACACTATACAGTATCCAAAAGTAAAAAACAACAACTGACACTACACACAACACACACAATATAATAAGCAATACAAACACCAATACAATCCGCTAGTACAACTGCATAGACGTTCGTTCTTCTCCACACCAACCACACTCCTCCTGCTCTTCCTCTTTAACCAACCCTTCAACGTTGGGTAATGTTGTGATGTGTAATATTAATGTTATTCTGGGGTTGTGTGGTTTTGCGAGCCACAAACTTGTCACCGCCATACCGAGGAAAAAGCGCAGTATGATACGCTTATGACGATGACACACGTTGGTGGCCACGCGTGCGCCAACTCTAATCACAGTGGCGCGTCGCGTATCAGGTGCGTGCACCCCACCAACAGTATGTGCAGCACGGCGTTGAAACATGCACGCACAAAAAAACAGGCACACCCCCCATGCTGTAGGGGGTGTACCGTTTGTAGTGGCGCCCATGCGTACTGCGCCACAACATGCGGCAGTTACAGTGTCTCAGGTGCGGCATGATGACGTTTGTCCGGGTACCCTGCACAACCCCCATGCGTTGGCGGACGGCACAGCGCACCAACGCAGCCCGAGCACGTCACGCCCGCCCAATTGCGCATAGTTGCAAATGGAAGATCACAACATGGGCAATACACTATAAATGGCCTGCACACGTGGCAATCCAACGTTGAGGGTTTTGGAGACAAGGATAGTCACAGTTAGAGAGAGAGGGTGTCACATAGATAAAGTCTGAAACAGAGACAGTGGTGGTGGAACCCTTACTGCACAGAGAAAAGAAGCACAGTAACGTGATAACAAACATCTATAGGTAGAGAGGCTGTGGTTGGGAGTAGTCACCCAGAGGAAGGACAGGGAGAGACCGTCAGTCCAGGGAGTACGGGCAGCGGAGAGAGGCAGCTGGTACAAGGAATACGTCAGGAGCAGAGTAGAATTCCTCACCTTGTGCTACAGATAATATTTCTGTTCCCTTTGTTAATGTGTCCTATCGTACACATGTGTACCTGATACTGTAACATTCATGTAAAGTCTGTATCTGCATGCTGGATTGTTCTGTTATTGTTTAAGTGAGTGCTGTTCTGTTGAAAGGAGACATTATACAAAACAGTACAGAGATGGAAGAGCAGGAGAGGAGGGAGGAGACGACACCGGTGGACATGGTGAAGCGGTTGAGGGTGTGGAGGATGTGTCCCAACCTGCTGGTGGTAGACTGATTTACCACCGACGCCTACAGGACTGCCACACATACCTAGTGGAGGGGACACATGCAGAGGACCAACTTTTGGGCACAGAACACTAGCAGCATGCACAAAGTATGTCCCTCCAACTCTCAAACTGCTGAGAAGAACAACCAACAGACAGGGGGGAAAAAAGGTGTAACCCTGTTGCCATGGCTCCAAACCAGCGAGAACAAACAGTAGCATCTACGCTTCACCCTGATAGAGGGAGAAACTATATCCTACTCTAGGAATGCTGAATTGAAAATATGACCTCTTATTTGGCGAAGGCCTCCAGCACTTCGGACCAAAACACACAGTGGCCACTCACGAATGGCAGTATGGGAGGAGGTTGCGTGCCTGCTAGATTGCAGAGGCAGGGGGCCCGCCACAAGGGATGTTGAAAAGCCTCAAAAAGAGGGTACTCGGATATAGACGAATTCAAAAAGAGGGGTGCGCCAGCACATGGTGGACTGATAACAGGACAACCATGACGCATGGCCCACCAGGTGGTGGGGGCCCTTTTATCAGACATCACTCACACACATTGGAAACGAAGAGCTTGGACACACACGATTTGGGCCACATCTATCTTCCCCGTGGATCTGCCGGAGCAGCCCTATGACACGGCACATCCATGACGCAGGTAAATGTATAAGTAATAATGCCAGGTATCACAATGTACCCACTATTCAAGTAACACATCATATGCAGGCCTAGCACAGACACTCCCATAAAACAAAAAACAAACACACCATGCTGACCCAATTCCACAACCATGTGTTATTACACAAAGTGGTGTCACATGTGTGATGTATTTATGGCCCATAGACACAAACTGTGTAGTGTGTGCCCATTGCCACTGTCACAATATTACATATTGTGTCCCCTACAGAAAACATGGCAACAACTCCCCATCTAGTTTTCCAAAACTACACACCAAACAATTTCCTATCCAACCTGCACATCTGTGATTGCAATAGCACCATATGATTTTGGTGGCAACACTAATACAAGGTAACGTGGTGTGGTGACATACTATTTGCACAGCTGCTGACATCTGTGCTTCTCCAGTGGTCGCCACCGGTGCTGGCTACATGGGATATCCACGGCACAAATGGGTCACAGCCAAACATATCCAACAAATGAGCACTATAGTATGTTGCCTTTAGAGTACAACTATTTCAAATGCATACTTGCTGAACATAAACAGGCAATGTATGTTCCAAACAAGTGTAAAAGCGGTGATGATATTTCATCCGAACACATGTAGTGGAGACATATGTTGTACAAGATAGGGGGAAGGGAATGTGATGGGGTACACAATGTGGGCATGGCACTAATAAAGGAAAACCCAAATATACACATGGAAAATATGCAACATGTGCACTGGCCACACGGACACACATGTGCCCCAGAAACAGCTGAATGACGATTTAGACAAACCATGTATGAGGAGGGTGGTCATGGGTCGGGTACGCAGACACACACCGCTCAACATCACCACACCACTCACCATCATACATCTGTGGTGGATTCTCGGTGCTCCACACATATATAGATATGATTACATGTTGAAACATATGTGTTTTCCTTGTTATTGTTCAATATGCAGGTGGAATACAGTAAAATGGGAGAGGAAGAGGAGGAGGCGGAGGAGGAGTGGGAGGAGGAGGAGGAGGTGGAGGAAGAGGGTGACTTTGACATCACAGTGCCAATGAGTGTGTTTGGAAGGATGAACCTGCTGTCTTCAGGGGGCCAGCACAAGTGCTGGTTGCTGAGCCCCATTAGAGCCACCTGTACCCAGTATATCACCACTAGGGGCGCCATCAAGGCGAGAACATCGACGGACCCAGGCTGCAAGTAGACACCGAGAGCCCTGACCCTCAGGCGGATGATGGCGGAAGTTAAGGTCCCATGGCAGTATCTGCACATCGCGATGCTGAAGGTGGGTGACATCACGACAGTTATAATTCCAAAATAAACACCAATCGTCACTAGTTGGTGTTTGTGTGGTGAATGATGTTGCCAACATAAACACCACATATATCACATGTATGGCTCACTGTTGGTGGGGATATGTTCTTGAAAGAATGGTTGTGTGGGGCTATAATATATGGGCTGTGGGAACTGGACTATGACGCAAGAACAGAATCACAGGGAAGGTCAGTGACACCCACAGATGAGGCCTAAAAGGAATGTTGTATAAGGGCCACCATGTTAGGGCGTTGGTCATGAGAAAGATCAACACTTTGCCCTTGCAAACAGTCTACTTTTCATTGCAGACACCCAAGATGTATGGTAAACCACAGCTATGGACATCTAAATAATTAGTTGGGGAGAAACAAAACAGACCATATAGATAGCAATGCAGAACCCTCCTCTGTGATGTAACAGCACAAAGAAACGCATTCCCCACAGTATGCCATCTGCAGGTGTCAAAGTACATAGCATAGGGAGAGAGGTGCCGAAAATATGTCAGGTCAACCATAGATACGGATCTACAGAGGGGGGGGGGGGGGGGGGTGGGGGGGTGGGGGGTTCCCTTTTCCCCCTCAAACGTACAGTATGACACCTGATGGCTTGTTTGGGAGAGAACATTCCTCAATTTCCTCTGTACAGAAAGACATAACATAGACTGTAATCCAGACCAGGAAAAGGAAAACACCATGGCCCCTTACTGTAAGGCCAAAAAATCCCTCAACGATTGCCTAGGCTGTGAGCATGTGTGTCCAGTTAAATTGTGGGCCTATGTCCCACATACCGTGTGATGAGTCCCCAGTAGCATACGTGTCATACCTGCAATATGTGTTGTATGCAACAATACAGTAATGAGTATGACGCCATGTCTATGTCTTCAACATATATGGTTAAACAAGGACCAAATTCCCCCCCCGTGAACAAGTACTGTGCTGCAAAAAAACATTAAAAACACTATATGACTAACTACAACATAAGCTTGCATGTGGAGGACCATATCATACCACCACGTATCCACACAACAGACCAGAAATTGGCACATTCACCCCACCCCTCCTTTCCGGAATGGCAACCATTAGGAGCATTACACAAAGCACCTCACCATAACATTACTGGTGTATGATAGCAATTGGCTCAAGCCCAATGAGAAATAACATCAAAACTGCAAGGGACCTCATCTCCTTTTACAAAAATAACCAGGATACATCATCATAGAGCAAGCAACCAACGAAATACATTACCTAGTCGAAATGTGTTATTGGAGACACAAACAGGACAACTAGGGATATTTGACACAACCACTGTATTAGGTACTGGCCAGTGGGTAGATAGAGATATTCTGACAAATCTGTACTGTCATACATAACCATTATCCCTTACAGGGGGGGGGGGCCAAGGGTACAAATAAAACAATACTGAAGCTCAGCCTGTAAGGGATCCCATCTGCTATATGTCAAATTGAGAAATGGGGGGAGGGGAAAACTAGGGGTCTAGTTGTTAGTGACTGTTTTCCATGTCCTAATTGCTGCAATCCACGTTCACAATGCCTGTTGCAATGAGTTATGGCTCACTCCCACCATAGTCTGATTGTTTATGTGTCCAGACAGCTCGATTGTACTGTTTTATCCACTTCGACATTGGTCACATTTGCGAGAACATAACCATTTATTCCGTGTAGTAGGTCTCTGACATCCCACACTTATCAATGACGTAGTCAGCCATGCCAAGTCTATCCTCAACTACACTCACATAATGCAGCTATGTTCATAAAGGTGGATCACCCAACTCCCACAAAGAACACGTAAATGCTTGCACGGGATTAACGTCTGTCAGCACCATCACATTCTAGTCATTCCCCAACATCAGCTCACGTACATGTTTTGTACACCACCAAGCATACATATCAGTGTCCAGGTCCTTTGCACCAGGCAATTCCACAAGGACCAAGCAACCATGCGGATAATGTGTACATCCCCACATCCAGACCCTCATACTGAAAATGTAACCCATAAGACCATACATTGTCATGTCAGTAAAAACAATCATTAGGGCAGGCCAAACCTGATTTGCCGTCACACAGTCTTACACAAATATAATGGCATCCCATGAGGCTACATCCA